>JARFIW010001535.1:4496288-5696288 GCA_036346225.1 Platerodrilus igneus
GGGTGTCTAGTTGAGAGGTGTTTGCTTAGGACGGACCCACCCTAGGTAGATTCCGCCACGTGTTTGACGGCCCTGTAAAATAATTAAGTGCAGCAGCCGTGTAAAATATTTAAAGATAAATTGTGTGGCATAACTCAACAAGGCTCTAAAATAAGACAAGGAGTGACAGATAGAGATATTACGCCTATCACTAATAAGGTAGGATCACAGTATATATAACAATATATATATTGCTGTGATAAGGGGTTGTTTAAGGGTGCACGACATAGTGAAGGTCACTAGAGAATGAGTAATTAGAATAGGCAGCAGAAAATTGTAGTTATTTTAGGAAATAAGTAAGAAATAGAAGTAGATAGTAAGTAGGAAACACCCTGTGTACAAAGTAGAAATAGTTTTGGGCGACGCAGGAAAGACATAGGAAGACGCATAGTTGGCGTAGGAATGAGAAATACGAGTATTAAACGGATGGTAAAGATTAAATACCCTGTAGATAGTGTTCAGTTGACATAAGTAAAGCGAATAAGAATATTTTTCAGTGGAAGCACGCGTATAAATGATAAAGTATAATTAGACACGCATTAAGAAAAGAGTCTCAGACGATTAAGTAATACGGATGTGAAAATAGAGTTTCATGTAGCTAATATAATGCGTATAAAGATCTAACCATTTTGATAAGAGAAATGATTAAAAATTGCGTAAATCGCATGTAAACAATGAAAGTTTAAAGTAAAATTGCATCAGTTGTTTATGGAAAGGCGACTATTCTATCAAAATACAGCATGTTGATAAGTGAAGACACCTGCAGGCAGGTGGGCATTATGAACGAACGCAGAGCATTACATCAGAAAATATTCGAAATGGAATTATTTGATTGGTCCGAAGCAAACGACAGGTTCTAGACCACACCACGGATGCAGTGGGGATTCGAAATTATATTAGCAAGCACCGCGATAAGAAAGTCAGTTTTGAACTCAATGAAGGCCCAAGTGCATTGCCAGTAATACTGAATAATACGTAACAAGTGGTACAAAGTGAAATAAATGAGTGTGTATATGAAAATTACCGTTTAAAACGTAAGTAGGATTATTTTTATGAATTAATCGTAAACTAAGACATAAAAATAATAGGGCTTCGAGGTCTGAGGAAAATAGGCCAGAATGCTTGATGTTAAGAAAGATTACAATAAAACAATTTAAATGTCGAGGCGAAAGGAAGAACATAATCTTGAAGTATAGGGGTGAACGAATTACAATTTGAAGTCTATGGCAAGAATGATTAAAGTATAAAATTATAATTTAATGGTGTTGGTCCATAATGGTGATAAGTTGAATGGAATCGAAAATTGGGAAGATTAATTTTAATGGAAGCGTCGTCGTAAAAAGATAAAACCAGGTCAGATTGTTAGTTATAAGGCATCTGTTTTCTACAAGAATTTTATTTTATTTTAATATCCAATTGGCTAAATATTATATGCTTGTAAACAAGTCAACAAAGGGTTGAATACGTATTGAAATAATAATAAGAAAACGGATTTAGAATATTCTACATTTGTTGGTAAAGATAATGAGTTTTCTTTGGTGACTTTGGGTTTTAGTACAAATTAAATGGTTGTTGATAAATGAAATTTTAAAGGTGAATTAATTTGAAAATGTATTGTAAATAACGTAAAAGCTGTACATAAAGCATTAGTTTCATTAAATGGGATCCAAACTTACTGAATTTTTATAATTACAAATATATGCTAGCCGAGGTCTTAAGATTGAAATAGTACAGAGGAGGAGCCACAAATTAAGTAGGGCAGAGATAACCCGCAAAGGCGGTAACTTGTTGAATTTTGTCATTGGTCGATAAAGTTGTTTATGATAAACTCCAGTTGATAGCAACGTTAAGAAACAGCTGGAGGAGGAAATAATCACAAGCTGTAGGAAAGATTAAAATGGTGGTTCAATAATTTAATTTAGTATTATAGCAATTAAAATAAATAGGTCGCTCAACGTAAGGACACGTGATATTACAGAATTAATAGGTCGACCCATTAAAAGGGGTATGTACAGCAATTAATATGTCGACCCAACGAAGGGGCTCGTAAATTAAACCACAATAAACTGAAATTAAGAGGGCTCGTAAATTAAACCACAATAAACTGAAATTAAGAGGGGCTCGTAAATTAAACCACAATAAACTGAAATTAAGAGGGGCTCGTAAATTAAACCACAATAAACTGAAATTAAGAGGGGCTCGTAAATTAAACCACAATAAACTGAGATTAAGAGGGCGAATTAAATTAAAATAAATTTTAAAGTACGATTGTAAGATTTTATATAAATTAATTAAACTAAACCGGGGATTTGAAAAGCTTCAATTAACAATAGTGAAATTTGTACAGTAATTTAAAGTTAGATAAATTTTAGTATTTAAAAGTTTAGCATATAAATTTAATAATAATGGACAAGAAAATACGGGAAACACGGGAGGTTTTGAGACAACAAGGAGTAGAGATAGGATCCCAGGAGAGCGTTATAATTCAGGAAACCAGTTCCAGTGAAGAGAGGCGAACTTCACAAGAAAATAAGATGTTGGATATCTTAATGGCATTGAATGAAAAGATGGATAGGAGTGAGCAAGCCATAAATGCAGTTAAAATAAAATGGATGAAAACAATGAGAAACTGGAGGGTAAAATTAAGAATCTTAGTGATGGACTGAAAGAAGCAAACCATAATATCGCGGAGATGAAAGCACAATTGAATGAGAGAGTTGGTAGAGTTTCTGAGGAGATAGACGGTTTATGGGATCATATTTCTTTAATCAAAACGAAACGAGAAAAGTTCGAAAGTGAGTCCAACAATAAAATTACGAATTTAAATATTAAGTTAAATAAAATTGAAGAAAATTGCGAAACGGAATTCAGAACAATAAATCAAGAAATAAATAATTTAAAAGCAGTCCAATAAACTTTAATAGGAACCAATTAAGCTAATGCAAACGAATCTTTCAATGGAACAATTTACGAAATTTTACGGGGACGGAAAAGTAAACCCTAAGATATTTCTGAAAAATTTTAAAATGTTGATACAGGGATACACAGATGAATTATTCAAATTAAATTTAATCAGGGCAATATTAAAAGGGAATGCTAAACAATGGTACAATCTAGTTGAGGATGAAATAGAAACGTTTGAACAGTTTGAAAGCAAATTTCTACGTCAATTCTGGAATGACAACCAGCAAAATCGAATTCGAAATGATTTGATTATGGGAAGATACGATTTGGCGAAAGGGATAACGCGAGAATCATATGCGATTGAGAAATTTACTGTAGCGAAGCAATTGGATCCTCCTTTAGAAGATAAAATTATTATAAAGTATTTAGCAAGTCATTTTAATGCGGAAGTAAAGCGATACATAACGACGCAAAACATAGTGGATAGAGACACGTTTATTGATTATTTGCAGAGATATGATGATTTGGAAAATGATGATGAAAGGGAAAATAATTTTAGGGATCGACGCACGAATTTCATAAGGAATGATGAGACTAGGAATAATTATCGAAGGAACAGGTATAATTATGATCGCGGAAGAAATTTTAATGGGGGGAACTATGGAAACTTTAATAATGATTTTAGGCAGAACAGGGATAATGGTCAGACACCAAGGCAACAAATAGAGAGAACGAATCATGAGGGAAACAATGGAGTAATGAATAGACAGGAAAAGGATGATCGACGGACACCAGCAAGAAATATTAATAGTGTGGAATTAAGGAACACGAATTGCACAGATACAGGAAGAATGAGTCAGGCAGGACCTTCGACGCGAGATCAGGATTTTTGAGTACGGACGAACCAAGGAAAATTCTACGGATTAACGGATATGAGCACCAGCGCGAGTTTATTAAATATGAAATGGATAATGAATTAGGAAGACTTGAGAGAAACTTATTACCAATAATTAATTTAAAGGTGGAAAATAAAATAGTTAAAGTATTAATTGATACTGGAGCAGAGGCATCACTTGTAGCGAAAGAATTTGTTAAACGAGAGAAATGGGGGATAAAGCGATAAAGATAGCAAGGTGTAATTTAGTGGCACCAAATAATAAGAGATTTAGTGTAATAAATGAAATGGTAATTCTGAGATGTGAAATGGGGATAGAATATGGGAAAATGAGTTCATGGTGGTACCTGGACTGAAGATAGATGTTATATTTGGGATGAATATGATAGATAAGTTGGGGTTGAAGATAAATGCGGAATGCAAAGAGATTGAGTGTAATGGGAAATATATTAAATGGTATGAAGAGGGAATATAGTAATAGAAGATGACTGCGTAAATATTAATCAGTTTAGTGAAGAGATAAATAATGGGGGAATGAAAGTGAAGAGATTAAGTGTCCAGATGATTTAAAAATAGGGTGAATGTATTATTGAATAAGCATTCAGAATTAATTGGGTCGAAGTCGAGAATTGCCAAGGGTTATGTGCACAAGTTAGAAGTAATGAATGAGGAACCGTTTAACAATAAGATATATCCTATTCCAGTAGCATATAGGAATAGAGTGAAGGAAGAAATTGAGGAAATGTTACGTCAAGGCATTATAGAAAACTCAGTACACATTTGTGAATCCATTAGTCGTCGTGAAAAAAATGATAATAGCATTAGGTTATGTTTGGATGCAAGAAAGATAAATAAGCGAACGAAGCCGCAATACAATTGTCCACCAACGATGGAGAGCATATTAGCAAGAATAGGTAATAAGAAAATATATAGCAAATTAGACTTAAAGAATTCATTGTGTTTGATTCCATTAGCGCGTGAATCAAGGAAATATACGGGTTTTTCGGTAGAAGGAAAATTATACCAATTTAGGGTGGTCCCGGTTGGTTTGTCCTCGACACGGATGCATTAGAGAATGTGATCAAGAATATTTTGGGACTGTATGAGGAATTTAGTATTCACTATAAGGATGAAATATTAATATTTAGTAATAGTGTAGAGGAACACTACGTACATTTAGAGAGAATAATATTAGAATTAGACATAGCAAGTTTAAGGTTGAATTTAAGGAAGTGTGAATTTTTTCAAAGTAGGGTTAGATTTTTAGGATATAGGATAGATAATAAATATAGGATTGAAAATATAGATTAAAAGGACCCAGATTTAAGAGTGAAAAAGGGGGAAGTTGAAAATAAATAAATTGAATTGGCCCATGCAAGGACAGATGAATAGATAAAAGGAAATGTAAAATAAATTATGAATAGGTATACATAGAGAAATAGAATAGGATTTGAACATAAGAATAGGCATAGGTAGGAATAGTATAGTATAATAGGACATAGGTATGGGATAAATAAAATGTAAATATGAGTTTAATAATGAAAAGGTTGAATTTCAATATGGAAATAAAATATAATAATTTCATACCAATGTGAGTTTAAGTTCACGTTGGGCAACAAAATGGACATTGATATAAAATTTTATATTTTAATTTGGGGAATTATGCTGTGATAAGGGGTTGTTTAAGGGTGCACGACATAGTGAAGGTCACTAGAGAATGAGTAATTAGAATAGGCAGCAGAAAATTGTAGTTATTTTAGGAAATAAGTAAGAAATAGAAGTAGATAGTAAGTAGGAAACACCCTGTGTACAAAGTAGAAATAGTTTTGGGCGACGCAGGAAAGACATAGGAAGACGCATAGTTGGCGTAGGAATGAGAAATACGAGTATTAAACGGATGGTAAAGATTAAATACCCTGTAGATAGTGTTCAGTTGACATAAGTAAAGCGAATAAGAATATTTTTCAGTGGAAGCACGCGTATAAATGATAAAGTATAATTAGACACGCATTAAGAAAAGAGTCTCAGACGATTAAGTAATACGGATGTGAAAATAGAGTTTCATGTAGCTAATATAATGCGTATAAAGATCTAACCATTTTGATAAGAGAAATGATTAAAAATTGCGTAAATCGCATGTAAACAATGAAAGTTTAAAGTAAAATTGCATCAGTTGTTTATGGAAAGGCGACTATTCTATCAAAATACAGCATGTTGATAGTGAAGACACCTGCAGGCAGGTGGGCATTATGAACGAACGCAGAGCATTACATCAGAAAATATTCGAAATGGAATTATTTGATTGGTCCGAAGCAAACGACAGGTTCTAGACCACACCACGGATGCAGTGGGGATTCGAAATTATATTAGCAAGCACCGCGATAAGAAAGTCAGTTTTGAACTCAATGAAGGCCCAAGTGCATTGCCAGTAATACTGAATAATACGTAACAAGTGGTACAAAGTGAAATAAATGAGTGTGTATATGAAAATTACCGTTTAAAACGTAAGTAGGATTATTTTATGAATTAATCGTAAACTAAGACATAAAAATAATAGGGCTTCGAGGTCTGAGGAAAATAGGCCAGAATGCTTGATGTTAAGAAAGATTACAATAAAACAATTTAAATGTCGAGGCGAAAGGAAGAACATAATCTTGAAGTATAGGGTGAACGAATTACAATTTGAAGTCTATGGCAAGAATGATTAAAGTATAAAATTATAATTTAATGGTGTTGGTCCATAATGGTGATAAGTTGAATGGAATCGAAAATTGGGAAGATTAATTTTAATGGAAGCGTCGTCGTAAAAGATAAAACCAGGTCAGATTGTTAGTTATAAGGCATCTGTTTTTCTACAAGAATTTTATTTTATTTTTAATATCCAATTGGCTAAATATTATATGCTTGTAAACAAGTCAACAAAGGGTTGAATACGTATTGAAATAATAATAAGAAAACGGATTTAGAATATTCTACATTTGTTGGTAAAGATAATGAGTTTTCTTTGGTGACTTTGGGTTTTAGTACAAATTAAATGGTTGTTGATAAATGAAATTTATAAAGGTGAATTAATTTGAAAATGTATTGTAAATAACGTAAAAGCTGTACATAAAGCATTAGTTTCATTAAATGGGATCCAAACTTACTGAATTTTTATAATTACAAATATATGCTAGCCGAGGTCTTAAGATTGAAATAGTACAGAGGAGGAGCCACAAATTAAGTAGGGCAGAGATAACCCGCAAAGGCGGTAACTTGTTGAATTTTGTCATTGGTCGATAAAGTTGTTTATGATAAACTCCAGTTGATAGCAACGTTAAGAAACAGCTGGAGGAGGAAATAATCACAAGCTGTAGGAAAGATTAAAATGGTGGTTCAATAATTTAATTTAGTATTATAGCAATTAAAATAAATAGGTCGCTCAACGTAAGGACACGTGATATTACAGAATTAATAGGTCGACCCATTAAAAGGGGTATGTACAGCAATATATATACATATATATATATATATATATATATATATATATATATATATATATATATATATATACATATATATATATATATATATATGTAAATACGAGACAAGCGAGATACCAAAAGATTTCAAACGTAACACCATAGTCATTATACCAAAAAAGAAAGTGCGGATGAATATGAAAATTTTCAAACAATAAGTTTGACAGCACACGTGAAAAATGGGATTAAGAAATACTAGAAGAAGATTAATTTAGGTTTAGGTGATACAGGGGGAACACAAGGCCAATTTAGCTTTCAGGGTGTTAATGGAGAAAAAGAAAGCAAAAGGAGAAAGCATGTAGATCTGGAAAAAGCATTCGATAATGGAAAATGTGAAAAAATTTCGAAATATTAAAAAAGATTGGAATGATTTATATTGACACGCGAATAGTACATAACTTGTACAAAGAGCAAACAGTGGTAATAGAATTAGAGCAGGAACATAGAAAAGTAAATATTAGGAAAGGGGTGAGGTATGGATGTGCCCTATTCCCATTAATTTTTAACTTGTACATCAAAGAGGCAATGAATAATGTCAAATGCGGTAAG
Organism: Platerodrilus igneus; assembly: GCA_036346225.1. NCBI lineage: Eukaryota > Metazoa > Arthropoda > Insecta > Coleoptera > Lycidae > Platerodrilus > Platerodrilus igneus. The sequence continues at coordinate 4,504,197 of JARFIW010001535.1, forward strand.
ATATATTGAATTACTATGCATGGACGAACTATTGATATGCTTAGATTTGCAGATGATATAGTGGTATTAGCATATAGCAAGTATGAGTTAGAAGTAGCTTTTAATGAAATGGAAACAGTGCTAACAGACAAATACGGTATGAAAATAAAACTAAAATACTAGTAGGTAAAGAAGGGGTAAATAAGTCAAAAACCAGAATACAAATGGGAAACGAAAACTTACAAGAGGTTAAGGATTTCTGTTACCTAGAAAGCCAAATAACGCAAGATTGAAAAAGTGCAAGAGATATAAAACAAAGATTAGTACAAGATTGTGCTGCATAAAGAAAAAGCAACTACTATGTTCAAAGACAACAAACATAGAAACAAGGAAATGATTGCTGAAAACATATTTGTCGAGCACGGCACTGTATGGTTATGAAACATGGACAATAGGAAGAGCGGACAGGAAAAGATAGACGTCTTTGAAATGTGGTACTGCAGACGTATGATGAAGAAATATGTGGAAAACAGTAAAGAATAGGAGAAGTAGGGTGATAGGACACATACTAATGCATGAGGGCATTGTACAGAATATATTAGAAGCAGAGATAGGAAAAAAGATAGGTAGAGGTAAACCTTGATCAGACAATTGCACACAGATAGTGGAAGAAATACGCTGTAGGAATTTCAGGTAAATGTGTAGGTTAGCTTACAATAGACATCAATAGAGGTATGCGTCCAACCAGTTCTAGTACGGAAATCTAATGATGAAAAATGTAATTGTATTTAAACCTGATGATTATTGTAAACAACTATTGGTTTTGCAATATTCTCAACAATTGTGATTGTGCAAAAGGTGTAATTGAAAAACTATTGATTCGGTAAGTGTCTAAGTGGTGGGGGATCTTGGTAGCATCAGGTTGCTTAACCGCCTTCAGGTACCATTGAATATTGGTGTAATTAGGTTTATTGTTAGAAAACTATAAAAGGTGCAAAATATATAAAATAAAAAAAAAAAGATTTGCACAATCCGGTGTGTACTTAACAAGAACAAGCAACCGCTATGTTCGAAGACCAGAAGCATTAGAAACAATGAAAAATCTTTTACATTAATTGTAGTTCTCTATGCTCGAATTACTTTCCCAATGCCAGCCAAACTTATTCATTATTAAGAAAAGAGTTGCTGAAAGCATATGTGTGGAGCACAGCACTTTATGGATATGAAACGTGGACAGGAAAAATCCAGAAGCATTTGAAATGTGGTGTCAAGGACGTATGATGAAGATATCATGGACAGACAAAGTTAAGAACATAGAATATTTAACCCACGTTAAGAACAAAGAGGTACTAGAAATGGTTGGTATAGTTGAATTTATTTCAGAAGAGCCTGTGCGTCATCATGTGCACATGGCTAAAACGTTGTCAGCTTAGTCCATTGTTAATAAATAGGCATGTTCGGTCAGCATTTCAGTGGCGTAGATAATTTGCTGTTAAAGGTCAATTGACATTTGTGATTTTGACATTCCATATTTATTTCTTAGGCTTTCATAGTTTTCTTTCTGTTTCTTTTTCTTTGTGTTTTATACCTTACTTATATTTTCTATAAAAAGTTCTTTTCAGAACTAAAATCCATGGTTTCTGTAATTTTGTTAATGTATGCATTATAGTTCCACTAGCACCTGTATTAATTCAAGTACATTAACTGCAAGTAAAATGGTTAGTTATTAATACGTATTATAAAAATTGATAATATTCTAGAGATGGAGACTCCTTCAAAAAATACCTATGGAAGTAAAGGGCAATTTTTACATAAACAAACTCGAGAAATGGTTTTGAATGAGCTGGAATTTAGTAGGCGGGAAGCAGAAAATGGGACACATCTTATTCCTTTAGCTAATTTTAAGGAACGCTTACTTGCTGCTACAAAGATTTTACGGAGCACATATAAACGAATTGTTAAGGAGTTAAAAGAAAATCAAGGCCCATATTTTCCTGGTTCGGGCGACAAACGGCAACGAGTTTCGTATAAAAGCACTTTATTGGACGGTGAACAAGAAACAGTTCATCGTGTAATACACCAGCTTTATATAACGGAGAAGAGATGACCTACTTTAACAATTATACAAGTAAAAATACTGGAATCAGGCATAGATTTGAATGGTGGTCTTTCCACTCTTTGCCGAGTTATAAAGCGCATGTTAATAAACCATACTCGTATAGTGAGTAATTATATGCATTTGCTTTTAGGTGGCAAAAAATTTCAAATAAACGAAAAATCCTAACCGAATCTCACAACATTCGTTATAAACGAATTGTTTATTTGAGCCAATTGCTTCGCTATAAATCGGAAGGCAGACCAATCGTATATATGGATGAAAGTTATGTACACAGCAGTCACACTATGCCAAAAGAATGGTCCGACAATAGCACAAAAGGTTTAAAAGCACCAATCTGTAAGGGCAGATGTTTGGTAATGGTACATGCTGGAAACGAGAATGGCGTTATCCCTAATGCTTTTACTTCTGGTGCCGAATCTGGCGACTATCATGATGATATGAATTATGTCAATTTTATTAAATGGCTTTCAACACAACTGATTCCTAACTTAGCAAAGAATTCTGTATTAGTTTTCGATAATGCATCGTACCATAATGTTTCTACACAAAAACATCCTCCCTGCATGTTTGGTGTGGTTTGTTTAGCATTCTTCTTAATCTTCTTTGGGAATTAAACCACTCGTAGTTTTTAAAATCTACTTTATTTACGTTTCGATCCATGACCTAGGATCTTTGTCAAAATAATAAAAACTTCAAGTTTGACATTTATGACTTAAATTGAAGGTGACTTTGGTTTATTGATGTTCGAAATATTTGGTTTGAGTACACTAAGCAAAAATTTTTAAAGTTAAAAGTAGATTTTAAAAACTATGAGTGGTTTAATTCCCAAAGAAGATGAAGAAGAATGCAAAAACATCCTGTAAGTACGTCTCTGAAAGGCGAAATAATTCAGTGGCTATCTAATCATAATATTAAGGTTCACAAACCCAAACATGCAACATAAGCTGTAGACGCACTGCTGGAACAACATGGACATTCAGTGTTGAGATTATCACCATATCAACCAGAACTTAATCCAATTGAGAAAATATGGGCAATTGTTAAGAGTTGGATTGGCGCAAGAAACACAACGCTTAAATTGAATGATATACAACAGTTAGCAATAGTGAAGTTTAATTCTATTAGTGCTTCTGAATTGAACCTTGTTTGTTGTCATGTCGACAAAACAGTAAACTCATATTTACAAACTGAAGGGATACTAGATGATGCTATAGACAATTTGTGTTTTACAGTAAACATGAGGTCGTCCGATGAAGAATTTGAAATTAGCAGTGAAAGTGACGATAGTGCTGAAGATGAAACATCGGAAAGTGAATTTTGAAAAGCAAGAAATTTTTTCTTATATATACTTGGATAATGCGATTGTGTTGTTTTGTGATAATTGTAGATGAATATAATATGGAATTTATATTAAAATGCCCTTCTTGCTTTTATTTTAACTAAAACATAAACACAGATACAATGTAATGATAAAAAATTAGGATGTTGCATGTTTACTAATGTAATCAGCCACAGCATATTCAACACTCCCCCTTAAACATGACCCATTCCTATCATTTCTACACATTTAACATGCCTCGGCTTTGGTATGCCCTTTGTTAATATATCAGTTGCCATTTCGTTAGTTGGCATGTATGCTACTTCTAATTTACCTTCATTTATAATACTTTGTATAAAATGATATCGAATATCAATATGTTTTGTTCGTCCATGGTACACATCATTATGAGCTAATCTTCGGGTATTTTTATTGCCATTATATAATGTGACGGAGCTCTGAATATCCATTCATTCATTCAAAACATGTTGTAAATACACTGCTTCTTTAGCTCCTTCAGTTAAACCAACATACTCCGATTTTGTACTAAATAAGGCCACATAATTCTGCTTCCTGCTTGACCAGGAAATAGCTGTACCCCTAAGATGAAAATATATTCAGTATACAAATGTCTATCTGATTCACTTCCTTCCCAATCAGCATCCACAAATCCCATTAAACCTTTCTTTTCAGCTTTGTACACTAAGCACAAGTTTTCGTCTTCAGTAAATAGCTTAATACGCTTTTGAGATGATGCAATTGTTCAAGATTAAAACAATCACAAACCTCACTTAGTCTACTGACTGTATGGCTAATGTCTGGACAAGAACCAACAGCTAAATAAGTGCACCTACAAGGCTTTGGTATGGAACATCTGATGAAATTGTATCCTTTGATGCTGCTTTTAACTTCAAATTTGGTTCAATTGGGATACTCTTTGTCTTACAATCACTCATGTTGTATTTCTCAAGTAAAGTCTCTATGTACAGTATTGCCCGAAATAAACAGTACTGAAACTAAGTTGGCGGTGTTTTTATGCGTGCGCTGTCACACTCAAGTTAGCTAGTTTAGACCTGTCAAGTAAACCTCAAACAAGTAATTAGTAGGGCCTAATTGTTAAAAATGGTGTTAAGTACAGAGGAGAAAGTGTTTCTGGTAGAGCATTATTTTCGTTCATACGGAATCGGCCGACGTAATGGTGCAAGTTTGCTATACGTGTCTGATCAATTCACACAAAGGTTTAATAAACGTTCTCCAAGTAATGCTGTAATTTTGAAGGTTATTGAAAAGTTTAGAAATACAGGTAGTGTATTGTGCCAACGAAAAGGAAACTCAGGGCGTCCCAGGACAGTTAACAACAACAATAACCATGAACGTGTTTTGAGCAAATCTTAGAAAATCCGAAAGTCAGCCAGGCAAGGACAGCGTTACAACTTGATTTAAAAGAACTTCCTTTCAAAGAATCCTGAAGGAGCTGGGTACATTTTCGTATGTGATCCAGGTACATCAACAACTACATCCTCGGGATTATCGCAGTAGAGTGGAATATTGCGCCAGAATTCTCGCGTTACAGTATGAAAATCCTGAATTTTTGAAAAATGTTTGGTTTTCAGACGAAGCACATTTTCACTTGTCAGGCTATGTGAATCGTCGCACAAATCGATTTCTGGGCTTTGCCAGACCCGATGAGGTTCAAGAGGTTCCTTTACATAGTGAAAAAGTGAGTGTCTGGTGTGCTGTTTCGGACACGGAATCATTGGTCCGTACTTTATCGAAGAGAATGGTAGGCAAGTCACACTTAATCAACAGAGGTACAGACAAATTTTAACACGATTTATCCCTGATCTACGTCAATTCTGTCGTGCACGTAACTTGGCATTTCGAAACCAATTTTTTCAGCAGGACGGGCAACTTGCCATACTGCTGCCGCAATTCGTCAATTTCTTCAAGAACATTTTCCAAGCAAATTCATATCACGATTTACTGACTTCCCTTATCCTTCACATTCTCCAGACCTCACACCTCCAGACGCATACATTTGGGGCATGGCTAAAAATGCCGTTTTCAAACGGGCACCACAAACCATCGATGAATTAAAGGATGCCGTTAGAGTCTTCTTCGCAGCCCTGAGACAACCCTTATTCAATAACATGACCAGAAACTTAGAACATCGTTATGAAGTCTGTCTCGAACGAGGAGGTGCACATTTAGAACATATAATAAAGTGTCAATAATATGTATTTTTTAAATATACAAAACAATTACAATTTCAGTACTGTTTATTTCGGGCAATACTGTATTTGGTTTGATCAATCATTAGTGTACCTTTTTCCTTATTACATCTTATTCGCATACCAAGACAATAATTTTCTTCACTCTGGCATAAGAAAATGTTTGAGTACACACGATTCCATTTGATTATTACTAAATATCAGAAAGTCATCTATGTAGAGTGCTATGATAAACAACCAGTCATCAGTTCTCTAAACATACATACCAGTTCTCTTTTACATTGCTTGAAACCTAACCTAATTAGATACTAACTTATCTTTTGATTCCATGCACAAGAGGCTTGCTTAAGACCATATAGATTTTTTTTAGTTTACATACCTTATTTTCATTACCCTTAATTATTGAATATTCGGGTTGGAATATATATTATAGTGGTTTTAAAAAATCAAAAATAAATATAAAAGAAACAATTTCAAAACACCCTGTATAAAGAAACAACCAGAAATTACGTGCGAAAGTTATATTAGTTAATTCATTTTTAAGTAACGGGTATTAATCAAATTGTACCAATAATGATAAATATTTAGTAGGTTTGCAAAGAAATTAAATGGTAGAAGCCAATGCCATTAATTTATTAATTTAATTGAACGATTATTGATATATAATATGCATAAAAGCGGGTAAAAACCCAATAATACCAAGGTGAGACGCGTTGCTAACAAACAAATATATCAGTAGGGTTGAAATACGTGGAAAATCCAACTCGTAGAAGTGTTATTTAAAACGCGTTAAGATTAAACACCTGCAGAATTTTAAATGTCAAGTTCCAATAAATTTGTATAGATAAACATGAAGATTCGACGTATATTGTAAACGGTCGCATGCGTTTTCTGGAAACACTAATGAGGGGTTATTTAAATCACGCAGTAAGTCCACGTGGTGTAGATAGCAAATAAACAGAAATATCGATTTTGTACCACTCAGACCAGGTTAGAAAGAGACGTAGAAAACGCATAAGCAAGAGACAACGATAGTATAGGAGGGACTTGTAGGACGTCAGTAAATATACAATTGGTCAATATAAGTTAGTTGAACGCGAGACAAATACAAGCATAGTGTAGCGTAGTTTTCTGAAAATATTATAACGACGCACGGAAATTCGCGGGATTAAATACTGGTTGAGTGCAAAATTTTAAGAATTTGTTGTTGTAGATGGGGATTTCGCGCTAGGCGGGTATGGAGAAGTTACATTCGAAATGTATAAATGTTTTTGGACAACGTGGTGAAGGCCCTTGAGATTTCGATCGCTCCAAACGACGTATCAAAGTATCACGAGTTGTAAGTAAATTGTAAGTAAATTATATTGCATAGTGGTAGCCTCTTAATTAGTACGCGGTTAGTGTGCCAAGATTACATTTTTAATTGAGGTATAACCTATAATTTTTAACCAACTCGTGTCGGGACATTAAGCAACTAATTGAAAGACGTATTTTTAAATGGAATTTGGTTACACCGTGGAGGCGGCGTTGGCGGAACGGCTTAGATGGAGTTCGTCTAGTAACAGCGAGAAACGGCCTGCAGACCAGATAAAAGAAATACATGGCATCATCTACAGAGCGGAGATCGTCTAGAAATTTCCAGGTAACGATTTGAAATTGTGATTCTTATAAACTGTGAATATTGGGTGACGTATGAGAGTGTTTTCAAGGTAGTGTGGATTATTTACGTATTGAACATAATACGTGTAAATAACTTTATTCTATTTGACTAGACATTTGAAGGTGTCTATAAAGCTTTTTAACGTTCCATCAGAGCGTGAAATTTTTGTGAAGAGTACATGGCTTTGTTTTTTTAATGCAAAGTAGAAAGGCATACATTATGCAGAATTAGCTGGGTTATCATGAGCTCACCATACCCCAGAGTTTCCTTAGATTAAAAAACAAAATAAATTATAGAGAAGGAATATTAGAGAAGGTATTATTTAAGGCCCATTTACTCCGGGTACATTTTATGTGTTTGATGATTTTAAAATAAAATACAGGACATTACTAAATAAGATTTAGTGAAGTGTAACGTGATCAATGAAATATGGACAATATTGAATTGCATTTGTAAATAGTAATAAATAAAAGATTGTATGTTGGTTGTATTTTGTGGTTTTATTGTGAGTGTGTGTGTATGATTGAGAATATGCGAGTGAATCTAGATACCCAAGAGGAGGTCCAAATGAGCTAGCCGGAAGCAGGTGCAGAAAATTGGCAATTCAACCGAGGAAGAGAGGAAAACGGGTAAGAGATATTTTTTTTGACTTATTTAAAATTTTGAAATTTTTTTATTTTCGAATTTGAAAATTTAATAAAATTTTCGAATATATTTTTGTTGGTGAGGATCTTACCCGAGTACCACGGCAATCTAATGCCGGCCCAACGTTGGGGCTTGAATGTTTTTGAGAGAGTACTAAAGTTTACCCGAGTACCACGGCAATATATATATATATATATATATATATTATATATATATATATATATATATTGCTGTGATACTCTCCTTTGAATGCGGGAACTAGGCCCTTTCAACAACAAAAATTCTAGTCCCACCGATTGGGCGTCATAAACTGCTGTGATCCTGTTTTCGCCTCGGCTGCTCGCCTAATTTTATAAACCTCCTCATTCATAAAATTAAACAACACATTCCTACCACAAACATTAACGTTAACTCTATTTACATCAATATTCAGAATACATTAAATTTTCAAATTAAATTTCAGCATAAAATTCATTTTTAAAAAGAATTTCAAGATTAATTTTATTATCACTTTAACGTGCATCCAGAATTAAAGTCCTTGCTGGATGCCTACTAATTAATATAACAATATAAGCAGACCGGAGTCTGAGTATAAAGGAGCATCTACCACCCTTTACGTTAATTAACCAGGTTCGTCTAATTGAGCTCAAAGACATACCCATATTTTCATCATAATTCAGAACATCAATACTAAATACCCCTTTCTACTTAAACAAGCAAATTTCATCTTAAAATTAAAATTTTATGGTTAGTACAATTTCACTAATGTCCATTTAAAGTAAATCAATTATAAAGTTATTCAACACACACAAAATGTCAAAAAAATAGTATAATTTACCTGAAGGTTACTGTCCTCGTAGCTTTAATGTACATCGTCCCTTTAGTTAATCACACCATTCCAACAGGATTATATTTACGGCTTCTAATTCTCAACGCTTTTAAAATTTTCTCCATCACCATTTATTTAAAGTTGTTTCTGGGCTTTTCCGGAACTCATCTGTGTATATCTGACCCTTGTTTCGTGGATCCAGACACGTATTTGAACCATTTAATTATTAACACCCCGAAAAATAGCAGAGAAATTCATGCGTCTTTCACCAATATACGCCAAAACTGCCTACTTTTGTGTATACATTTGTCGTTGTAAATTTTGCTAATTGGTACAGTGATACTAAATTTTATTACCTTGTATCTAAGTGCACTGAAGTACATTCATGTTAGCACGTAAATAACAAACTATTTTGAATCACTAAAATATACGAGCAAAATTTTAAATTATTTTATCAAACTAAAATGCACTGTTTAACATCTTGAATCAAGTCGCAGATGTAAGAGCTTTTAACGCATCGAATAGTCAAAAGTCTAAGAGGCCGAAATTCATATTACCACCGGTATATATAGCAAAAGCCTGTCTGTCGGTCTGTTCCCCAAAACGGGTAATTCTAAAGAATTTCTCATTCTATGTTCCCAGTCCGTCGCTCGCGCGTCGGTTTTACGAATTTTTCACTCGCCCCATTTAAATCTCAGAAAATTTCCACACGGCACGCAACGTCTGAGAATACTAATTAATTTTGTACAGAAATTGTTGTTTCTACCTCTGATATTTGCATCCTATTTTCAACCAATTGTGACCCTCGTGACGTTGCTTAAATCACGCCTTTTACTATATGTGTCTTTGCTTGACGCATTTTCTCTTTCCTTTTCTAACCTGTTCGTATTGGTGCAAATTGATATTCTTTATTATCGATTATATTTTAGTCCATGTGGACTATCTGGGTTTAATAACCCCGTATCGCACATTCTCGTGAATATTAAGCCCCGGTTTCTCCAAGATTCTTTGAAACCATTTGTTATCTACACAATTTTCGCCGTACGTGATATTTAAACTACGCAGGTGTTCAAAATAATATTAATTCTCAGAGCTTTTAAATAAACCCTGTTTTGTATTTCGTGCTAAAGCATCTGACCGTTTCCAATATCCTTAGAATCGACATGTTTATCTAAACAAATTAAACTGAAATTGCCTTTTAAAATACGCAGGTGTGTTTAAACATCCTACTTCTAACTAACACTTCTAGGATTTGCTTTTTATTGAGTTTTTACAAGTTTCTATAGATATTATCTGTTACTAACGATTCAATTAACTTCAATTAAAATTGACTTCTATCCTTTCATTTTTAGCGAATACAAGTTAAATATTAAATATTACGTGTACACTTTGTTTTACTACCGGTTACTTAAAATAGGGTTAATTAATATAAATTTTGCACGTAATTTCCATTTGTTTAGGAATAATTACATTACACGCAGAGCTTTTTAATACTGCTTCTTTTGATATAAAGCGTCTTGTACATGGTTTAAATCTCTTATTTTTAATGAAACGAATGACTTTTTATGCTTCACGCTTTTATTTAATAACGCGAGTTATGTATCTTTTCCCAAAGCTTCTACACGGTGATTAAAATTATTTGGTGTGATTATTTACTTTTCTACCCTGGTCTAAATATGAGTAATATATATATATATATATATATATATATATATATATATATAAGTTTCATCATAGTCAATTCTCGGCTGCTGAAAGTAGCCTTTTGTAACAACTCTGGCCTTGTACCGTTGAGATTCACCATTTGGTACTTATTTTATTTCAAACCTCCATTTACACGGTATCACTTTTTAACCTTTAGGCTTGTCCACTAATTCCTATGTTCCATTTTTATTTAATGACTCGAGCTCTTCTGACATGACAAATTCCCATAATTTTTTATCTGGTCTAGACATGACTTCTTTAACAGACACAGGATCTGATGTTGAATCTGAATCATTATAATCTGTATGATACAATATGTAATCAGGAAAGTGTCTTGCTTTTCTATTCATTAATGGATACCTACGAAGTTCATCAAATGTAACTTCTCCTGCAGTGTTGCAGACTCACTGTTATCCTCAATTTCCACCTCAGTGTCTACACCAGACGTATTTTCATGCAAATTGTTAATATCAGATTCATTATTGTTCACATCAGGAACGATATGCTGATTTACATCCTCATGTGGTTCCTGCAATATATTAGCAAATATGTTAAGAGGATTGATCTTTATATCACCAATTCTTTGGTTACTTTCACATACATGATTTATTTCAAGAAATACAACATCTCTTGCTAATATAACCTTTTTGGTTATTGGATGAATTAATCTATTTTAGAGACATCAGTGTACCCCACAAAAGTGTACATCTTCGACTTTGCATCCCAATTAGATTTTTTCTGTTTTGGGATAAGTACATATGCATGACAACCAAATATATGTATATAACTCAAGTCTACATTACGACTTGACCAGATTTGCTCAGGTATCGTACCTTCTATGCCTGAATGTTGTGATCTATTTTTTAGATAGGCTGCTATATTCAATGCTTCACCCCAATAGCTTGTGAAACACATCATGGATATAACTTTTTCGCAAAGAGTTCTATTTACATGCTCTGATAACACGTTCTGTTCAGGAGTGTAAGGAATTGCAAACTGGTGTTTAATACCACCTTGATTACAAAAATCCTTCACGTTATGACCAAAATATTCTTCTCCATTATCAAATCTCAATCTAATGAGTCTCTCGCCTAATTCATTCTTAGCCATTGCTTTGAATTCTTTAAACTTATTCAGCACTTCATCTTTAGTTTTTATGAAGTATGGAAACACTTTCCTTGAAAAATCATCTGTAGAATAAACTAAATATTTAGCTCTGCCAATGGATTCTTGAATTGGACCACAAACATCAGTGTGTACTAATTCAAGTTTCTTAGTTGCCCTTGTACCACAAAGTCCTTTGAAACTTTCTCGGCTCTGTTTTCTTTGCAAACAGAAAATACATTTCTCACTAATATTACAGGCACTACCAGAAAATTTAACACCAGTTGAGGCTATATTTTTCAAGATGGTCATGTCTTTCATATTTAGATGCGCTAACCTCTTGTGCCATAACTCTGCTGATGAAGATACTGAACTGTCCACATTATTTACAGATTCATCAGGCATATTGCATGCATGATGAGATACATGCATCCATTTCTATCACAAATACTGGCACATATTCTACTGTATTATTTTCAGACTGAGATACACTGTATGAATTGGATGCATCATTTGCTACAAATGCTGAGTCTGATATTGCATTTAATTTATAAACACCATTTGTACATGATGCAGTAAATTGAACAGCACCTTACAGTATCCACACTTAAACGTACATTTTCGTTCAGGCAATTTATGTTGTTCAACTATATAACTTTGCGTTGCTATACCTTCATGTACATGCGTCATGCTGAATCATTTGATGGTAGCATAGAACGTCTGCTTTTCTCAGCAAGAAGTCTCAACTTAATAAAGTCAATTGTTAATTTTTGACCATTGGTTCATAATTTGGTGTGAGCTTAACAAGCATCATGAATCCAACAAGTTTATCAGGAAAATCCATTCCCAAATCCTTGACTTTCTGAACAGTTCCAATTATATAAATAAAATTAAATAAAAACCCTTAACCACAAAAAATATTTAAATTACTAGATACGTATTTCGACCACTATGTGGTCATCATCAGTAAAAAAAAAAAAATAGCTGTTGTTCTGGAACACTTCAGAGGATATTCTCCTCACCACTTAGGCTGAAGTGAACCTTCCCAACCTATAATTTACTATATTGTTGCTATAAACACTATCGAGGATATTCTCCTCACCCGCAGGCTGGTGTTCTCAACAACAAACAAGTGAATTGTGTCACAATTCACAATTCACTTGTTTGTTGTTGAGAACACCAGCCTGCGGGTGAGGAGAATATCCTCGATAGTGTTTATAGCAACAATATAGTAAATTATAGGTTGGGAAGGTTCACTAGCTAAGTGGTGAGGAGAATATCTCTGAAGTGTTCAGAACAACAGCTAATGCTGATGATGACCACATAGTGGTCGAAATACGTATCTAGTAATTTAAATATTTTTTGTGGTTAAGGGTTTTTATTTAATTTTATTTAAATCGTGCCACAGTGTTCCTATAGATTATTAGTTCCAATTATGTCTGTAACATAATCTGATATATACTTGTAATTATCAAGTTACATGTTCATTAACTTGTCTAGTAATGTTAGTTTTTCTACCGAACCCCTGAGTTCAAAAGTATGATGTAAATTATCTCATGCTTCCTTTGCTGTTTTTGCATACATTACATGTACATACAATGATGTATGGAGAAAGAGACAAATTTTTGACAAAATAATTTCATCATTCTCCAATTTGTAGGTTTCTTTACTAGCAGATTCATCTGCATATGGCCATAGTTTCTCGTGCATGAGAAACATGAGCACTGCAAATGACCATGTCTTGTACTCCTCACTACAAGTTAACTTCTCGACTTGAAACAACGAACCAGATGCTTGATTATTCATTTTTAAAAGTCAATATTCTCTAGTAAAAGATTCAAAGCATGCGCCAAGATAATTTTATACATAAATTTTCATTACATCATATACTGTACATTCTTATTCACTACAATAGTTATTCTGGGCCCATAACCTGTTGTTTTGTGATAATTGTAGATGAATATCATATGGAATTTATGTTAAAACGATGGTCTTGCTTTTATTTTAAGTAAAATACAAACTCTTACAATATAATGATATAAAGTCAACTGTAACCGACATTGACATTTTCAACGCTAGAATGATAAAAAAATTAGAATGTGGCATGTTTACTATTGTAATCAGCCACAGGACATTCAACTTATTGCACAACAGGAAGAATTTATAAACATTCTTCAGAAGCCTGCAAAATTTGTAAGTTATTATTTATTTGTATTGTATATACTTTACTAATTTAGTTAACTTCGAGTATAGATCATGACTTCACAGAGGATGCATATGTTGTCGCAGAGAAAATCGTAGCGTCTAAAAAAACATGCCCTCTACTTTTGTGTCTCACTGTAATAAAAGGTCATGTGAGGAAGATATTCTGAGAAATACACTAAGAAAAGAGCACTTACATCTGTTAGCAATGCCATTAAACAGATAACATGAAAATTCACCAGTTCCATCAGATATCAAGAGCTTCTACATATTTATGAGATATGAACTGATCACACCAAAGGAACCATCATAAAGAAAAAGATATGTGAGTCAACTGAATTTTACAAGCTCAAAAAATTATGTATAATACAAGTCAAAGTTCGGGCCTTTGGAGCTGGTTTTTTAAAAAAACGTCGACACTTTAACAATTTTTTATTTAATAAGTTAAACAGAAATTACAAGAAATTTGGAATAGCTGGTTCATAATAACTTTAATAAAAAAAATAATTAATTGTACTGGTGAGTAGCTCAAACAACGAAGTATGGAGTTTGAAGACTGACTGCCGGGCATTGAGCTCCCGGGCCTTTTATAATAACCTGCCCCTCACACGGCTGTGAGAACTTGCAGATCTCATGTCTGCGTTTCTCTTTAATTGTACACTTTATTACAATGTAACAACTTAATTCTAAGTAATTGCGGTCTGTTGACTGCCTGTGACCTGCCACCTGCAGTATCACTGCCCTCACGGATGCAAAGTTGCATGTCCGTTCACATGAACTGTCGATAACCTCTCTGGGTTATCCTTGTGTTACAATGTTGCATTGAACTTATACTTTTACTTAATAATTTTTAATAATTCCTATTAGATTCAATATATCAATATATATATATATATATATATATGTAATTGGGGGATACATAACTCCTCCCACCGTAAATGAAAAATTAAGGTTTTTCTTAATTTTTAAATACATAAAATACATTATTCAATTTTATTTAAAATTCATTATTTCTAAAGGTATACTTGTCGTTTCTTTGTTTTCTTTTGTTTCCTTAAATCTAGAACTGTTTCCTTCATTCTTATATCTAAGGTACATTTTGTAAAATACATATATAATTACAAAAATTACTAAAATGATCAATACAATTGTCCAAATACTTATATTATTATAATGTAACTTTGGCGTTTTGAGTTCATTTAATTGTTCTTTATAACTTTCCACTAATTTCACGGCGTGGTTGAGGTCGTCTAAGTCTAGATGTTCTAGCTTCATAGGTTTCTTGATTATTTTTCGTCTTCTTGTTGTATTTTGAATTGTAGTTCCGGTAGGTTTGCAAGTTTCTTTGTTGTTATGGGATCTTGATAAACTCTGATTACTTCTCCTTTCAATTTCACATAACAGTCTTCTTTGAGGGTAATTAGTTTGCTTCCGATTAATGCTTGGTTATTTTCATCTTGGTTGCAGTGGATGGTTGCTATTACTTCTGTTGGGAAAATGGCTATCCATTTGTTATCTGTAACTTTTGAATTTTCATATTAGTTATTTGCACTTGTTTAGTTTCACAGTTTTCGTAATGATTTGAGAATTTTCACAAGGACTGTCTTCTTAAATGGTTGTTGTCGTCATCGATTGACATAAATATTGGTTTGGTGTTACTTCAGTACATTTTTCGTTTGTATAACCATATCTCAGTTCATTTAGGGATAGGAATTTGGTTTTGGGTATGATTACTTGGTATGTGCTAGTAACCTTTGTTGGAAAAGCAAATAAATGATAATATTGATAATTGTTACTTTCTACTATCTAGATTTCTATCAAAAATATTATTTCGTTATTCTTAATGTTGCTAAAATTTGTTGCAATAAAGTAAGGGTGGATATTATTTGAGTAAATGTTGTATTTTGTACACTGCCTAGTTTATTGGTAGTATACCGGGGTTGTTCTTTATTTATTGTTATTGGGTTGTCCGTTCTACCTGGGCGGAGGTTGACGGTAAGGGTGATGATTGTCCATCTGAAATTACAGGGTGTCTTAGGTTTTTCAAATGAATATACTTTGTTATTTTACCGTTGTCTACTACTGCTATGTTTTTATCTGATATTTTCTTAATTTTAAATGGTCCTAAATTTCTGGGTGCTGTTTTATGTCGCTTGCTTTGAAAGTTTTTCTCATACACGGTTTGTCCTATTGAAAATTTATTTGAGTCGGTATTTTTGTTTCGGGTTGTGGTGATACGTTCTTTATCGTTCTCTAATTTATCTTTTACCTTGTCGTAAGTTATTTTTAATTTTTCTTTGTGGTCTTTTGCATATTGTTGATATACTTCTTTATTGTAGTGTATGTCATAGGGATTTCGTGAATCTGAATGTCCTAAGGTTAATTCTAAGGGTGTAAAATTTGTTGATGAGTGAATTGTGTTATTATAGGCGATTAGTGCGTATGACATTAAATTGGTTATATGTTCCTTTTTATAATTTATTCTTAGTAATCGAATTTGTTCTAACAGGGTTAAATGTAATCGTTCAATTAGTCCGTTTGATTCAGGGTGGTTTTCTGTTATGAAATGAATTTTTATTTTGTGTAGTTCTAAAGTGTTTTGTATTGTCTCATTTTTAAATTCGCTACCATTGTCTAAAGGGATTGATTCGGGTGTTCCGTAAAATGTGAAATATTGCAAAAATCCTTGGGTCACGTCAATGCTATTTTTGGATGTGATTGGTATTGCTTGGCCTATTTTTGTAAATGCGTCTACAATTGTCAGATAGTTTTGAGCTTCTACTACTAGAGTATCGGCATGTAGTTTTTGAAATGGTTTGTCGGGTGTTTTGGTTAACATTAAGGGTATCTTTGGGGGTTTCCTATCCTATTTCGCTTTGTCACATAATTCGCATTGGTTAATGAAATCTGTGGTCAAGTCCTTCATGTCTTTAAAATAATAACGTCTTACAAGTTGCTTTATAGTTTTGTTAATTCCACGATGGTTGGTTTTCCTTCGTGTTGATTTCTAATTACATCGTTTATTTCGTCAGGGTCGTCTAGTGTTATTAGTTTTCTAGTACATCTGATGAGTTCAGGTCCAGAGTTGTTGAATAGTTTAATGTATAATTCTGAAAATCTTTGGTATAAATGTTCGGTGTTGAAATAAAATAAAATCGTTTTTCTCGGGGTGTATTCTTTTAAAATTTTAATTATTTGTTCCTCGTTGTCATCTTTAGTTATTTGAATTTGATATATCTTTTTGTTATCTACTTTTGTATATTTTACTGGATTGGGGTTATTTAAAACTTCTGTTATTATAAATTGGTTAGGTTTCATATCGATTGCCTCGTTTAAAATTTTAATCGCGTTTTTTGGTTCTTCGTTTTGTGTCGAATGTATTGTGTCGATCTCGTCTGGATCTTCCCTTATTTCTGCTTCGTCTACGTTTCCTATAATGGATTCCGTTTCTAATGCATTGAGTTGGATTCGGCTTAAAGCGTCTGCGTTGTTGTTATAAATTCCCTTTTTATATATAATTTCGTAATCATACTCTTCGAGTCTGATTCTCCATCTTTGTAATTTTGAATTTGGTTCTTTCAGTTTGCATAGCCATACTAGTGGTCTATGATCGGTGTATATGTAAAATTTTCTTCCGTATAAATAAGGTCTAAAATATTTTGTTGCCCAAATTATGGCTAATAACTCTTTTCTATAGTGCTATATTTTGTTCGGTTTCATTTAGGGTTCTGGATGCGTAGCTGATAGGTTTATCGCTACCTACTTTTCCTTGGCTCAATACTGCGCCTAATGCTACATTCGATGCGTCTGTCGTCAGTATAAAGGGTTTTGTAAAGTCTGGGTATTCTAATACAGGGTGATTTGTTAATATGTTTTAATTTTGTCTACAGCTTTAATAAATTCTGGGGTGTGTTCAATTTTGTTTCCTTTTTAAACAATTTGTCAGGGTTTGGTTATCTGAGCGTAACCTTTAATGAATTTGCGGTAGTAACCACTAAGTCCTAGAAATCCTTTAATTTCTTTGGTTGTTTTTGGTAATGGGTAATTTAGAACTGCGTTTGTTTTGTCTGGGTTTGGCATTACTCCTTGGGGTGTTATTACATGTCCTAAAAATGATACTTCTTTTTGTAAGAATTCACTTTTGTCTAATTGTACTTTAAAATGTGCTTGTCTAAGTCTTTCGAATACTTCTTTCAATCTTTCTATGTGTTCTACCAATGATGTGGAATAAACTATGATGTCGTCAAGGTATACAAGGCATTTCTCATTGTGTATTCCTCGTAGTATATTGTCCATGACTCTCTGGAAAGTAGCGGGTGCGTTCTTTAATCCAAATGGCATTCGTTTGTACTCGTAATGTCCTCTAGGTGTGCTGAAGGCTGTTTTTGATATATCCTTTTCTTCCATCTCTACCTGATGGTATCCTGATGCTAGGTCTAATGTTGTAAAATATTGGCATTTGCCTAATTTGTCTAAAATTTCGGTAATATTTGGTAGTGGATATTTGTCATCTACCGTTTTTTCATTTAACTTTCTATAGTCTATTACCATTCTGTACTTTCTCTTTCCGGTTGCGTCTAATTTCTTTGGTACTATTAACACGGGGCTGCTCCATGGTGAATTGGAGTGCTGGATTATGTCTTGGTCTAATAGGTCTGCTACTTGTCTGTCAGCTTCTTCTTGGCTTGCATGAGGTAGTCTATATGATTTTGTAAAGATTGGTTTATTGTCTGTTAACTCGATATTATGTTTTACTGTGTTGGTGAATGTTAATGGTATTCCTTCGCAATGGAATATGTCGCGGTATTCGAAACATAAGTTCTTAATTGCTCTTTCTTCTTCTTGATTGATATCGGTGTTAAAGCGGATGTTAGTTAAATTTTCTCTTAACATTTCGTCATGTTCTATTGGGTTGTAATTATTTTCTAAATTCTCGTCTATTTCCATTTCGTTAAAATTTAGTTCTTCTACGTTAATTGGGTCTGTCAGTGATAATTCTACGGGATAGTCGTTTGAATTTAATATTGTTGTGGTTGCATAGTTATCTTTTATTTGTACTAAGGCAGTTGGGGTTTCTACTCCTTGTTGAAATGTCATATGATTTATTATTCCTAAATTTTTGTTAGATTTTACGGGGTTTTTTATTTTTCTTTCCGTTCGGGGTTCTATAGTGTATTTTTGTTCAATTTGTGTGTTTTGAAATTTAATTGGGATTTTTCCGTATTTTGTCCTTAATAAGCGATTTTTAATGTCAATGTTGGCTCCTAATTTTCTTAGAAGGTCCATTCCGATTAATCCGTCATATTTATCGTTAAATTCGAATACACAAAATTTATGTTTCATTTTAACATTAAATGTTCTCGGTAAGGGTATATTTGCTACGAATTGGTGTAGTGTCGTTTGATGAGCTGTTTTAATTTTAAATGGTTCTCTTTCTACATAATCTAAATAATGTTTTTGTACGGTTCTGGGGCTAATTAATGTTTTCGATGATCCGGTGTCGATTAATAGTTTGAATTTGGCGTGGGGTATTTCTATGTATGGTAATACTAAGTGATTTATATTATTTAAGTTTATTAAGTTTGGTCGGTTATGAATTGGTCCATTTGAAAATTTGAGTTTGAGTTTTCTTCGTCGTACTCCTCGTAAGTTTCGTATTGTTCGTCACGTTCATAAGTTTCTGCATGGTTTGATTCATTGTTCGTAGGTGTCTCAATGTAATTATTCTGGTCAGTGTCAAATTTTTCTATTTCTTGATGGAATAATTCCTCTGATGTAAAATTACGTTTCTGATGAGGGTTTGGTCGGATATGTGTTATTTTTTGTGTTTTGTCTGGTGTTACTAGATGAGGTATCCATTGGTGTTGGTTTGTAATAATTGTTAGGGTTGTTATTGTTATTAGTCATTGGTGTATTTCTATTAGGGTTTGCGTTGAATGCTGGTCTTTGTTGGTTTAGGTTTTGATTAAATCTTGGTTGGAATGCTGGTTTCGTGAAAGTTGGGTTAAATGTTGGTTTTGAAAAATGTTTAAGTTGATTATTAAAATTGGTATTGTTAAAACTTGGGTTGTTATTTCGTGGTTGATTTGTTTGTGCGTTAAAGGGTGTGAATTTTTGTTGAGGGGTTGTTTGTCTTGTAGCTTGTATGGTTTTTATTGGTGAATAACTTTTATTCGCGTTGGGATTGTATAGTCTGTTGCGGTAATACATTACATTTTCTTCTTCTATTACTAGGCTCATAGCTTCTTCTAGATTTTGGGGTCGTTGGAATCTGATTTTATCCGATAGTCGTTCTGGTAAAGCGTTTATATACGTGTCTAGTGCCATTTCGTCATACATTTTGTTTTAAATGTCTAACGTTTTGATCGGGTTCTTCGATTTTTAATTTTGTTAAAATTAAACTTCTCACGTCTTGGCATTTCATTCCGAATTGGTAGGGGGATTGATTGTGTTCCATTCTAAGGTTTATTAGGTCTCGTACCAGGCATTTTATATTACGTTGGTCCCCAAAATATGCAATTAGTAGCTGTTTAAACTCCTGCCATTCCTGTAAATCGTCCCTACTGGCGATTAAGGTTAGTGCCCTTCCGGTTAGTTTACTTATTACCAAGCGTATAAGCAATGAATTTCTTGCGTCATCTCCGGGTTTGTAGAAGGTTTTTAGGAACATTTCGGCTGCCCCAATGAAATTTGAGAGATGGGCTTCCGTGCCATCAAATATCTGGATTGTCTCCAAATAGAGTCGCAAGTCTGTGTTACTCATGTTGGTTAAGGGTTGTTTTCGATTTTTGGGAAATTTAAAAAAAAAAATTTTATTATTATTATTTTTTTTTTTTTGAATTGAGGTTTATTTCGCTATTTATATTGTTACTTTTTGCTTCGGATTTAATAATTTTCCGTTTGGGTTGTAAAATTTCAAATTTTGTAGAAATTGGGGTTGGTTTTGTTATTTGTAGCGTTAATTATGCTTGGGATGTATTAATTTTTCGTTTGGATTGAATAATTTTGAATCTTGTAGAAATTAGGGTTGATTTAGCTATTTGAAACGTTAACCTTGGTTTTGGTTTGTTAATTTTTCCTTTAGATTAGGTAATTTCAAATTTTGTAAAGATTGAGGTTTATTTTGCTATTTTCGGCGTTATTTTTAGTTTGGAATTGTTAATTTTCAGTTTAGATTGAGTAAATAAAAATTTGGTAAAAATTTGAGATTAATTTCGTACTTGTAGTATTAATTTTGGTTTTGATTTATTAATTTTAAGTTTAGACTGCGTTTGATTATTTTTAGAATCGTAGTCGTTGTTACTTGTGCTTATTTACACAGTGTGGTGATGTACTTGTGAGGTTTATTTCAATAATGTTAGATTAATTACCGTAGTCTTGGATTTGCTTGTTTTTATGCAGCTTTTAATTTGTCTTATATTCTAAATATAACTTGAGGTTAATTGCTCCTGTACTCTATTGTCGCAATTTATATACTTAAGTTGTAGGCTTTGTTATTTAATCACGTACGTTGAGGTAATTGCACTTACAGGTGTTATTTTCAGTTTATAGGAATTACTAAGTTACTTGCTAATGCTTTTGCATAAAGTGTTACGTCTAGTTTTATTCTTAGATATCTCGGTGTTCACGACTTGAAATTGAACTCTTCGTTACGTGCGTTTTCAGGTTTACAATTATGAGCGTTTAGCGTTATTCTGTATTCTTATTGGAATAATGCACTTTATAATGCTGATTAATTAGTTGAAAAACGTTTAGATTTTATACCGTGATTGTTGCAATTGTACACGCTTTTATGGATTAATTACTTGTGGGTATTAAATGCAAAATGCATTGCTTTATTATTCCGTGATGGATTTAATTAATTATGATGCAAATTGAAATTATATTTTAGTACTGTGCAAAAGATCCTGAAAGCTATTTCTTTAAGGTAATAATGATATTGCGTTCGCAGACTTCGCTTATCTTAGGTGAGGTTTTGGGTAACGGTAGTTTTAAATTACCGTAGTTTCAATTATTGCAGAGTGTTTTTTGCTGTGATTTATTCAGTATTGTAGAGGTCAATGCTTTAATCAATCGTTTTCGTGATTGCTTTAAAGGATTAGCTTTAGCTTTGAAATTAATTTCGCGTTCTGTGTTTTTATTTTATCGGATTGAAAACGTGGGTTTGAATCGCGCTAGTTAATGTTTCTTATTTTGGTGTTAGTGAATGTGCGCCCGTTTATTTTTGGATTATTTTGAGTTTGTTTTTAATAATTGTGGTAAGAATCTCTTAATATCAATTCTCATTTACTTTTAAAGAAAAATATCTCTTTAACATTCAAGTTTCATAAAATGTTATACAGTCTCGTTTTTGGAAATAATTCACTTTGTAATTATTTTCAAAACAATATTCATAAAAATAAATTCATAAACAATGATAAATAAATGGTAATCAATAATTATAATACTAGCATATATCAATTATAGTTTTTGGTTTAAAAAAAAAAAGGTATGAAAATGAACTTACATTAATTTCATCTGTTTCTTTGGTGGGTTCGATCGATGCTGTATCTTGTCCACCTTGGTTTGTTTGTTGGCCTTAGACGATTCTTGTTCTTTGTCCAACTTGGTTTGTTGCTGGATTTAGACGATTTGTGTTCTTCCTCCAACTTGGTTTGGGTTCTGCCAAAATTTCGAATTAAAATTCTTGGTCACCAATCTTCCGATTTTTGGATTTTCAGTGCCCTTTTGACATCCGGTACGACTCGCCAGTTAAAGTTCGGGCCTTTGGAGCTGGTTTTTTAAAAAAACGTCGACACTTTAACAATTTTTTATTTAATAAGTTAAACAGAAATTACAAGAAATTTGGAATAGCTGGTTCATAATAACTTTAATAAAAAAAATAATTAATTGTACTGGTGAGTAGCTCAAACAACGAAGTATGGAGTTTGAAGACTGACTGCCGGGCATTGAGCTCCCGGGCCTTTTATAATAACCTGCCCCTCACACGGCTGTGAGAACTTGCAGATCTCATGTCTGCGTTTCTCTTTAATTGTACACTTTATTACAATGTAACAACTTAATTCTAAGTAATTGCGGTCTGTTGACTGCCTGTGACCTGCCACCTGCAGTATCACTGCCCTCACGGATGCAAAGTTGCATGTCCGTTCACATGAACTGTCGATAACCTCTCTGGGTTATCCTTGTGTTACAATGTTGCATTGAACTTATACTTTTACTTAATAATTTCTAATAATTCCTATTAGATTCAATATATCAATATATATATATATATATATGTAATTGGGGGATACATAACTTACATTCAATAATATTTTATATAAGCTTTATTCACAAATACGTAAGCAATATGATATATTTAGTGCGGTAAAATGTTAAATCTATTTTGGTTAATGTATAATTTTGATATTATGTTTATTAATTAAACCTGATTACTAAATGTACATAGTATTAGGTGTAGGTTTATAAAACAGGAACGCATTTAATATCTACACCTTTAAACTGTGTGTATTGGAATGGCAATATTTCATACATATCAAAATAATTCTTAAATTATAAAGGTTCTCTTGTTTTAATACTGTCTTTAACAGAACGATTTAGCTGAGGTTATGACCATGGTCTTTCCATAAACCACCTCGTAGGTTTACAGTTTCTGTTTTGCAGTATGCTTCATGGAAAACTATAGCAGATCTTTCAATTTTTATAAAATTGTGTAATACATAACATGTTTAGGTTATTAGCGCAACCTTTTCTCTAAGCAGTTGTATTATAGTCTACAAAATACAAATTTATGTGCAAAAACATCAAAGACATTTTTAACAACATGACTTGGTCTATAATTAAAAATCAATTAGGGCATTGTTAATCAGTTTTAATACAGAGTTATTTTTATTATTTTCATATTCGTTCTTTGTAGGACATTTTTAAATGGAAAAAGCTTCGGCATTGTGTTTCAATATTGTCTTCCTCTGTATAATATTATATCCATCATTTACTCAACACCAACAATTTAAAAACTTATTAAAAATATTATTGTCCATTCGCAGCAAATTTTTATAAGAACCTGCATCTTCCTCTGCAGGTTCATATTTACAAATGAACCTGATCCTGAATTTGGAGCTCATGCCTCAGAAATAGTAGTAACCATCCTCTACTCCATATTTGTTTGTTGCTGGAAGATTTTTACCCTTATAATTTTGTACTTTTTGTAATGTTTTATTTTATAACCAGAATTCTTATTATAACTCATCATCAAACTAAAATTATCAACAACAACTATAACTTGAACAAATGAGCAACTTAGTAAAAAGGCTGTTAGATTCCAAATTTGGAAATGTACATTGTTAAACATGTGAGTAAACTCCTGCGAATATTTTCAAATAAACTTGTTAATTTCCATCATTCCGGACAGTTGCGTTTGCACAAAAAAAATGCGCAGGCGCGGAGTGAATGGCGCAAGTGCGCGATGTGAGATACGACCCCATTTACTACGAGGCCTGAAGTCGAAAACAGCTACCTATGTCGTGTTGTGTCTTTTCTCTTTTTTTTAGGATGTAGGTTCCTCTATCTTATCTGTACCTTCTATCGTGCCCCTACCTGTATCCTTGCCGCCCACCTACAAACAAAGAGGATGGACGAATGAATCTGTAACAACGATGGCGTAGCCGACCCACACCAAAAACAAGGAGATGACTCTGGAATATAACTAAGGTGCGATTTAAGTGAGTACATTGCTTTATTTATATTATAAATTGAGAATTGTATCACTTTTAACGTATTTGGTATTTGATAAAAATGTCGCGTATTTTGCCGCGTAATCATGTCATATTAAACGATTGAGCAATATTTTGAAACGCTGGAAACCGTAAGAAGGCTTCCTGGAGACCTATAGGCACACCTAGAGGTTATAAATTCAAACACGTCAGTTATTATGGGTATTGTATGTAATGAGGAATGTTAAAATACAATGTTATACTAAACAGAATACAAGTAATTACTATAACTACGAAATTTGTGGGTGTCCCCAGGCGGCAATATTGAATTGCCATCTGACAGCATTCTGGAATGCTCCATTCTGTAAATAATATGAAAAAGCTACTATTGTACAAATAAATAATTTTTAGTATTGAAATAGGGCATACAATTAGAAAACAATAGAAGGGGAACGAGCTGTATACACATGCTGTGTGAGAATTTCAGGGAACTATGTAGACTAGCTCAGAATATAAATAAGTGCAGGTACGTGTCCAACCAGTTTTGAGACGGAAAACCTAATGACGAAAAAATAAGCGCAGATAAATCTGATGATTAGTATAAACAACTAGTTGTTGGTTGCGAAATATCTGCAACTAATGTTGACTGTGCGAAAAGATATATTGGAAAATATATTAAATCAGTAAATGGTTAAGTGTTGGGGGAACTTGGCAGCCACAGGCTGCTTACCTCCCTTCACAACCGTTCATTTACATTTCCAATGCTCCATCGGTAGGTACTACATTGGCCAGGAGGCGAGTTTTTTGTTGCCTGAAAATTTAGAATTTTGCCGAACCCTTGCCGTTCCAGGCAAGGTAGGGATCTTTAACGTGCGTGACAACACTCACACACGGGACCTCCATTTAACCTCTCATCCGAATGAGACTTTTTTTGTGAAAAATGCTCACCTGCCACTTTTCAAGCAGTCGACCATGTCGGGATTTGAACCCGGGACCTTGGGATCCGTAGTCTTACGCTTACTACATTGATCCAAGGCGACGCCCTCCCTTCACAACCACTGAAGGTCGGAGAAATAGGTTATATAATTGTAACAATTGAAACAATTGAAGGTGACCGAACCGCATCTAACAATAAAGAACAGCGACTGTGAGGAAAGACAACAAACATAGAACAAGAAGAAAATTGTTGAAAGCATATGTGTGGAGCACAGCACAATATGCCTATGAAATACGGGCAGTCTGAAACGCAGACAAAAAAACGGTAGCAGCCTTTTGAAATGCTGGGCTTCAGATGTATGAGGACGATAGCATGGACAGACAAAGATAATAACAAATAGCTTATAGAAATAGTAGGGGAACAAGAATATCTGGGGAAAAAGATAAGAAAAATAGAAGGGCAGAATACGTTCTAAGGGATTTTTGGGGAATAGTATGGGATATATTACAAGCAGAGATAGGAAAAAAGAGGTAGAGGTTGACCTAGATCAGATAGTGATAGATGCAGACTGTGCAAATTTCAGGGAAATCTGTAGGTTAGGTCAGAATAGGAAACAATGATGGTACGCGTCTAACCAGTTCCAGGACTGAAGACCTAATGATGATGAATATTGAAAATCGTCACGGTTTCTAGTTTGAAATAGCATAATGTAATAGGTAATATAGTTCACAAAAACTTGATTTTAGAATATTTACTCTATGGGCGGGTTGTATCGAACTAGTTCACGGTAAGTTCAAGAAGAACTTGGTTCAACCCTAAAAATTCCGTTGTATCGCTACAGTTTAGTCTTGATCCATAGTTTAACCCCGAGTTCACTTAAATGGCCAGCCGATGGCCGTTCAACCACTGAACGACGGTTCAGTAGAATAATCTAACCTCTAATTGAATATTGAACCTCTAACGCCGAAATATTATTTTTTGTCTTTACACAATACACCTAGTGCTAATTATTATAATAACAAATAATATATACATATTTAATTGGTATTATAAACTTCAATTATATAACTACTTATTACAATATTAAATATAGCGACTTGTAGGATTTAATAATAACACAAAAGAGAAATAAATAATTTATAACTGCACGCCATAAGAACCCTCGAATCTAACCTTTATTTTAAAAATATTTATTTCATAAAACTATTTTTATACGGGTAAAGTTTTTCAATAACTTCAAGTTGAAATGGCTCATTTACCTATTGAAGATCTAACAGATGACGAAGAATTTCTAGAAGTCGTAAATATAGTCATACATCGGGCACCAAGGAATTTCAGAGAAAGGCCAAATCATTCAGAAATGTGGAATGCTGAAGAATTTCAAAATAGATTTCGTTTATCTAAAGAGATTATTGTGCTAATTTCTGATGAAATTTCAGACCAAATATCATGTCTTAAGAACGAGTAAGTGTATACTATTTCAGTACTATTAAAGTATTAATTAGACATTTTTTTAGAAATTCAGCTATACCACCTATAGAAATGGTATTAGTAACATTGCGATTCTTGGCGACAGGATCATTCCTACAAGTAGCTGCTGATTTTTGTGGCATACATAAATCTACAACTAGTAGAATTGTTTCAAAGGTTTTGCGAAGTCTTGCTCAACTGTGTAACCAATTTATTAAAATGCCGACAGTTGCAGCAGAAATTGAAGAAGTCCAGCGAGGATTTTTCGAAATAGCTCAATTTTCTAGGTGTGTAGGAGCTTTAGACTGCACACATATAAAAATCCAGTCACCTGGAGGAGCAAATGCAGAACTTTATCATAATAGAAAAGGTTTTTTTTTCATTTAACGTGCAAGTAGTGTGCGACTCCAAACTAAAAATTCAAAATATTGTGTGCCGTTGGCCAGGAGCATCACACGATTCTAATATCTTTAAAAATTCAAGAATTAGTGCCCGCATAAAAAATCGTGAGTTCGGGCAAGATAGTTTATTGATAAGAGATAGTGGATATGCCATAAGGATTTATTTAATTACACCATTACATAATCCTCAAAGCCCTGCTGAGCACTTATTCAACGAAAGCCAAATAAGGACGAGAAACCCTATTGAAAGATGCTTCGGTGTTTGGAAGCGAAGATTTCCTGCTTTAGCTTTGGGAATTAGGTTGCATGTTGACAAAGTTGAAGCTCTGGTTGTAGCCACAGCTGTTCTGCATAATATTGCTGTTGAAAATGGCGAACCTGAACCCAAAGCAGACAACGAAGAAGTTGAAGCTGCCATACAATTTCAAGCGGATCCCGACACGGTCCGCTTGAAAAATGTTAGGCGAGCATTTTTCACAAAAATACACCCTCGTTCGGATGAGAGGTAAAATGGAGGTCCCGTGTGTGAGTGTTGTCACGCACGTTAAAGATCCCTACCTTGCCTGGAACGGCAAGGGTTCGGCAAAATTCAAAATTTTCAGGTAAAAAAAACTCGCTTCCTGGCCAATGTAGTACCTTCGGGTGGAGCATTGGAAAATCACATGTAATGCCATACAATTTGCTAATAATATTAATTTAAATTTGCCACCAGAGCGGGATACAGGTGTGAATCTGAACAATGTTGTGAGGCATAATTTAATAACACAATACTTTGGAAAATTAGTGTAGATAATATTTTCTAATAACATTTCACAGTAAAGTTAATGCAACATGATTATAATAATAATAATATGTACATATTTAATTTATACTATAAATTTTAATTATACGACTACTTATTACAGTATGAAATATTGCTATTTATTATTTTCTTCTAATTGTTTTCTTTGCAACCTAAGAATTTCTATTTTAAGCTCATGTTTTTTCTTTTTTTGTTCAATAAATAATTTGTGTTTTTCGCTCTCTTGTTCCAAAAACTGCAAGTGCTTTTCCTCCATGTGCTTAATTTGCAATGTCCGCTCTTCTACAAAATACTGTTCTTGCACAGACACAAGATTCAATTTAGAAGCAGTCCACAAACCTATCTTTGATTTTAAATTATCGGTATTTCTTTGCCTGCGACTTTGAGTATCTAATAAGAACACAAAGGAGAAATAAATAATTTATAACATTCATGCCATTGTCATTTACCATTTGCTTGCTGATTTACTTTTAATTGAGACGATTTTGGTTGCCTCAACATATCTGGTGTAATACTCGACCAATCTTGAAGAGCTAAAATTTAATTAGTGAGCTTGTAATTTACACAAGAAAATCACAATCTTATTAACCATTATCCTTAGAATACCTATCAATTTTTTTACCATCGTCGATAGCATTCACTTCGTTTATTTCTAAAAGACATATTCACATAAATTTAAATAATAGTAATATATGTTTGTTTATCAGTTAAATCTGTATTCACTTGATCTCCCAAAACCACTTCTACGTCATCGTCAAATTGACTCTAAACAATCACCTTTAAATTAAATTGCATAAATAATGTATAAATTCACTGCAACATAACAAACCTCTATCATCATCAAACTCTGAGCAGAAACCTGTCATTTGTTCCCCGAGTATTTCGGCCATTGCTTTATCCACGGGATCATGTACAGGCGTAAAATTTTTTGATGGACCGCCCCCAGTGGCATACAAATACTTTTTTCCTCTGCTGCCTTTTGTTTCGTTCGTTTTTTAAATTTTCGTATTTGTTTTTAAGTACTTTAACATCCCTAAATTGATCTCCCGTCAACATGTTGAACTATCAACATACTTTGTCTCAGGCATGTGTTTTTTTTACTTTCAAAGTGTTTGTATCACTTTTACGGCATTCAATATCCTTTGAATATTTCTTTACCAATCGAAGAAGTGTTTCCTATTCTCTTTGAGAGAAATTGCTAGCACGTTTTCCTTTATCCTGTCTATCCATCTAAAATTATAACCAATTAACAAAATATGAATGGGAGTTTGATATTTCCAATATATTTTAAGTAAGAAATTATATACGAAGATTATCATACGATTATTCTATTTCTAAAAAACAATTGTCACGATTTATATTATATACGAAAGTAAAACACCTTTCACCCGCCAAAGAACACAAGCGTAAACATAACCAAACTTTAATTTCTGCGGTTTAAATTTCTTTGCGTCGCCGTAGTTCAATGTAGTAAGCGTAAGACTACGGATCCCAAGGTCCTGGGTTCAAATCCCGACACGGCCGACTGCTTGAAAAATGACAGGTGAGCATTTTTCACAAAAATTACGCCCTCGTTCGGATGAGAGGTTAAATGGAGGTCCCGTGTGTGAGTGTTGTCACGCACGTTAAAGATCCCTACCTTGCCTGGAACGGCAAGGGTTCGGCAAAATTCTAAATTTCCAGGCAACAAAAACTCGCCTCCTGGCCATTGTAGTACCTTCTGGTGGAGCATTGGAAATATAAATGCACGGTTTAAATTTCTGACAAACGTACATTAACCAGAATAGACAACATATCCAGATCGTAAGTTCAACTGAACCAAACTTGAACTTGCTCCATACAACGCAAGGTGAATTAAACCCGAGTTTCTATTGAGCTTTCGCTTACTTGAACCTTAGTTTAACCCATGTCGATACATTCCGCCCTATGTGAGTGTTTTCAAAACCTTAAAAATCATTAAATCTGCTACGCCACTGACTTTCAATGTTTGCGCATATGTCAAATGACGTACAGGCTCTTCTTAAATAAATTCTATTCTAACGGGTTACTCTTAGCAGATACCTAAGCCGCCGTTACCACTAGTTTTTAGTATTATGTAATAGAATCATGTTGCTTAGCATCATGGTATAGTATATGATGATTTTGGTATAGTTGAATTTATTTAAGAAGAGCTTGTACGTCATTTGACATATGCGCAAACATTGAAAATCAGTGGCGAAGCGGTTTAATAATTTTTAGGGGTTCCTTAGATTAAATATTCTAAAATTAAGTTTTGTTTTGTTGGTGGTTTAAATTAACATGGCGAATACGCGAATAAGCAAGGCATAAAACACAAAGAAACAAAAAAAAAACTATGAAAGCGTAAGAAATAAACATAGAATATTAAAGTCACAAATATCAATTGACATTTAATAGCAAATTATCTACGCTACTGAAATGCTGAACGAATACGCTTATTCAAAAACAATGGACTAATCTGACCAGGGCAGGCGCGTCTCCTGGCATTTGACAGTTCCGTGTTTTAATAGGTACTCGCAACACGAGCGTCTCGCGGTAGAAATAACGCGGCTGTAATGACAGTTGTAAACAGATTGAGGTTACGTAATTTTTTTGTTTAGATATAGTGAATGAGATCCGTGGAAATTACCTATTAATTTTGTTTATCGTGTTATTTGTAAACGAGGAGTAAAATTGAATACTTGCGAAGATTGTGGTTTTGAGTTTACACAAAAGAAGAATTTGTATGCCTATTTAAGAAAGATTTATAATTTTGAATATAGGAAACCAGTTACTTTAACTAGTAAATTTTTGTGTGATACATGTGGCAAATCCTTGACCAGTAAAGCAACTTCACGTCGTCATTGCAGAACTGTTCATAAAAGTATTCCAATAATTCTCAACTCGTCAAGAATCAAGTGCTTTTATGAAAATTGTACAACACATTTAAAGGGATATAAAAAACTTCAACATTTGGCAAATGAACATCAAATTGAAACTAAACTTGATCAACTACATTTTAATTCACAATTAGGTTTGCAGATTATTATGCAAAGTGTTAATTATATACTAATTTTATTCTGTTCAACAGAGTTCAAAAACTAAAAAAACCAAGAACAGGAAAAATCTTTGGCAATGTATATACTTCACACTTCAGCGAAATTATTGTCTGATGGCACCAAAAAGGAGTACTATAATTTCCATCGATCGTAAAACTACATTCCAAAAGGCAAGGATTTTAGAAGCTTAAAAAGCACAGGCACTAATAAAATTGGAAGTGTTTGTCCCTCAAGAATGGAAGCGATGATAAAGAACGATGGGTCTGTTGCAGTAGACAACTGGACAACTCATGTTGGACATACCAACGATATTGGTCGAGTTTTTTTAAGTAAAGAGAGTAAAGCAGAAATTGCAGGTATTTTCGAACATAAAGTTCTAGTTTGAAATTTTACAATTGATGTGTTTCAGGAAAATTAAAGGAAGGTATTACATTTCTGCTTTAAAACAAGAAAATTTACAGAGAATTTTGAAAGATATGCACAATATTGTTAGGGACTTCAATATTGAGTATGGTGTGAAGCATCACCTAAATGATGCAATTAGCGTACGGCTCTGGGTAGAGGAGATGATTAACTTAGGAAGCGACTGCCCAGTGTTATATTATAAAAGCCAAGGTGTAAAAGGAAACCCAAATGACTCAAAAATAATTTTAGATGTTCAAGATTTTGCATTAGTCATAATCACTTCTTTTCAACATGAACAGTTGCTTAAATTTGGGAACGACAAGGTGTGCGTTGATGGTACACATGGTACAAATAGTTACGATTTTCAGCTCTACACACTAATGACAGTGGATGAATTTGGTTCAGGGTGCCCAGTGGCATTTTGTTTTTCAAATCGTGCTGACGAAATGATTTTGAAGTTGTTTTTTGGAAAAATTAAATCAAGAGTGGGTATTATATCAACTACTGTTTTTATGTCTGATGATGCTCCAGCATTTTATAATGCATGGTCTTATGTTATGGCCAAGGTACCTCACCAGTTGCTATGTACCTGGCATGTGGATCGTAATTAGCGCAAGAATTTGTCAAAAATCAATGGAGGGATTGAAAAGAAAATAGTAGTATATAAATCCCTTCGTGTTTTATTATAGTGTGTATCTATTGATGAATTTAATGACATTTTAAATCTGGTAGTAGAATATCTTTATGACGATGTTGATACACAATCATTTGCTGAATATTTTCATAATAATTATGCAAATCGTCTTACATCTTGGGCATATTGCTATCGATTGGGTTTAGGAATAAACACTAACATGTGTCTTGAATCGATGCACAAAGTTTTGAAGTATGTGTATTTGGAAGGTCGGAAAGTATAACGTTTGGACAAAAGCATTAATGCAGTAATGAAAATTGCCGAGATAGCTTGTTTAAACGTATAATTAAACTTGCAAACTTCAATGACAAAATTAATAGAATTAAACAAAGTCATAAAGCAAGTCTAACAATTACATCAGATTTTATTAGACGTCTTGAAAATGATAAGGAATTTTTAGTTACGTCGTCCACTTGTGCTTTTCAACAGTATCAAGTTACTAGAGTAGATAAGGCCTGTGAAGGTTCATGCCTAAGTTGTACAAAGTGCAGCATATGTGTTCATACATTTCAATGCACCTGTATTGACAACATGATAAAGCTTAACATTTGCAAACACGTACATGCTTGTGCGATACAGTTTTACAAATCGAATCTTGACACCTTTGCATATTAGTAACGTTAATGAACTTTTCAGCAGTAATTTTTACATGAAGCAAAATCTTCAAAAATATTATTAAAAAATAGCCGAGCTAATAATAGGCCTATGTGAGAATGCTTCTTTAACTGACGACGTATATCTGGCTATAATGAGGCAATTTGATTAAATTATTGACGCATTAAATAAAGCAAAATCTATTGATGTAAAAACTACAGAGGAGATTAATATTAATAAAAAAGTTGACCATCACGTGCGGCTTTTTTCAACAAAGAAGAAATCAACAAGGAAAATGATCTTAAAAAGCCTACCCTAACAGAAGAAATTATTATTAGGTGGTTTGGTTAATAACTCAAGCCTTAATGTTAATGTTCATACGAGATCTGATCATACATCACCTGATTTTATGTTAAGATAAGACAGTGTATTATCTCAGTAGAAAGTAGGTTTAATTAACACTAAAGCTTATAAGGTTAGATTTTGTTCTGCTTTCTCTTGTTTGGAAATAAAATCCGATGGGGAAATCACTCGCAGAAATACATGTACAAATTACTGGAAATTATTACAATCCCAGTGATTTTGATGGGAAACCTACAAGTACGCGACTAATCTAATCTAGTCCTCAGTTTTCACTTTGTTTTATCAGTGTTATAAGCGCTGGTAAGTTATTGTAATTTTGTCAAATCTGTCGGATTGAGTGTTCGTATATTAACAGTGCAGTATGTTAGTTTTATTTTTAGTCGGAGTACTAAAATAATCTTAATTTTCTACCATGTTTTTTTACATATTTTAGTCGACTGACAGTGCAAACAAAATTCTCGACAAAATGAAATTAGTTTCTTAATTAATTTAGGTATTTGTTGAGAATGTTATGGGTACATAACGTGTTTACTTTTTAAAAAATAAAAATGCAATTATTGAAACCTCAAGCCTCTATTACTATTATTAAACACATTTCACTCAAGTAATTAATAATTTACAAATCAAATTAAAGAAATCCCAGCAAAGTACCTTTAAACTGCATATTGACACAAGTACGAAAGATACCTAGAATAGCAACAAGTTAGTACAAAATACCAAGTTGTTTACATACAAAAGCTAACGTATATAGATAACATTCGTGTAAAGTTAATTTCCTTTATTGCACTAAATTTAACTAATTTTTTATCCAAAGTTGGTTGCTTATAGAAACTGGTCCCTTATATTCAAATCATGAAATTTCCTTAAGTGACCATACAAAGTTTTATTTTACGTAAATTCAGAACCACAATCTAGGCAAATATTCATTTTTTACTTCTCCTATATAAATAAGGAGATAAACAATCAATTTAACATTAACACAGACCTCATCCAATTTATGTAAACAAAAAAAATTACGTAACCTCAATCTGTTTACAACTGTCATTACAGCCGCGTTATTTCTACCGCGAGACGGTCTCGCAACACCGAAGCGTTGTCATCGCTAATTATAATAAAGAGGTTAAGGAAAAATACTACTTTACCGGCAAATCTGTCATATGTTTTACAAACTTCATTTCCATTTGAATATTTATTTAGTCAAATATTTAGAATTTGTGTTCATCTGTGGTATTTATTTATTTGTGATTTGAGTTTAACATTCAATTTTATATAATGGGATTTAAGTGTTCCATTGCTGGATCAAAACTATTGTTATTGTAAAAACTCATTGTTTACCAAAGGATCCTGAGGTAAGTTCTTCAAACATTTTTAAATGCTTATTAATTTTAACTAAATGCTAAACTATTTCAGTATTTTCAAAATTATCATATTAATTTATGGTTTTTTGGTACAGGATACTTTTTATTTATAACATTCTTGTGTTTATAGATTTGTCGTTTATGGTGCGCAGCAGTTGGTCGTAAAGATTTAATGAATTTTAATGAGTTTTGTTTCTACGTTACAGCTTCAAGGTACCTAAAGTGATCATTGCTTTTACTTTTGTGTTAGTATTGTTGATTAGGATATTTTTTGAATTATCCATTGTACTGTATGACCTATCAGAAATGTTAACATGTAACATGCATTATAAATTTCTTTTGTAAAAATTGGGGTTGCTCATTCATTCTTAAATAAATAAATAAAAAATGTTTGTTGTTGTGAATATTAAACTTATGAAAGGCACTTATAGGGATTTCAAGGATATACTGTAAATTATCAATTCCTGCCTCATTTTATAATACTGTAGCTACAATTTTTGAAATGTTGACAAATGATTTCACTTAACAATAAATTTTGTTTTATTTAGAAGAGTTTGTTTTCTGCACTAATAACGTAATTACATAAAAAAAGACCTTGGAATCTTTATAATGCATCTTACAAAGCTGTATTCCTAAAATGCCAGAAAAATTCAAATTTAAATTTGGCGCCAATAAAGATAGTTCATACTCACATCGCGAGTGGCGCTCATTATGGTTTTGCAATAAATTCAGGAACTCCTACCTATATTCACTTACTAATCTATGAATCTGACATCGTTTTATCCGTGTGCGCATGATGACGTACTGGCTCTTCTTAAATAAATTCAACGTTATCCAGTTTTCGTTATTCGAACCGATTAGAAGTAAATTTCGCTTTTAGATTATAATTTAAACAGAAAACAGTAAGGATAGCTATTAATATATCAATTCTTTTACGTAGTTAATATTTCAATCTTTTCGCCACAATTAATCACTTTTAAATTTTCGGTAGATCGCAATCCTGGTTATGACCCTTTCAAGGTCCTTGGTTTGTATTGATATAAATTTAATTCTAACCTCATTTTACAATTTTTTTTTTGCTTTAAATTAATTTCGTAATTTGTTATATAAACTTTAGGTTTGCAAGTACATAATGCAGGCGCGGCCAGAAGAAATAATAAAGCCTCTTCGGTGGCTAATAGGTAAATGGAAGTCAGTATCCGCTAGTGGAAAATATCCAACCATCAAACCTTTTACTTACAATGAGGATCTTGAATTTAAAGCAATAGGCCAACCAATGCTTAATTATACCTCGTACACAGAACATCCTGAAAAAAAGAAACCTATGCATTTAGAATCTGGATTCTTGCGTATAAAACCTGGAAGTAACCAAGTTGCATTAATGGCAGCACATAATTTCGGAATAACCACATTAGAAGAAGGAAATGTTGACGAAGAAACTTGTACACTAGAACTTAAAACGTCTTCTGTTTCAAGAATGGCTTTTGCTAGTTCTCCGGCAGTTACAGAATTAACTAGAACCTATAAATTTAATTCTGATACTAATAAGTTAGAATTAGTTGTTTGTATGGCTACTACAGGAACACCATTAACTGAACATTTACGGGTTTATTATGAAAAATGTTAAGTGCTTATTTTTATAAAAGATCTACAATTTTTAATAATTTTAATCAAGGGTGGTATATTAATATGTAGTAATGAATAAGGTTTGTATATTGATTATCTCCTTTTCAGACAAACACAAATTAAATGTGATATATTTAGATCTGCAGAATGTGTAAATGTAATCCCCTAAGGGGAATCATTTTATACAAATGAATTCCGTTAACTATTTTTGATATAGGTTTATTATGTAGAGTAACTGAGATTTACTGTATATTACTCGCATTATTTTACTGTTCCAAATGTTAATTTTTTAATCGTTTAGGTATTAAAATACATTGATTGTTGCCTTAAAATTTAACATGGGCACAAGACAAAAGTGGAACTCAAAAACTGTACCATTTTTGAATTGCAAATGTTGAATGTAATACCGAGGGTTGAATAATATATGTTTTTAGGCAAAAAAGAATTTTTAATATAGGTTTATTGATGTGGAAGTAAGAGTAATTGAAAGAACCTTTTATTAGTCTTTAAACGACATAATTCTACAAAATGACAGTGATAATAAAAATACTATAGAGACCAGTTTTCTGAATCTCTAAACTGTGATGTAGCATTCTAGATATAATCATTACATTCTTCTCTCCTTTGTAAGAACATAGTCGGATAAATACGATGGCATGCGTCTTTCACGTAGTGGCCTACTAGTTTCTCCCCCCAACCTGGTACTGTCGCCTTTGGTCTCTACTTTTTTCAAAAACCGAAGTCGAGTCCGTAGTTGAAACTAGCTCTCTTGGCTCACGATAACCACTTTGCTTCTCTCTTTCAACTGTTTTTGGAACAGGGGGCTAAGTCCCTGATAGATACAGTAGTTTCAGTCCCACTGGGTAGCTGTACAAACACATTCCAGATTTGCTTCTATTAGTACTTCTTTAATTACGGGTTCATACTTTTGAGCGTGATTCCTTAAAAGCACGACCGAGCCGTAATAACCATGTAGGTATCGAGCTTCCATTAATAGATTTGCATCGATATGTAAATAATAAATCGTGAGGCGTAGAGTTCGTGGCAGTGCATAATAGTGAACGTATCAAGTGAAGCTCATCAGGTAAAACTAGTTCACATTGAATCGTTTTAGGTTTTGGCTTCTGAGTGCTAGTAAGATTATTTTCCATACTATACCACTGTATTTTGCACATTACCCGTTTCCTTGGGGGTTGTATGCGGAAGTTCGAATCATAGGTATGCCATGAGAATTCAAAAAGCACTTCACATGTTGCGATATGAGAGAAGTTCCTCGATCTGAGTGAATGTAAGAAGGCATTCCGAATATGGTTAATACTTGCTGGAGACATGATGTTACCGTTTGTGACGTCATATTTGAACGAGCGAAAGGAAATCTGGAGTATCGGTCTATGACTGTAAGTATGTATTGGTTCTTACCTGCCGATGGCAGAGGGCCTTTAAAATCTATATTTAACCTTTTGTAGGGGGCCGTTGCTTTGATAAGAGTCCCTCGATTTTTACAGAACCTCGGCTTTAGTTCAGCACATATTCCACATGCTTAGGTTACTCGCCGAACGCTTTTACGGAGCATGGTAAGTTTTTGCTTTTAATCTAGTGGTATAGCCTAGTTATACCAGGATGATACAATGAATTATGTAGGTTATATAAGCACTTATCCCCCACAGTCTCAGAGCATCCTCTAGAAAGGGTATCCGC
The DNA here is from genome assembly GCA_036346225.1 of Platerodrilus igneus. Taxonomy (NCBI): domain Eukaryota; kingdom Metazoa; phylum Arthropoda; class Insecta; order Coleoptera; family Lycidae; genus Platerodrilus; species Platerodrilus igneus. The sequence goes on from JARFIW010001535.1 coordinate 4,542,104, forward strand.
AGCTGCATTTTCTTTACAGGGTCGACAATATATCAAACTTATATTTCGATAGCTCTAGTCTGCATCTCATAATTTTTTCGTTTTTGATTTTCCCAGAAGGTGATGTGTTAAACATAAAGGCGACGAATCTTTGGTCTGTTATTAGCTGGAATGGTCTACCAAGAAGGAAGTCTCCATTTACGGACAGCTTCTACGATAGCATGTGCTTCCTTTTCAATGGAAGAGTGTCTCTGTTCAAAATAAGATAGTGTTCTGGAAAAGAAGGCAACCGCTTTTCACAATTGACCTAAAATAGTCTCGATGGCGAAATCGGATGCACCTGTTTCTACAACGAACATTGCATTTTCATCAATGAAAGTAACGCCAGCTTTGGCAACTTTTTGCTATATTAATTCGAACGCCGATACCGCATCATACCGCATGGGAAATACTTTACATCGAGCAAGCGGTTGAATTTTTTCTGAGAATTTAGGCACCCACTTAGAATAATGAGCAAACATTCCCAAACAGCGACGCAAAGAACTGATGTTTGTAGGCACCTTTAGATCCAAGAGGGGCTTCATTCGATCGGCGATTGGTTTGACGGTTCCTTTTGAAATAGTGTAGTCTAGTAACTTTATGCGATCGAGGGAGAATTTACATTTCCCTTCATTAAGACTCAGGTTGTATTTGTATACACAGGTCATGAATTTTTGTAGATTTTGGTCATGCTCTAGTTTGTTTCTACCACATATGGTGACATCATACAAGTATGCAAAAGTTTTCTTCAAGTTCTCTGTGTGTATGATGTCGACGTTTCTTTGAAAGCAGGCAACCCCATTGGTAACCCCAAACGGAATCCTCTTAAATTGATACAGCTTTCCACAGGCTTCGAATGCAGTATATTTTTTGTCATCCTCTTTGATAGCGAATTGGTGATAAGCACTTTTTAAGTCGATGGTACTAAATACTTGATATTTCGAAATCTTGTCTACCAAACTCTCTATTCTTGGTAACAGGTAAGCGTCCAGTAATGTAAACCGGTTTATCATCTGTGAATGATCTATAACTGGTCGTCTTTTATGATTTTCATTCATAGTTACTACAATTTGGGCATGCCATGGAGATACACTTGGTTCGATAACTCCTTTTAACAGTTTCTGAATTTCCTCTTCGATGAATTTAGAATCAGAATTTGAATGTCGTCTAGATTTTACAGCAATTGGCTTACAGTCACTGGTTAAGTTGGGAAACAGGCAGACCGGTTTCACTTTAGCTATGCTGCATATCTTCAAGCCTGGCTTTATTCCCCCAAACGAAATTTTCAGATCAGAATGAAGCCCCAGTATGTCATGCCCTATTATGATATCAGCACACAGCGCATTTGCAATTCATAGCTCTACGTTTCGATATCTATGTTTGTTAATTTCTAACTCCACACAACAATACCCTTTTATCTGTGAATGTAATTCACTGGAAACCATTACAACATTTCCACGAGCGGGGAAAGTTTCCAGTTCTAGCTCCCTGACAATGCTGCTGCTAATGAAGCTTTCAGAGATCTATGTATCTATTAGGGTATATGTCTTAGCTCCACATATTTTAACTTGAAGTGTTGCTTTTGACAGGAATTTAGGAGCTAGTGCAGATATTATCGCTTGAGCCATTGCTGATGTTTGGCTAGTACAGCTAGCGCTTTTGCAAACCTTTACAAGTGCCTCCTTTTTGCACAGTTACGACAAGTAGCTTTTTTAGCAGGACAGGCATGACGTGAGTGTCTACTATATCCACAAAAATATCATTTCGACGTTATCGCCGCATTAGTTGGTGAATTTCTTGATTGTGTTTGTATTGCTTGTTCATCGTTTTCATTTAAGATAGAGTTCAGTGGTAAGCTTTAAGTATAACTTTCAGAATGATGTTACGCCATTTCTAGTGTACTAGCTTTATCGAAAGCTTCTTGCAGTGTAAGTGACGTACTTTCCAGAAAACGCGGCCTAATTTGCGGCGAAGCTAGGCCATTAATAAACGAATCCCTTATAAAGGCATCTCAGTTTTATCTGCGGTAACAGGTTTAAATTCGTAATCTTTGCTTAGTTGTTTTAATACTTGTAAATATTTATCGATAGCTTCTTTAGCTTGCTGGCGTTGAGTCGATAAAGTGTACTTTGCAAATATTTCGTTCCTGGGCTTGATGTAAGTATTACGCAAAGCGTCAATAGCTTCGTTGAGCGTAGTACATTCGCTTATATATTCATAAACTTCAGGCCTGACATGACTAATTAGTAGGTATAGTTTCCCAGTACTATCAGTTACTTCAGCAGCTTCTATAAAATTTTCGAAGACTTTATGCCAATGCTTTCATTGTTGGCCGGCAGAGTTAGATGTTGCTTCGGCATTAAACCGCTCAAATTTTAGAAGTTTATCTATGAATTATGTCGTTTAAATTGATGTGAAAGTAAGAGTAATTGAAAGAACCTTTTATAGGCTTTAAACGACATAATTCTACAAAATGACAGTGAGAACAAAAATACTATAGAGACCAGTTTTCTGAATCTCTAAACTGTGATGTAGCAATTCTAGATACAATCATTACATTTATTATATAGAGTAGTTAAGGTTTACTGTACATTACTCGCATTATTTTACTTTTTCAAACGTAATTTTTTAGTCGTTTAGATATTAAAATACATTGATTGTTGCCTTAAAATTTAACAGGGCCACCAGACAAAAGTGTACCATTTTTGAATTGCAAATGCTGAACGTAATACCAAGGACTGAATAATATATGTTTATAGGCAAACAGGAATTCCACTAGTCTGTCAAAGTTTATTGAATTCTAATAAAATACAATGAATTCCATTAAAGTTCAATAAATTCCAAATAACGTACAAAACGCCGTTGTCATTTATGGCCTATTTTTAATGAATTGCCTTGATTTGTGCAATATGAAATTTGGATTGCATACTTTATGAACGCTTAAAACTTATTTAAGCTCAGGGTCAAAATTGGGAAAATAAATACATGGCGAGAGATATTTTGGGGTATAAACAAAGAGGGAATGAGAAACCATGGGTAACAAAGGATATTTTGAATTTAAAAGCAGAAAGGCGAAAATACAAAAACAGGCCAGACGAATCCGAGATACAATGCTATAAAATGGGAAATTATCATAAATGCAGGAAACTAAAGAACAATGAATTGATGACAAGTGCAATGAGGTACAAACTAAGATGGAAATAGGAAAGACAGAGAAGCAACAAACTAATTAGAATGAATTTTAGGGACATAAAACCATACAGCAAAAATATAAGTGGAGTGGGATGAGACACCATTATGGAAAATGTAAAGAAAGTGGATATATGACAGCAATAGGACCAAAACTAATATATATATATATATATATATATATATATATATATATATATATATATATTATATTATTTTCTATAGATATCGGGGACGCAGTCAAACTTGTCAAATTAATTAAACACTCTTTTAATCATTCGAGCTTTCGATAAATTTATTATCTTCTTCAGGAATCTAATAAATGCATATGAAAATAAATGTGTGCTGCTACTTAATACTACTTACGTTTATATGAGTTTATAAATACATAAAACTATGGAAGTTAGGCATTACTTCATTAAAGATTAAGAATAAACATGTCAAAAGTGACAGACGTTTACATAACCTCATTTAGTTGTTTAAACTAATGTAGTATAATTAAAGGTGTAAAAGTTGACTTAACTATAATAGTAGCTATACAAGTTGACTAGACTAAAGTGTTGTAAATTAAAAAGAGGGGTAAAAAAAAATTAAAAAAATCTTTTTTCTCTTTTTTTCTTTTTAAATTACCTGAGTTACTACTTTCTATTTCACTATGTAAAACTATAAAGAGAATCGTGCCAAATCCTGGAATATCGAAATTGAAGGATTTGGCACGATTCTCTTTATAGTTTTACATAGTGAAATAGAAAGTAGTAACTCAGGTAATTTAAAAAAAAAAAAATAGAAAAAAGATTTTTTTAATTTTATTACTCCCTTTATTCTAAACATTTATCACTTAGGAAATCTAAAAACATTTACATCTTGCCTACTATATAATAATTACAAGGGATACATTCATTACTTCATCCTTAACTGTACTTAATTGCTATTTTGGAACAGATTTGGTATTATTTTTATTAATTTTCATTTGTTGACATTTCATAAATTTTCATCACTTTATAATTAAAAATACTAAACTACTTTTATTTACAGGTACATAAAATTTATATGGAATAGAGTATCCTGAACAATTATAAACAACATTTCTATCAACAAAACTACACATTCAGTTGAAGTTACATTAGATACCCTTCGTATTGAAAAACAGTGAAAAAATGCTTTTTTTAAACCTAAAACGCTGCATCACTAGTACATAACATTCTATATCTGCGTTAACAAGTAATTATTCATCAATCTTTGTTTTCCCGTAGTGTTTTAAATTTAGAATAGCTTGATAGGAGTGGTAAATTAATGTTTTTAGCCTCAGTACTAACAACTACCCTTTTTTAAACCATTTTATAAAGTCAAATACCAATATATATATATATATATATATATATATATATATATTTATACAGGGTGAATTTTTAGTGTGGCAACGGTCGATAACTCCGTTATTATAAAAGCTACGTAAACCAAATTTGAGGCATATTAGGCATGCTTAAAGTGCACATTCTAAAATATTTGGAAGCATACAGGGTGTTTCATAATTCAGGGCATATTAAACTTATATTTTTTAAATGGAACACCCTATATATTATTACATTTTGAAAAGCCCATAAAAAGAGCTTTAATTTGATATCAAATTGTATCTGTCTATTCCTTTTAGTTTTTGAGATATTCAACTGTTTTTAGAAAAAATGACCCCGATTAGATACATTGCCACTGCACTAATACACAACTTATGTTAATTTTCAAGATGCAGAAAATTTTACCATATACCATAGTATATTTGTAAATATCACAGGTTTCGCAAAATGCAATTTTAAAATTTTTTTTTAAATGGCACCCTACCAATTTTATTGCTACAATGGATAGTTCATTAAGTGTCCTTTCATTTTTGTTAAGCATTCCCTATACCTAAATCTATTACTTTCTGAGATATTTTTGATTTTCTTCAAATTTTATGAATGTTTTTAATTTACATAACTAAAAATAACTTACTATTGGAGAATATTATAAAACAATGAATACATTTTGATTAACAATCAACTACAGTTATCCAATAATAATTTTCACTAAAGATATAACAACCTACAATAAGAATTCTGCCAGATCAACAATATGCATTTTCTAGAAAATGTTCAAGCAGGAAATCAGGCAGGCTTTGAAAAAATAACTATTACATGTAAAGTGTCATTTAGGTTTATTAATTGTAGTGTGTTGTCATTTAACACATTATCAGTTCTGTTTTAAATGTAATCTTTGAAGGAGTTTTCAAAATGAATTTTACAGTGGAAGAACAAATAAATATGATTTGGGTATTGTGAGCAAGTTTAAAAAATTTCCTACTTGCATCAAGAATATACCAAGAGAGATATCCTGTTAAATGACAACACACTACAATTAATAAACCTAAATGACACTTTGCATGTAATAGTTATTTTTCAAAGCCTGCCTGATTTCCTGCTTGAACATTTTCTATAAAATGCATATTGTTGATCTGGCAGAATTCTGTTGATAGCGTATTATTGTAGGTTGTTATATCTTTAGTGAAAATTGTTATTGGATAACTGTAGTTGATTGTTAATCAAAATGTATTCATTGTTTTATAATATTCTCCAATAGTAAGTTATTTTTAGTTATGTAAATTAAAAACATTTATAAAATTTGAAGAAAATCAAAAATATCTCAGAAGGTAATGGATTTAGGTATAGGGAATGCTTAACAAAAATGAAAGGACACTTAATGAACTATCCATTGTAGCAATAAAATTGGTAGGGTGCCATTTAAAAAAAATTTTAAAAATTGCATTTTGCGAAACCTGACACACCCTGTATACTGTGAAGAAATTTCAAAAGTGATATTTACAAATATACTATGGTATATGGTAAAATTTTTGCATCTTAAAATTAACATAAGTTGTGTATTAGTGCAGTGGCAATGTATCTAATCGGGGTCATTTTTCTAAAAACAGTTGAATATCTCAAAACTAAAAGGAATAAACAGATACAATTTGATATCAAATTAAAGCTCTTTTTATGGGCTTTTCAAAAATGTAATAATATATAGGGTGTTCCATTTAAAAAAATATAAGTTTAATATGCCCTGGAATTATAAAACACCCTGTATGCTTCCAAATATTTTTAAAATGTGCACTTTAGGCATGCCTAATATGCCTCCAAATTTGGTTTACGTAGCTTTTATAATAACGGAGATATCGACCGTTGCCACACTAAAAACTCACCCTGTATATATATATATATATATATATATATATATATATATATGTATATACACCATTTTGAATGGACCTGTTCTAGATTACTAGAACAGGTGAAATGGCTTGCGTGTTCTAATGAACTAAAGAGCCAAACTACAGGTCCAACCAAAGTAATAGGGTCGTTAGTGAGGAACCAGACGAAGACAGGTCCCCGAAAGAGGGCAGCGGCTCTTTCGGTACTTAGATTGGCAGAGACCATAGGGGTCGGTATGGCAGTCTAAGACACACTACCGCGATGTGGAAGGCAACAGGACACCACCACATTACCTCCCAAGTACACAGCGTACTTAAATTATAATAAAATGATGGCATTCTCTGGGGTAAAAGATTTCGGAGTTAAAATAGTCCCCCATTCGGATCTCCGGGAGGGGACTACTTCGGAAGATGCGATCGGAAAGTTAAGAATAAGATTCGGGAACATTTTGCGAGGCGGAGCGTGGAATGTCAGAACTATGAAGCAAGTAGGTAAGCTAGAGAACCGAAAAATCGAAATGAATAGGTTATCACTAGACATAGTAGGGATCAGCGAAGTTCGGTGGCCAGACGCGGGGAATTTTTGGAGTGGAGTCTTCAGGGTAATTCATACAGGAGCAGAGGAAGGAAATTTGGGCGTGGGGATAGTTATGCGGAAAAAGATAGGATACTGTGTAGAAAATTACTTACAAAAGAACGAAAGAGTACTCATGGTTAGATTAGAATCTAAACCGGTAAACACAATAATAATACAAGTGTACATGTCCACCTCTAGCTACAGTGACGAAGAGGTAGAAGCCATCTACAAAGATATCGAAGACATATTAAGACATGTAAAAGGACATAAAAATTTAATAATTACGGGGGATTTTAATGCAGTGGTAGGTGAGGGTAGGAAGGAGCGGTAGTAGGTTTATTTGGTTTAGGCACTAGAAACGACAGAGGAAATAGGCTGGTAGAATTTTGCGACAAGAACAATTTAATCATTACAAACACATTATTTTAACATCATGCTAGAAGACGATATACATGGAAGATGCCAGGAGATATAGGAAGATATCAAATAGATTACATGCTTGTTAGACAACGGTTTAGGAATCGAGTAAAAAACTGTAGAAGCTACCCAGAAGCAGATATAGGCACTGGCCACAACATCGTAATTATGTTTTAAGAATTTAAGAATTTGAAAAAAAGGAACGGAAAAAGGCACTTTGACTTTGAGAAGCTAAAAGATAAAGATATCCACGAAAGATTTGAAAATAGTCAAATGAATTGGTGAAAGATATCGGGACAATTTCTTATACTAAAGAAGTAGAAACAGAATAGAATAACATTAAATTCAGCTTAGACATGAAGGTCAGAGATAATCCGGTATATACACAAAAAGAAAATAAGAAACAATGGATAACAAAGAATATCCTAATGACGAAACAATAAGCGCAGATAAATCTGATGATTAATATAAACAATGTTGTTTTTGCGAAATATTTGCAACTAATGATGACTGTGTGAAAAGATATAGTGGAAAATATATTAAATCGGTAAATGGTTAAGTGTTGGGGGAACTTGGCAGCCACAGGCTGCTTACCTCCCTTCACAACCACTGAAGGTCGGAGAAATAGGGTATATAATTGTAAAACAATAGAAGGTGACCGAACTGCATCTAACAAGAAAGAACAGCGCCTATGAGGAAAGACAACAAATATAGAACAAGAAGAAAATTGTTGAAAGCATATGTGTGGAGCACAGCACAGTATGCCTATGAAATACGGGCAGTCTGAAACGCAGACAGAAAAACGGAAGCAGCCTTTTGAAATGCTGTGCTTCATATGTATGACGACAGCATGGACAGAAAGATAATATCAAATAGGTTATAGAAATAGTAGGGGAACAAGGATATCTGGGGAAAAAGATAAGAGAAATAGAAGGGCAGAATACGTTCTAAGGCATTTTTGGGAAATAGTATGGGATATATTACAAGCAGAGATAGGAAAAAAGAGTTAAATGTAGACCTAGATCAGATAGTTATAGATGCAGACTGTGCAAATTTCAGGGAAATTTGTAGGTTAGTTCAGAATAGGAAACAATGATGGTACGCGTCTAACCAGTTCCAGGACTGAAGACCTAATGATGATGACCATATGTTAAAAAGAAGTTACATATTTTGTAAATAAGTTAGGTTGAGATCATATAATTTATTGCTGCTAAGAAAAGAAAAGAATCTTTATACATTTCTATATTAAAATTGATTTGAAGTTCATTGTAAATGCCTGAAGTTTTTACCTGAGTGTTGTAGCTAATTTTATAACGTGGGCCCTCTGATATACTTTGTTTAGAAATTTTCTGTTACATTCCAGTTCTTTATACAATTCCTTTAAAAAAAATGCCAAGGGTTCTTAATTGATTTTTTATGGAGAATTTATTTTGTGTTCATTACTTACTACACCCTTCTAAAATTTTGTATGGGTGCAAATAATAATTTTGGCTTAAATTTTGCTTTTCACGGAATTTAAACCCCCAAAAGAAATCGAAACATCAACAAACCATCACCGTCGGGGGGTCGATGTCCTTGACGTTAAAAACAACTGACAGTTAGGAGTCGATTTAAAAGAATGGGTCGTTTGCGAAAAACTTACTCTAATAACGTTTTCCACTCATCAGTTCGGAGAGCGCTCTAGTGCCGACCGAATGCAATTTATTTTACTCTAAAACCCTATGTTAGTGCAGCTTTTTTTACAAAGCAGTGGAAAACGATTAGTATTCCGTTTTGAGATTAAGTAGATATTCTTTCTTTCATTCTACTCTTCAGAAATATGTGTAGTGCGGAGGAAGTAACTTTCTTGGTCAACAACTTTCAAATACAATTTGATGAGAATAAGGATCCTGATGTAAGGCAGAACTTACACAGTAAGCATGGTGATATTTATAAATAATTTGGTTATATTGTATTTAATAATATTTAGGTGACGATTAATATATTCGCCATTATTTCCAACAAATAGTTGAAGCCAACATGCTAATTTTGAATGAAAATATTCATACAATATGCCGTATAGACAATAAAGGGCAATACATAGGTAACTCATCTTATTTTCATTTTAATGTTGCTTTGTTTTTGACAGTCAAACAATAGTATACAAGTCCACCCAAGAAATGAATGATTCTCCATCTCAAGAGGATAACTGTGACAATAGTAATGGTAATTGTAATTGACGCTTTGGTTCATTAATGCTGTTAGTTTGCATTGTAGGTGGAACAAACAAATGGACTGTCGAACAAACAAAACTACTCCTCGACAAGTATGACAAGTATCTAGCTATGGTGGGTTTCATGAAAAAATTTAAGAATAAAAAGCGTATGTGGATACAAATTGCAAATGATTTAGAAAAATTACTTCACAAGATAAGAACACCAAACCAAATTGAAAATCGTTATAAAACTGTTTTAAAACGAAAAAATAAATGTACGGATGAAAATGCAAAAAGTGGAAACACAAGGCACTCAGTCGAATATGAAAAAGGACTTAGAAAAATTGCAGATATTGATGATAGTATCAACCTTGAAGTCAGTAGAGGTGTTGCCACCATTACAAAGAAAAATGTGTCTATACCAGCTACACAAAATATCAATAGCAACAATCCTGAAAAGAAAACTTCCCCTTCCAGTGTGATGAGGGAAACGTTGTTCGAGATTCATAGATTAAAAGCAGAAGGCAGAGAAAGTCGTCATAATGAGAAGATGCAATTGTAAAATAAATTAATTGAAATTGTTCAAAATGAACAATAACTTTTGTGTTTTAATATTGTATTAATATTTATCAAGTTAAGATAGCATATTAAAATAGACGACTACATATATCATACACGTTTATTTTCCCCCAACAACCTTAAATACATTTCTCGGTCGGTTTCATTCGAGTCCCATAATTGCTCATCATCTTCAAACAAATCATCTGACATGTCAATAAAATCATTGTTATCAATACACAGGTTGTGTAAAACACAAGCCACAATAAACTTTGTCATTTTATCAACATCATGGAAGTTGAACCACGTCAACTGTTAAAACCTACCTTTAAGCCATCCAAAAGCACTTTCAATGAGCACTCGTGTTTGGATTAACTTTTTATTAAAGTTTATTTGTGCTGGCGATAAATTCCCATAGTCCATGTACGGAGTCAACAAATACTGTCTTATTGGTTAACCATCACCAAACAGATGAAAAGAATCTTTACAAATTTCTTCTATCTCTGCAGATATAAAAGACAATTTATATACATGGCATTCCTGTGAAAACGTCTATAAACCTTTTCTTCCCATCACAAAATCTTTGTAGTGTAAGGGTGTAACTATTTTTGCTAGGCCTTACGTTGGATGGGTGCCACTGAAACAACTTCTGTTTTACAAAAGACTGAAACGTCTTTTTTCTACATTAAGGCGCTAGTGAACAAAAATCTTTCGACATAGCTAGGGGTCTATTCCTGGGTAGAGCAATCAGAAGTGGGGGGTCGAATTCTGTTTGCAAACCAAAGTTAAGCTAAATCAAATAGGCGCCACCATGTCCTGAGATAATTACGATAATTGCAAAGCACAGTTCTAAGGGCGGACGTGGAAACCCAAAGATAAAATGATCGCCTTCGTTAACAAAAACCTGTCTTATTAAAATAAGACGCAGCTCCTGTAAGAAATTGCAAAGGTTAAATAAATAAAACAGTAGAACACCATTTGTGTCCTATAAAAGTATATAAAGAAATAATAAAAAAAGTATTTCCAATATAATATTGGCATCAAATTATTACTCAGAAAAATTTTATCTTTATGTAATTAGGTTTTATCGCATTTGACCAAAAATAAAAGCCTTAAATTTTGAACTAATTGTTTTCTAAAAAAACTCTTTTAAAATATCGGAACAAAAAATTGTCATAATCAACTACATCAAAGTTAAAGTTTTGACTTTCCTTTTTTTTTTCATTAAACAACCAACTGTACTTTAAACATGAACTTGTTATACATATTAAAGTGATAATGATTTGGAAGCATAACACAGGGAATTAAGTTCTAACCTGGGCAGATCTTTTCAGGTAGATTACAAATTACTAGAAAGAACCTAACATAATGAGAATTTGAACTTTCATATATACGTTAAATAATTTATGTATAGATAAAAGCTGAACACAAAAATAGGAATGTTTGTTTAAATTCCATTACAGCTGCACAAAGCATCTGCTTTCAAGACAACATCTGTCAACTGTGCAAAACAGAAAAATATGACGTCGAAAACATACGTTGATCTTATCGACGGTTCATATGGAACAAGGCATGTTATTATAGAAAGTTAATCCGACAAAATTTTGTTTTACGGCTTATAAAACCAGCTCAACAATTAATTTAAATTTACATAATTTACGTGTTGTAAACATAATAGCAAGTTTACGTGTTCTAACCTTTAAAACACATGCATGAAATATCTTACAACTAATAACGAACCAAAAACTGCTTTTGCTGCTTCACGAAAAATTGAGACGGGATTTCCGTTCTTCAAACAAGGTTACCAGCCATTCTAATTTGATACGACTGCATCCAAATTAACATCCATAATTTCTTATCAAACAAATTTCTTATTAGGCAATTTTCAAATAGACTGTTCCTACATAATGGTAATTCTTAACTTTTTCTTGGATTCTAGTTGACGAATTCTGCATGTTTCATTTTATGTTGTCGCGCTAAATAAATTACCTCAAATTACATTAGTTCGTAAAATATACACTTTACCAACCGTTATTAGAAGATATCCCAACGATTAATAGTTGATGCGAAGGTTGCCAGCCTCCAGCCGAAAATACATCTTAACAACGCTGTTGCCGGCGGCCGACTGACTTGTCGAAACCAGAACCGAGTGGGCGCGCCGTCAAAGGCGGGGAACACGAAACAAACAAATAGAGATGTGCTTGGACATAGCTTTATGCGACACAGATATATTAATATAAGTAGATCCCTAAGGAATAATGCACGCTTAGCGCATTATTCTTGTAATTCAATGCAATTAAATTATGACTGAAAATAAAAATGTTATAAGGAATGGCAAATCGTGTCTATTTATATATGTATTTCTAATTTTATATGCTGGCGTTCTTATACTAATTGCTGTTCCATCTATACAGCCAACGGTATTTCGAAATCCAGAGATCTGTCAATACAACACTATCATTATTTATACAAACGCTATAGAAAAACTTTAAATTTTCAAATACCGCTGCTGCTCTAATTTTCTCATTCCCAGTTTTAGGAAATGTAATAAGTTGTGGTGCCATGCCAAGTAAAAGTCCATAACCCTAATACATTGCCTGTATAACGTAGTACGACCAATTCCAAATCTTTCCGATACGTCTCGGATGCAGGTTTTATTTCCTGCAAACCTGTAACAATATTTATAGGTATTTTGTTATTTATCTTTTTAAAACTTTATTACCAAAAAAAACTTAATCTCTGGTTGTCTGCTGATATTTCTTGGGATCCACCAGGATTACGTTTAGTAAAAAACTCGGAAGCGGAATACAAATTAATTAAGTAATTAGATGTATCACGAGAGAGTCGAAAGTTTTGTTTAAACCAAAAAAATGTAAATCTGTTAACCAAATTATTTTCAGAAACTAAAATACTTACCTGAAGATTAGTATACCTTTGCATTACACCCAAGTAATTCAAATTTTTTTTGTATACTTTGTTTTTTTAGCATTGCCTGCCTAAAATATTTGACAATTTCCATATCATTGCTACTTGACTTCATGAATGAAGCAAATTATATTTTTACTCATGATAAATATCCTATACCTAACTAGAAAATAAACAGTATTTGCTCTACCTATGTGCTATCCGGGCCAGTTCTAAAAAGTTGCATTAAAAATGGAATGGGAGCGAGCACTTCTGCGAGTGGAATACGGTGCTGCTCCTAATTTTGCAGTGGAACATATGAAATTGCTCTCAGTTCGCTTTAGGTCAGTGAGTGGAAACCGGAAAACGCTATAATTCTCACTTTTCTGCACCCGACGTCGGCAACGATAAGCGATTTTTCGCGACATAAACTAACATACTTAATTGTGTGCTTGTGTTAAACGTGCGTTTTGGCGATAAAATTTACTGGAGGGGAAATTGTACGGCACCAATCTATCAGATAAACGAACATACCCTGTTCTGTACCAGGTTATGCTTGTGTATGTTAAATACTTGACTTTTACATGCAACTTCCAACACAACCGTTGACTCTCTTTATGAACACAGTAGTGTCACTAAAAACAAAACTGGTCCACGTGGAAGGGAATAATCTGAACTTACTAAGGCTACTCTGCCTTATTCGCTAACCTCTACTTAAGGCAACGAACTTACCAAAGCGGCATGTTTACAATTTCAAAATTGGAAACGGAGTCTTTTTTGGAAGAATGGCTCTGCTCTTTTTAAAACCACTCGTGGCGTTCTCGGCAAACTTCGGATGGATGAATCAGAATGGCACCTTCTTCATGCCGTTTTCACCATCTACGCTTTATATATTTAAATTTATTTATTTCGAGTTTTACATGTAATCTGAGTCAGCACAAATATATACATAACCGGTCTTTGTTCCGTGGCGAGATAGGTTTTGGGCCTTTGGGAGCTTCTTTTAAAAAATCTTTATTTCCAAAAATACACTCCTATCAAGTGTATTTTATTTATACAGTAATTACAATAATGGTTTGACAACTTGGACGTTATGTTCATTAACGTTTTAATTAACAAATATTCAAAATTACTAATTACTAATGAATAGCTGAACAACCAACAATGTTAAAGTTATGGAGTTCGAGACTGACTGGCCATCATGGGCTCCTCAGGGTATTTATGCTATCCTTGCTTTCACATTTTTTGGTGGGAAATGCAGATCTCGTCTGTTATTTCTTGATACATTACACTGTATTACTTCTTAGTAATTTTAATTCTAACAATTGCTTTCGTATAATCTATTGTGACCTGCACCTGCAGTATCATGCTACGTCTGGAATACAAAGTAGTTGCTTCGTTTCCCACGTCCGATTATGAACTTTGATTAATCTTTTATAATGTGTTATTCAATTATACAATGTGACAATCTATTTCTTAAGATTTAATAGTTGCATTTGAATGTACATATATTTATATATTTGTATATTAATTTGGGGGATATGTAACTAACGCCATTAAATATTCTCTAGACAAAATAAATAAGCTTTATTAATTACTAAGATGACATCACCTTTAACTTTTTTCTTAAAACTGACATGAATTAAAAACCTTTGATCATGGATCAAATATGATGCAAAATAATGCTCCCTTAAATACAAATTAATAGAAGCTTAACATTTATATTTCCCGAAGGGAATAAACTAACTTTAAATATACAAAAATTATTAAAATGAAATTGATTACAACTATTTCTAAGGGAATGTTACAAAATTTCAAACAATCTACTTAGAAGTTTGTTGTGGTTTGAACTTTCAAGAGAGTTTTTTATATTTCTCGTTAATTTATAGTATTCTGCATTTATTCACCTAACAAAAACTCTGAAGTAAAAATGCACCGTTTTTCTTGGACGACACCGTAAGTTTTGTATTATACTTTATTTTAGTTTTAAATTGTATATTGTAATAGCATTGCTGTCAGATATTTTGCTGGTGCTGAAATTTCTGATAAAATATTTTCAGGTTAAATAAAATACCTTCTCACCAAAGATATTGTTTATTGCTCTTTTATTGTAACTATTGTGGTATGTAAGAAAATAGAGATTACTACTATTACAATCTAATTATTTCTTAGGGATTAAGGAATTTTATAGTGACAATGTGACCTGGTAAAGTTTTTAATCTTTAGTTTTATGTTTATTACAAATACTGTGTAATATGTAGTTGCACACAAAGCTACTGTGTCGCTTTCAAAAGCATATCTATTTACTGAAATGTATTTCTTCTATTACTAGAAATCTGTTGTTATATAATTTAAATAAAATAAAAAAGTTGTATTACTGAATATAATGAGATTTAATAAAATGCTTGAACTGACGTTTTTTTTTGTTAATAGTTATCCGAACACGGTGGAGTGGAAGGCTTTTATAGCCAAAGTGTGGGACTTTCCTGGCAGCATACCCACTAAAACCACTCCTTTTAACGGGTGCGTCTGCCAAACGGCTCCGCCGCACTGCAGCCTAAAAGGCTTATTGTGCTGACCCTGGTTAAGTAATATACCCAATCTGCAAAGCCTGCACCCCGAATTACAGAGTACAGGTCCCTTGATGAGAGGGTATCGACTTCCTTCGGGTCTAACTTTGGTCGCTTGAATAGGCGCTGTCTCGTTCTTCCCAACACCTCTAGATGGTGTCGCTGTGGAAGTCTATGAACGAGGTCCCTTACTGCCCCCGCTATCCTTCTGCAGCGACACCTTCTTTGTGGACGAGTGTGACTCCGTCCAAGTCCCAGCTTCGACTTTCTTGGCTTGCCTCAGCTTTCTACGCTGAGCACCCGAAAGCTTGCAGTCTAGTGCCTGCAAGTTTCTTTATTGTTTTCTCCGTGTCTGATGTATCAGACACCGATCTTGCAAGTGGACTTGCATCCCGGATCTGCTCCACCTTCATGGATATGTTTTGGTTACCTGAGGAGTCCCCCCCATTGCTGGTTTCACCTCTTCAGGTTCTGTTTTACTTATGGTACCAATATTATTCATAATTGTTCCCACGAGTAAGGGGGGTGTTAATGGTCACCATGCCAGGTGCTCTCTGTTGGCATGGAAGGCGTAAATAAAACGGGGTGCCGCTCTGTTCCCCGAGTTCTGGACTGAATAAGACTGGTCAACTATTCAGCCACGCATCCCTTGGGCTCAGTCCTTCGCCACAGGATTTAGGATTTTTAACGAGGTTATTTCCTCTTGGTCCGGGCGGTTAAGCCAAGACCCCCACACCCACTTGCCCGTGAGATATGACCACGACAGCAGGGAAGGCGCGGTGTGTCGGTGTTTCAGAATTGCCCCACCGGCTTCGTTTACCTCAGTGCAGGCTCAATAGCCACGAAACTACAGCTTGGGCTGAGGGGTTTGGTCCGTAGGATCGTTTTCACTTGGCTAGGGGCGGATTTTATCTTACTTTAGCACAGTCCCTTGCTCTTCACCATGTTGTGGGTCTTATACCACTCAGGCACTGGGTCACTGAAAGGGATAAGCTTATCACGATCCTTCTCAGAGTAGATAGTCAATCTTTTGGTCATATATCCTAGGATTTCTCCTATCCGCCACCTGGAGACGCGCCCAATGGGTAACCAACCGCATGGAGCTGACATTGTTTAAAAGTCCAACAAAATTTTCTTCAATTACTTTCAAATTATTGAATATTGAAATCTGACAGGAACACGTGCCTAAAAGTACTTTTGTGTTGTCGTTGTGCCTTGTTCATGTCCATTGCTTTTTTTTCATTGGAACAGAAAAGTGAATGACAAAATCATTTTCTTTAAAGGCGGTTTTTGTTCCTAAAAAAATAATATAATGGTAATATTCTGGTAATTTAAGGGTTATCTATTATTTAAAAATTCTCGCCTCGGCTGTAGTTTACATTATGCTCCCTAGAGGGCGCTGCGATGCTAGCAAAAATTATCACTACAGTGTTGCTCATCTAGGAAGTTGTGTTATTTATTACAGAATTAACAACACAGTAGATAATTTTCTAACATCAAATTGTTAAATAGTCGCATTAGTAGAAACTTGTGTAAAAGAACTTTGCATACCGAAATGATTGAGTAGAAATCTGCAACTATAGCAGAAGTTCTGTAATTGATAAGACTTAGTTTTAGAAAGACATTTTTTTAAGGGAATTTTGCCCTGAGCAAGAATATGTTATTCATTTTGTGCGGAAACGACTCCTTAAAAAGTTATGGTTAAAATACTTTCCCATTATATCTATGGGAATTTTGTTTTATTTTATTAATTTTGATCATTGGTATGCGCAGAGATGGTCAGCAAATACTTCTTCTGGAACTTTTTTGTCAGCAAAATAGCTATTTGCTGGGCGCCAGTGTGCTTCGACTCTTTGCGTGTGAACATCTGTAACAGGGTCTAAAAAAACAAGTAATCATAATGAAAAAAAAGCAAAAATAACTTATCAACAAAGTATTTCTTATGATTAACTGCATTATGCAGATAAGCATGACTGGGCAGCGACAAATAAGCGCACCACTGATCAGTATAGATAATCGACCCAGGAGCAACGTGCCATTCAATCTCAGGGATTAAATCGTCTGCGCCGCGTTTATTATACGGACAAACAACCATCCCAAAATCATTGCTTGCCTCGCAGCACATCCCGAGCACCCAGTGTCCTTCAAATATACGGCCTTTATTGTTTTTACGCCTACCAAGCTTTGACTCATTAATCTGAACAACAGTGCCAGGGCCACCAATCTAACCTCTGTCATGCAGTTCAGTTGAAAAGTGATCGACAACCATTTCTCTAGCGTATTTGTATCTAAAGTAAATCAATAGACAAAATTACATTAAATTAACCAAATGCTAAAAAAATTTATCTGGCAGCAATTGTTTCGGGAGACAACAGAGTTTCCGAGTCACCGTCTTTGCATTCAAGAGTAATGCGTCGATACTCTTCGCTGTGAGCAAATCCATAAAGCAAGCTAAAAATAGAAAGAAAAACAAAAAATATAAAATTCTATCAAGAGTAAACAATTGATAACTTACCGAATCTCATTGTGTGGAGCTAGATGCGAGTTCTCGAACCAAGTACCTTTCGAAAGACTAACTTTCGGGCTTCTTGTTCGGCCGCTAGGGCAGTAAAATGCACCGAGACCATGTTGGCAAAGGTCAAACTGCATTTACTTGCGGTGAGAGCGGCATTGTTTACTAGTTGGCAGCAGGCCTTGCGCCTGTACCCAAGGAACAGAAGCTTCTTTGGCAACCGGGAGCTTGCGACAATTCCAAAACGGAACTGGAGTAGCCATGATCTAAACAATTAAATTAATTAATTAAACTAAATATAAAAGCAATTAACTAAATAGTTACTCAATAGAACGCTAATTGAGAAGAACGAAAAGTGTGACCTTTCACTTCAAAAGCTGAGAACACACTGACTTTAAAAACAGACACCACCGGCTTCTCTTGCTCTAGCGTAGCGTCATCTGTTGTTTTAAGTATTGTTGCGAGCTACTATTAGGCAATCCGTCAAACACACAAGCGCCGTAGGCACTGTATATTCTCCAAGGGCCGAGAATATTCTAGCAATTACTGGAGGATGAATCATTCTTTTTAATTCGAGATATAAATAAGACCGATGATGAAGTACAGAGTTAGTCTATATCAGAATGTCGAATATAAATTATATAGTGTAAAGTTAAATAGTTGAGCTTTTGGAAGCTCAAGAGAGAAAACATAAATGTTATAGTATGTGAACGTGTCTAACGTACATGCAGCTTTTAGAATACATAAATAGACAAAAGTGTAATAAATAAATAGTTGTATTAGTGTTGTTAATGGACCTATGGTTAAGAAGTTAGTTTAAGAAGATATTAGTGCTTGTAAATTCATTAGTGTGATAGTGCCTCATTGTTAATTGGACTGAAAACATCTATAAATAAGGCATATACTGTTAATTAGACTTGTGAACAGTGAGTAATAAAGACTCTTATTATTAATTGTTTTAAATTAGTGGTACGCGGTAGTAGTAGCCCGCTACAGTATTTTTGGCGGGAAATTTGAATATTAAAAAAATAAAAAAATTTCCATAGACTTTAAGAAGACAGCAATTTAAGCATAACTTTTTAAGGGGTCGTTTCCGCACAAAATGAATAACATAGTCTTGCTCGGGTGGAAAATTCCCTAACGAAATATATATATATATATATATATATATATATATATATATATATAAAGTTGATCTTCCATTAAAATATATTTGGCAATACGCAACCGGTTGCTATGAACGTATTTTTCGATTGTTCAAACTGCGAAGTTGTGCTTTAGTTTACATTGAATTTTTCAACTGTCATTGTGATTTGTTGGCCTGGTCTACTGTATCGTTTAAACATGCCGCACCTATTTACACATGCTGAATATGCCGATATGATATTTGTGTATAGAGTTTGTAATGGAAACGCTGCTGCTGTTTGTAGAAAATATGGCATACGATTTCCTAACCGCAGACGACCCGATTCAAGAGCGTTTACTCGTGTTTTCAATACACTGCGTGAGACTGATGCAGTACCGAGCAGGATTTTTGAAGTATACAAAGAAAAAGTAAACACGAGTCGATTTGATCGTTCGGATTATGAATAGTGCAACCCTCATAAAAGAACGCCCAGACGACCTCAGAAGAGCTACACGTGATGTTACCAAGAGAAGTAAACAGTGCATTGAAGTTGATGGTATAATTTTTGAAAATCAGCTTTGAACGTCCGATTTGCCTTTTGTTTGGGTTACATACTAATAGCTGTATCTCTGTACTTAATAAAAATTGGATATATTTTATATGGAATTTTATTGCCATTCGTCTATGCTACCACCACCTAAAATATTTACTATTCCTCTTGAAACACCCTGTATACATATTTATATATTAATATGATAAAGAGGTCATAAGATTACCACATTCTGTAAGAAAAGCCATTCTCAAAGCCCAAAAAAACAAAAATTTTAAATATTTAGTTTGTACCCTACATAATATTTCTAGTAATTTAAGCTTATTATAGTAATTTCTAGTACAAGTGAAACCCGTGTGTACCTATCCATCCTCTTTAAAAATATCAATGAAACCAAGTTTTTAATGCATTTTATGCAGACTGAAAAGCCAGTAAAACAAATTTTAATGTGTAAGTATTCATCCACTTTCAGAATACTAAATAACTTTAATATCAAGTACTCCTCTTGAAAAACGTTATTTGTAACTTCAGCCATAACACAATTGCAAGTATTTAACGCGAATTGTGAGTAAGATATTTTTCCTTCAAAGAGGCTACTCTTCTAGATTGTTGGCAAAGTCGATTCTTAGACATATGTAAATAATTTGTAAATAAGTGAAGGACAGCTAATTATCTTTCACAACACTAATTAAGTGAGTTCGTGGAACGTGATAAGACAGGTGAAGACTATAAATCTAATAAGTTAACATGTTTCTAATGGCCATAAATTATAACAAAAGCGATAACAAATGAGTATTCTACGTGTATTTTTACATAAGACATCGATTAAGAGACTAGTTTTACGATCGCAATAAATTAAATTGACAATTAATTAAATTAAGAAACACCTGAAATTACAGTTAACTATTACATCATGCAATGAGTCCCACATGCTGGAATATAGTAGAACTATTCGAGAACTTGTGACGTATTGAGATTTTATTATATAAAGGTCGATAAATAATTAAGAGGATTCATTCATTGATAATTATTAAATCGCTGCTCATAAAGCCCACCGACAACGTATTTATTATTCCAATAGAAATTATAATTTAACTTGGGCAAGGTCACATCGATATATTAATCTATTAAAACAAAAAAACTTTCTAAAACGGATAAAGTAGACTTCAATATATAAAGATTTATTTAAAATAAAAATATAAAATGAAACCAGGAATTTTTCGATGCAGCTACGAAAAATTATTTTTAAATCGAAGCGATCTTAAGATGACAATTATAATCAAGGCCATATTGTAATGGAGACATAAATACCAGTGAAAATTTAACGATGTAAAACGCAAGTACAACATTGTTTTAAACCCGGAGAAAGACAATTTGTGTCATTATTAAGTAGATTAACTTAGTATAAGATTTTTGGGTATAGAAAATTACTTGTGATTTAAACGTTTTAAAGTCGAGTTTTTAGTGGTGAAGCACTCGAAGCTCGTACCAGGCACCAAGTATACACGAAGCAAGGGCGTTTCCCGTACCGCATTCCGATAGCGCGTGTTATATTTGTTTATTTCTATGTTTGAATTTAAAGTATAGTATTTTATAAATTTGATAATTTTGAAGTAGTTAGCTTATTTAAATTTGATTTGGCAGTTTAAAAAATTTAAATTAATAAATAGTGTTGTTTGCGGTATATTTTTAATGGAATTATTTTTATTGGGCGAGCAATTTTATTTGGTCGTAGTTGTTTTCACGTTTAGTGTTAATCGTATTTTGTTAAATTTAAAATATAATTTGGCGGTTTGAAGTCAAATTAATTAAATACAGGGTTGTTTACGGTGTATCCTTAATCAAAGTATTTTTACTGGACCAACGTTTGTGTTCTTTTAGCGTCGTAATGGTCAGGTCGTTTTTTGAGTTGCGTTTTTCGTTGGTTATTCTTTGGTCGTTAGCTTTGTTAACATGGTGGTCCACCGGGACGAGGAGCCGTTTGCAACGAAGAAGAGAGGAGATCAATCGGAGTCTGCTAGGTCGGAGGCTGAGGGCGTTTTGGGGGGGGGGGAGTTTAAGGTTGTACTAAAGAGTGTAATGTTAGGGACTCAGGAGAAGATGGAGGAGGTTGAGCGCTTAGAGAAGGAGCCTGCGTCTGCGACGATCGTGTCAGGGGAGTCGGAGCCTCCAGCGGTGTTTGCGGCGCCTGAATTGCCCTCTACTTTAAGGGGCGAGCGTAAGACGTCGACTAGCGACCTCGATGAGCTGGAGTAATTGAAGTTTAGGGCAAGGAAGGCGTACGCGGTCATCTGCGGGAAGGTGCCGACAACCTCCGCTACTATCGCCGTGGAGGACAGAAAGGTGATTTGTCACGCCGTGGATGATATCCCCGATCGACGAATCAGCTTATAGGCATGGTTAGGGGGCTTAGAGTCTGTTTAGAAAATTCCGGGAGAGCTAGTGTTGTCGAGAGAAGTCCAGCGGGTGTTATTTCTGTTCCAGGACAACAGGAGGGAACCGTCTGTTGTTTCCTAATTATATGCCCTGTTTCACCAAGATTCAGTGGTATTGGAAGGGGGTTAAGCAGCCAATGGCTACCAAGGATCCCCCAACACTTATACATTTGCCGAATTAATAGTTTTCCAGTAAATTCCTTTGCACAATTAAAATGAGTTATTATAAATTAAAATTATGCCATAATCGACTAAAAAAGCGCTTATTTCCCTCAACAATATTTTGAACATATATTTGTTGACTGATGCTTACAATTTTTAATTCAAATAATTCTAGCAATTCTAGTCCAGAAATGAATTGAGCGATATCTATTATAACATTTGGTAGTCATATATGTCTGAAAACATTTTCTACGAAGAACAATTTTTTTTTGCTTGCGTTTGAATTAATTTTCAAAGTAGATTTTCCACTACGATTGAGGCACCTACAAAATATGTATTTTGTATGCATTAACCGGTTCTTCAGGTGTCAAATAACGTTACTTTCGCAATTTTTTCTTGGTAAGCTGAAATAAAAAAGTTATTGAGTCCTAAATTAGGACCTATTTGGCGGAAGACTCATCAAATTGACATTTTCAGTGCTCAAAAATTTTGTTTAAGTCGAATAGTGGTAGCTGGCATTACTAGGGTAGAGAATGATCCGCTTCAAACGGTTGACTTTCTTTATTTTTTCGGAAACTACTGGCAAAGAAATCGTTGTGCATTATTCAGAATTGATCGTTCTATGCTTCTTTGAAGGACATGTCCAACTTTTGTGAAAAAACGGGCAACCATTTACTTGGAAGTGCTTCGTGCACAAGCAACTTTGTTGGATTGGATCATTTTGAAAGCCCATACAATCCACTGCTGTTTCCTTTCCTGTTCATACGTGTAGATTTACGATTTGTCATCTGTTACAATGTGGTAGACGTGATTGAAAGTACCGCGACAAATCGATACATGGTGCTTATTCACTAAAGTTGATCGATGCACTGTTGTTGGGTTTATCCATGTCTAAAGTTATAAAAAATAAATGCTCGAAAATATTGACGATTTAATACAAGAGGTTATTATTAAAAAACAATACTGGCCAATAGAATTAGTTTAGAAACTCTTATGTTACTTTTGTTTTGATAATGTTGGAATATTCTTAATTTATACACACACGTCTTAATTTTAATTTTATATTAGCAAGGATTAAGTGGTAGAGCAGCGAGCTCTGTTTATAGAGCAAACTGAACTTCTTGGGATTGTTCTTTTCTGTGAAAATTGTAAATTATTGTATATGTACAAACGTATATTAATTTTCAGAAAATGTTCAATAAAAACAATAATAATAATAATAATTCCATTTTTAATCGAGATCAATTTTTTCAAGTACCTATAAACAGCACAAATAGCGCTCTTATATGTCGTCAATACGTTTTGAGGATGTATACCATCAAAAATGTTAAACTTTACAATGAAAACGTTAGTTGCCAGATAGCAGTACTAATTAAAAACAATCCTGAAATACAAAAGACAACCCTTGTAAACTGTTTATAGAGTAAATATCAAATTCCTATGCTCATTTCACTTGTTCTTTTATAGTAATATTCATATTAATAGACGCGGTTGAGGAAGGGAAATTTTGCTCCTCCATCTCTTTTCTTACGTTTACTTTACGATGGTCAGTTAAAACGTACCCCTTTTTGATATTTCATTATTCATTTACTTAGATTCTGCTCAAATCTAACAACACCCGGTATATTAGACCTTTCTACAATAAATACGCTTTCTAATAATATTCAATTTCAAATCTATTCACTTTAAAGCGAGAAGTTTATTCTATAAATTAAATAGTCAATACCCTGTTTTAGGTATCCGTCAACTTGCTACACATTACGATAGCGTATAATTACTTTCCAGATTACTTCAATATAAAGACTCGTTGAAATAATGAATCCTACTTTATCGATAAAGCTTGTTTCGAATTGCTAATCACATTCGTATGTTTGATAACATCAGCAGGCATGTAAATTGGTGCTATCCAACAAGGTAATAATTATTCTTTTCTGCATACGACCAAGAGCAATTGTCGTTTCCGATCTTTAAAAAATTTTCGAGCACATACTGTGCGGTAAGTATTTGCGGTTTTAAAAAGATTGTACTTTTTGGCGTAAATAAATTAATCTTTACTCGTAATTATTATAGCCTCTTCCTCCGGTGGACCTGACGGCCCATTGAATTGCCGCTCCATTTTTTTTTCGGAGAACACCCACACTGCGGGATCTCGAGCTCCTCTGCTCCGCCCTGTCATTAGGACCCAAACCTACATTGTGAACGCTAGGGTGAGTGTTTATGCACTATTTTCTTGTATGGGTCTTGTGAAATTGACCGAAACATAATATTTATCAGGCTCTACGTGATGACTAAACTTAGTATTTTTAAAATGATCATCATCAAGTGAGATAATATTTATTATTAATATTGTATTTTTCGTGACCATCCTACATATGCTTAATTGTATGTTTACGAGAATGATTTAGAACTGTAGGTTTCCTTTTTGTCTTGAGTTGTAAATTTTTGGTTAGTTAAAACATCGTAGTGCCAATGTTATATATGTACCTTTGGTTTACGATGATAATTTAGAGCTGGTGTTTTTAAAGTCATAATTTTTTTTGTTTGGTTAATTAAGATTTGTAGTGACCTAAAAACTGTAGCTCGCCATGTTAAACAGTATTTTTTTTGTTTGTTTTTTTTGCTATATGCACAATTGTAGTTATTGATTTTTCGTCTTTGGGTATACTGCGCTTTTATGTCTCTCCAAAATGTTATTTAGATTAATTATAAGTATTAATAAGTATGTTTAATTTCTTATTTTTATTTCAGGATTTCCTTTAATTTTTTTTTCTTGTATTGGTAAGACCCCGCCTACTCACCGATTGAGCCCGGTTATTTTTTCTTTGTCTTTTAGGCTACGTCAATGTACATAGCACTTTCTCTATCAATCACCACCTCCACGTCCACTTCCAAAGCTGATGCCTTCACCACTCATGCTTGTAACCTGAACGATGTGGATCTGCTGACAAGACCTGGTTGGTTGACGGCGTTGCCGAGGTGATACCCTTGTGTTTCCAAGTGTAAAAAAGTAGTGAAGGTTTTTCGGAATATCAATCACTGACGTAAAAATAGGGTAATGAGAGAATAAGTGTGTTTTTACCAAGATAACAATAACTGATTTGAGTTATGTTTAGTATAGTTTGTGTAGCTTGTACGCAGTGTACTACTGGACGGCGCTTGGATATTCATCGCAAGCGTATTTAGTAGAATTGGTTCTTCGATATCGATCGCAAGGACTGAATTTCTAGTCGATTCGAAGTATTTATAATTGAGAATATTTTTATTTGAAGTGCTTACCAACTATTTTGTTCAGAAAGGTTGATCTATTTAGCCGATGTGACAAAAAAGATAAAGTGAACAATGAATTTATTGACCGCTACAAGACTTGAATATAATGCAAGGACTCTAGAAGAGTCTACGGATTTCTACATTAGTAAGGAAAAGTAAGGTAGCTCGATATATAAATCCTACCTACCGCAGGGGGTTAAGATTGGTATTATTCAACAAGTAATATAAAATATATTGTCGTTGGTGTTAAAACAAATGCGCATACTGTCTATATAAAATATAATAGAGTAGTTGTTGCATATGTAAATAAATCGTCGTATTAAGAAAGAAATTAGTGCGGTACGCTTTGTTGTTATTATGATCAGTGATTTTTATAGCGGCATTTCAGTAAATTAAGGATACTCTGTAAATATTTCTGTACAATTAGATTTGTATTAGATCAAATAAAGAACTGTAAATTGAGGCATGTTCAGGTGGTAAATTGCTAAGAAAAAACATCTACTCAGAGTAAGATATTAGTCTGCATTCATATTATATGTTATGTATCCATAAAACTAACTAATAATAAGTTTTATTTCCAGGTTGCTATTAACATTTTATAATTCTGTGGGCTTTCTTAAACTTCATTCCATATAAATAATTTGATAAGTACAACCATTAAAAATTCAAAAGCGCAGATGCCTTTAATATAAACGCTTCCAAGGTGGTTTGAATAATAAACTCAACTTTTAAATTACTGCATTTACTTCTACATCAAAGTCCATTTTACAACTTCTAAAAAATAATAAGCCTTTAGGGAATTGCTTGCTTCCTACGAATGTTATATACTGTACAAAGAAACGCAAGATACGTTCATTACTATTTAAATGTAAAAGCAATAGAGAATTAACTTCTGGGGATGAAGTTATGGTTGATGAACAAGTTTATTTTGTACATAGCTTATGTATAGCTTATGACGACAACCCTTTTATGAAGGTATACAAGGTAAAGAGATTGTTGCTTAATTTCATGTTTTATATTTCAGTAAACTTACTTTTAATTTTTCATTTTCACTTAAAATACTGTATTTTTCGTAAAATTTAGAATCGTGTAGTGCATTATATTAAAAATTTTCAAGTGGCATAACGTGTAAAATTTTGTAATGTTTAATAAGGGGTTTAATAAGAACGTAACATGTTTTATTGATGAAGTAAATGAATTACAAAATATTAATGTTAATAGAACCTACGAAAAAATTATACACGTTTTTCATTATCTACTTCCTTCAGTTCATGAGCACCAGCAATGTGGTAGGCATGCAAATGTAATTGTTTAGTAGTCTTGAAAACAATAGATAGCGAACAGTCAGTGTTTGATGGTGCTTTTTAGTGCTGCATTGTTATTGGCTTATACGAGGGACACTATTCATGTATTGAGAATAGAAAGAATAAGCAAATGAATTTGATGAAAAATACTTTTATTCCTTTAAAAATAATCGTCTTTAAGATCTATACACTTTTGCGTGCGATTGAACCACTCTTCAAAGCACTTTGTCCAGTCAGAAGATGGTAGCTCTAAAACATGCGTTTTGAAGGCCTCAACCACTTCTTCGGGCGATGAAAATCGTTGTCCACGCAGTTTATCTTTAATTACTAGAAACAACAAGAAGTAATTAGGCGCCAAGTCGGGGCTGTCAGGCGGATGACCCATCAATTCGATCTCTTGTGTGTCCAAATACTCGTCTGTTGCATGTGATGTGTGAGCTTGTATTGCCATGATGCAAAATGATTCGTCGTTTTGGGATCGTTTCTCTCAATTTATCGAAAACTTCAGGCAAACAAATAATCATATACCACGCTGAATTAACTGTCTTTTGATTTTTGAGAGCCACTGTTGCCACAGAACCGGTTTACGTGAAGAAAACGCCACCATTTGCATCTTAACGCTTCGAGAACGAACAACTTTTGTTGGCTTTACTTCACGTTGAAACACTCAAACTGCCGACTGGTGTTTTCTTTCTGGCTCATACGCATAAATCCACGACTCGTCGCCAGTGACGATGTTGTATACCGCTTTGGATGCACCACAGTTGTATTTTGAAACATTTTGCGGCACCAATTGACACGAGCATTTTTTTGAGCATCTATCAACAAAAGAATTCGTTTGTCATTTACAGCTCAAATAAGATTATGGTTAACTTAATTAAAATAAAATCTCTAACGCCGTTTTTTTATTCTTTAGGGGCTTTTTGTGGAGTTTTGTGGAATTCAAGAGACACGAAACAAAACGTGCAAACGTCAAAGGTTTGAAGACTAAAATTGTAGAAGAATATAATAAAATAACAAATAGACAACTTGCAAATGTGCGTGAAAATTTTCACAACAGAGTTGGTTTCTGTTTAGCCTAGAATGAGGAAATATTCAGCATTACATTATTAGTTCGCTTCCTTCACGTTAATGTGTTCGTTTTAATTACTGCTTGTTACAAAATAAAGAATGACTATTTATGTTGAATTACTCTAACAATTAGAAATTTTAATTTATGCCTTTATTTAGTGAACATTTGAACTGACCTTTATAATGAACGAATTCTCAAAACTGACAGTTGTTCATAGTGCAAAATCTTGTTTTAAAATCATGGCAAGCAAGTATAATTTGTGCAAACTTTAAATCGTCCAATTCTTTTTTCTTTTTTCACCCAAGCTTTGATGACAAAAACTTACAAATTCAGCAGCATTTTCAAATCTGAATCATTTCGTTCTCTTATGATTTTGCTATAAAATGCTCTTGTAGCTAGTTCTCAGTCGGCAGAAATGAAACCTAGCTCTTTGCAAAAAGTATGACTTACAGATTCTTCGTTATGAAAGTAAAATCGTAACTACGAAACAATCAATAAGCGCCTTTATGAACACCAAAATGATTTTAATTATGTGTTGAATAAAAACTACAAGGTCTCATAGTACAGATTTCATAAATTTGAAATAAAGAAAGCTGGTTTAGCAATACGGCTTAAAATTGCCTTGTTTGAAAATTTTCATTAAGTATCGGTGTAGTATTTGGAAACTAAAATTACTACCAGATTTATTTTCAGCATATGTACTCTCATAAATTGACTCCAACCAGTATAAGTCTACCTTACAAACATTTCATTAAACCGCCTAGTATTTAAAGAATTTATTAAATTAACAAATCTCACAATAAAGTACAAATGTTATCAAATTATAAAATAAAATATCTCTGACCGTACTTAGTATCCGTACTACAATCAGTTGTCACGCCTCGTTTGCCAAATTTTCAGGTTGTTGAATGAAGATTTGAATTGTATGAAGTTTTTTCTTCAAAATTTTATTACCTTACGACAATAATGGCATTAATGTGTTCTTTCTTTCATAAGTAATTCTTTAATATCATAAATTAGAACTAAAATTTCGAATGCCTAAATTAGCTGTTGTTTAATTCAACAGCTTTAAATTAAGATACTAAAAACTTCTTTATTTCAAAATTTACTTTGCAAATACTTTATTTATTCAACCTGATTTAACAATTACGAAAGTTTATGGTAAATCCTTAATTAGCTTAGCGTGACGCACAGTTTGTTTCCACTAACGATTCACAGAAAAATTCTTTTTATGACGTTTTTCCGCTTCTATTTATCTAACTTCCAACGATTCGATTACTTTTAATGGTTCTTCTCCGAGGCATGTTTTTAAGTACAAAAAACGAAAAATGTTATCTCATTTATTATTATTATGAACTAATGATTTGAAAGTTTCATAAAAGTAAGAAAATTGTTCAGGTTCCCCCTTATACGTTCGTATTTGTAAAATTGGCAACTTTACTTTAGTGATGTGCTTACTTGAAAGACTATTTTTACCGTTAGCACCGTTACTGCACTTTGACGGGTTTAATTGATTTGACGGTTCAGACGAGTTGATAGAATGTTGATCGAACTGTAACAAATCTTGATTTTGTGAATGATTTTGCGCATATAGATGCTTAGCTTGAGCTAATAACTCGTAATAAGATGATTTAAATTCTACAGATTCCTCGTAACGATGATCAAGATTATCATCGCTTTCTAATGCAACAATTTCGCTATGTATATTTTGAAATTCTGCAAAGACTTCCTCAAATGCTAAAAGACGTTCTTTTAATTGTAAAAGATCGACCTCTGATAAAGAAATAAGTTTAATATCGAGTGACTCTCCTATTATGGTTGGAGTTGGTTTAGCTGCTGTAATACTATGCAAGAAATTTTTAAATCCCGTTAGGCGGGCTTTAATTTGACCAGGTTTTCGAATTAATGCACTAATTGTAGTCATTTTGAAATAATGTTACTGTTTGTAACTGATAATGAACTCGATTTGTACTAACTTGTGTTTAACTATACTTACTGTAGTTGTCAAATTTCCGCTTATCAAACCTCTTAATGCAATTACAAGTTCTAAGAATCTTTGAATTCTAACTTACGGCGTACTGCAAATTCTAATTTGATGTTAACTGTACAGTGCAAATTGAATAAGATTCATATGTACAAAACTAGAAAATGAAAGGATTAATAATTATGGAGACCAATTAATACGTATCTGTCACTAATTTGACAAATGTAATCATACACTTCAATCACCGGTTTTGCTTGGAATTTGTAAAGGTAATGAAAGAATGACCTGATATTCCTTGCTTGAAACTAATGGTGTACCTATTTAACCCTTGTTGCTATAAGGTTGGCGTAAGTAGATATGCTTTGGCAAAGCGATAAATTTGCAGAAGTCGTTTATGACGGTTCAATAGTTAGTACTGATTTGAAGATTTTTGATTCATGTTGACTTGGCTAGCTTGCTGGTTGTCAGATCCGTAGCTCTAAGGACCAACTTTTATGTAGGAAAATTGACATTTTAGATGGTTCTTTGTGTTTGTAATCCTACATTTGATTAATGACTGATGTAAGTTCGAAGGACCAGAACAGTTTTATCATTTATTGAACATAGTTTTGAACTAGTGATTAAACAATATTGACCGTTCAATGATATATGCAAGCGGTAAACTTACACACAATTTGTAAGTTTTATTACCACTCAGATTGTGAATGACATAATAATAATTTTGTATTGATTAATCTCCAAGGAGATGAAATAAGCTCACTAAAACGGTTTTGTAAATAAATTAAACATTGATTTTGAGTACATGCGTTTGCATTTAACTTACAAATAAACATATATACAAAGTATGTAATATCAAAATGAAAATACAAGCACAATATTTCTAACAAAAAAAAATTATAGAAAATTCGAAAAAATTTAAGAAAATTCGAAACAATCATTTTGTTACATATTTGTTTGTATTAGAATATTTGTAAAATGCCCTATATCAAAGTATTACTTAAGTTTGTCGAATAAAAGCGCGATTATTTAGAGTTTAGTTTATAAAGGATTGTGTTTTAGATAAAAAAAAGGTATTTAATACGTTTGACGCATAAACAAGGGATTATTAAAAGAGTTTCACCCATATTTTATAATGAAAGGATTGTGTTTAGAGAAATTTACGTTCAAATGCCTTTAAATACCCAATTATATTTTCAACGGGAAAGTTGTGTGTATAAATAATTTAAAAAAACTCAGTTGTAGTTAATAATTAAAGAACCGTGTTCAAATGTCAATTGTATGTAAAGTCGCATGAGTAAAAATACTCTAAAAAAATGTACGTTAGTATCTTCAACTGAAAATCATATTAATTCAAGTTTAAATCATTATTTGAGCGATATCAAATATTAGAAGGCATAAAAAGTGTAGTTAAATGACCCTGTTCTAAACGCTCAATAAACTTAAAATTCTCGAATAAACTGGAGTGTTGATAAAATTCATATGGAAGGCGATGAGATCAATGGCGAACACTCTCAAACGTGTAGAATATATTATGTGAGAAGAGGTTCGTTTATTTAAAGGCAAAACCGTGCCTAGTTGAGATTAGTGCTATTTGAATCGCCGACGTATGTTATTTGGCGTACTTTTAATATTGTACGTAACTAATTGCCTAGGCGAAATGTATAATGTTTGGTAGTGATAATTATTTGAAATTATTGAAATAAAAAATAGACAAATAAAACATAATTAAAACTGAAGTCGCGTAAAGTTTTCTTAAATATTGAAGATAATTCGAATTTGAATGCTTTATTATTGATGAAGACGTAATTTCCATAAAAATTGGATTTTTAAAAAGATTTAAAGGAACATATAGCATTGAATGATAATTATTATGTTTTGAAAAAGCCAACAAGAAGATTTGTAGCGGTCACGTCACATTTAAATCAATTTATTTAAATACTTTAAGTGGTTTTTAAAGACTCATTTATTAGTTTTAGTTTTAACGTAAAGTTTGCGTGTAAAGGTATATTTAATTTAATTTGAATGGTTTTTGGCAAAGCTACGCATGGGTATATTAGTTACTAGGATGAAATAGTAACCTAAACTTTTATGCAAATCCTAAATGATCATTTCAAATCGAGTTAGTAGCGTAAAACTCCGTAACTACGAACATTTTCTCAGTAAACGTAAGTCATGTTGCAAAACCGAACGATACTGAATTATGAAAAAAAAAATTCGTCACGAGATAGCTTTTGGGCCTCTTCGAGCGGCTTTTTAAAAAGGTTTTTCCAAAAAACTTTATTTTATACTGAAATTACAATTAATTTTACAAGTACGTTATATTCAGTAACGTTTGATATCGAAATAATTCTAAGTTGAAATTCACTTTAATTAAATAGACTAAATAACGGTAAGTAGCTGAACTAACATCAATGTTGAAGTTGAGAATTTCTAGACTGATTGACCATCTGGAGCTCTCGAGGGTATTTATGCTATCCCTGCCCCTCACATTGCTTGTGAAAACTGCAGAGCTCATGTTTGCTATTTTCTTTATTCATGTATATAATACAAAGTAACGATCTTAATTCCAATAATTGCTGTCTTATAACCTACTGTGACCTGCACCTGCAGTATCACGTAGCGTCTAGAATACAATGTCTGTTTCCGTTCTCACTGTCTCGCTTGTAAACTTTTATTAACCTTTTATTATGTCCTTCAATTTATACAATGAAACAATAATTCTTAATTCTCAATAGTAATTACATATATATCCTAATTCGGAGGATATGTAACTCTTGCCGACGTAGATAAAAATTAAAGGCTTTTACTTCATTTTTGAAGCTCATTGTCCCTAAGGATTCGTTTATTATTTCTTTAATTTCTTTTGTTTCTTTGTTCTTATGACTAAAATTTGTTGATTTGTTTCTATATCTAAGATACATTTTGTACAATACATACAAAGTTAATAAAATGATTATAATAATTAATAAAATTGTCCAGACACTGATATTGTCGTAATGTATTTTAGGCACTTTCAATTCACTTAAGTGTTCTGTGTAACTGTTCATTAACTTTACGGCTTGGTTGAGATCGTCTACGTCTAGGTGCTCTAGTTGCAATGGTTTCTTGCTGATTTCGTCGTCTTCGGGTTGTGTAATCTTCAATTGTAGTTCCGGTAAATTTGCGAACTTCTTCGAAACTGTTGGGTCTTGGTATACTCGAATAATTTCGTTTTTTAATTTTAAATAGCAATCTTCTTTTATAGTGATTACTTTACTTCCATTTAATGCTAAGTTGTTTTGTGTCTTGGTTGCAATGGGCGGTTGCTATTACTTCATGTGGAAATACAGCAATCCATTTGTTGTCTGTAATTTTTTGAATTTCCATATTTGTAATTTGTATTGGTTTTGGAACAAAATTCTCATAGTGATTAGAGAATCTTAGCAATTGTACTTCACAGGGGTTATCTGTTTGAATAGCTGTTGTCGTTAATGATTGGCATAAATATTGACTTGGTGCTACTTCTTTGCATTTTTCGTTTGTGAAGCCATACCTAAGTTCATTTAGGGAAAGCAACTTGGTTTTAGAAACAATAACTTGATACTGCTAGTAACTTTCATGGGGAAAGCAAATAAATGATAATTATAAGTGTTACTTTCTACAATGGGGATTTCTATTAAAAACGTAATTTCATAATTCTTTACGTAACCTTTTACTATGGCTATTTTTTTAAATATGAGTATATTGGATTTTGTTACTTCAAAGGGTAATTTACTATTAGTAATAAGTGATCTAATCTTCAATAATTCATTTAATAAATCAATTGGTTCTATTATACTAGCGTGTAATGTGTTTAGTTTAGCAAATGTTACGGCGTTTTCTAATGTGGCTAAAATTTGTTGGATTACAGTGACGGTTGATATCATTTGGTTAAATATCGTGTTAAATCTGATTAAATCTCGTATTCCTAACATTGTGGTTTGCATGTTACTTTTAAGGGTTAGTATTCTATAGGTTATACTGTCTTGGTTTTTTACTAGCTTTCTTAGTGTATCATTAAGTTTTATTATGGTTGACTAGGTTAAAGATATTCGATTTTTAACAATGGTCTTTATGTCATTTTGGTTTTCAATTAAGTGTTTTATGGCGTTGCATACCGTTTTGCACCTTGGTTGTCTAAATTGCCTGTGATAGCTTTTATAATATTACCTAATCCGTTAATAAGTCCTCTCTTTCGTCTTGTGATTTGGTCTGTTGGTATTAGTTTATTAAATTTATCTTCTGTGTTCTTTAAGATGTTTTCCATTATACAGTTGTAATTAAGCATTTCTATCGCGTTTTATTTTTCAAATTTGGCTGAGTCCATTGATTGTTTCATTCTGTAGTAGTTGTCTTTAATTATATAAAATTCTTGTTTTAATTCTGTTAAATCAAATTTCTGTGCGAATGTCCAATAATCTATTGTGTTTTGCATACTTCCCAATTTTACTGGTAGTATACCGCGGTTGTTTTTTATGCCTTCGACTAATATGTCGTTGTCGTCGATTCTACCTGGGTGGAGATTGAGGGCAAGGGTGAATGCTGTCCATATAAAATTACAGGGTGTCTTAAATTCTTAAATGAATATATATTTCCGTTATCTACTACGGCTACATTTTTGTCTGATATTTTTTTGATTTTAAACGGACCTAAATTTCTGGGGACTGTTTTGTGTCCTTTACCTTTAAAATTCCTTTCCTATACGGTTAGTCCTATTAAAAATTTATTTATATTGGCATTCTTACTGCAGGTTGTTGTAATGCGTTCTTTATCGTTATCTAATTTATTCTTTACATTGTCATAAGTTATTTTTAATCTTTTTTATTAGTTTTGAGTAGGGGGTAATTTAGTACTGCGTTCGTTTTGTCTGGATTTGGCATAACACCTTGTGGGGATATTATGTGTCCTAATAATACTTCCTTTTGTAAAAATGCGTTTTTGGACTTCTCTTAATCTTTCGATGTGTTCTACGAGTGATGTCGAATATACAATTATATCGTCTAGATATACAAGACATTTTTCGTTGTGTATTCCTCTTAAAATGTTATCCATAACTCTTTGAAAGGTGGCGGGTGCGTTCTTAAATCCAAACTGCATGCGTTTGTATTCATAGTGTCCTCTAGGTGTACTGAATGCTGTTTTAGTTGTGTCTTTCTCGTTCATCAGTAGTACATTATGGGCGTAATCACCGCCACATTTCCACCAGCATCCACATTTCCACCCCCATCTGGACCAAATAGTTTTCTTCGACTAACCATTTTTCATCTTTCGAGATAAATGAGCATCCTCATTTCCACACACGAGATAAACCTATTTTTAAGATTTTTTTTACCGCTGACATTCTGAACCAAATAGTTTTCTTCGTCTAACCATTTTTCATCTTTCGAGATAAACCTATCTTGTTTGGTATCAATTGATATTAGAATTTTCTCAGCTACCCGAATTTCTAAGAATTTTTTAGATATCATCATCCCTAAGGGAGCTACCCCCAATTTTAAGATTTCTTACCTGTAGCGACTTTTGAGCGTTCTTCTAAATTTTTTAGTCATGCGATACATTAAATGAGTCTAGAATTTTACGCAGAATTCGAATCTGCAAACAGATTTGAAATCGGACCACGCCCTGCAATGTTACACACATACCCTCTGCGAGATAAATCTTTCTCCAGACTTCCACCCACGAGATAAACCTATCTTGTTTGGTATCAATTAATATTAGAATTTTCTCAGCTACCCGAATCTCTAAGAATTTTTTAGATACCATCATCCCCAAGGGGGCTACTCCCATTTTAAGATTTCTTACCTGTAGCGACCTTTGAGCGTTCTTATAAATTTTGTTAGTCATGCGATACATCTTGTTAGTCTAAAATTTTATGCAGAATCCGAATCTGCAAACAGATTTGAAATCGGACCACGCCCTGCAAAGTTACACTTTAAGCTCTCAAACCTCTTTTAAATTTTTGCTCATTTATGACATATGCTTTAACCAATACAAAGAAATAAGCACACAAAAGTTTAATAATTTATTTTATCTAATTTACAGTTTAATAATCTAATCATTCCAATTGTAATGGGTTTTAAATATGTGAATGGGAAAGTCGACTTTTGGTGTAAAGATCCTGTGGTTAATAATTAAGAAAGCGCATTTTGCTGGTATGAAATCTATGGAATTTATCCTGTAATGAAAAGAAGAATGCATTCGTAATTGAAAATGCATGTCACTTACCTTCAGCCAAATTAAGTATTAATATAGCAAAATATTTAAATTCAATATTTTCGAAACTTCCAATGTCGCATTAATTTTATAGCATTAATTTGTAATTATTTGTAATCCAGCAAATATTCTAGATTCTTAATGATCATGTGAATCACATGTGAAAGCTGTATATAATTTCTTCTCCAAACAAATGCGGTTATTACAATAGGAAAGTACGCTAAATGCAAGTCAATTAATAGCAATTTAATAGTGTTTACTGACCTACCTTAATTGTTTGTACAAGGAAACACAATAAAATATATACAAATATAGTAACTACCTTATATATTTATGCCCCATGTGTAGGTTGCTGTACGATTAGGACCAGGGTATGCAGACTTTAACACCTCCATATCGCACGCTTTACACAGATGTTGGTTGTTTCGTACAAGACCCTTTAACAGCTGGCGGAGCTGAACGTTTACTGCTTAATGACATACCGTGCTGTTTTTCCTTGTGTCGCTGTGAGCTATTCTTGTAAAAGCGATACTGCAAGACCCAGAGTTTAAGTACTTTGCTACCGACGGATGTATAAGCTTAACCGTGGACGATGTTACACCACGACATTAAATGGCAGGCTTGAATATTTTCTTTGGAAACAATCGAAGATTGCCGAAGACACTCGAAGAGTGCACAAACGCGGTCACTAAACCACAATTAATAATCGTCTTTATAGGTTTAACATTTCTACCATTACCCAATGACTGGTGCTACGTACATGGAAACTTTAATTTCTTATTGGAGAGAATCCTTATTCTCCCACGCACTGCTGCGTAGTTGCATACCCATCCCTTTTGGGGATATATGCTCGTTATAGGTTGTAAGACTCTCGGTTTTACTTAAATACACTTCGTGAGATCCCTTTAATCTTTTTTAATCGTGTCCTTCTCGCGTACAATACAGTAGGACTTAGCCTTACTACCTAGGTCCACACTTGGTTTTTAATGGGAAAACTCATTAAAAAGCAATTAGTACTAATGGGTTTTTAATGAGAAAACTCATTAAAAAGCAATTAGGTCATATGGTCATGTGGTCATATGGTCATATGGTCATATGGTCATGTGGTCATATGGTTATGTGGTCATGTGGTCGTATGGTCATGTGGTCATGTGGTCATATGGTCATGTGGTCATACGGTCAGGTGGTTATGTGAGCAGGGGGATTAAATTTGGTATATAAGGAAGTAGTTTTGGGTTGAGCTTAGTTATAGTAAGACATTCTTCGAAAGATGTCGCATTCAAGCAATCAGTGGTGCTCCAAACAATCTATTACAAAAGCAGCAGAGGATATCCTGGATGGCTCGAGTTTCTACGCTGCTAGTAAAAAATATAATATACCTAGAATAACGTTATGCAGATATGTTAAAAGGTTGCAAAACGTGAAGAAATTACATAATTCCAACGATGCATCCAGAGATGTTATACCAGAAGTTAAAATACCTATACAGAATTATGATAACTTTGCTATTGCTAGTGCAAGAAAGGATGGTAAACATGGCCCATTGTTCCCGTCTAACATACGAGCTATATTCGTGGGACCATCGAGTTGTGGGAAGACCAACGCTTTAATATCTCTGATCCTGCACGAGAACGGTCTTAGATTCCAAAATGTCTATGTATTTTTGAAAAGTTTATATCAACCGAAATACGAATTGTTAAGAAACGTTTTTACACCATTAAAAGAAGAAATTGGATACCATGAGTTTGAAAATTACGACGATTTGATTGAACCCAGAGATACCAAAGAAGATTCAATTGCGGTTTTCGATTATATACCTGCAAACGAGCAAAGCAAAATCACTCAATTTTTCTCGTTCGGCCGACATAAAGCAATAGATTCGTTCTATCTATGTCAAACTTACGCTAGTGCCTTAAAACATAGACTCAGAGATAACGCCAATGTAATCGCATTATGGAAACAGGATGAAACCAATCTCAGACATATCTTTTCGGATCATATAAGTGGTGACATGACATATCCGAAATTTAAAGAAATGTGTTTACAGTGTTGGGGTGACTCAAAACATAATTTTATAACTGTTGTGAAAGATTTTGATTTGGATAATGGTCGATATAGGAAGAATTTCGACGAGTATATAAATATTTGACATTATTCAAAAAAAAGTTAGTTCCCATCCTGAGTCCGATGATGACGAACGTTAACAATTTTATTGTAAATAAACGTAAGCTTTATTTTATGCAGGATTCTGTACGAAAGAACTTTACCGCATACAAAAAGGGAGACGCTACATCTCTACAAAAATTCAAAGAGGTGCACAAACAATTGATTGATCCCATGCAAAATCACCGATTCCTAGTCACAAGGAATAGCGGAAAGAATTTCCACACCTATAACAAACGTTAAAGTTGAAAACAAAGGCTAGCTTTTAAAAAAGATTAAGTTACCAGTTGACGACGAGCCTGTACATCTTTATTATACGAACGTGTTAGCTAGAGACGAATACGAAAATATATACAAGTCGGTTATGGAGTAAAGTATAACCGTCAATTGATACGCATAGTTTAGGAAAAAGTATGTAGGAAATTGATTTAGAAAACAGTGACACAACCTAAAATAATAACGTTTATCTAGAGACGAGGTCTAACAAGAGTTATAATTATTTTTAAAGTCCTTAGCATTTTTCTTAAGAAATGTAATGATTTTGTTCATAGAATACATTCCATACCGGTTGTTTCGTGCGTGCACACAAATCGGGTGTAATCGGTACATATTCGAATAGGAGTAGCCCATATAAAAGGACTGTTCGCGTAGAAGTTATTATTTGTTGATTGTACGGTTTAAAGAGACAATATAATAAATATGTATAAAGACTTTGGGGAGGTTATTCGAAGATTTCGCAATGCTCTACGAGTAAAAAAAGCAGAATGTGGGCAACGCTTTTCGATAGAAGGAGAAAAATGTCTTATGTGTCAGTCATACGAGGAAGCAATACAGCACTGTACTGCAGTGTTATCAATGCCGAGGATCTGGATGATTTTATGGAAATAGTCGAGGAGATGGGGTTTATAAAACTGTTGGCAGACATTCAAATGGAATATATACTAAATTGTAAGTTTTAAAATAAAAATTTAACCAGCACAACTGTTATCATAAGAAATGAATGATGTGAATTTAGAAATTATTTTTGTATATATTAGCTTGTTTATGTTTTAAAATATAAAGCATACATTGGTATTGTTTAATTTTTCAAATGTCCACGTAACTGAAATGGGTATCTAAGTAATTATGAAAAGAATTATAACAAAAACGTGTATTATTTTTAAAAGGGTGTTATAAACGTTTTACAAAATTATTAATCAGAATCGTTTTATTTAAAACTATAACATAATTTTATTGACAGCTATTAATATCTGTAGTTGAAATACAACAATTTAGAAACGTATAAGAAAACAAAAGTGTAATTAATAGTGTTACAAAATTTTCAGTCTTTGGCTTAAAATTTAAACATCGCTCGTAAATGCGTGGAATGGAAACCTGTTGTATTCTTCCATATACTCAACTTGTTTACAAATACTGTTTTCAAACAATCTTGGGTAGGTTCTTATAAATTCGTATAATATGACCCCAATATCACTATTACTGTATTTGCTTTTAATTACATCATGTGCGAGATTCTGTAGGACATCATTCCTATTATATCTTTCCATTGCTACATCTAACAGAAACAGATCTATATTAGGAGTACCCTTTTCCGTTAGTTCTTTTAAAGTATTAGCATGATTGAGAACGATCTGAGATACCCCTAAAAAGTGCTCTAAAGTTCCTTTGATAAATATCATATAATTCCCATCAAATGTCATCATCTTCACTAAACAATTCTTATTTAAATAAAAACGCAAGTTGTCGAATTTGCATATCTGATTTTGGATGCCAACTTCCATAGTGCGTATAATGTGTGGAAGATTTGATATAAACTTCCTAAATACGTTGAGGGATACATCAAGTACGCTCTGCAAAATGGTGTCAACAAATCTAAAAATTATTTTGTAATCGTCGAACGGGTTCAGGCCTACAATTATGATTTTGGAAGAAGATTTTTTATGGTGTATGGTTTTTCAAATAGTAACTTGGTTCGTTCTAACTGAATTGCGGCGTTTATACGTTTTTTATGCGCTGCGGTCGATTGGTTTTCCAAATCCTTAATTTGTTCTCACTCCTTGGCTGTAATTTTTAGTTTCTCCTGAAAATAAACCATCTCGATGTGCCTTTCATTGTGTTTTTTTATGGCATCACATTCAGTAAAAACATTTTCGCACACACTGCACGCAATACTTAAGATGTTCATTCTAGAAAAAATTATTGATTAACAGTTTTAAATTATACATGAAAATATTAATTTCTTCTACGTTTGCAAAATTCAAACTAAGACTTACTCTTCTTTGTCGATAGTCCTCACACGAAATTTTAAACCAAAGACTGAAAATTCAGTATTACTATTAATTACACTATAAACGACTTTACGTTTTACAAAATAAACTTAAAATAAACTTTTGGTATCATTTCCCCCGTATTTATGTACATAGAGAAAGTATAAGTATAATTTGTCCTTACATTAACCCAATTTAAATCAAATTATAGAATGTGTATTCCCGTATATTAACTAGAATTGTGGAAAGTGCTTTTATTAAATTAATAGTCAGACGTCATCGACAAACAATGCAAGGCTAATGATCATACATTTCACTAAATTTATTTAGAATATACGTCTTATGTTGAACTACATTTAAAATAGATTATCGAACCACTTTCTAGGTCACCGTGCAGAATTAATATATGTCTTATACCTTTTGGTTTAATCATTTGTATGTGGATTCACTAATTGAAAATTTTAACAATTCTAGTCACTAATAAATATTTTTGGAGTTTAACTCTATTATCGAGCTAAATCTAAATAAAAATGCAAAGGTGTTTTGCTGATAGGTTTTTTGAATATTAATACAATATATACAGGTCTTTGTTGGAACTAATTTTAAAAGACGTGATAATTAATTTCAATCCCCCAGGAAAATTCTATACTAATTTTATAGGTTACACCAGGGGTTTATCTCGAAAGACAGAGCGATACGGTTTAGAAATAGATTAAAGGTGAATTATATACGGTGCTTGCAAAAGGTTAATCTGCAAATCAGTAAGGGGTCATTCGATTTGAAAAAAATTCCGAGGGATTTGAGAACCTGAAGAAAAACACAATAATAATTGAAATCTTACACGATGGTGTATTAAAAATACTGCTAAGAGTAATTTTGTTTAATAATTCTAAAAATGGTGTTGGTGGTTAAATAAAAACGCAAGTTGTCGAATTTGCATATCTGATTTTGGATGCCAACTCCCATAGTGCGTATAATGTGTGGAAGATTTGATATAAACTTCCTAAATACGTTGAGGGATACATCAAGTACGCTCTGCAAAATGGTGTCAACAAATCTAAAAATTATTTTGTAATCGTCGAACGGGTTCAGGCCTACAATTATGATTTTGGAAGAAGATTTTTTATGGTGTATGGTTTTCAAATAGTAACTTGGTTCGTTCTAACTGAATTGCGGCGTTTATACGTTTTTATGCGCTGCGGTCGATTGGTTTTCCAAATCCTTAATTTGTTCTCACTCATTGGCTGTAATTTTAGTTTCTCCTGAAAATAAACCATCTCGATGTGCCTTTCATTGTGTTTTTATGGCATCACATTCAGTAAAACATTTTCGCACACACTGCACGCAATACTTAAGATGTTCATTCTAGAAAAAATTATTGATTAACAGTTTTAAATTATACATGAAAATATTAATTTCTACTACGTTTGCAAAATTCAAACTAAGACTTACTCTTCTTTGTCGATAGTCCTCACACGAAATTTTAAACCAAAGACTGAAAATTCAGTATTACTATTAATTACACTATAAACGACTTTACGTTTTACAAAATAAACTTAAAATAAACTTTTGGTATCATTTCCCCCGTATTTATGTACATAGAGAAAGTATAAGTATAATTTGTCCTTACATTAACCCAATTTAAATCAAATTATAGAATGTGTATTCCCGTATATTAACTAGAATTGTGGAAAGTGCTTTTATTAAATTAATAGTCAGACGTCATCGACAAACAATGCAAGGCTAATGATCATACATTTCACT
Source organism: Platerodrilus igneus (assembly GCA_036346225.1). Lineage (NCBI taxonomy): Eukaryota > Metazoa > Arthropoda > Insecta > Coleoptera > Lycidae > Platerodrilus > Platerodrilus igneus. The sequence goes on from JARFIW010001535.1 coordinate 4,584,606, forward strand.
AAATTTATTTAGAATATACGTCTTATGTTGAACTACATTTAAAATAGATTATCGAACCACTTTCTAGGTCACCGTGCAGAATTAATATATGTATTATACCTTTTGGTTTAATCATTTGTATGTGGATTCACTAATTGAAAATTTTAACAATTCTAGTCACTAATAAATATTTTTGGAGTTTAACTCTATTATCGAGATAAATCTAAATAAAAATGCAAAAGTGTTTTGCTGATAGGTTTTTGAATATTAATACAATATATACAGGTCTTTGTTGGAACTAATTTTAAAAGACGTGATAATTAATTTCAATCCCCCAGGAAAATTCTATACTAATTTATAGGTTACACCAGGGGTTTATCTCGAAAGACAGAGCGATACGGTTTAGAAATAGATTAAAGGTGAATTATATACGGTGCTTGCAAAAGGTTAATCTGCAAATCAGTAAGGGGTCATTCGATTTGAAAAAAATTCCGAGGGATTTGAGAACCTGAAGAAAAACACAATAATAATTGAAATCTTACACGATGGTGTATTAAAAATACTGCTAAGAGTAATTTTGTTTAATAATTCTAAAAATGGTGTTGGTGGTTAAATACATACAAGTAAAACCCACTATAAAACAATTATACGCGTCACTTTTCAAGTCAAGACTTGCATATAACGTCAACTAATATAATAAGGAGCTGCGCACGCTCGACCATCGGCATAAAAGGCGAGAGCCATATTCCAGTGCATTAGTCGTCAAAGTATCGTCGAGTTTGATTAAAAATATAAATGAAAAATGGATTTTTCTTGTGTTGACGTTACAAGTGATGTGCGAGTACCACAATTAAATATCAACCAACTAGTTGGTAAGTCAACCTATAGGTTAGGCGAATTTCCTCCAAATTATCACCACCATATATTAGAAGTTGGTTTTGATTTATATGGTGGTCTTCAACCTGCCATCCAAGTTATTTGGTGTAGTGGTATGTGTGCTGATTCTACGATAACATTCTCTTACTTTGATTGGAAGAAATTGTGTACTTTTCAAGTGGAATTTCAAATTCGCCAATTTGCTCAAGACTCAAAACAAGTCAGATTAAATGGTTTGACTACTGGAAACGATGTTGTTGACATACAATTTGATCAAGATTTCAAATTGCAGCTGAGCACAGCCTTTAATAGAAGTATATGGTTGTTGAACAATTTTGAAAAAGAGAATTTATATAATATGGAAATTACGAAAGATGGGAATGTTATTGTGCTACCTGCGTACGAGTGCATCAAGCTATTAAATTTGCGAGAATTGATCTGTTTTAAAATGGCTGAGTTAAGGTGTAGAAACTTTCCAGAATTTTACGAAAAATTTGTTGGTGATATAAAAAAGTATGTGAAAATACGACGGAGGAAGAAAGGGTTCAAACGTTATTAGAGGGGAGAGCAGTGCCAGTATTTCTCTGTCTAATGATTGCAGCAATTTAAATTACTTGACAGTGTTGGAACTTATTAAATGTTTCCCCATTCAGTACTTAAAAGATGCAACTGCAAGGCAATCGCTTGCGCAAATGTTTAGAGATTTGGCTATCCCAGATTCGTCAGACTCTGGTTACCACAGCGGTTTATAGATGTTATCAGTACATGTATGTATTCTATTAAAACATTATATTTTCTTGATAAAGTTTGTTTTTACATATTTGTATCGCCAACATTACTATAAATTATTAATAGACGTATTAAACTATCCTGTTTTTATTTTTAAGTTTAAAGTGGTGTACTCCGCAAATAATAAATACAATTTACCGCATGTTAACAAAAAGTTGTGGGGAAATTTAAAGACGAGTTTAACGGTGACTTGGTGTTAGAATTTGTAGGTAGTAAGGCTAAGTCCTACTGTATTGTACGCGAGAAGGACACGATTAAAAAAGATTAAAGGGATCTCACGAAGTGTAGTTAAGTAAAACCGAGGGTCTTACAACCTATAACGAGCATATATCCCCAAAAGGGATGGGTATGCAACTACGCAGCAGTGCATGGGAAAATAAGGATTCTCTCCAATAAGAAATTAAAGTTTCCATGTACGTAGCACCAGTCATTGGGTAATGGTAGAAATGTTAAACCTATAAAGACGATTATTAATTGTGGTTTAGTGACCGCTTTGTGCACCTTCGAGTGTCTTCGGTAATCTTCGATTGTTTCCAAAGAAAATATTCAAGCCTGCCATTTAATGTTGTGGTGTAACATCGTCCACGGTTAAGCTTATACATCCGTCGGCAGCAAAGTACTTAAACTCTGGGTCTTGCAGTATCGCTTTTACAAGAATAGCTCACAGCGACACAAGGAAAAACAGCACGGTATGTCATTAAGCAGTAAACGTTCAGCTCCGCCAGCTGTTAAAGGGTCTTGTACGAAACAACCAACATCTGTGTAAAGCGTGCGATATGGAGGTGTTAAAGTCTGCATACCCTGGTCCTAATAGTACAGCAACCTACACATGGGGCATAAATATATAAGATAGTTACTATATTTGTATAATTTTATTGTGTTTCCTTGTACAAACAATTAAGGTAGGTCAGTAAACACTATTAAATTGCTATTAATTGACTTGCATTTAGCGTACTTTCCTATTGTAATAACCGCATTTGTTTGGAGAAGAAATTATATACAGCTTTCACATGTGATTCACATGATCATTAAGAATCTAGAATATTTGCTGGATTACAAATAATTACAAATTAATGCTATAAAATTAATGCGACATTGGAAGTTTCGAAAATATTGAATTTAAATATTTTGCTATATTAATACTTAATTTGGCTGAAGGTAAGTGACACGCATTTTCAATTACGAATGCATTCTTCTTTTCATTTCAGGATAAATTCCATAGATTTCATACCAGCAAAATGCGCTTTCTTAATTATTAACCACACGATCATTACACCAAAAGTCGACCTTCCCATTCACATATTTAAAACCCATTACAATTGGAATGATTAAATTATTAAACTGTAAATTGGATAAAATAAATTATTAAACTTTTGTGTGCTTATTTCTTTGTATTGGTTAAAGCATATGTCATAAATGAGCAAAAATTTAAAAGAGGTTTGAGAGTTTAAAGTGTAACTTTGCAGGGCGTGGTCCGATTTCAAATCTGTTTGCAGATTCAGATTCTGCATAAAATTTTAGACTAACAAGATGTATCGCATGACTAAAAAAATTTATAAGAACGCTCAAAAGTCGCTACAGGTAAGAAATCTTAAAATGGGGTAAGCCCCCTTGGGGATGATGATATTTAAAAAATTCTTAGAGATTCGGGTAGCTGAGAAAATTCTAATATTAATTGATACCAAACAAGATAGGTTTATCTCGTGGGTGGAAGTGTGGAGAAAGATTTATCTCGCAGAGGGTATGTGTGTAACATTGCAGGGCGTGGTCCGATTTTAAATCTGTTTGCAGATTCAAATTCTGCGTAAAATTCTAGACTAATTTAATGTATCGCATCACTAAAAAATTTATAAGAACGCTCAAAAGTCGCTACAGGTAAGAAATCTTAAAATTGGGGGTAGCTCCCTTAGGGATGATGATATCTAAAAAATTCTTAGAAATTCGGGTAGCTGAGAAAATTCTAATATTAATTGATACCAAACAAGATAGGTTTATCTCGAAAGATGAAAAATGGTTAGACGAAGAAAACTATTTGGTTCAGAATGTCAGCGGTAAAAAAAATCTTAAAAATAGGTTTATCTCGTGTGTGGAAATGAGGATGCTCATTTATCTCGAAAGATGAAAAATGGTTAGTCGAAGAAAACTATTTGGTCCAGATGCGGGTGGAAATGTGGATGCTGGTGGAAATGTGGCGGTGATTACGCCCATAATGTACTACTTTCATCTCTACTGGTGATATCCTAAGGTGATGTCTAATGTCGAAAAATATTGACACATTCCTAATTTATCTAAAATCTCGGTGATATTGGGTGGTGGATATTTGTCGTCTACCGTTTTCTTTTTAAATTTTCTGTAATCGATAACTATTCGATATTTTCGTTTGCCTGAGGCGTCTAATTTCTTTGGTACTGTTAATACGAGCTGCTGTATGGTGAATTTGAGTGTTGGATTATATCTTGCTTCAATAAGTCTGATACCTGTCTATCTGCTTCTTCTTGACTTGCCTGAGGTAGTCTATATGCTTTGGTGTAAATTGGTTTATCGTCTGTTAATTCAATGTTATGTTTCACTGTGTTGGTGAAAGTAAAAGGTATTCCTTTGCAATGGAATATATCTCGGTAATCAAAACATAAGTCTTTAATTGCTCTCTCCTCTTCGTTATTAAAACGAATGTTAATTAAATTATCTCTTAACATCCTGTCTTGTTCTGTGGGGTTGGAATCGCTTTCATATTCTTCGTCGATTTCCATGTCGCTAAAGTTTACTTCTTCTACGTCTATTGGGTTTGTTAACGATAGTTCTATGGGGTAATCGTTTGAGTTTAAAATTGTTGTAGTGGCGTAATTGTCTTTTATTTGTATTAATGCTGTGGGTGTTTCTACTCCGGGTTGAAATGACATATGATTTATAATTCCTACGTCGCCTTTTGAATTTACTAAAATTCTTATTTGTTTTTCTGTCCTGGGTTCGATGGTGTATTTTTGTTCGGTTTGAATGCTACTGTTTTGGAATTTAACGGGAATTTGTCCTTGTTTTGTTTTTAGTAATCGGTTTTTATATCATTGTTTGCTCCTAATTTTCTTAGAAGATCCATGCCTATTAATCCGTCGTATTTGTCGATAAATTCAAAGATGCAAAGCTATGTTTCATTTTTACGTTGAAAGCTTTTGGTAGGGGTATGTTTGCTATAAATTGGTGCAATGTCGTTTTGTGTGCTGTTTTGATTTTAAAGGGTTCTCTTTCTACAAAATCTAAATAATGTTTCTTTACTGTTCTTGGGTTAATTAAAGTTTTTGAAGATCCTGTGTCGATTAATAATTTGAGTTCTGCGTGGGGTATTTCTATATAGGGTAGAATTTGTTGGTTGATGTTATTTAAATTAATTACGTTTGGTCGTATATGAATCGGTCTAACTGAAAATTTGAGCACGCGTTTTCTTCGTTGTCCTCTTCGTAACTTTCACAAGGGTTGTGGTATTCGTAGTTTGTTTCATCGTCTCTACTTGAAGTGGAGTCATTATTCGCGTCTGGGTTGTCAAAATCTTCTATTTCTTGGTGAAATAATTCTTCGGAAGTGAACTTTTGTTTTTGATTATAGCTTGGTCTGATTTGTGATATTTTAGTATTTTGTCTACTGTTGCCAGATGAAGTGTCCATAGAAGTTGGTTTGTAATAACTGTTAGGGTTGTTATTATTTGTTATTGGTGCGTTTCTGTTGGGGTTTGCGCCGAATGTTTGCCTTGGTTGATTTACGTATTGGTTAAATCTTGGCATAATTGTGGGTTTTGTAAAGTTTGAGTTTGATCTGAAAAATTGTCTAAATTGGTTGTGGAAATTTGTGTTATTAAAGTTTGGGTTGTTAATTCGTAGGTGATTCATTTGTGCGTTAAATGGTGTAAATTTCGGTTGTGTAGATATTTGTCTTGCGGCTTGTATAGTTTTAATAGTTGAGTAATTTTTATTTGCGTTAGGGTTATACAGTCTATTTCTGTAGTACATAACGTTTTCTTCCTCTACAATCATGTTCATTGCTTTCTTTAAATTTTGGGGATGTTGGAATCTTACTTTGTCCGATAATCGTTCAGGTAAGGCGTTGATGTATGTGTCTAAAGCCATTTCGTTGTACATTTTGTCTTTAATAATCGTATGTTTTGATCGGGTTCTTCAATTTTTAGCTTTGTCAAAATTAAACTTCGTACGATTTGACATTTCATCCGAATTGATAGGGTGATTGGTTATTTTCCATGCCTAGGTTTATTAAATTGCAGACTAGACATTTGATGTTACGTTGGTCCCGAAATATGCAATTAGTATACGTTTGAAATCCTCCCACTCTATCAAATCATCGCGGTTACCAATCAGGGTTAATGCTCTTTCGGTCAGCTTACTTATTATCAGGCGTAAAAGTAAAACGTTGCGTTCGCTGTTTCTTGGTTTATAAAAAGATTTAAAAAATATCTCGCACGCGGTGATGAAGATACCTGATAGTGCTGATTTCCGTCATATTGAGGAATGCTCTCAAGGTAAAGTTTCATATCAGAATTCATGGTTGTTATAATTAATGGTTGCTATTAGTTCAGTTTGTATTGTTTTTATATAAGCTGAGAGTTACTTTTCATTTAGTTTGTATATAGTTATTTAAAGAATCGTCTATTTTATATGTAGTTATAAAGTGCTATAATTAAATTGAGGAATCCCGCTTGGTAATCGTTTCATCAATTACTGTCGCGTTGGAATGTATATTTATAACTTTGCAGATTTCAATTGATGCGATTGAGTTTCAAGTTTTCTTAATTATTTCTCGCAAATACTGCTTTATAATTATACGCTTTTGTTCAGATTTGTGCTGAGTAATTAAGTGTTGTAATAATAATGTACATAAAGGGTTTTTTTTAATAATTATACACTTTCGTTAATTTGTTGCATTGAAAGTGTCTAATTATAGAGCTTTATAAAAATGTGAGGAGAATCAAGTTTGAATAAATCTTTTCAGTAATAATTGCTGTAATAAAAGAACTGCGTTCTAATTATACATTAATTTTCAGACTTTTGGAATAAATCGTTTTGTTTATCGTAATAAATTGTAATAATTTATGCACATAAATGCGTCTTTATAATTCCTTTGTTAAATACATTTCTTGAATAAATTCTTTTCAGAAATGATAAAAATAATAAAATTGCTATAATAAAGATTGTACATACATAATTTTCTTACTTATCTAGTATCAATATTCAGTTAACGATGGTTAGAAAAATGAACTTTGCTACCTACAAGAGTTTTTTTGCCAGTTCCATTATTTTCTTTTCTTTTTGTTTCTGGACATCCTCTATTCTTGTACTCTGCCCAGTTGGTTCTTTGTTCCAAATTAAGAATAGAGATTCAGACCACCAGTTTACTCGATTTTGAATTCTGCTAGTGCCCTTTTGGAATACTAACGTTGCGCCAGATAGGTTTTGGGTCTCTTGGAGCGGGTTTTTAAAAAGGCTTTTCCAAAAAACTTTTTCTATCAAATTTATTTTATACTGAAATTACAATTAATTTTACAAGTACGTTATATTCAGTAACGTTAGAGATCTAAATAACTCTAAGTTAAAATTCACTTTAATTAAATAAACTAAATTACGGTGAGTAGCTGAACTAACAACAATGTTAAAGTTGAGAAGCTCTAGACTGATTGGTCATCTTCGGCTCTCGAGGGTATTTATGCTATCCCTGCCCCTCACATTGCTTGTGGGAACTGCAGAACACATGTTTGCTATTTTCTTTATTCATTTATATAAAACAAAGTAACAATCTTAGTTTTAATAATTGCTCTCTTATAATCTACTGTGGCCTGCACCTGCAGTATCACGTTGCGTCTGGAATACAATGTCTGTATCCATCCTCACTGACTGGCTTGTGAACTTTCATTAACCTTTTATTATGTCCTTCAATTTATACAATGAAACAATAATTCTTAATTTTCAATAGTTCCATTTAATTACATATATATCCTAATTTGGGGATATATAACTCGCGGACTAAAAAAACGCATTTCGAAAATTTACTTTAAAATACTTTCTTGTAAGCGTTCTAGCGAATTAAAGATATGTATTTTCAAGTCGATTACCGAACAGTACAGTACCAAAAAATGGAAATAAAATTATAACCTTCAAAACCTTATACTTCTTAAACCATCAACATTGAGATAAGAAAAGTTTGGCTCGATGTTCATTATGTGATTCATAGTGCATCCAGTTAACCGTAGCTTCTAATGAAACACCCTTTACAATTGGCGAATTGTATAATGAATCAAATTATCTGCAGCCATATATTATTTAGCGTCAAGGTACTTTGTTGAGGGAGGTCTGTCTAAATTTAAATTAATGTAAAAAAGGAATACAGATTGTAAGTTAGTCTTACACAATAACTTAATATTAATATTCTGTTTAAGAATTTGAATAGAACTGTAAGAGAGAAAATCATGAGTTTCCCTAACCCTATAAAGCACTTATTCTAATCGTTGTTTGCCTCAAGCGTACACAATATCGACCAATCAATTTATGAAGTACAATTATATTTTTGGAACTTTTAATATAGTTGTTCAGAAATGATTATTAAGTCAAATGACAAAAAATAGAATATTTATTATGTCATAACTAAAACAAATAGCAGCACAAATAAACCAAGACCAAGTTGATCAAAGCAATTGATACTTTTGAAGTTGAATAAATCAAACATTTCATAACGCAACGGCATAAAATTTCAATGAGACTCTATTATGATCACAAAGTTAGCAAACACTAATTAACTACAAATGAATCTCTATTTCACATACCTGAAATCAGTTAAAGTCGTTTTTAAATATGAAAATTTAAAGGACTTGAAATCCACTTTGAACTTTGGGTTGTTATATTAGAGTGTGTCCGCCAGTATAACATTCGGTTTTAAAAATGATTCCGAATGAAGTGATTTAATAAGGTAAAGTGTATCGCAAAACTCATTTCTAAGATTGATTTTTTTGGACAACCTTTTGATAAGGGTTGCTACAGAAGCAAAAGGCGTTGGTATCTCTGTAGCGGATATCTCAAGCATTAAAGTTATGTGTAGCGAGATGTACGTTCTATTTTCTAACGAGGGATATTCTCTCTCTCTCTCTCTCTCTCAACTCTTTTAAAACTTGTATTTGCGAAGCTCTGAAAAACCGAAACGATTTTAGCTTTATATCGAAGTTACACTACAGATTCAGCTTGCGTTAAAGTGGAAGCAATATTGTGATAAATAAATACAGTTTATTTGAAATGAAAAAGCAGAGAAAATTATAAGTAATTAGACAATATCAGCAAGGCAAAGAATAGGTTCGCAGAGGCAACTTCTTAGTTGAAATGGGGAGACTTGTTATAAGCGAAGATCTCATAGCCGAGAGAGCTGTAATTCATAAAAAAATTTGATTTAGATATTATAAATCGCGTATTTTTATCTATTATTTATTGCTGATATCCGTTTGTAAAATAAAATAAATGTTTTGCTACAATTAAATATAATATTAATTAAATATTTGCACTTCACCCAAATATTTCCATATTTGAGAGAAAAATTGTTAAAAAATTGTTAAAAAGTTGTAATTATTTGCTTCCTAGAGCACTTAATTAAGATTGACTGGAAAATTTTTTCTCGGCTATACGAAGTCATGGACAAAATTATATAATGCCTGATTCAGCTGCCTTTGTTTCTTTCTGTAAAGCACTATTGGTAAATAATTTCCTCTCAAGTCATTCACCATTAGCTAATTGTGAAGCAGATCAAACTGACGGTGCCATTGAATACTTTGAAGACGTTTTTGACTGAAAAGAAGAGTTTCAAACATTTACCGGTTATATTATTGATGACGTTCCTGATGAAATCATGCGTTTTAGGACTACTAAAATTAGAAAAACGATTTGTGCATACATATAGCTGGTTTTGTGGTAAGAAAGTTTTGCATTTTTTGTGTATATTTTTTCCTATTTTTTTTGTTTTCCACAGATAAGATTATGTTGTTGAAAACAATAATAGGAAGTGTCGTTATAAGTTATATGCAGTATCTAATCATAATAGAAATAGTGTTATTCGAACATATCACGCTGAGTTAGGTAACATTGGTGAAAGCGAATGTATAGAGGTGCTTCAAAAAAATATTGATTCCCATATCCAAGACAAAAAATTAAAAACCATGCCAGTAAGTTTCTTAAGTGGATTAGTTATTTTCCTATATTAATCTATAACTGATGGATTTTTACACCCTGTGCTGAAAGCAGATCTACCCTTTCAAGTTCTACATATCGATCATTATAGGCCACTTGAGAAAACACAGTTTCAATATAAACATGTGCTTTTTGTATTTGACGGTTTTACAAAATTTTGTGGCTAAGTATCTGTCAAAAACTTGCAGTTGCAAGTAGTGGATGTTTAGACCAATACATCTGGTAGCTTGATTTCTTTATAACACTTTGCAGCAGTATTACACTAAAGAAAATTCTCATTTCATCATTGTTTGTGTCCTTGCAACCAATAATGTTCTCATCTCTGACATATCAGTTAGTCTCTGTGACTACAATAGTTACTAATTTATTATAAATTATTTTATTTACATATTCCATGACATCTGAACATTCATTTTGGGTGAAGTCCGAAGGTGTCTCAATAAAAGGAAATCTCGGAGCTGCGGAAGGAAATGCTAAAGTCACGTCTATTTCCCGCCAAACTCTAATGTTAGAGAAACTAGAGGTGGCAACTAGAACCTCTTCCCACTAACCTTGACAAGTTACTTCATATTCAAAAAGTTGAATTTAAGAGTTACCTTTAAAACTTTTACTGCTTCAATTCTAACTAAATCCTAATTTCAAAACTTTCCCACCTTACAACAGCAATCCCTATGCATGCACCTCGACTAATTATCGCCTACCTGTTAACTAATGAACCCATCAGCCCAAGTCTCGGAATACCTGCAGCATCCTGACGTACCTTGTGCTAATCCTAGAAATTCCCGCAATCGACGAACAACCTCGAATCAATAAACTAATGGACCCTTCCATGCTTGCATCCTTTCTTGTAAACGCTTTCTTCTCTCTCTCTCTCTATCTATCTCTCTCCCCCCCTCTCTCTATATATATATATGTATATACACAGTGCTTCCCAAAAGTAACGGATATATTCGATTAAATGATTATTGACAATTTCTGTGTAAAAAGCTCTGACACGTCGATTTTTATTTTTAAATTGTCATTTAATTATGTCATTTTTAACCCACCACCCTTCAACCCCTAAGCGCTAGCATCCCCTACTTTAAAATTTTAAATAGCAATGCACCCCTTGTGATACCTCAATTAATAGCATTTTTCATGCAGAAATAGAATTTTAAATCGGTTGATAAATAACTGTTTTATTCAATAAACAATACTTAAATAAAAAGTAAAAAACAAACCCAATTTCAATTAAATGTTCAAACTGCTGCCCGTTAGCGGCTAGGCAGTGTCCTAATTTAGAGACGAACTCTTGTTGAACTTTGTTTACTACACTTTAGATTTTAAATTACCCCAGAGAAAATAATCCAAAAGAGTTAAGTAGGGAGACCTTGCGGGCCATTCAATTTGTCCTCGTCTACCAATCCACCTCATAGGAAATACTTGGTCGAGATATTCCCGTACTGGACGTGCATAGTGAGGAGGCGCACATTCCTGCTGTAGCCAAATATTGGGATCAGGTGAATCAGGATCTTCTGCATTCGGATATAGTACCGCTAAAGCCGGAATTAATTCAAATTGGAGAAAATTTAGATATTGTTCCCCATTGAGTGTTCTCTCAAAAAGTATGGTCCAATAACTTTATTACCCACTATCCTCGCTCAAACATTAATCTTTTGTGGAAATTGTGTATTTGCTGCCATCATCCAGTGCGAATTTTTATCAGCCCAATAACGGCAATTCTGCTTATTAACGGTACCATTTAAATAAAATGTTGCCTCATCAGAAAACATAATATTTCCTTCCAATCCAAGATTTTCATTGCAAAGTTCCATCATTGTCTTACAAAATTGCGCTTGCCTATCAAAATCATCATCTGATAACTCTTGCACTAATTGCACTTTGTAAGGGTGAAATTTTTGCTTACGGCGAAATCTATGAACTGCACTTTTGATGCATTTAACTGTGAAGTGACTCGCAACGCTTGAATGTGGATTTTCCTGCACAAATAGCAAGACATCCAATTCTGAATCTTCATCTAAAGCTGATGGACGTCCATCTTTAGATTTATCTCGTACGTGTCCAATATTCCGGGATGAATTTCATTGAATAAAATTCGAACTTCTTTTTGCGTTCGAATTCTATCTCCAAAGCCAATCATCATTAAAATTACAATCCTTTAGGCTTCGTTAAGTCTCATTTTTGCTGACTTATTATTAAACAAGCAACACGCACTTAACTAACGTACTTTCACTAAATTTATTTGACACTCTACAAACATTTTGTTTGTCAAGGCATACCCGAAAATTGTCACTTTAAGTGAATAAGTTTTTATTGAATAAAACAGTTGTTTATCAACGGATTTAGAATTTTGTAAAATTCTATTTCTGCATGAAAAATGCTATTAATTGAGGTATCACAAGGGGTACATTGCTATTTAAAATTTTTAAGCAGGGGATGCTAGCGCTTAGGGTTTGAAGGGTGGGGGGTTAGAAATTACATAATTAAATGACAATTTAAAAATAAAAATCGACGTGTCAGAGCTTTTTACTCAGAAATTGTCAATAATCATTTAATCGAATATATCCGTTACTTTTGGGATGCACTGTATATATATATATATATATATATATATATATATATATTTTAGGTAGTTTATTACACAAGGTAAGTGGATAAATATTATCGTATTATAGTGAATAAGAGGAAATAATAACTTAGACTTTTATGCAAAGCCCAAATTATCATTTCAAATCGAGCTAGTAATTGAAAGATGGAAAATATAAGGTCTTGGACAGGACTTGAACCTGTATCCTGGTTCTGCCAGAACCATGCGTTTACCAATTACGCCACCGAGGCCGATGACACAATTGGGAAACTTACAAATTTAAATCGAGCCCCACGTTGGGCGCCAAAATTTCTGTTACGTTTATTCGTGGCAGCCACGTTGGGTGCCAAATTTATGTTACGTTGGCTCGTAGCCGTGCGTAACACAAAGAAGATCGAAGAAATGACCGGGCTCAATCGGAGATTAGGGGGGTTTGTAGAAAGTAGACTGACATATGATGTATGCGGTGGTAAGGAGTTAGTGACAATACCTGCAAGAAAATTAGTTAAGCAAACCTGAAAAAAAAAGATTAGTCCTGCAAACCTGAAATAAAGAAAAAGCATAGCAGCAATAAAACGTCTAAGTTATTCAGTACTTTGTAGAATGTAAATAAAACTGTTTAGATAAACTATAGAATATAATCACGATAAAAGCATTACAAAATTTTTTATCACAAAGTGAGGTAATATTGGGGAGTAGCAGAAACGCTTCCTCACACACCAATTAAACATAAATCAGACAAAATGTTAACAAAAGATAAATAGGTAAGACACAATTGATATCAGTAATTCAGTAGTATTGATTTTTTTTTCTTTCTTTTTTTTTTCTTAATAGCAGGTAAGTCTATTGTAAAAGGTATCAAAACGACAAAGATATGGCAAAACAACGGATAGATATTTAAAGTAATAACAAGTAGGAAATAGTTCAACTTACAAAAAGTCCTTCAGTAACGCTTCCTTGCAATTGAAGTGTGGGATTCACGATGTCCTGCACTAACAAAGCACTTCACCCTTGACTGTGAGGGTGTTGATGAAATTTCTTACACTTTACACTAATCACACCTACGTATTTCACTGGTGTTAGCAGCAGACATTATCATGCTGATGGAACTATGTAGCATTGATAAATTTCTTGTTAATTCTATTTCCTGAGACAATAATTTCGAAGTATTTTGCCACAAATCGAAAAAAAAAATGTAATAACAATTTAGAATCACGGGCTTTCAAGGCACGATGTAATGCATTAAACTAACAGTAACGTGAGGTGTTCTATTTGCTACCTATGGTAACAAAAAAAAATCTAATGCTTTTGAATAACGAAATTTGCGCAAACAATGATCTATTTTAGATTCTTTGGGGTTAGAAAATTCAGAAACTGCAGTATCACAACTGTATCATCATTTTTTTTAGAAACACAGTATTGATTGTTTTTTTTTCCTTTTTTTTTCTTAGTAGCATGCACTTCTCTGATAAAAAAAAGACCACGAAAACTAGAGCGCACACACAGTTCAAATATAAAAAGACAAATCAACTAAAAAACTAATTAGTAAAGCAACGCGCATCACTAAGTCAATGTTCCGTAAAACGCACGACAAGTTCTACTACTTGTATTTCCAACAGAAAAGCAACCGAAAAACAATTAGTAAGGCACGCGTAAGCAATAAAACCGTCCGTCAAATGTCCTTAAAACACACGTGCGTCGACCAAACACGTTACCTATCAAGCATACTTCCTTCAAATGCCATCAGAACTACACTGCCTACAGTTAATATACAACTTTTATTTCACAAGAAAAACAACTAAAAATCGTGTCGTGCTTATTCATGAACAATTCGAAAATTCATCCCGCATTAATTCTTACTATTCTCAAAGCAAAAAGGAAACAGTATTTTTAACGTAATTAATATATAGGAACGAAGACCAAACTACAACTCTGCACTCTAATCTGTTCTATAAACTAGTTGTACCATAAACTCTTGTCGACTCTTATCTCCCTCGCTAATAACATAAGGAACATCCAAAACGTGAATGCCGCAATCATATCTAAATAATTAATTACAGCGGTTTATCACTTTCGATAAGTTGGAAAGTAATTTACGAATAATCAAATTTACAATTCATTCCTTGCAATTTATTTATGAATGAAAATCTATCTTCAAATTATCTACTTTTAAAGTAATACCCACGAGTTAAATTGCATACAAATCTGAATTATTCTGAAGTATTTCCTTTATACAAACAGCGATCCCAAAAAAACGATGTATTTACTAACTGGGAAAAAGCGTAAACTGTTCAACTACAAAAATGCACGTTATAACAGCATTGCAGATAGAACTAAAAAATAAAATTTTCTTAGCTGCCCAAGAAGTCACCCCTAAAATGTTATGTAGTGCCGACATAATTTGCTGCAAAGAGCGCAGTAGTGCATAGACAACAATGGTGGACACTTCCAACAGTTTGTTAATTAAGAAATTTGTTTTCTTCGTTTATAACGTAAATTACTTAATAATATTTATGTTAATAACTATAACAATTTCAAAACCAACTTGAAGAAATAATTTTAAAAAATTTTGTTTAATATTACTGATTTATTTATTAAGTAAACAAAAAGTGAAAGTACTACTGTATTCTGAATTTTATAAGCTTTTCAATTTTAAAATAAAATACAAGGTGTTCCATTTAAAAAAACAATGCCATTGAAAAGTATAATATTTTCTAATTTTAAAATAGAATTCAACTAAGAAACTTTTTCCTTCTCTTGGTTTGAATTAAATATAAGTCGCACACTATAATTAGGTAGCATTTTTTGACAATCAGGATCGTCTCGTTTCTTCTTGACATACCTTTGTAGAGTTTGAAACTTAATATCGTATTGTTCAGCTGCATTTCTCAAAGAGACCCCATCGAATACAGCATTAATAGCAGCAGTCATTTGTTCTGCACTACATATAGCACGAACTCTGCTTTTAGGGTTTCGAGGCATTGTGTTGGCACCTACAAAAAGGCAAAATAAGACCTAAGAAGTATATTACCAAACTGTAGTACACATCAAGACAACTGTTGTACACAATGAGATAGTCTCATTGTGTACCACTCCCCTGTGTCTCATTGGTACCAAAGCTGTATCTTCTTATATCTATAAATTTACCTATTCTGTGGATGTATCTATGGTTTTGAATATGTAAGGTTAGCAATATTTTAGACCATATCTTTATGGAAGAAAATTCTATATATACACCGACCATAAACCATTAGTATGGTTATGCAAATTCAAGGAACCGAACTCAAAATTACAAAGATGGAGGATTAGATTAGAAGAATATGATTACAAAATTATATACAAAAAAAAATTTATAACAATAACGCAGACGCACTAAACAGAATACAACTCAACGCAATAGAAACAAAGTCAATTATAGGCAACGTAGACAAAACAGCGATAAGAGAAAACCCCGAAGAAATAGACACCACATACTCGACACAAAACGAAGAACCAAAACCGCCATTAAAATATTAAACGAAGCCATAGACATAAAACCAAATCAATTTATAATTACCGAAGTTTTAACAAACCGCAATCCAGTAAAGTACACAAAAGCAGATAACAAGAAAATATATCAAATTCAAATAACTAAGGCCGATAATGAGGAACAAATAATTAAAATTCTAAAAAAATATATCCCTGAGAAAAAGAATTTTTACTTTTATTTCACCACCGAACATTTATACAAACGATTTTCAGAATTATATATTAAATTATTTAATAATTCTGGCCCTGAAATTATTAGATGTATAAAAAAATTAATAACTTTAGATGACCCTGACGAAATAAACGTCGTAATTAGAAATCAATACAAAGGCAAAACCAACTATCGTGGAATCAATGAAACACTAAAACAACTCATAAGGAGATACCACTTTAAAGATATGAAAAAGTTAACCACAGATTTTATCAACTAATGAGAATTATGCGACAAGGCAAAATACGACAGGACACCCCAAAAGTACCCTTAATGTTAACCAAAACTGATAAACATTTCCAAAAATTACATGCAGACACTCAAGTAGTAGAAGCACAAAACTTCTTAACAATCGTAGACGCATTCACCAAAGTAGGCCAAGCGATACCCATCAATGTAACCCAAGGATTCTTACAATACTTTACATTTTACGGTACACCCGAAACCATAACTTTAGATAATGGCAGCGAATTTAGAAATGAAACAATACAAAATACCCTAGAACTCCATATAATAAAAATTCATTTTATAACCGAAAACTATCCTGAATCAAACGGATTAATTGAAAGATTACACCAAACCCTATTAGAGCAGATCAGATTATTAAGATTAACCTACAAGAAAGAGCACATCACCAATTTAATGTCATACGCACAAATTGCTTACAATAACACGCTTCACTCATCATCAAATTTTACACCCCTAGAATTAACATTAGGACATTTAGATTGCCGTAATCCTTACGACATACATTACAACAAAGAAGTATATCAACAGTATGCTAAAGACCATAAAGAAAAACTAAAAATAACTTATAATAATGTAAAAAGTAAACTAGATAATGACAAAGAACATATTACAACAACCCCCAATAAGAATACCGACATACATAAATTTTCAATAGGACAGATCGTATATGAGAAGAACTTTTAAAGTAAAAAACACAAAACGGTCCCTAGAAATTTAGGCCCGTTTAAAGTCAAAAAAATATCAGATAAAAACGTAGCCGTAGTAGACAACGAAAAAATAGTAAAATATATTCATTTGAAACACCTAAGACACCATATAATTT
This sequence comes from Platerodrilus igneus, assembly GCA_036346225.1. Lineage (NCBI taxonomy): Eukaryota > Metazoa > Arthropoda > Insecta > Coleoptera > Lycidae > Platerodrilus > Platerodrilus igneus. The sequence continues at coordinate 4,601,870 of JARFIW010001535.1, forward strand.
CAGATGGACAGCCATCACCCATGCCGTCAACCTTTACCCAGGTAGAACGGTCAACGACATATTAGTTGAAAACATTAAAAATAACCCCGGTATACTACCAGTGAAATTGGGAAGTATGCAAAATACAATAGATTACTGGACATTTGCACAAAAATTTGATTTAACGGAATTAAAACAAGATTTTTACATAATTAGAGACAGTTATTACAGATTAAAACAATCAATGGACACAGTCAAATTCGGAAAAGAATACGCGATAGAAATGCTAAATTACAACTGTATAATAGAAAACATTTTAAGATACAGAAGATAAATTTAATAGATTAATATTAACAGAACAAATTACAAGACGAAAAAGAGGACTGATTAACGGACTAGGTAATATAATAAAAGCTATCACAAGCAATTTAGACAACCAAGATGCAGAACGATATGACAACGCCATACAACAGTTAATTAAAAACCAAAACGACATAAAGACCATTGTTAGAAACCAAATATCTCTAACCCAATCAACTATAATAAAATTCAATGATACGTTAAGAAAGCTAGTAAAAATCAAGACAGTATAATAGCTAATAGAATACAAACCCTTGAAACTAACATGCAAACCACAATGTTAGGAATGCGAGACTTAATCAGATTCAATACGATATTTACTCAAATAATATCAACCCTTACTGTAATCCAACAAATTTTAGCCACATTAGAAAACGCTGTAACATTTGCAAAACTAAACACATTACACTCTAGTATTATTGAACCAACTGACTTATTAAAGGAATTATTAAGAATTACATCATTTATAACTAACAGTAAACTACCTTTCGAAGTAGTAGAATGAAACATACTCATATTTGAAAAAATAACCATAGTAAAAGGCTATGTATAGAAGAAAGAAATCACAATTTTAAAAGAAATCCCCATAGTAGAAAGTAACACTTATAATTATTATCATTTATTTGCGTTCCACATGAAAATTACTGGCAGGTATCAAGTTATTATCCCTAAAACCAAGTTCCTTTCCTTAAATGAACTTAGGTTTGGCTACACGAACGAAGTCACACAAAGTCAATATTTATGCCAATCATTAACAACAACAGCTATTCAAGAAGATAGCCCTTGTGAAGTACAATTATTAAAATTTTCAAATCATTACGACAACTGTGAAGCAAAACACGTACAAGTCACCAAAATGAAAATTCAAAAACTACGGAAAACAAATGGATTGCTGTATTTCCACAAGAAGTAATAGCAACCGCACACTGCAACCAAGACAAAAACAATCTAGCATTAACTGGAAGTAAAGTAATCACCCTAAAGGAAGACTGTTATCTAAAATTGAAGAACGAAATAATTCTAGTATATCAAGATCCAACAGTAACCAAGAAATTCGCAAATTTACCAGAACTACAATTCAAGATTACACAACCCGAAGACGACGGAATCAACAAGAGACCAATGCAACTAGAACACCTAGATTTAGACGATCTCAACTAAGCCGTAAAACTAATAAACAATTACAAAAAACACTTAAGTGAGTTAAAAGTGCCAAAATTACATTACGATAACATAAGTGTTTGGATAACTTTATTAATCGTTCTAATCATTTTACTAACTATGTATGTATTGTACAAAGTGTATCTTAGATATAAGAATAAAGAAAGAAATTTGTTTTAGTCATAAGGAAACAAAGGTAAATAAAGAAACAATAAATGTACCCCTAGGGACAATAAAATTTTAAAAGCTAAGCAAAATCCTTAATTTTTCATCTACGTCGGGAGGAGTTATATATCCCCCAAATCAATATATGTATAATTAAATAGAGAATATTAAGAAACTTAAGTTAGATGCAACAATGTAATTCAAGGATAAATAAAGAAAAGGTTAATAAAAGTTCACAAGCAAGTTGTGAGAACGGATGTGAACACAATGTATTCCATACGTAAGTGATACTGCAAGTGCAGGTCACAGACGGTTATAAAATTGCAATTATTAGAATTAAGATAATTACTTTGTATTATATAATTGAATAAAGAACAGACATGAGCTCTGTAGCTCCCACAGAAATGTGAGGGGCAGGGACAACATAAATACCTCGAGAGCCCCAAGATAGTCAGTCAGTCTTGAGCTTTACAGCTTTTGCATTGTTGGTTGGTCAGGCTACTCGCCCTAAATTAAATTCATTTAACAGTAATTTCGACTTAGAGTAATTTTATAGTTTTGTAAAATTCCACTTGTAATTTCTGATTAAATAAAACTTTGTTACAAAAGTTTCTGGAAGAAGACTTTTTAAAAAGGAAGCGCCAAGGCCCAAAACGTAACTTGCGTTGTATCTAAAGTTCTAAGAATCATGTTCGTTTGCCTACTTGGTTTGTGTAATTTATTGCAAAATCGTTTTACTCGCATACTATGCTAAAGTATTATACAAATCTCTATTTATTTCATAGCGTATATGAGAGCACTGCATAATAGTACAGATTTATAACGTTACACCTACAAGTAATTCGTACCATTTAAAGACTTAGCATACAAAACTTTATTGTGCATTCGTGAATAGATATAAAAACAGACTTTAGTACATCGCGTTTCAACTTAATCGTTTCCTATAAAAGGTAAAGCTTTTTATATTCACTCAATTTCGCAGTGTTAGTAATGTGGGCAATAATCTCAAAACCAAAGTTAAATTACTTGGTGCTTAACGTAATGATCAGAAAGTGCGCCACACATTTCAAAAAATCGACGGCTATTCCTTAGATAAATGAGGTTTTCAGCTTACGGATACGTCACATATTAGCGACTAAGCGTTTTTAGGCAATATAGGCTTTTACTTTTATGACACCATTGTATGTTTCGTTACTGACATTGCTTCGATAATTTATTCTTCAGGGATTTCACTCAAGTAAATTTAACGATCAGGGTAGTTTAGTATATTTTAAACCATCTCTCTGTCGTTTGGGAGAAATGCTGTTTTATACTTTCTGTGAGCTTTGTTAAGGTTTATGTGCATCTTAAATACAATTTGTCAGATTAACCGATAAGTTACTTAGGCTCATCGTGTCTAGAATGGCGTAAAAACTATTTGTTTAAGTATAAAACAGTTTATAGTCTATAATGTTGTGTTATTTCTGAAATTGTCATATAATTTAATTATTATCTAACGCCGCATGAATTTTTCAGGACCAGATTTTAAGACATCTTTTAATTAGATTTCATAAAATCACTTTATATTTAACTATTATTTTTTATATGGACAGTGACAACTAAAACGTTTAATTTTTGTGTAATTCATTAATAATAATTTGTAACGCTTTCGCGTTATATTAAGTAAACATATGGGTTATTACGTGCTGTCCCTGCGTGTAAAAACTTTCGCTCGTACTTAATTCAAATTTCTTACGGAATTCACAATCATTTGCGCATTTATACACGATTACTTATCCAGAATTTCAATTAAAACATTTAGAAATAAATTTAAATATTAAAAATATATTCTATTTCAACATAGCATCAAAAACTAAATTTTTTAAAGATTATAATAAGCTTAAATGTGGTATTGGATTATCAGAGCAATTGCTTTCGGAAACATTGCTCTGAGGTATGTAGGTGTTTTAAACAAGGTTATATCTGGCTCGCTTCTCGTTATTCCGTATCTAATATAAATTATGCATTGGTTTATGCTACATTTTCTATAATTTTATTTGAAAATCAGGCAACCTATTCTACGGGTACTGACTATCTTCTTGAATTTGAAGTTTATTCCTTGTCGTGTACTTTAGATACGTTGTTTTGAAACGCTACGCCAGACAGTTCTACAGAATCAGACGTTAACTGAGTTTACCATTATCGATCGATCGTAGTTCACTTGTGAGAACAAAACCATAAGTTGGTTGTACGCTGGATATATCTCATTAATTCCTTCTTAAGAAGCAGTTTTAGTTTTGCTTGTGCAAAATTAGAAATATGCTATCTTCTTTAATAAGATTGCAATTTGAATACCTAGAAGTTGATTGAAGGTAAATAAATTTAATTACTATTAATGTAACGTGTAATCCAGCCAATGTCGACTACAAACAATTGTTGTGCTCAGCCGTGAATTACGATAACCTTCAAGACCACGCTTTGACAAGCTAAGAAACGTTTTTCTGTTTATTAATCGCGTAACTGGAGATGTTTCGGTCGCCACCAATCTTACTTCGCTCAAATCGTCGGAATACGCTTATGGCGACAGCTGAATTTTAATTATATATTAAAATCCGTATGCGTTGTTAAGAATATTTCGTTAGCGTTAACGTTAGCGTTATTTTAAAAAGATACGTTCATCCATCCAACTAATAAACAAGTGTTCTTTATTGTCAGTGCTTTAAAAGTACGAAGAGTACCAATATTAATATAATATAGTAACACATACAGAATGCCTATTTTTTTTATATTGACAGTCATACCCTCCTACTTGATTTTTATGTAACAACAAAATGAATGTAGAACTACACATTTACTGGTAATCTGCAATAGTTTTAACATCCTCCCCAGCCGCGCTAGACTTAATTTCCAGTGGTAGAGACACTCTATAGGACGTCTTAATCTTGTACCTTCATTAGTCAAGACTTCACACGCTATAGTTTTTCCATATCGACCTTGAAATTCATGCAAGACCCTGACAATTCCTCACATTATTCTAGGTTTAGCCTTGTCTTCTAAAAGTATAATATCACATTGTTTTATTCCAGAAGGACTAAGATACAGGGTCAAGTCCTATCCAAGACCATATATTTTCCATCTTTCAATTACTAGCTTAATTTGAAGTGATCATTTGGGCTTTGCAAAAAGTCTAAGCTATTATTTTATTTTATTGATTGTGTAAAAAACTACATAGTATATATATATATATATGTATATATATTATTATGTAAGGGGGGGGGCTACAAGGCTTCTAAGGGTAGATTTGTGTTAAAATGGGTGTATGCCAAACAATAGGATTAATATATCAGATATAATAATTTAAAAAACTATATTTTGCTGTACTTTACATACGCTAAAGCATGTACCATTTTACTTTGAAACATATGTGCCAAAAGGTAGACAACATGACTTTATGACGTTGATACAATGCACGGTACTTGAGGGTTTATACTGAGTTAATATTTTATGAGCCAGTGAAAGTACATTTGCCGTCGGAAAGCCGAACGCATTTATGGATATCTGCAACCAACAAAGCGTCCAGGTCGTGTGTAAATTATTTGGCTTTTCTTTTAATAGAATCAACTTTTGGACGAATTGTAAAATCAAAATTAAAAGTGAATAGAAATGTAAAAGGTTATTGGAGATTTGTGAAGTGTTTTGGACCAATAGTAGAAATTAAGAATATTATAAAGACTGTAGTGAAGGTATTTTGGACACGAAAGGAAAGACGAATTGTTATTGGATATTGTATGTTTTAGAATTGTAATTCAAGTAAGCTAAGGTTGTTGATCTTATCGCTAAGCGAAATAAATATAAAGATTCTAATTTCGATTATGTTCAGATAAAGACGTGTTTTTACAAAACCTGCGTTAAAAGTTGTACAAATATTTATTGAAATAAAAGTTTATGTGTATTAAAGAGTCTAATTTAGTAAAGTGAGAGTAATAAGAAGCATCGAGAGTATAAAGTCAACGAGTATTAAAGAAGATTTAAAGTGGTTAATAGTGCGAACGGGAAAAGCGACGATTATTTAGGTTTGAGCAAGATTGGTGTTGGATTTGGAAAGATTTGGTTTAACGGCAGTAGGAGATTTGAGTGGATATAGAAGGCAACGACGATATTGATAATTTTTGGAGTGATTTGAGCAGATTAACGGCAGGAAGGACATCGTGTGGATATTAAAGGAATAGCAGGACAAGGATTGATTTAAAATAGGACAGCTGGATTGATTTGGATTGAGCAAGGAGAGGATTGATTGGAGTACGAAGCAGAGAAACAGGAGAGCATTATATTACGAGGAAGAATTAACGCAGGGGAAGTAGATACAACGGTTTTTTTTAAATTCTAAATTGGGGTAAAATTATTTCAGATTTGGGGTCAACGAAATTGGTTAAGAACACCTGGAGGCAATACGCAAGTGGACTACGATTGAGAATCCTTGTGAAGGTGCGTACGGTGTATACGATCTTGAGCCAGCAGTTAAAAGAAGGCCTTCAGCGCGGTATAATTCTGGTAAGTACCGTGAATATCTTAAAACGTCAAAATTAAAGTCATAAATAGTTACATAAAATAATTTGGCACCAAGCAACTTTGATCTGTTAAAATTTGGCATATATAGTAAATCAGTGCATAAAAAAAGTGGTAAAACAAACGAGTGTGCAGTTTGGTTGGGTAGTGCACATCTACTCACGATTGAACTCACGGTGAGTAGGTGAACGCCCTGAGATTAAAGTTTCATATAGTCGAGGCATAATAATATAGTAAACAGTAAATAGATAACCAACCAAACGTTGCTAAAGCACCTCAAATAGAAGTCATTTATTGAATACTAAAATAGGGACGACGACAAAAGTCGTGTAGCAAATTTTGTTTAATTAAATAAAGTAGTAAATTTTATAATCACATATTTTTATAAAAATAAAAATAAAAGGGAGGAGTAAACAAGCAAAAATAAAGTTTAAGTTTAGGGTCGGTAGGAGAATATATATATATATATATATATATATATATATATATATATATATATTTATAAAATCTGATTACGGTTACTGAGGACCGACGTATAAAAATTAACAATAAATCATAGGATTGGATTCCATAAATTCGACGAACGTCTTCATAGAAACCCATTATGATTAAAAACCATATATTAATTGATATTGCATTGTATCATGTCCTGCATATTTATTTTAATAAAAACTGATTACGGTTACTGAGGACAGTTTTTATAAAAATAAATATGCAGGACATGATACAATGCAATATCAATTAATATATGGTTTTTAATCATAATGGGTTTCTATGAAGACGTTCGTCAAATTTATGGAATCCAATCCTATGATTTATTGTTAATTTTATACTCGTCCTCAGTAACCGTAATCAGTTTTATAAAAATAAATATGCAGGACATGATACAATGCAATATCAATTAATATATGGTTTTTAATCATAATGTGTTTCTATGAAGACGTTCGTCGAATTTATGGAATCCAATCCTATGATTTATTGTTAATTTTTATACTTCGGTCCTCAGTAACCGTAATCAGTTTTTATAAAAATAAATATGCAGGACATGATACAATGCAATATCAATTAATATATGGTTTTAATCATAATGTGTTTCTATGAAGACGTTCGTCAAATTTATGGAATCAATCCTATGATTTATTGTTAATTTTATACTTCGGTCCTCAGTAACCGTAATCAGTTTTTATAAAAATAAATATGCAGGACATGATACAATGCAATATCAATTAATATATGGTTTTTAATCATAATGTGTTTCTATGAAGACGTTCGTCGAATTTATGGAATCAATCCTATGATTTATTGTTAATTTTATACTTCGGTCCTCAGTAACCGTAATCAGTTTTATAAAAATAAATATGCAGGACATGATACAATGCAATATCAATTAATATATGGTTTTAATCATAATGGGTTTCTATGAAGACGTTCGTCAAATTTATGGAATCAATCCTATGATTTATTGTTAATTTTATACTTCGGTCCTCAGTAACCGTAATCAGTTTTATAAAAATAAATATGCAGGACATGATACAATGCAATATCAATTAATATATGGTTTTTAATCATAATGGGTTTCTATGAAGACGTTCGTCAAATTTATGGAATCCAATCCTATGATTTATTGTTAATTTTTATACTTCGGTCCTCAGTAACCGTAATCAGTTTTTATAAAAATAAATATGCAGGACATGATACAATGCAATATCAATTAATATATGGTTTTTAATCATAATGGGTTTCTATGAAGACGTTCGTCGAATTTATGGAATCCAATCCTATGATTTATTGTTAATTTTTATACTTCGGTCCTCAGTAACCGTAATCAGTTTTTATAAAAATAAATATGCAGGACATGATACAATGCAATATCAATTAATATATGGTTTTTAATCATAATGGGTTTCTATAAAGACGTTCGTCGAATTTATGGAATCCAATCCTATGATTTATTGTTAATTTTTATACTTCGGTCCTCAGTAACCGTAATCAGTTTTTATAAAAATAAATATGCAGGACATGATACAATGCAATATCAATTAATATATGGTTTTAATCATAATGGGTTTCTATGAAGACGTTCGTCGAATTTATGGAATCAATCCTATGATTTATTGTTAATTTTATACTTCGGTCCTCAGTAACCGTAATCAGTTTTATAAAAATAAATATGCAGGACATTATACAATGCAATATCAATCTATATATATATATATATATATATATATATATATATATAAATATTTTAGGTAGTTTTTTTACACAAGGTAAGTTGATAAATACTAACATATTGCAATTAATAAGATGAAATAATAACTTAAATTTTTATGCACAGCCCAAATGATCATTTCAAATCGAACTAGTAATTGAAAGAAAGAAAATATAAGGTCTTGGACAGGATTTGAACCTGCATCTCAGTTTTGCCGGAATTGTGCATTTACCAATTACGCTACCGAGACCGATGACTATAATTGGGAAATTTACAAATCTATATCGTGACTTCGTGACCACTTTATCACGTCATGGAAATCTAAATCCTATAAATAAAGCCCACCCAAATAGAAGAAAACTAGAAAAATTGAAATTTCCAAACATTTAATGTCGCTACCCTATTTAATATAAGACAAAGCTTGTATTAATTATGTGATTAGTTTTCCGTATGTAGATATAGAAACGAAGCGAAATATATTTCCATGCAGATTAATCAGAAGTCGCATGTGAAAGGCCATTACATTTATTTCGCTTTAATAAAATGCAAATTGTTCCGTGTATGAAATAAATCTTATTATATGTATGTAAATACTCATTCTAAGAGTTAAAACTTTAATTAATTATATAAATTGACTTCCGTGCATTTATCATAAAGGTCATCAATTTGATAAAGAAAGCAATTAAAGCTTCAATTATTTATCACAAAAATACATCTTTGGTGCATAAAATATGCGCTTCATTCCCAGTATATGACATAGAATAGTGTTTTTCATTTAAAATAAAATTACATTCAATCTTGTTAAGAATAACGCTTTAATTTTTTATAAAAATGCACTAGAACACGTTTTATTGCAGTCAAAAGCAATCTTTTGTTACAATTATTAAGATGCAAATCTTTTTGCATTTTGCAAAACTAAACAGAAACCGAAGCTTTAATTAACTAAATTGACTCCCGTGTGTGTATAACAAATTCATTTTACATAAAGAATTTTTTCTGGAAGATAAGCGATTCATAATTAGAATACGTCATTTTAGTAAAAATGTTTAGAACTCAATTATTTTCTTTAATAAAGGAACATTTATTCAAAGTTCTTCCGCGACTATTGAAAATGTAAAATAAAGCAGAGATAAGATAATACGAGATTTATAGTTTTAATTGCTTTACTTATGACAATACTAAAGAAGGAGATAGAAGCGAATAACTTTGTGCATTATACACCTATAAACAGCGCGTTTTACGATAAAACATAAATCATAGTTGACACTAATTATACCATTAGAACTTTGGAGTTCGCGGAAATATTGCATCACGTAGGTGACTCAGATTCGAATTAAATCGCAAAGACACTGGAAATTGTGACGTAGTTAAATAATTTAATATAAATTCTAGAATTTAATTAGAACGATTCAATCATTCATTAATTCACGTTTTGCCGAGATTTAGTTTTCGGCGATTCATTCATAAATTTGCGTTTCGCTAAGTACCATGTAAGAATTGAGAATGGATTCGTTCCTAAACCAAGCGATACGTAACATTCGCGTTTGATTATAAAGTAAAATACATGCCGAATTGCTTGAAGCTTATACGTTTAAATAGTTTCAAGTATGGAAGTTTGAAATATAATTTGCTTTAAAAGATTGCACGTTCTTCAATACAGAAGCTACTTTAAGTTAATTACTTGAAAAATAGAAGGTGCACTTTAAAAGTTAAGATTCCAAATAGAGATCTGTATGGACAAACCGGTAAACTGGGATTTCAACGTCAATTTTAAAATGGAAATGGAAGATATTTAATACAGTTTACGAGATGGATAAGCCCTATTTGATTTCGCAAGTATTAATTTTAGATTTCTTTATTTGTAACCGATATTTGAGTATTTTGTCATTTGAATTTAAGGTAGAATAAGTTCTTAATCCTATAACTATTTTGTTTTGTAAAGCGGATATTTACCCAAAAATGTTGAGTTAGAGTTCGAAACCTTTTGATTTCTAATAGATTATCTGTGGAGTATTATTGACCAATTATACTCTCCAATCGTGTAGCAAAAGACATGTAAATTATCCAAGAGAGAAGAGATTTGAGTTCTGTAAATTTTAATAAAGATTAAGTAAGGATTATATTAGTAATAATTTAGGAATAAATTTATGTACAAATTTTTTGTATGAAAAACAATTGTTTTTGAATGAATAGTGCGTTTCAAATTGCTGTGTTTCATTTTACTTTGTAAATTCCATAGAATAATTTTTGTTGAACTAATCGGGCAAAGACAAGTTAGAAAAGAAGGTAAGTTAGTAATTTCAAATTTACAATTTGATGTACCGTGTCACAGCACTCTTTTAGCGACGCTCCAACGAGTGGACGTAGCACAGCAAATTTAGGGTTGCCCAACGCAAAGTGTCATAACACAGCACAGCAATAACTGTAGATGATTATAGTAGAAGTGCTTTAATAATTTTGCTAACTCAGTTTAAATAAAACCACAAGAATCAGACATCAAATCTATAATGGTACGATATATTCTTTAACAGACAATCTTTCAAATAACAATTACTTCTTCCACAATAGCTTTTTCTAACAAGTAGTATCTTACATTAACTTCCAAAAAAAGGTACTTTTATACAAATATTAAAATCTAAAAGCAGAGTCAAAAATTTATCACCACGGTTTTGCCTTATAAACAATATCTTAAATCTAACAAAAATATAAATTCTTTGTAGTTACTCACTAAATTAAAGTCAAAAGTTTCTTTTAAGCCTACAGTTAATCAAAATAAACACACTCTAATCTGAACTTCATTTATCAGTAACTCCTTAATTTAATCTAATTATGTACAAAATTTGTCATGATAAAATAGATAACTCAATGTTCATCTTTTAAAATGGGACTTAAACTTATCTAAACAGTTAGGTTAAATAAATTTTTTATATAATGGCAAAACCGCCGTAGGCTGTTACTTTTTTCAAATTGAATTATCAAGCTTGTACAGACTCTATAGCTTCAAATCCTAGGACACAAAAATTTTCTTGTTATGGAACTTAATTAACAAATAAAAATGTCCTTTTTAAAAATTTTAAAACAAAGTATTTTTTATTTTATCAAGGTTTTTTTGTCATAAACTCGGAAATGCTCGATAATTTTCTGGTTGGGCTGATTCATAAGGCTGACGTAATTTCGTCGAAAATATTGTTAGTTGATACATTACGTTATCTACATTTGCTGTAAGTTTTGATTTAGTAAGTCGTAAAAATAGTTCCTTTATTAGTGTAGTGTAAAGGATGCTTATCGGCGAGTTCGTTATCGCGTTACTCTATCTGATTTATGGGTCATAAAATCGCTTAAGTCTCGCTAACTGAAAAGTGCATTCATATTGTTTTTTTTAATTGCCTGTCACGCTTGCGGTTTAACTTGACTTATGGATTTTATTCGTTGTCTTCGCTACCTGTAAATAAACTTTTAATATTCGAAAAATCTAGAAAATGAAGTATTTTTGATTTAAAATACACGGCTTTTCATTTAGTATGAAAAATGCACAAAATGGAGTAGATATGCTTTAAGGAAGTACTCGTTTTAAATGGTATTTAGTGCAGGATTTTAGAAACACGAATTTTCAACTTACATAATATGCTCCATTCCCTTTAGCACGCGTTTAAAAATCTGGCATTTAGTATCAAGGGATGATTTGCATTTTCACGTACTTTATACTATTTAAAGATACGGGAATAATCTACAGATTGTTTCTACATTGAAAGGAAGTATTTAGAATATTTGAAAAATTGTTTGTGTTTCTAGGGTTCTGGGATATTGTATGTAAAAATTATGGTGTTCAATGAGAGAAATATACGTCTATACTACTTGAAGCTGCAAGTTAGACTTTCGTTAATTACTTTTTGTACATAACTACAGCTTTTGCCAAGAGGCCTTTGTCTTCTCAACCTTTAGTACATAAAAATATTTTGTTCAATATAGTTTAAATCAATAACCTTGTCTCTATGTACAAATTTGTACCATGTACAAATTTGCAGCCTTGCACATATTTGCTACATGCTGTATGCTTTCCAATCTAGCATCTATTTAAACACTTTAAAATACCAGTACCTTGACCGAGCTTCACAAACAACATAACAGTAATAACATAAAAGATAATAACATAAACAAATCAACAATAAATAAAAAATTCAATAAACCCTCTGATAAACAATTCCCAAATATTTAACAAAAACTCCCAAATAAATATCTAAATTCTGTTTGCATGCCACGACCCTTTCAAATTTATAAACGTCGTAGCTGCACCCAGTACAAGGATCGATCCAAAACAAAATTTCTAAGTTGGTTCCGAAATAAAGTCATTGCTACTACTTACGCAAGATATATATATATATATATATATATATATATATATATATTATAGTGGTTTTAAAAGATTAAAAATAAATATAAACGAAGCAATTTCAAAACGCCCTGTATAAAGAAACAAACAGAATTTACGGGCGAAATTTATTCCAGTTAGTTCATTTTTAAGTATCAGGTATTAACGAAATTTTACAAATAATGAATGAAATTTAAGTAGGTTTGCAAAGAAATAAATGGTAGAAGCCAATGCCATTAATTTATTAATTTAATTGAATTTAATTAAACGATTATTGATGTATAATATGCATAAAAGCGTGTAAAAACCCAATAATACCAAGATGACACGTGTTGCTAAACAACAAATATATCGGTGGGGTAGAAATACGCCGAACTCCAACTCGTGGAAGTGTTGTGGTAAAACGTCAGTTAATTAAACACCTGCGTATTTTCTAAATGTCAAGTTCTACTTAATTTTTATAGATAGCTAACGGTTACAGAGAATATTGGGTAAACGGTCGCATGTGTTCGCGGTATACGCTAATGAGCGGTTATTTAAATCACGTAAGAAGTCCACGTGGGTTTAAAGAGCATGTGGTCTGGAATATCGATTTTGTACCAGTCAAACCAGGGTAGAAAGAGACGTAGAAAACGCATAAGCAAGAGACAACGATAGTATAGGAGAGACTTGTAGGACGTCAGTGAATATACGATTGGTCGATATAGTTAGTTGAACGCGAGACAAATACAAGGATAGTGTAGCGTAGTTTTCAGAAAATAGCATAACGACGTGCTGAAATTCGCGGGATTAAATATTGGTTGAGCAAAATTTTAAGAATGTGTTGTTGTAGATGGGGATTACGGATGAATAGGCGGCCAGGAGGTGGCAGCCTAAGTGTATAAATGTTTTTGGATAACGTGGTGAAGGCCCTTAATATTTCGATCGCTCCAAAACGACGTATGAAAGTTATCATGAGTTGTAAGTATTATAAAATCATTTAAATTATATTGCATGGTGGTAGCCTCTTAATTAGTACGCGGTTGGTGTGCCGAGATTACATTTTTTAATTGAGGTATCACCTATAATTTTTAACCAACTCGTGTCGGGACATTAAGTAACGTGGTTTGAAGCAACTAATTGAGAAAGACGTATGTTTAAATGGAATTTGGAATTTGGCTACACCGTGGAGGCGTCGTTGGCGGATCGACTTAGATGGAGTTCGTCTACTAACAGCTAGAAACGACCTGCAGAACAGATAGAAGAAATACATGGCATCGTCCACAGAGCAGAAATCTGCTAGAAACTTCCAGGTAACGATTTGAAATTGTGATTCTTATAAACTGTGAATATTGAGTGACGTATAAGAGTGTTTTTGAAGGTATTGTGGATTATTTGCGTATTGTACATAATACGTGTAAATAACTTTATTATAGTATTTAACTAGAAATTTGAAGGTGTCTATAAAGCTTTTTAACGTTCCATCAAAACGTGAAATTTTGTGAAGAGTACATGGCTTTGTTTTTTTTAATTTTAAGAGTATGCAAAGTAGAAGGGCATACATTATGCATAATTAGCTGAGTTATCATGAGCTCACCCTACCCCAGAGTTTACTTAGATTAAAAAAACAAAATAAATTATAAAGAAGAAATTTTAGAGAAGGTATTATTCAAGGCCCATTTACTCCGGGTACATTTTATGTGTTTGATGATTTTAAAATAAAATACAGGACATTACAAAATAAGATTTACTGAAGTATAACGTGAACAATGTAATGTGGACAATATTAAATTTCATGTGTAAATAGTAATAAATAAAAGATTGTATGTTGGTTGTATTTTGTGTGTTCGGGTTCAACTCACAAGATACGCACCTGCTTGTATGCTTCTATCATCCCTTCCTACAGCGGTCACCCCCGTTACAACACCATACAACCAAGGTTGACAGAGTTCACGTCCGTTTTCCAGGCGGTTCGCACGGGCGACCGCACTCTTCTTAATTATTACTAGTTTTTTTGTGTGTGTATATTATGCAAGTTAGAAAAGTGAAGCAAGCAAGTATAATATGTATATAGTTTTTAGCATTTGTTATGATAAGCATTCAGTTACTGCATACTGAGGATTCGTCACTAATAAACAATTGATTTTAATGCTTTATAAAACAAATGTGTTTGCTATCCGAGTCTTGGTTTTGTTAATGATTTGAGCGGTCTATGGTTGTTATACTACACTTATATCGAAGGCAAAATTATTTCCGATCCAGAGGAGTTAGTAAAGGAATACAACCTTCATTACTTTCTCCATTGTGGTTTTATTGCGAGTGTGTGTGTATGATTGAGAATATGAGAGTGAATATATATATATATATATATATATATATATATTGCTACGAGCTGCGGTTTTCAAAAGACAGCTTAGAAAACCCCTAAAATGCTACTACTACGGCCCCACGATTTGGGTGTCATTAAATTGCTACTACGTCCGTTGCTGGGCGTTGCTCAATAATACAAAAGCCCCACTTTATGGGTGCCATTAATTGCTGCGATCTCAGGATCTTAAAACAAAACCTTGCCACGGCTGCTTCCTGAAAATAAAAATAGCAACTCAAAAACAAAAACGCTGCAACGGTACATCGCTTATCTTTATTAACATACCAGACATAAGGTACCGCCAAAATAAAAATTACACTCATTGTTCACACATTATTTTCATATTATATACACATTTCAAATTTTACATTTATGCCATATAAGATTTCCAATTACTTATATAAATAAAACAAGCCGTAGTTAATTTACTCTTTTAAATTTCTGATAAAAGCTATATACATCTCCCCAAATTTTTCCTTTAACAGTACATTTTGATATCCACAATTACCTCAAATAAATATTTCTAGTTAATAAAATAAATAAAAAGCAATAGGGCTTTACCACGTTTTTGAGTTTAGCTCTGGTTTAATACAAGCTCATAGTAAAACCTTACTTTTTGTGCTAATTTCTGTACATCAATAATCAAAAGGACTTTCTTACTTTGTACATAAATTAAATATTACCGATACCATGCATCACTCATAAATTCCCACATAAAATACAATACACCTAATTTAACTTAAATTGTTCAATTAGGAACGTTTGTCCTTTTATACCTAAAAATTATACACCTCAATGCACTAAGTCATTAAACACCAGTTATACACATATACAATTGGAAAAATATCAGTTACCTGGATTCTATCACTGCACACAGATCTGCTATCATACCATCAAAGACTGTGGCATTCAGGAACACCCCAATCTGGACTGCAATAACCCCGACCGCAAGCGCAACAATATTACCACGAATTCACCTCGTCTACCAATTCGATAGTGAATCCAAACTCTCCGAACTCTTCTACGGATACCATTAATTGTTGGTAATTACCACATCGACCAAACACTGACATCTACTCCATGTTCCAATCACATACTCATTGCAACTTAAAGCAAACTGTTTCTACTTACGTAAAGCTAAACTTTCATGCAAAACCTAAAAGCATATTTGTATGGAGCTGTCAGCTTGAAGAACATTAATAGTAACGAACGCTAGATAAAAACTTGGTTGCAAACTAAGATAGAACTTTACGCTTTTTGAAACAAGGGAGCTAAGAGCTTGTCGAAGACTAAGAGGCTAAGAACTTGCCGAAGACTAAGAGGGCCATCCATCCATGTTCCGCAGTTTATATAATGCTTCTCAACCCCTCAAATCCTGTTAATTCCAGAAAATTTCAACCACACAAACACTGCTGAACAACAATTCTTTGTAAAACTTCAACGACCACTCTTCTCCACAAACATCTTAACTAACGTACACAGTAATTCCTCGTATTTCTCTGAAACTCGTTTCTTTGAAAATCACTTGACGTTAACCACCACGCGTGCTTTACTATTTCACCATTTCCCTCCAATAATGTTGTGTATATTCAGCCCAGCTCACGATAGTTAACGTTTAAAATATACCCCTAAAACAACACATGTTAACCCCATTTCGCTCTAACATACATGCTAAATCCACTATCCTTTAGCTTATCTGCCATCCCCATTGTATAACGAACGACTAGTTCTCACACCACTACCTTGTATTCACAACACGTGTTATATCTATCTTTTTTGTACCCATGCTATCTAAAAATCTCTCTCTCTCTCTCTCTCTGTTTCTTTGTTGACAAGCGTCTTTCGTAACCGACAAAATAACCTACTCCAACTTAATTTCTATATCGTTTCAACAAGGTTACAAATCTATTGTAATTGACTGCGGTATCCAAGACTACCTAGAATTTCTGTTGCGACGGTTACATTCGTTTAGAATTTAATGATACTGGAAACGGTTTCTTCGAAACAACACGATTAAAACTTTTTGTAAATAACGTAACGGTTAACCTTGCTTGTAAATGAACCGATTTGAACTCTTAGAAAAGATTTTTAGAAAATATTCCTACACTTATTAAATACGTTTGTTTTTAATTATAAAATTTAAATGCTTTATTTTTCACGGGGTTATTTCTAATATAACACCAGCTATACTTTATGAGTATTTAAAGAATTATGAAATTATAGCTTCTTGAAATGCGTTATGAAAAATTATTAATTTTAAAACTACTGACAATAAAAGCGCTTTTCAAAGTTGCTAGTTATTTTTACATGCTGAACCACGAAATAAATTACAACATGAATAAATAATGCTCTTTTAACCCCCAAATATCACAGTAATATATACATATGCTTACGATTATAGCCGTGAAGCACTGTCATGTACACCTTTTTGATTTTACGTTTTGGTAACCTCTACATTTGCTAGATGGAGCTGTTTTAAAAAGCCCCGAAACTAATCGAAATCAGGTGGCGTCCACTATAATTACATATTTAGAAAAGTATTTATTGACAGTAGTGTTTCCACTCTCTACAAGCATTTACGCTATTTTTTCTCTCCCTTCTTTTCGTCCTCTCTCTCTCTCTCTCTCTCTCTCTCTCTCTCTTCCCTCCTTCCTCTTTTCCTTTTTCATTCTTTCTCTTTCACTCTTTCTCTCTCTTAGTTACTCAGCTAACTATGCATTACTTTTTATAGTCGAATTCAACTGTAATTTTCTGGATTATAGAATTTCGAATGAAGTATTCCATTTAGCGCTTTTTGTGAAATATTTTCCTGATTTTATGGACCGAAGCTACACGTAATAATGTTAAAAGCGATATTGACAGACACACGCGAGTGGAAATGTCTCATCCAAATAAATTTCAAGTACGTAGTAACTTCAGCGTAACATTGTCTCAAGCTAAAAGCTTTATTTACATAAGGAATGGTTATTGAGTTTTGTAAGCATGTAATAAACTTTCTGTTTCATTATATGAATACGTGGTATCACTATTTCGTCTGACATTATTACACCTGTACATGTAGCATTCAGTGCAAAAGCTTTGTCGTAATGAGATCCTACCCTACACTGTCAAGTTCAAAATGCGTCGTGTTGAAATTCAATCTCTGTATCAGATAAACCCAAATCCATTAGTTTAATATCAAATAGAAATTCTACATTACAGCACATAGCTGTAAATATAATGTTTATTAAATCATTAAACGATTTGCTCTAGTGTTCATAATGCAAATTCGAAACTTGCTGAAAATGGAACGATGCAAATATTTCAAAACTGCTTTATTGTGATAATTGTTCGGGTAGAAAAATGTTATGTGGCTCAAAAATAGTATGCATTCGACTGAGTATTTGTTTCCAAATTTACTGCGGACAGATATGGTTATTACCCACCATAAAATTTTAGTACTTTAATATAAAAAGGAGGTTGGCTTGTTTATTGTTTTCATTGCTTTATGATTACCGACTTAGTTTTCTTCCGGTATTTTACTTTAGAATTATTACTGCTGCTGTGGAATATAAACATTTTTTTCTACTTTAGTACCACAATATTAGTTTGCTTTACACTTTCATCTCCAATGAATTTTTTACTACCCACCATTTTTACCGTTATAATTAAAAGAAGTTCTTGACATCTTACTGATCGTTTTATTAATATCGCTAAAGTTTTCTATGGCAAAGTCGTAACTCACAATAAGTCTTCCAATTTTGTACCGTATCTATTTTTGTATATACCATGGTCACTACATCTGAACGTGCAAGCTAACATCCTCAATAAAGCTGGAGAGATATCTTGTAGCAAAGGAATAAATACACGGAAACCTACTTCAAACCACACGCACAATTACTCCTCAAGGGGCAATGTAGCAAAATAACAGAAGACAAAAAAAAGTCGAGGCTTAAATAAGCATTTTTACTGATACCTTGAGTAAACAATGTGAATTGATTAGTGTTTATTGCTGGGCTCTAGTTAAAGTTATGGTTTTCCTTTGGTGTTCTGAGTTCCACTTTCTAAATAGAGGAAAGTGACAATCCTAATCGTTGCTAATATAGCTACAGTTCTTGTCGATTTCCGCGTATCTTTAGTATTTCTTACTTGACAAAAAAAGTATATAAGTAATTAATTTATTTTGATAGGGGCTATCCTATTTAATGTTAGTGTTTCACTGCTGAAATACCAGTACTTGAAAATAAAAATCTTATTGTACGGGATTGGCAGACAGAAAACGAAAGAAAACTAAGAAATGACACTCAAAGAACCATGAAACCATAAGCGCTGAGATCAAGGAAATATAGAATTTGTTCGTTTGGAAGAGTGTAGGAAACAATCTATTCGATAACGAGTTGTGATTGTTATTAAAGTAAAAGGAGATGAGACGTAACTATATATTAACCATAAAGTTCTACATTATTAGATTTATTTGTTGCAAAGTGTAGTTATCATTTAATGTTATGCAAATTTTTATTTTTCGTTTAGTTTGGTATTCTCAAATCGCCCCCTTAGAGGCACCTCACTTGGCGTATTCTTAACATTTCTAATAATTTCCTAATTATTCTATTTTAATATGTATACATCAATTGAGGGATACATCTCGCGTTGTATGCCTGTAGTGTTTTTTGTTGTTTGTGCGGTAAGTGCTTACGTTTGTGACTTGTGATTTCCAGCCGTTTTTATTCTAATTTGAAAGGGTGAGTTTTTGAATTACTTCTATATTTTAGCTGCATTTTCTACCTGCCTGTCTAGTACTAATATTTATGTTTTGTAGAAATTTAAGACGGTTTTTAGGGATTCTGGGACCACATTTTCATCAGCATTCATATTTCCACACACATCTGGACCAAATAGCTTTCTTCGGCTAGCCATTTCATCTCTCGAGATAAATCTATCTTGTTTGGTATCAATTAATATTAGATTTTTCTCAGCTATCCGAATTTCTAAGAATTTTTTAGATAGTATCACCCCCCAGGGAGCTACCCTCATTTTAATATTTTTTTACCGGTAACATTCTGAAACAAATAGATTTCTTCGATTAGCCATTTCATCTTTCTTGATAAATCTATCTTGTTTGATATCAATTAATATTAGTGATTGATGGTGATTAAGGAGGTTGATATAAATGTGTGATAAAAATATGCAAATTATAATGAAGGACCAATTGCTTTTATAGCAATAACGATAATGGTGGAGCGGTTATGTAATAACAAACAAAAAAACTACATCAAACTACTTAGTAAAAAGGTATAAATACCTTAAGTCCTGCGCCGCTGGGGGCAATAGACACTTTCACGCACAAAAGCTTTTACGGAGAACCAGAAACACGCACGAAAATGGTGTCGGTCTCGCTTTCAAAGCTCTAACACAACCGTCCTTTTCAAGGGTTCGAAGGCGACTTGCTTCTTTAAAGGCTCGAGTACGACTGTCACTTTATGCACTGTTATTGCCGGTATATAAAATGTTTCACTCAAACTGTAGGATGCACGCACAAAGTATTTATTGTCACAAAATACCGAATTGTTCGATGACGACGTAACATACCGCCCACCAAATTCATAGAATTTTGAAAAGGAGGAAGTAGGTTGGGTGAAGGAAATCACATGGGATTTGACCTTGCTAGGAAAGGAGGTAACGAAAGATAGGGTGGTGCACTACAGCGAGCGATATTACCAACTATGCAAAAAATAAAAATATATATGTAAATAAGCAAATATGTAAAAGAATATACTACTATACATGTAAAAATGTGTATATACATCTAAACATAAAAATAAAATTAAAATACCGGTAGCGGCGCTAGTTTGACCAAAGGTCGTTTTAGTGTGCCATGTGCCGTTTTGACTTCAGCGACACGTATAATACCGTCCGCACCGGGAAAAGTATTAATAATACGACCAAACTTCCATTGAAGTGGAGAAAGCTGGTCGTCCGTGACGAGGACAATAGTGTCCTTTTCCACTTGTCGTACACCTACCTTAGAGTGCCATTTAACTTTCTGGTTCAGAGTATGTAGTACTCATGGCTCCAGCGAGCCCAAAAATCTTGGTGGAGTTTTGCAGGAGTTTCCACCTGCTTTTTAATGGTACAACGTTGGTTAAATGGTCCTCATCTGGTGGTGCAGAAAGAGGCTCCATAGTTAGGAAATGACCTGGTGTTAGGCAACGCAAGTCATTTGGATCCGAACTCAAAGCGCAGAGTGGCCTTGAATTTAGCACAGATTCAATTTGTGTAAGAACTGTGTACAGTTCCTCAAAGGTAAGTTTTGTTCGCCGATTACGCGAGATAGGTGTGTCTTTACCGACTTAACACCGCTTTCCCACAAGCCACCGAAGTGAGGGGCGCTAGGTGGATTAAACGACCACTTTATCCTTTCTGAGGTTACTGCACTATGCAGATAACTCGTAAGCTGACGATAGGCACCTACAAAATTAGTACCGCAATCGCTAAATATTTGAGAACAGCGTCCTCGACGTGCTATAAATCGTCGCAAAGCGGCAAGAAACGCGTCTGCCGACAAATCCGAAACAAGTTCAATATGTGCTGCCTTAGTGGCAAAACAAACAAAAATACAAATATAGGCCTTAAGAGTTTTAGAGCCTCGCAGGCGGTTAGCCTTTATTAAAGAGGGCCAGCAAAATCAACACCAACAATACTGAACGGTTTGATTTGGGTAATACGTGCTGCCGGTAGGTCTCCCATAGGAGGAGTTACCAGGACCGGTTTGGTACGAAAACATCTATGACAGGATGATAAATAATTTCTGATTGAATGTTTAATAGAAAGGATCCAGAAATTCTGTTGGATAAGATACGCTGTGGTATTAACACCGGGATGGCAATACCTTTCATGAGTTGACAGAATGATAAGTTCGGTTAATCGGTGCCGCTGAGGCAATAACGCAGGAAACTTTTCGGAATAGGAAAGCGAAGAATGTGTCAAGCGCCCACCTACTCTTAAGATGTTTTGTGGATCAACAAATGGAGAAAGTTTTCGCAAGCTTTTAGGTAACTTACGGTTTGCCTTGATCGAAGCTATTTCCTTTGAAAATGTAGCATTTTGTACATGCCGAACGATAATCATGAGAGCATTGTGTAATTCAATGTCTGTTAAAGGACCCGTATGACGTTGAGCCATGGGTTTAGAAAATCTATAAATGTAAGCCACGATGCCTTGGATTTTATATAACGATGAAAAGCGGCTTAGTAAAGTGTCAATGACGTTTGGATCTGTTTGAGCGACAAATGTTAGGATCTTCTTTTCCGTAGTTACCTCAGCAATTGAGGTTGACAATGTTGGTTGAGGCGGCCACGAGTCACTAGAGTAGTGAAGCCATTCAGGCCCCGCCCACCATAGCGAACATGAAATAACCGCGCTTGGCATTAATCCCCGAGATGCAGGATCAGCCGGATTATGCGAAGATTTAATATAAAACCATCGGCTAGGTGCAATGATTTCTTGAATGTGGCTAACACGGTTTGCCACAAAAGTTTTCCAACGAAAAGGTGGAGAACGTATCCAAGTGAGAGCGACCGTAGAATCACTCCACGCTGAAACATCGGAGATGTCAATCAAGCCTTGATAAGACCGAATGGTAAAAGAAAGTAAATCGGTTAATAAAACGGCGGCACATAATTCCAAACGTGGAATTGAAATGCGCTTAATTGGAGCTACTTTTGTTTTAGCGGTTACAAATTGTACAGTTATTTCTCCAGTAGTTTGAATTATGAACTGAAAATACACTACCGCTGCATACCCTACCTCGCTAGCATCGCAAAACCCATGCAAATGACAAGTAAAAGGATCCGAAGGGGGTAAACAACGTGGTAACTTTAGTGACGATAATAACGGCAACTCTTCTTGATACTGCTGCCATTGAGACGAAATGTCTGCTGGTGGGATGTCATCCCAATTCAAACCTAACATCCACAGATGCTGGATTAGGCGTTTTGCAAAAGGTGTTAGTGGGGCTAAAAATCCTAATGGATCATATATTCTGGCAACTTGTGAAAGTATGTTGCGCTTTGTACATATTTGGTTTAATGGTTTAACCCGAAACGAGAAAATATCTTCTGTAGGTGACCATTGAAGACCTAATATTTTTATTGATTCGTCAGAATCGAAATCGAGAGAAGTATATTGGCAAAAATCTGACGGAATGCCCTCCAAAATAGAAACTGAATTAGAACTCCATTTTCGAAGTTCAAAACCAGCCAAATGTAAAAGTCGGATAAGTTGATCTTTAATTTCGCGGGCCGATTGTATAGAATCTCCACCGGCGACGAAATCATCAATATATAGATTTGACCGTATAGCCTCAGCGGCTAACGGAAACCTTTGCCTTCGTCAATGGCTAATTGCTGAAGAGTCTTTAATGCTAGATAAGGCGATGACTTAATACCATAGGTCACTGTATTAAGCTGATAAGTCTGAATGGGTTCTTCTGCGGAGAACCGCCAAACAATTAATTGAAACTTTCGATGTTTTCGGTAACCAAAATTTGTCGATACATTTGGCGAACATCACAAGTAAAAACGAAACGATGATAGCGAAATTTAAGTAAGATTGACGAAATGTCATTTTGGAGACTAGGTCCAGCCAATTGAGTGTCAATAAGTGACACGTTGTTTTAGCCTTTGCAGAGGCGTCAAAACCACACGAATTTTAGAAGTATGACCTTCTTCTTTAAACACAGGGTGATGGGGTAAAAAATAATTATCGTTCCCAACGGGCGGAGAATCGAGTAATGCCATATGACCCGCATCAAGATAGTCCTGCATGAAATTGTTGTACTGTGCGCGTAGCTCCGGTTGAGCATGCAATTTGCGCTCCAACGAAAATAGTCGTTTTTTAGCCATGTCAAAGCAATTATCAAAAACGGGCAAAGTATCGTTGAACGGTAACGCAACAATAAAACGACCGCTAGGGTCACGAGAAAACGTGTTTTCAAAAATCAGATCTGCCTTTTCTTCTTCTGGAGAAGTATAAGGCTTGGATGGCAACTCTTCTATCTCCCAAAACCGCCTTAGGGTCTGGTCGATAGGATCTTCTACAGAAGTAAAAATGCTTGGACAGTATCAGACTGCAAGCTTTTGTGGGACCGAGAATGGTCCAACCAAAAATTGTATTTATGGCGGCAGGCTGAAGAAATTTGCCATGTATCACACCGCCATTGATGATGAACGGATAAACATCTGCTCCGAGGAGCATGTCAATGGTTCCTGGGAGTTCCAGGTCGGGTCTGCAAAGTGCAGGCCGCATAAGTGTTCCCAATTATTAGGAACTTCAACGCTAGGTAATTTGCCAGATATTGACGAAAGCACAAAAGTTGTGACTTCTAGAGATTTTCAGAGTCTAACATAGAGCGAATGGTGCAGCTGACGGCACCCTATTGACTGCTGAAGTTGTCTGCCCAAGTCCATAAATCGGAACTTGAGAACGTATGCGTGGAAGCCAAAGTTTGCTCACGCAATCGTCTCGAATAAAGCTAGCTTGGGAGCCAGGGTCTAAAAGTACCCTGATCGGTTTGTATCTACCAGAACGATCTTGAACTTCCACAACAACAGTGGAGAGTAAGACAGTAACCCCAAGATTTGAATTCGTCTGTGAAGACAAAACATTTGCCGGAATAGGAGAGGCTGACTGCGTCCTATTGGCATTTTTATGCATGTGTGTAGCGGTCGGTTCAGCTGAACGGCTAGAAGCAGGTTGTGATTCAAAATGTAGCAAGGTATGATGCGGCTTGGCGCAAGTTCGACAGGAATTATAAGATTTGCATTGCATGGACGCATGGTCTGTTCGTAAGCAATTTAAACAAAGGCGTAAGCGTTTGACAATGTCGAAACGTTCTGTCGGAGTTTTCTTTAGAAACGATTGACATCTGTAAATTAAGTGATTGCCCTTGCAGGAAGGACAATGGTGCGAAAATGAATTATTTGAGTCACTGGAGCTACTTGGTGTGTCCAGTGAAACTACGTTAGAAGAAACCTTTGGTTTAAATTGAAACGCTGAGGATTTCTTAGGCACTGATGTGTGCGATGTATGGACAGTCGTCGAATAAGAAACAGGTGCGGTTGAAGAAAAGGTTTCCAACGCTGCACATTGTTGGGTTAAAAAATATCTCAAATCCTCGAAATTAGGTATTTGCTTCGGATCCGATTGGAGTTCGAAGCGTTTTCTAGTGAACGGATCAAGTTTTCTAAAAGCAAATCGACCAGAATAAAGTTCCAATGTTCAGTGGGAAACTTTAAGTTAGTTAGAACAACAAGGTTCTCCGAAAAACAATCAATAAGTGCCCTAAGTTTCTTAGGGTCTTCTGATTTTAAAGGTAGAAAGTCTTTCATTGCTTTCCAATGCAAAGTTGCCAATAAACGCGGATTGCTAAATCTCTCACGCAAGGCGTTATAGGAAATAATAAAATTATCCCCCGAAATGGGTACAGATTTAACGATTCTTAAAGATTCCCCGCTACAACAATTAATAAGGTGATTTAATTTTTCGATATTGGACAGCGACGCGTTGTTATATACCAGACTGTCAAATAAATCGATAAAAGATGAGAATTGGGTTACCTCATTATTAAAACTTGGGAGTTTTAACGGTACCAATTTTGATACCGTGCTGCTTGGAGCATTTTCGATGATTTGTGGTGCTTTCATTTCTTGCATCGTATCGAGATGCAGCAGTATGAAAAAATAAGCGGAATCTACTTCCTTCCGTACAGCGTTGTAATTTAATGATTCTACCTCGTCACAGGA
This sequence comes from Platerodrilus igneus, assembly GCA_036346225.1. Taxonomy (NCBI): domain Eukaryota; kingdom Metazoa; phylum Arthropoda; class Insecta; order Coleoptera; family Lycidae; genus Platerodrilus; species Platerodrilus igneus. The sequence goes on from JARFIW010001535.1 coordinate 4,627,786, forward strand.
GGCCAAGACAGCGACTAAAATTGTATTGAAATTTGCATAAAGGTCATGTATTCCCCTTGTTTGAATAAGGAACAATGCCTTTAAACTTGGGTCACTTTGTATAGAATTACAAAGCTCAAATATTTCTATAACACGTGTTTTCAGCAATTCTAGTTCGGCTACCTGTATTTTCTTGGGAGCCATTCTGAAAGTCTACACTATAAAATTCTGTAAAACGGTAAAGCTAAATGTGCACTGAGAAATATTAAAATATTATGAGTTGTGTAAAATAGGGTATAACCAATAAATCACGTTTTATGACTAACGGTTCGTCAAACAAAAGCGTGAATATAAGATGTACCGCTTAACAACCCGAGCGGCTTACCATCAAAAGATCACAGGAAACGTGGTTTTAACGTATTTGCCGAAAGATGCAGCTTTTACATTATATTACTCCTGCAGATGTTCAATATTTTACCGTAAACCGCCTGAAAAGGTTTGTATTGATACTAAAAACGTACAATAGCTTTTAAATACAAAGCAAACCCTTTCCTTTCTCGTTTAAGAAGTATAAAGCGATTTATAGTTTTCAGGTTGCTTTGCTTTATACCGCTAAGATAAATTTAAACTGAAAACTGATAAATTTTATATTATGGATTTGTTTGTAATTAAAACGCTTGCTGGTTTTAATTACGGCGAAATCACTTAATTTAGTCTAACGAAAGTATGTAGCTAATATCGTACATATTTTAACCCGTTAAATGGGGAGCTTGAATACAAATTTAAAACAAAAATATTAATTAAAAGCTCGCTGGTGTGCAATAATATTTAATTTAGGACATGTGTATACCACAGGACTAATGAATCCGGCTCGAAGGACCAATGATTGATGGTGATTAAGGAGGTTGATATAAATGTGTGATAAAAATATGCAAATTATAATGAAGGACCAATTGCTTTTATAGCAATAACGATAATGGTGGAGCGGTTATGTAATAACAAACAAAAAAACTACATCAAACTACTTAGTAAAAGGGTATAAATACCTTAAGTCCTGCGCCGCTGGGGGCAATAGACACTTTCACGCACAAAAGCTTTTACGGAGAACCAAAAACACGCACGAAAATGGTGTCGGTCTCGCTTTCAAAGCTCTAACACAACCGTCCTTTTCAAGGGTTCGAAGGCGACTTGCTTCTTTAAAGGCTCGAGTACGACTGTCACTTTATGCACTGTTATTGCCGGTATATAAAATGTTTCACTCAAACTGTAGGATGCACGCACAAAGTATTTATTGTCACAAAATACCGAATTGTTCGATGACGACGTAACAATTAGATTTTTCTCAGCTGCCTGAATTTCGAGGAATTTTTCAGATTGCATCACCTCCCCAGGGTGCTACCCTCATCTTAAGAATGTTTACCAGCAGCGATTTCTGACCGTCCTTATAAATTTTTTTAACCATCCGACACATCAAATTAGTCTAGAATTTTACGCAGGGTCCGAATCTGCAAACAAATTTAAAATCCGACCACCGCTTACCGTTTTACAAACATACCCTCTGCGAGATAAATCTTTCCCCACATTTGTACCCACGAGATAAATGTACCTTGTTTGCTATCAATTAATATCAGATTTTTCTCAGCTATCCGAATTTCTAGGAATTTTCAGATTGCATCATCCCCCAGGGAGCTACCCTCATTTTAAAAATTTTGTTACCAACTGGTTTCTTAATCACCCCCTATATACTTGTTAGAGGATTTGAGATACGGATTTATTTTGCTGTTTTACGCAAAATCCGAATCTGCTAACAGATTTAAAATAGGACCACCCCTTACCGTTTTACACACATACCCTCAGCGAGATAAAATTTCTCCACATTTCCACTCACGAGATAAATGTACCTTGTTTCGTATCAATTAATATTAGATTTTTTTCAGCTACCTGAATTTCTAGGAATTTTTCAGATTGCATCATCCCCCAGGGAGCTAGCCTCATTTTAGGAATTTTTTGCCAGCAGCGATTTCTAATCACCGGTCTTTACGTATCAAACTATTGGTTAAAAAAGGAGATAGAGGACTTGGGTGTCGATTTAAATTTTAAACTGCGAATAAAATTAGATAAAATTAAAACCACTACAAACAAACATAAAGAAAGGACTGTCTTCTGTGTATAACTTTGTATTAAAATTAAGTTTAAATGGCTCCATGCTTGGTATTAAATATTTTTAAATTTTGTTATGTATAATGTCGGAATAAAAATTTTAGAATAGTATTACATTGCTCTTTATTTACAAAAGGCTATGACGTCACCACAAAAAGGCAGTCACACAGAGAGGGGTGCGTATGGGCAGAGGTGCGCATAGGCAGGGGTGCGCATAGGCAGGGATGTACCTGGACGTACATATGGGAAGCGAAAGTTAACAGTTACCAAGCATCTAATTCTTTATTTGGGTGGTATCGAGTACTTGTCGGCGTATGTATCCGGAGTAAAAAACACGATTTGTACACGTAGCCTATTAATAGAATTAGTTTATCGAGCGAAGATGACAAGTGTTACGTCATCCCCGGAAGCATATCAACCTACGCATGGGGGCATAAAAATATAAGATAGTTGCTATATTTGTATATATTTTATTCTGTATGTATATAGTAGTATGTAAGTTGGTTATACGACATACCCACCATCAATATCCTTAATAATTCCTTCGCTCCTGGCGGCATGTGTTTACCTCCACGCGGTGTCGCTGGACGGTAAAACCTATTGTTAGATTAACGACAATATGTCTTATTGACCGAAAACACGTTGTGTCTCTTTTTAAAAACGTTAATGTCTTTTTTTGTTACAGGTTACTTTAACCTGCTTAGATTCGGCTACACGATGAAAATAAAATAATTTTATACTTTGCAATGTAAAAATTGTATTCATTAGTTTATTAAACTGTAAATCGGATAAAATAAATTATTAAACTTTTGTGTGCTTAATTTCTTTGTGTTAATATCTCTAAGTGTTTGGTTAAAAGATTCTAGATGTTATAAAGGAGAAGTGATTAGAAATTGCTGCTGGTAAAAATTTTTAAAATGAGGGTAGCTTTCTGGGGGATGACACAATCTGAAAAATTCCTAGAAACTCAAGTAGTTGAGAAAAATCTAATATTAATTGATACCAAACAAGGTACATTTATTTCGTGGGTGAAAATGTGGAGAAAGATTTATCTCGCAGAGGGTATGTGTGTACAACGGTAAGGGGTGGACCTATTTTAAATCTGTTTGCAGATTCGGGTTTTGCGTAAAACAGCAAAATGAATCCATACTTCGAACCCCCTAAAAAGTATATAGGGAGTGATTAAAAAACCAGTTGGTAAAAAATTTTTAAAATGAGGATAGCTCCCTGGGGGATGATGCAATCTAAAACATTCTTAAACATTCGGATAACTGAGAAAAATCTGATATTAATTCATACCAAACAAGGTACATTTATCTCGTAGGTGGAAATGTGGAGAAAGATTTATCTCGCAGAGGGAATGTGTGTAAAACGGTGAGGGGTGGTTCGATTTTAAATCTTTTTGCAGATTCAGATTCTGCGTAGAATTCTAGACTAATTTGATGTGTCAGATGGTTAAAAAATTTATAAGGACGGTCAGAAATCGCTGCTGGTAAAAATTCTTTAGATGTAGGTAACACCCTAGGGAGGTGATGGAATCTGAAAAATTCCTCGAAATGTAGGTAGCTGAGAAAATCTAATATTAATTAATACCAAACGAAATAGATTTATTGCAAAAGATGAAATGGCTAGCCGAAGAAAACTACTTTGTTCAGAATATTACCGGTAAAAAAATCTTAAAACGAGGGTAGCTCCCTGAGGGGTGAAGCTATCTAACAAAGTCTTAGAAATTCGGATAGCTGAGAAAAATCTAATATTAATTGATACCAAACAAGATAAATTTATTTCGAAAGATGAAATGTCTAGCCGAAGAAAGCTATTTGGTCCAGATGTGTGTGGAAATGTGGATGCTGGTGGGAATGTGGTCCCAGGATCCCCAAAAACCCTCTACTTACGTAAGGACTCGTTCGAGCGTAAAGACTCGGGAGAATGGTTAAGAAAAAAATTACTGCTGGCCAAACTATCCCTACACTAAGCTTCTTCTGACAAACGATCAACATAATCACAATGTATTACCCACTCAATTTTAGAAAATGCTTTACATTTTAGTAAACTCCATATCTATTTTATGGGATTGAAGTCATAATGATACAGTGATAAACGTAGCACAGATGTCCATGTATGTGTTTTAAGTAATTTAGCTACAAAATATGTTTTGCTATATGGAAAGTTCTTAACTAATACTAATAATTCAGCTTTGCGTATTTCATTTGTTGTCGAAACACCTTGATTTGCCAGCCAGTCCCGAATAATTTTCTTTCGCACAGCTTGTGTAGGTGGTTTATTAATTTGGACACTATAATATGGCGCGTTATCCATAACAATAATGTCCTTGGGAGGTAAATTTGGAATTAACTGTTTTTCCGTCTATTGCATAAAGTTATGGTGATTCATCTCATCATGATAGTCTCCAGATTTGGTTTTTGATTTGAATATTAAAAGGCCATTATTGACAAGCCATAACATCCACCAGCATGCAGAATTATGTATCGTCGATCAGTTCGAGTAGTCTTGAATACATTACATTTGATTTTCCAATGCTCCACCCGAAGGTACTACATTGGCCAGGAAGCGATTTTTTTTTTTTACCTGGAAAATTTGGAATTTTGCCGAACCCTTGCTGCTTCAAGCAAGGTAGGGATCTTTAACGTGCGTGACAACACACACACGGGACCTCCATTTTACCTCTCATCCGAACGAGGGTGTATTTTTGTGAAAAATGCTCGCCTAACATTTTTCAAGCGGACCGTGTCGGGATTTGAACCCGGGACCTTGGGCGTAGTAGTCACACACATACCACTACGCAATCTTGAATACACCAGGTTCGTCTTCAGATTGCCAGCATTTCAATACACCATATGATATGTTTCATCCAAATATGTCACTGGCCTCTTGCCTTCTCGACGAGCATTGTTTTTTCGTAAGACACGTAGATAGCGTGAACGCCATGCTACAATGTCTGTTCGTTCCATCAGCATCTTACAGTTATCATGACATTTTTTTAAAACTAAAGCCAATCTTTATCAAATGCTTCCTTATTGTTTCCCGACCACCAGTATAAATGATTTTGTGTTTCATTCTTTTGACCAAAATATCCAATGTATGAACTTGCTTATCAATCGTATAAAGTTCATGAACAGTACGTCTTGATACCCGCAAGTCAAAATCGTCAAGGGTAATTTTATTAGAACCACCACTACGTTGCCTTTTCGATTGAGATTTTAACGTTCGATTCTAGATATTGAAGCTACCCTTCTTATATATTTCATAAATGCACACGATTTCATAGTTGCAGTAGCAGCAAGTTCAGTTGCCTTTGATAAAGGTAATAACCACACACGTGCATCTTTTAGTTTATCGAAAAATTGTATAACAGATTTAATTGTGTTTCTAGTTTCAGAATTAACACACTTCTTAGGTGTCAGTACTGGATTTACGATACAACCTACAAAAATAAACTTTTGTTAGTTAACTAAAGACAAGAATCTGTTAGAAATCATAAATTAATTTATAAATTCTATTAATGTGAGGTTATGTAAAACTTTAACTTTACAGTATAATTATACAATTTTATACAAACCTTTAGTTTGGCAAAGAAAATATGTAGTTTTGAAAAACTGTTAATAAAGTTGAATAAAATAGAAAAATTATGGAAAAAATCATAAAAACAGAACAATTAAACAATAAGAAAGCTAGTCAAAACGATATACATCTAGGGTTGTGGAATGGTCAATTCGATAAATGAGAAATTAATTGATATCGAATGGTGCGAGTAATCATATCGTGATAATTTTTGTGCACACAAGTTATTGTAAACATAAAAACATAACTAAAATCTTTTAAATTGATTTATGCAGCAAAAATGTTTTGTTAATGTACTTTGAATTCAGCTATTTGCGTTTAATAGTTAAATCAACTCGATAAACATCGCGATAAATACCGCTGTTTACACTCATCACTATCAACTTCCATATAATAAAGTTATATGTAGCGAATGTTCAACATAGCAATCCAATTTTCTCATTGGTTACATATGTTCTTGTCAAATTTTAGTTCGCATATTTTTCGGGGGTTTGCTTGGTGGAACTGTATAATGGTAGTTGCACAGAGCAAATCGATCTTTAATATTACAATTTTATTTGAAAAGAGAGAGTTAAACTTCTATACATAGTTTAAATGGTCCAATCAAATTAAGCTAGTAATTAAAAGAAGGAAAATATAAGGTCTTGGACAGGATTCGAACCTGTAACTTACCAATTTATACAGGGCGTCCTACCAATTGAGCTTAGTCACTTTTCTGTCAATGTAACTATCAATTACTTTGGCATTTTTTCAAGCATTGCAGACAGTGTTACTTTTTTTGACATTTGTCAAATGCAGGCAGGAGGTAAAAATTTATAGTTTAACGCAAATTGTATTAAATATAAATATGAAGATTGTTGCACGAGGTTAATATTAATATACGAGTAATAGTTAATAAGATGAAATTACAACTTAAGCTTTTAATTATCATTTTAAATCGAACCTGTAGTTGAGCGAATGGACAAGATTGTAAATATCACGCTCAAAAAGCGAAAGTTTCCTTTAGCTGAAAACGTATTTTTCTACTCAAGAGTTATTTTGAAAGATATGATGATTTAAGCTTATACTCGTAACTTCTGGAATGCTTTATGTTTATATAAATCTATTTTATAATGTTAAATTTAAAAAACAATTAAGTTTATGTACTAACTTTGTTTTCCCTTCAATTATAAAGGTTTGTCTGCGAATTTAATAAAACAAACCCAGTATATTTACCTCGTTGCAAGTATATAGCGCACTAGAATGAACACATTTTATTATTGAAACAGAAATATTATGGCCCAGTGAATCGGAATAAAACCTTCCAAAAATTTGTAAGCGGATCTGAAACCGTCAGTAAAATCTAGAGGACGTAAATTTTCTGGCTGACTTATTGGATGTCGGTTTCCATCGGAGCTTCTAATGCAATGTTTGAAAACACGACTATACTTGGGAAATCAGTACCTCAGTAAAAAAGTCGCCACACTATATCTCGCCCACTCTGTTCAAACTCGCTTGAATACCTCTCCAGTTATTATCCTGTTTATTTAGATAATTTGTACCTTTTCCTTTATAGCACCACATTTCAAAAGCTTCAACTTCTCTCATCTCTGTTTTTTCCTGATATCATGTTTCGCAATCATATAATGCTGCACTCTATAAAAATGTATTTGAAAATTCCATCTTTAATTTTAAATTAATGTTGACATATGCCACTCTTAATGCCACCCTAAAGATTCCCACTGTTTGTTAATCTACTTCCTGTTTCATCTGATCTATTTCTGTATTTTCGTCTTTCTTTTAATAGATTCAGGATATTCTTTGTTATCCATTATTTCTTATTTTCTTTTTGTGTATACACCGGACTATCTCTGGCCCTCATGTCTAAGCTGGATTTAATGTTATTCTATTCTGTTTCTATTTCCTTAGTATAAGAAATTGTCCCGATATCTTTCAGCAATTCTTTTGACTTTGTTTCAAATCTTTCGTGGATATCTTTATCTTTTAGTTTCTCAAAGTCAAAGTGCCTTTTTCCGTTCCTTTTTTTCAAATTCTTAAATTCTTAAAACATAATTACGATGTTGTGGCCAGTGCCTATATCTGTTTCTGGGTAGCTTCTGCAGTCTTTTACTTGATTCCTAAACAGTTGTCTAATAAGAATGTAATCTATTTTATATCTTTTTATACCTCATGGCATCTTCCACGTGTATCGTCTTCTAGCATAATGTTGAAATAATATGTTCGTGATGATTAAATTGTACTTGTCGCAAAGATCTACCTGCTCATTTCCTCTGTCATTTCTCGTGCCTAAACTAAATAAACCTATTACTGCTTTTTCCTTACCCCCTCTCCTAACACTGCATTAAAATCCCCCGTAACTATTAAATTTTCATGTCTTTTTACGTATCTTAGTATGTCTTCGATTGTGTAAAATGTTTCAGGCCTTCTGCGTGCGTCGATAGACCTAAGAGTAGTAGAGGGAGTAAGTAAGGGGTTACTGTAACTTGTTCAGAGATATAGAAGAACGTAAGAAGCTCTCATGATGTGTAGTCGCTTAGCTTGATTTATATTTACATAAACCTTTCTTTAAACTTGATGTTGTTTATTGCATTACATCAACTTTGGTGCCGAAACTTGGAAAAATCTGGTGATAAATATAAACCAGCTTTAACGTAAATATTCGGAATAACGGAACGTGAACGCAAATATTTAACAGACGGCTATACTATCAAGGCTTCGTGATGGAACAAGTAAAACGGACAATCTGTAGAACGCACTTAACTAAAACAGTTAATAATATAAATTCTATGCTAGAAAATAGTTTCAGTGTTGAAGACATTTATACAGCTATGTCAAAGTTAAAGCTTGCGAGTGACAATCTGAAAGAAATTAATAAGCAAATTGAACCTCTGCTTAAGGAAAATCTAGAGGACGAGTTAATGAAAAGGTATGAATATGAAGAGGTTGCTGTAACTACGATGTCTAAGTTGGAATTTCGACTAAAACTCCCAGAAAGATCGCAAATAGAGGTTGACTCGAATTTAACGAATACGGTACTAGTAAGTAACGAAACAAGTAGGCCGTCCTTTACGTCAGTGAAGCCTCAACGTGTACAGTTAGCAAAGTATGATGGTAGTGCAAAGGGCTGGCTTCCTTTCTGGAAACAATTCAGAAGTATGATCCACGACAATCAACAATTAACGAACGGAGATCGATTCAACTACCTGCGAATGTATGTTACGGGAAGGGCCGCTGAAGCAATTGAGGGATTTCCTCCATCTGGAGCATTCTATGAAGAAGCTTTGAATATATTAAAAGATCAATTTGGAAATGGGGAACGGTTAATTGAACAATATATTTGCATTATGAAAATCAAACCTGTAAAATCCAAAAATGACGTAAGCACTTTAAGAAAGAATTACAATCTAATCACTTCAGCTATGCGTGCTCTTGAAATTTTAGAAGTATCTAGTTCTCAGTATAACATAATCGTAAAGTCGACTCTCATTAAGTAGTTGCCAACGGAATTGCGCTTAAGATTTTATCGACAAATGAAAATGAAATCATCCAATCATCTAGAAATTACTACGAATAATTTAGAAAGTTCATCATCAAGGTCAGAGAAAGATGCAGATCGCCAGGTAAAGGATTTATTGCAGTTTCTTAAAAACGAACTCGAGTCGTTGGAACAAGCTTTAAAACCGGATGCAGATGGTAAAGAAAAGATGCTCCCAACAGAGAAGAGAACGCATTACAAAGGAACTGCGTCTAGTTTATTAGTCACCCCAAACAAACGTCTTGAATGCTGTGCTTTCTGCAAGAAGGAACATAAAACCAAAATGTGTGACGCAGATGTACCTTTGACGAGGAAGAGAGAAATTCTAAAGGCACCAAAAAATTGTTACCGTTGTACGAGAAATAACTATAGTGCTAAATATTGTAAAAATAGATTCTTAAGATGTAAAGAATGCAGAGGTAGGCACGCAACAACAATGTACGACCTAAACTTTAAGCCAGATAAAGATAAACACAACGCTGAGACGCCAGGTATTACAGTGAAATTAACGAGAGGCGAGAGTGCAATGAACACTTCGGCGCCGTCGGTGTCCAGTTTGATGACAAACATAAACAAAAATGTGCTATTGCAAACGGCTTGTGTTTATGCCTTTGGCGAAAATTCAAAAAAGTTAATTACATTAGTAATGGACGGCGGTAGTCAACTTTCATTTATTAAGGAGAATCTATCAAGGGTATTAAATTTACCTGTTGTTGGACAACATAGGGTTCCTATTGCCGCGTTTGGAAATAGTTCATCAATACCGTCTAAACTTTACAACAGCGTTTTAATTACTTTAAAGGGACAATATACAGATGAAATTTTAACGATTGAGGCTGTGGAAGTTCCAGAAATTTACATGGATAATTTACATATACCTAAAGAAAGCGTGGTAGAGTATCAAAACTTGCAGCTTGCTGACAATATCCCGTTTAATATAGATCGAGCATTAATTGTTTATGGAATTAATATACTTATAGGGGCAGACAATTACTGGGCAGTAGTGACAGGAAAAAATATTCGTCTTAACAAAGGTTTAGTAGCAGTGGGCACGAAATTTGGTTATGATTTGCATATTCCCATACCAGTTGATGCTACAACAATAGGAGTATATCTGCAAACAGTGTTACATGCGACAGTTATAAAGACAGAAGCCGAGATCGAAAGTATGTGGGATTTGGAAACAATAGGTATAACCAAAGAAGCGGCCGACGATAAAAGATTTTTTGATAATTTTTTGAAAAATAACGTTCATAAATGTGATGATCGATATTTAGTAGCGTTACCGTGGACGAATGAGGATGCAGTGATTGAAGCTGAAAATTTAATTAGTGCGCGAGTTTGTGCTCAGGGACTTAAGTTTAAATTGACCAATATTAACAAAATACGTGAATATAGCGCTGCTATCAAAGGAATGTTAGATAATAATTATGCCGAGTTAATTTCCCGCGGTGATGCTGAAAAAACAAATGGCGATCGTGTTTACTACATGCCGCACAGGCCTGTTTTTAGAGAAGATAAACAAACAACGCGTTTACGAGTGGTTTTCGATGCCTCTTCACATGCCCCGGGACATAAGTCGTTGAATGACTTATTAGAAAAGGTGCCTAATTTAAGTCCAGATTTAATTAAGTTTTTGCTTAATTTTTGTGTAGGCGAGATCGGAATTACGGCTGACATTGAGAAAGCATTTTTACAAATTTATTTACATTCCGACGATAAAGACGCACATCGATTCTTATGGTACAGTAACGACAATGAACTGGAAACGTACCGTATGAATAGAGTAACATTCGGAGTTACATGTAGCCCGTTTCTTTTAAATTCCGTGATACGAACACATTTAATCAATAATCGAAAACAAAACCCTGAATTTATTGAAATCTTAGAAAGGGGATTTTATGTAGACGATCTAGTGGTCAATGTAAACAATCGAAATGTTGCAGAACATTTAAAAGACTTTTTAAGTAAGCTTTTTCAAGGAGCCTCCATGAATTCACGCAAATGGACGATTAACGGTCTCGAAGTAAACAGCATGGTTGAATCGCAAAATGCACAAATTCAAAAGTGTTAGGAATTAACTGGTGCAATCAAAACGATAGAATTAGTGTCGATTTGAGTAGTGTGACGGAGTACATACATTCCGTTAAGATGGTGAAAAAAAGCACGTGTTACAGACAATTGCTCGTGTGTATGATTCGATAGGGCTTCTTGCACCATGTGTAATAAAGCTTAAAATTTTGTTTCAGAACATATGGGTTGTAAAAATTGGTTGGGACGATTTGTTACCGCAAGATATGCAAAATGAATGGCAGGAATGTAGTCAACAATTGATGAAATTAGTGGATTTTTCTATACCGCGTTACGTAGGTGTGTCGAACCATCCGAACGAATCGCAATTACATGTTTTTTTCGGACGCATCTTTACGAGCATACGGGGTGGCTGCATATCTAAGACAAAACGATCGTAACGGGAAAATTGGTGTGCAGTTACTGTATTCAAAAAATTGCGTTGCGCCCCTAAAGGCTTGTAGCGATAAAATGCTAACCTTGCCGCGCTTGGAACTAACTGCCGCGTTATTAGCAGCTAGGTTACAGGTATTTATAAAACTAATGTATTAATTAAAATCGATAAGGTAGTGTGTTGGACAGATTCTCTGATCGCGTTGCATTGGATTAAAGGTGATGCGTCAAAGTGGAAACCATATGTGGCTAACTGTGTTAAAGAAATTCAGACCTTATCGAAAGATATAACATGGAAACATTGTCGGGTCGCGAGAACCCTGCGGACTTATTAACCCGCGGAATAAGTTCAAGTACTTTAATAAATTCCGAAACTTGGTTACACGGTCCTAGGTGGTTGCTAGAAAGTGAACAAACGTGGCCAGATAATACGATAGAGAAAGCTACGTCAACGATAAATATAGTATCGAAAATGTCTTTACTAATTAACGACACTATAAAAGGTAGCAATCATTTTATAGATTCTTCCAGATACAGCAATTTTGATCGTTTAGTGCGGATAACGGCGTATGTTTTACGATTTATAAAAAATTTAAAAACCAGAAATAATAAAGAAATGAAGAGCTAAACCGTAAACGAATTTGAAAGGGCCGAAATATGTTTACTTAGGCAAGCGCAGCGGGAAGTTTATTATTCGCAGGTTAACAGTTTAAAAAAGGGTGAGGGCATTGAACGAAAATCGAGTATTTCAACTTTAAGCCCTTTCTTAGATAAACATGAATTGCTGCGTTTGGGTGGACGTCTTCATAATTTAAGAGACGATATCGACCTCAAGCATCCCGTTATTCTATCGAAAAATGCACACTTCAGTAAACTACTAATAATGAAGTTTCATAAAACTCTTCATCATAGTGGTGTAAATGCAACACTTTATGAATTACGTAAACGATTTTGGATTGTACGAGGACGGCAATTAATAAAGTCCGTTTTAGCAAGATGTGTTATCTGTAAACGACTTCGTGGAAAGTCAGGGTCGCATCTCTTCGCGCCGTTACCTAGAGATCGAATACAGCAAACAAAGCCCTTTGAAGTGACAGGTTTAGACTTCGCCGGACCGTTGTATTTTAAAGATAGTTATCACTCAAAGCCATGTTATGTGCTTTTATTTATCTGCGCTGTTATACAAGCACTTCATTTAGAGATTGTTTTGAAAATGGATGTTGCGTCTACAATCAGTGCATGTAAACGGTTCTTTGCTCGTAGAGGGATTCCTAAGGTCATTTACTCAGATAACGCTAAAACATTTAAAAGAATATCACGTGAAATATTGACCTTAAACGAAGTGATGGCAAGTACAGAATTGATCGAGTTTGTGAAGTCACCAAATTAAGTGGAAGTTTATAGTTGAGCGAGCGGCTTGGCACGGAGGATTTTACGAGCGACTTGTAAAAAGTTTAAAAGACGCCCGTAGGGCTACGATAGGACGTTCTTTACTAAATTTAGATCAACTAAATACAGTCATTACCGAGGTTGAACCAACAATAAACGCCCGCCCGCTCACATACCTAGGTAGTGAACCTATAGATTTAATGCCGTTAACCCTTTCGCATTTTTTATTGGGACCCGCTTTGGCTAATATTCCTTTTGTTGACCATGTTATTAATGGAGATAAGATTCGCAGGCTATGGAAGCAGAGAACAAACGTTATAGACTACTTTTGGAAAAGATGGAGCGCAGAATATTTACAATTATTAAGAGAAGCTCATCACAACGTGAATGCGCGTGAATGTGCGAATAAGCAAGGAGATGTCGTATTAATACATGAAAATGATAAGCGACAGTTATTGTGGAAATTAAGGTTGGTGAAAGACGTGATAAACGGCCGTGATGGCAAAGTTCGTGCCTGTTACGTTAAGATTGCGAATGGCACCGTAATTAGGCGCCCAATACAATTATTGTATCCTTTAGAAATAAGAAGTGATAAGCTAAGTTGTGCCGCCGCTGTAAAATATTTCAGGCCTTCTGCGTGCGTCGATAGACCTAAGGGTAGTAGAGAGAGTAAGTAAGGGGTTACTGTAACTTGTTGTTCAGAGATACAGAGGAATGTAAGAAGCTTTCATGATGTGTAATCGCTTAGCTTGATTTATATTTAAATAAACCTTTCTTTAAACTTGATGTTGTTTATTGCATTACATCGATATCTTTGTAGATCGCTTCTATTTCTTCCTCACTGTAGCTAGGGGTTGGCATGTATTTACCGGTTTAGAATATAATCTAACCATAACTTCTCTTTCGTTCTTTTGCAAGTAGTTTTCTACTTGCGTATCAATCGACTTTGAAGCTCTGATCTGCTGATTTATATCGAATAACTGAAGATGAAGTTTTCCTCTCTTACGATCCGTCGGTTTTATAAGTTTTTCGTCCCAGAGTAATTGCATGCCATTTTTCGTTTTCACGGGGTAGATTTTGCTAGATTTTTTTGATAAATGTAGTTCTATTTATGTAACTGATCATCTCGTTTTCACATTTTTGCATTGGATACCGAAAGCGGCTTTATTTGTTTACCTTTGCAACAAATTTTTTATGGCTGTAGTATATGATTATTGTGGTCGGTCCAATTCCATGGTTCGATGGCTCGTTTATGAACTCGTGTGAATGTGTACAAATAAACTTTAGTATGCCCGGCTATTTACGGATGTCTAACCTGCAATTTTTCTGAATTTAATGCGAAGAGTGTGTAGTTCGGATCTTTATTACTGCTTGTATTTAAAATATTAAGCGCATTCTTGTATATTTCTGTATCCTAATTTAATATTACATTGAAATAACTACGTTATAAAATGTAAACCATCAAAGTTTCTATAAATTTTTCAGAGTATTCGTACTAAAGCTTATCCCTCTGACAGTAAAAATTGTCGTGCTTTTGGAAATTCTCCTATTGTGAGAAATGAATGATTTATTAGGGTTGGCTGGTTTCTTTTGATTGAAACACTATAAATATTAAATCAGTAGGATTCTGACGCAATTTCTTTAATTTTGTGAGTTGGACACTTTTCCTAGCGCTAAAAACACTATTTTTCATTATATTCTTCTTGCAGCAGTGACTATACAAGAGGTTTACCAACCCAAGCTTCCTCAACCTTTCATAATATTTACTTGCGAATGAAACAAACATCAGAAATATAACGAAGTACATATCAATAATACAATTTCAATTTTGTAAACGTTGTTGAAATAGCATCTCTCACTATAAAAGTTTAATTTATTCCAGCTACTGTATTACGAGGTACACATTTTTAAGCATTTTGCATAAATATCACTGATTGCGGATCCATTGCCTTGTTTTTTATGAGCTGGAAAGAAATTTAACAAAAGCAAATCATCGATTCGAAACTTGAGCCTAAATTTTACTTAAAAGGTTTGGAGTATTTTGATATCGATTTACATTTTAGAATCCAGAGAAACCATAAAGGATAGTGAAAAAAAGTAATTTCCAGGAAGCAATGTGTTTGTGCTGTATAGATCACAAAAGACATGAATTTTGTAGATATCCCTTGGGTTCTATATTAGGTTTCATGTTTAGATGAGTTGCGAAGTGGAAAAGCTTGCCTCGGATTAAACTAGAATTGGGTAAGAAGCCAATGGACAGTTTGTACGAGTAGTAATTTTGTTCATAACAGCGATTATTCCTTCAGTTTTGGAAAAAAATTTGAGATTTCTTATGTTGAATAACAGAACAGTGTAAGACGATCTACATTTCTCTTCATTTACCTATTTACCTTAGTATTTAACTACTTTTAAGCCTTCAAAATATAAATTCTAAATTAAGTACAAAAAGTTGATGTTAAAAAGGTGCTTTTGAATACAGGTATGAAGTTCCTACCTTAAGCAATCAAAATTATACTGTTTTAAGCATTTCCGAAATTGTCAATCATATTTGTTATGATACGTTTATAAGTAGAATCAGTAAAACTAAAAACTATGTGTGTTTTACAAAACTGCATATTTAATTCCTATTGTAAGGTGACGAAATTTTAAAAAGTTTGCTGAAGGCAAGCATTATTTGTGCATTTTCTTTCTATTTAATAAAAGTATCATTTAGAAGGATTTAACTAAATGTTATCTTTTTCGATAAAAGGTATCAACAAGAGTTTTTAAGGCGTTTGCGAAAAAGCGGTGATCGCACTTTACGATATATAAGACAAGACTCGCAGGCTGTGATTTTCTCTATATACATGAGTACCAGTGAATTGGAGTTTACAAAGTTGCTTAGTCCATGTATTGTAACGAATTTTTTAATTGTTTTTTATTTTCAATAAATACAAGTTTAATAGTTATTCTTCATAATCACAAATATTTACTGAGACTTGTATACTAGCTTAATCGCTGTTTGTGTTCACGTATTTAGTTTTCTAAATAAGACGAATTAGACACTATTATAGCACTAACTTTAGTGGTAACTTATTTATCTAACAGATTTATAACACATTGTTACAGGGCCGTGCGGTAGATTTTTTAAGTGTGATGCAAAAATTTAGTAATGCCGCCCCTAAAATAATTTTACATTCTGTATTTAGTGGTATAAGGAAATCCCGCAGCTACGGTTCACAGAAGTCCACAAACTTTTCTTGCAACCTAGGCGAACCTATAAAAATTAAATCTGGAAGACTTAGGCACTTCTAGATGGCCATCCACGAGCCTATCTAGATTTATCAATCATAATTGATAAATCGGTTCTGATGAGCCGATTCTTTTCATGTTCTTCATATCTTCAAAATTGTAATTAATCGATTAAAATATAAAAAATGCATAAGGAAATCTCATTATAATTATATTAATTATTTACATTATACATAGCAGTACAGACATTTACATTAAATTACAATATATACATACAGGAAATCATAAGCTCCCCTATAATGGTATACTAGGGTGCAAATTAATAAATGAAAATTTTACTTTCAAGATACGAATTGTTATAAAATTCTAAATGTACTAATATAATTTGACCTTTCTAACTTTGAGATTTGCAAATTCGTCAATCAGCGATGTATAGTCTAGAGTGGCAGCTAATTGGGATTCAATGGAAATCATGGACAGGTTAGTAAGCTTCGTTTGGCTTAGTGCACTTCTTAAGTAATTTTTTATAATTTTTAATTTTGAGAAATTTCTTTCGCCACTTGCTACAGAAACTGGAAGAGTTACTAAAATTCTTAGAGCTACAGCTGTATTAGGATATAATAAATTTAAATCATTTTCGCAAATATAATTTAACACATCTAAAGGCTTTAGCGAATTAGGAATCATACGGGCTACATCACGTAATTCCTCCTGCAAGTCGTAAGCATTTATGTCCGATTCATTTCCAACCGAAAGTAATGAGTGGAGACCGGAACAATGCATTTCTAGCGTTTCCTCATCTATATACTTTAATTTTGAAATGTCATACAAAAATTGAAAATTTTTGCTGTGAGTTTCCAAAAGTCTGAATCGTTCTTTCAAAGAATTTAGTGTTACGTCCAGAACATAATTAAAAAAGTTTATTTTAAATTTTTTCTCCTCGCTTAAGACCTCATCATCAGCTTTTTCATCAAATTGATGCTTCTTTTTTCTGGCTCTAACTTCAGTTTCAGCAATAAATTCTTTATTGCATTCTAGATTTTCTGCAATCGCGCCAGCTGCAATTTTTAGCTGATTATATCCAGATTCTCTGTAGCTTTCGACTTTCTGTATGGTTTCTGATAGCATCTTCACACAATCTGACACGTTAATTGTAACAGATTGCAATAGCTTCAAAACTGAATTTATTTCAAATAAAAGATAGTGCCAAAGAATTACGCCACATATGAACTTGTAATCTTTAATTTTTTTGCTAACCCTCTTGCTTTAACTCTACTATCGGCGTCTCTGTTCACATCTTCTATTATCTCTACTAATGCATCATAAATTTCACAAAGCTTATATCTCAAAGGTTTTAACGCATCTACTCTACTAGACCATCTAGTAGCACTCAGGAGTTTAAGAGTCAATTGTGAGACATGTCTTTTCAGAACCTCCCAACGCTTGGTAGAACCGGAAAAAAAAAGTAAAAAGTTCTTGCACAATAGAAAAGAATGTTGCTGTCTTAGTAGTACAAGATGATGCATCATTCACAACAAGGTTTAATGAATGACATGCACAGGGTATATAAAACGCTCGTGGATATTTTTTTTAAGTATTCTATTTTATACGCCCTTTCTTACCCCTTTCATATTGGCACCATTGTCGTAGCCTTGCTCCCTAAGCCACTTTAATTCAAAACCCAACTTTGTCAATTGTACCAAAATCAGATCCGCCAAACCCTCTCCGGTGGAATTACTAACTTCAAAAACCCAATGAATAACTCATAAACTTCATATTTTTTGTGAATAGAGTTAAGAGTGACAATTCTAATTGTTAATGAAAGTTGCTCAGTATAACTTACGTCCGGCGTACAATCAGCGATGATCGAAAAATATTTGAAGGTTTTTGTTAATTCAAGTAATTTGTTGAAATCTGCATTGCCCATTAAATTTATCGATTCATCTTGAATATTATTACTTACATAAGTCAAAGACCATTTATCAGATTCGCGTTAAATTCTCCTGATATGTTCTTCCATAATCGGATCAAACTCAGCAAGTAGCTCCACAAGTTTTAAAAAGTTTCCGTTATTGGCTTCAAACAAATTTTCATTCGTTCCTCGGAAAGCTAAGCATTGTGAAGTTAACAGCCTAATTATTGCTAGAATTCTCTTCAGAACTCCTCTCCAATACTGAACATCTATATCTATAATTCGCTGATATTCAGCGTCAATTGTTTTTTTCTGCTTCAATCTAGTGTCTAATTCCTTCCATATTTTAAAAGCATTTCGGTGATCAATAGAGTTTTCGTGCTTTGTTAGGGCTCTTGTTATATTTCCCCAGTCAGAATAGCCTTTTTTCGGCCAATCATTGGCAGACGAATTATTAAACAATATACAACAAAAGCAAAAAACTGCATCATTGGCCATAGAATAAATTAACCAAGTTCTTTCTACTAACTCAGCGTTGGTCAATAATTTTGAATAATATGATGCTGAAAATCTGCGTCTAGCTTTATTAACAGGAAACTCGAATTCTTTAACTTGATAAGGACCCCTTTCAACCAGTATCTGACGAGTTGTGGATGACATTTGGAAAGCATTCCATAATGCAGGATCAGAATGTATTCCGGTTAACATCTTTTGTACATCGCTTCCGCTGCTGCCTGGCTCCTGAAGGTCATCCGGTGGTGTTATTTCTTGAGGAATTTTTGTTAATGACTGAAACGGCACCAATTGCTCTTCAGGCGAATTCAAATTTAAAGAACTGGGTGTTGTCGTGCTTGTTGATGGTAGTGAGTTTTCATTTACCGAATGCGAGGAGTTCACTGGGGACCTGAATAGACCTTCAGACGGGAATTGTACAAAATATCCCTTCATAACATCACGTAGCTTCTATTGTTCTTCCTCTTTCTTTAAGTGTTTCTGCCTGTATTGATATCCGGACAACCTTTTTCTTTGCGTTCCATAGTCAACTACAAAAATGGAAAAAATAATATCAAGATACAAAAATGCGTTAATTTAATTTGAGTAAGTAAATTAAAATTATCATCAAAAGAATTTTCCATTTTATAACGTGTAAGGAGGTAGGGGATCGGGGTTAAATATGTAATTATAATTTGCCAGTTAACACTTGTGGAAACATATCCAAATATATGATGATTAATACGTAATTAATTAATTCAACTACTTTACTATGTCTTTTAATTTTCCATACCTTGGTTAGGGAATAAATGATAATCTAGCTGGCCTTGTTCACCTCCCTTTGGTGAACCGGAATAACTAAAAAAAAAGAAACCACTATATGAGTATCAACACCAATACCGCGTCAATGTTAACTTAAAAAGACAATAATACCAAAACCCAACACCTTCAAGGATCAAGGTATTTATAATTTTGCACTTTGCATACAAGGCCATAGGCCGAAATCAGTAGATACCGCCCTTATGGACTTTGCACAATTAGTAATTAAGGAAACACACAAGATTATTATTTATATTTTTTTTCTGTCAATCTATACCACAACAATTGTGGTAGATTAACATTACCTATCGAGAATTCTTATGTATTTGTATTAAGCCCAGGGTAAGGTTTGGATGGAAATTGGCTTATAGTAAAAGAACACTCTAAAGATATTGAGCTAACTGGGTTTTTTGGCCCACGGTCGCATGAGACTGGGTCAGTGGGTATATTTGAATTGAAAAAAACAGAATAAAGGACGCCACCTAAATTTTTTATAAAGCAAGTGACTAAGTGAATTTGCTTAAAGGAAAATTTGGAAACCTATATTACCATAAACCACTTTGAATACAAAGTTTGATAGTCACGCATATCATACTTACATCTGTTGGTCTTCTTCAAAGATCTAATGTTGAGTGGGGTGACTCTGAAACATAGTTTCTACCAACATAGACACCCTATATATATATATATATATATACTGAGTGCTTCAAAAAAATGTATACACACTTTGAACTTCCATAGAAAATTTATTTACCGTTCTACAAAGTTAAATTTCAGGAAAATAGAAAGCTAAAAGTCCAATGTAAATGAAACATAAATAACAAATGTTAATACTGTTCAAATTGGTGACCTGCAGCATCAATACAATTCTGAGTACGAGTCACCACAGATTCTGTACATCGTATCAAAACGTCCAATGAGATTTCTCTACACACTGCTTGAATCTCATTCCAAAGAATGTCTAGGTTACGTGGTTTACGTTTGTACACCTCATCTTTTACTGTGCCCCACAAGAAGAAATTCAGTGGTGTAAGGTCTGGAGAGCGTGCTGGAAACTCGATTGGCCCCCTGCGTCCTATCCACTGGCCCGACAAATTTTGATCCAGGTAAGCTCGTACGTCCCTGTGATAGTGCGGCGGAGCACCATCTTGTTGAAAATAAAATCATCATTACCGTATAATGCACGAATGGCAGGAAATATGGAATCAGCAAGCATTGTTAGGTAATTAATACCAGTTACAGTGCCTTCAAATCGAAAAGGTCCAATGAGTCCCCTTGAAGACAAACCGCACCACACATTTACACCAGGCAAATTTACAGCTTTTCAATTGTAATGTGAGGATTTTCTTCACACCAGTAAACACAATTGTGCCTATTGACAGTTCCATTAAGTTTGAATTGGGCTTCATCCGACCAAATGATGCTACCCATAAATCCCGGTTCACGTATCACCATCTCCTGAATCCATTCACAAAATTGCAACCTTCGATCTGGATCGTCGTCATTTAGCTGTTGCACCAGCCTTGGAATGTAAACACGATACTTGCCTCTCTTCAGAATGCGTAGCACGCTGCTAGCACTTACATCACTTTCACGTGCCCCTTGCCTTGAAGATTTGTTAGGAGAGCGTTGAAACAGTTCCAAGACTGTCGTTGATGACTCATCACTTGTAGCTGTTCGAGGCCGACCTGAATGACCTTTATGCACATCACACACTGTTCCATGAACTTCGAATTTGCCTCGTATGCGTGTAATTGTTAATCTTGAAGGTGGTTCTGTATCATACTCCCTTCTCCACTGTCTTTGAACTTCATTTACATTCTCAAACTTCCAGTACCACTTAATAACCTGCTTTCGTTCTTCAAAACTCAAACGTACGTCCGCCATGTTGATATTACAAATTCCAACTGATAATATAACATAGAGGGACGATTATGCTGGCACCTGGCGAAGAAATATAACATTAGCCTTGTAGTGCGGGAAAACTACAATAGTTTAAAGTGTGTATACATTTTTTTGAAGCACCCAGTATATATATATATATATATACATATATATATATATATATATATATATATATATTTTACGGATCAATATGAATAGAGTATCTTTAAATTAATTTCAATTGTGTCTACTATCTTGATACCTTTTCGGATAAGTTTACTTTGTAAGCACCGTACCAATTTTTGGAGAATTTAGTATTATTGAAAAATGAATTGAAGTCCAATAAATTAATTCTGTATTCTCTTTAAAGAAAAGTAAATAACATCTTGATAAATAACATTGTTAAAAATTTTTAATTCTTATGAAAATGATTTGTAAGTGAGAAATTTAATTATTGACATTTTATATTATATAAATTAGTCATTGTAGCGCTACGTGACCTCACAATGTTTAAATATTGCTTAATAAACGTTTGGCAAAAATCAACAATTATCAGATTACTTTAAATTCCAATTTACATGATATAGCTTTCAAGTGTTATAATTTAACATATTAATATTTCAATTTGTCAAAACAAGATAACTGAGGAGGTATATCCACACCTGTACAATCGGTGAGATATGATATAAAAGTTGAACACTTTATTAATAAGAAATATAGGTTTTGGTACTCATTGTACTTTATACTTAACAAAGGGATTTAAAATTCAATTGACAAAACATTTATACAAGTGATATTAGTTGCATAAAGCACGTAATGCAAAACAAGTTTCATAAGCATATTATTACATGCACAATTTACGCAGTAGACTTTGTAACGTCCGCCTTATGTAATAAACTAATACATTCTTACCGACCGCGGCAATGATCTGCAACCTTGAATCGACCTGTGCATCAGTAAAACATGCTGGTTACAAGCGACATCGGCCACATGTGGAATACAGTAGTCTACAGCTTTGCCTGCTAAACGGGTTCCAAAAATCAAAGTGAAGTCTCCTCTAAAATTATTACAAGACCATCCTTATTTCGGTATTAAAGTTGTACGGGATCAAAGTTTCATTTTTCGTGATTGTAAAATTACACTGCATCAAAGCCTTACGTCCAAAGTTATACGTTAAAAGTTGTACATTAAAAGTTGTACGTTAAGAGTTGCACTATAATAAAATAATCAATTTCACATACTAATTTATTTATACAAACCGTTCGCCAAGGGATTTGTACACTACATTATTACTATAGTTGTCATGGACAACTTCAAGAGGCTGCTCGTCTGTTACGACGTCGTCGCCAGGAAAACTTGGTTTTCCTGCACATGTTGAACATTTCCAACACGGAGCGACCATTCAGTTCAACTACGAAATGAAAAGTGATCAACGATCGCCAATTGTCGGAACAATTTTAAAATCTTAGATACTTTAAGATGTAGGGACACGTTAACAAGTTTGTATATATAAATGTTATCAAAAGGAATATGTAGTTTGTATATTTTACTTGTAATTAGGATTAAAAGTGCTTTGTGAGTTTATTGATTATTAAATATGCAATAATGACAGAATGAATTATATAAATGTTGTTAGATAACAACTAAAATAACAGCTACACCGCGCTAAGGTTAATAGACAAATTTTACCGAAAATTTATATGTTACAAGATATTAGTCTCGACTTAAATGAATACGGCATATACTACAATACCACAACAACTTCAAATTAAACTATTACATAAAGCATCCCAACAACCATTATGCTACAGCTACACTATCTAAGAAAATCATATCAAACTATATCTACATACTACATAAGCTTTCAATATGCAACTATTAATTATGTAAGCATTGTAACGTAAGCTCTTGTGATAGTGAAAGTGATGATACTCCATGAATATAAACTCACCTGCTTTGTTGATTTTAACGGCACACTAATATATTTATTCACTTAACTGCACTTACTGAAGTTAATAAAAACACCACTACACCTATGCGCCCTTTTTGTGAATTAAAAAGGTAAAAATTTTTAATCTGTCAATTTTTAATATATAATGTATAATTTTAATTGCATCGGCTAGCTCAGTTTTTAATTACGCACGGAGCTTGCGACAATACGACAAACAAACAATTTAAATCTGCCTTCTACCTCTCCTGCCTAAATTTTCGGATATATTTAATCCTTGATCACAGGCTTCTAAAAATGTTACAAACAACTAGGCTAAATTATATAAATATTAATTGAACTTACATCGAAGTATTAAACATAACTTTTTAGTTTTTCACTTTTAAATGTAAGAAGGATATATAATTTGTATAAGAAAAATGTAAAAATAAAAATTAAAAATTATGTCAGATTTTGAAATATTTCAAATTTTCTGTTTTAATAGGATACCTGATACCTTTGTTTAATGTATATGTTATGTTGTATGTGATAGTTGTTGTTTGTATGCGTGTGCGTTTGTGTGTGTGTGTGTGTGTGTGTTTGTTTGTGTGTGTGTGTGTGTATGCGCATGCGTTAGGTTGTATGGTGTGTATGTGTCTATGTATTTATAACGTTAAACATATTAACAAATATTTCATTAGGTATGTAGTTATGTTTTAAAATTAAGTAAATATGTGTAAATCGAGCTCAAACCACTAATATCAGTTTTTTTATTTATACTATCTTTTGAACTAAAAATGTGATACATTTCAAGAAATAGTCTTTTTTGTTTATCTTTCTCTAATTCTAAAATTTTTGGATTCTTGAAATCTATTCTGTGATCTAAATTAGCTGAATGACTCGCTAAAGCACAGGAATTTGGTTTAACTTTTATGTCACTTCTGTGTTGTGTTGTACGTTGATTTAATGATTGACATGTTTGTCCAATATACAAGCCATTACAATCTAAACAATTAATTTGGTACACAATATTTTTGAAATGGGTGTTTTATCTTTTAATTTTGAAAAGAAATTGTTGACTGTTAAAATATTTTTCTTTGCATACTTAAAATTATAATTTTTAAATACTTTAATTAGCTTATGAGTTAATTCATTGTCTATATTTGGTATTGTTTTATATATTTCTAAATTTTTGCTGTCGTTACTACTTGTGTTATTTTTGTTTATATTATAAATTTTATATTATAAATATTATTAATATTATAAATATTATATTATATTATATTATAAAGACAATTATCCACTACGTCCCATTGTTGCTACAAACAATGCAATCCTCCGTGCAATGACCAGGTGGAACGCTTAAATAGAACGACGTGGACGACCATTCGCTTAGCATTAAAAACAAATGAGTGTGATATAAATGTGTGAGAGTCGTCGTCTCTCAAGCTCTTCACAGTGTCAGTGCCACAAATAGCACACCACATAATCGTATGTTAAACCATCCCAGGAGGTCTTCTAGTTGACAATCGATACCACCGTGGCTGCAAACAGTGAAAGTGCGAGTAAATATAATTAACCGTTGAAGAAGTGCACCTAATAGAACCTAATCCAAAATACAGCTATAGCCCATTACCTTTCGGACGATAGTTAACCGTATCGTACCGACACCTAGTTCCAGTGAGAAGCGGGAAGTTATTAACGAAATAAAGAGAGATATTGTAGAGAAGCAGGTTCCTGGCGAAGAAACGTCTATCAATACGATATACATGAGAAGCAAGATACGGTTCCAGTCGAATTACAAGATATTCCCAATACTTTAGACGTGAGCCTTTATCGCTCTGAAAGAGTCAGAAAACCCAAAGAATACCTACGTGATTATCAACGTTAGTGGGAGAGAATGTAGTAATATCTAAAGCGTCTAGCCGCCATTAATGTACTGTTTCATACAAATGGTCATGTATAGTTTATGTTGATTAAAGCTTAGTAGTTGCACGATTCAAATTCTCAACAAATCTACGTTAGAATGATATTGAAAGTGAAGGAGTTTTTTTGCTGATTTTTGTAATTAACCATTTATTTTTTAAGTATATTGTAGCTTCTAGTTTCTCTTCAGCAAAACCATTCCAACTAACCGGTTATACTTGTCACTAAAATTGAATATGCAAAATTTATGTTTCATTTTTGTACTGGAAACTCGAGGCAAGGGTATGTTTGTAACGCGTTTTGTGTATGGTGGTTTTATGTGCAGTTTTAATTTTAGTGCTTTATGTTTTACGTGAAAAATTTGGATAAGGGAATATTCGGCGTCATTTTGTTTGTTTCCGTATAATGGGTAAATGTCGTTAGTTGCAGAAGAATTATTTTGTATGTTTCTGTGTCAAATCGTACTGATTTGATTTGTTATCCAAGTATTTTCTAAATACCTATGAACCGTACCGGTTAAGCGTAATACAGGCAAAGCTGATTCAAATGTTCTGCAATCAATTTTCGACAAAGATAATCGTATTCTACAGCACATTAAAACGAATTTGGAAAAACTTTTATAATTCAACATTTTAAACTTTAATGAAAAACATGGAATTATACATTTATACGCTACCAACACTAAGGCGAAACTATAATAATTATTTAACACCACACAAAGAAACATGAATAAGTAACAACGTCGCCAACAGCGGGAGTAGTGACTAGACTCGACGGTAAGTGAGGGTGGGGATATTTTATCATCACTGACATATAATGCCGACAGTGTTATTGTTCGGGTGGGCGGCTTCTGAAAGCATATACGTTTGGCTTAATTATTTGTTTAATAAGTATAAGCAAAAATAATTATAAGTTTCATAAATACATGAAAATAAAAATGAAATAGTTAAAATTAAATGATTTTAAAAGTTTGAAGAAGTTTAGGAGTCATCGGAACTTTTCGGATGGCTTCGTGGTGGCTTGTGGAACCAAAATAAATTTAAACATTTATTGAATGAATGTATATACAGTTTAAAGGGGTGTAAAAGTCTTTTGTAGTCTTCGTAACTCTCCGGAAGGCTCCGGAGTTTGCTTGTGAGGCCGAGTGGGAACTTGAATAACGGTAGTTAGAAAATATTTACAGTTGAAGAGGTCCAGACGTCTTCGGCGGTTTTCGGAACTCTTTGGAAGGCTTCGAGTTTTACTTGAGGGACAACGTTAAGTTACAAATAATTATGATATGAAATTAAAAAAACTAATAATTGAACATATATTCATCATAGAGAGGTTCAGAAGTCTTCGGTTGTCTTCGGAATTGATTTGTGAGGTCCAGTGAGAACTTGAATAACGATAGTTAGATATTTACAGTTTGAAGAGGCCCAGACGTCTTCGGTGGTCTTCGGCACTCTTGGGAAGGCTTTGTGTTTTTCTTGTGAGACAACGTGAAGGTATGAAGAATTATGGTGTGGACGCATGTACAGTTTGGAGGAGTTCGGAGGTCTTCGGTAATCTTCGGAACATTTCGGAAGGCGTCGTGGTAGTGTTGCCTTAGGCTTTGTCGAGTGCGTCGCCGTTGCACTCTACGGTGGTAGAGTTGACTGACGCAATCACAATAACGACTTGTCGGTGAAGCATGGAACGGACCTTAACGTCCATACGTAGTTTGTTAACTATTAATTGATAAATTATAGTGACGTGCCCTAGGTACGGCGGCGGACAGCGTCATCGTCGGAGAATACGCAGACTATGGAGGGCACTGCGCGCTGAAGTATAGCAGACTATGGAGAGCACTGCTCGTTGAAAGTTTTGCGGGCTATGGAGAGCACTGCAAGATGATTCCTTAGGCTATGGTGAATACTATCGAATGTCTTTCGGAGAACTTGCAATTATATTTATACACTTCCATTTCCTATGCTTCCTGTGTTGAAAAACGTTAATGGTGCCTTTAACCAATGAAATTGTGTATTTAAATTTTCGAGCGTAACAGAATCTCCAAATTTTGTTTGACCAATGAGCGTGCTGATTCTTGGGTACCACAAAAAATGAGTTGGAAATTCTGGCGATTCTTAGTTTGTTCTGTTTTCAGCTCGTGTACTTTGATGTAGTCAACAGCGGTTCTTTAATTTGTTCTTCGTGCATGGTGATATAGTCAACACCCCCCCTCCCCCACGAGTTGAAAAGTGTAGCGTAGCTAGGTTATTGCGAGGAAGCGGCGGGGTTTTTGTTGTTAAAATATTTGAGTCTGTGGCGGAGTTTGTGTTTTCGCTTTGTGCGGCAACGTCGGGCTTCTCCTTGATCGCTTGCTGCTGGATGGGATGATTGTGGTCGAAAGGGTACCTCTTCTTGGGACATCCATCCACAAGTATGCCTTTCTGGTTGTGCGCCTTGCACATAATTGGGCAGAACCACGCGGGCTGCGTGGTTAGCTCGTAGTCTGCATATTTCGGTGTCCAGTGATGATAGGCTGATGGTGGCTGTGGTAGTTGGTTGGGCTGACCTATTGATCACTGGTTGGACTTCTTCTCGACGGCTGTTGAGAAAGAATTCATCTACAAACTGGTTAGTTGCAGTTGGCGTGGGTGGTCTGTTGGCGGCAACGGCAACCTTTCCATGGTCGTCTGCTGCTTGGGGGGATAGTTGTGATTAAGAGGGTACCATTTCTTGGGACATCCGTTTACAAATATGCCTTTCTGGTTGTGGGCTTTGCGCATAATTGGGAGATAGACAAGGGCTGCGTGGTTAGCTCATGGTCTGGATGTTTCGGTGTCTAGCTGTGATAGTTGGTTGTATTGGTTTATTGACTACCGGTTGGAACTCTTTCCGAAGGTTGCTGGGCAAGAATTCAGCTGGAAGCTGGTGAGTGGTAGTTAGCGTGTGTGGCCTGTTGGCGGTAACGGGTGTCACCGTTTCGTTCCAGTGGAGCGTCTTACGGTTATGTGCTCCGAAATGTATGGAAACTTGTTCGTAATCTATCACCACTTTCTAGCGTTGAAGCCAAAATGCACCCAAAATGATATCTTCAGCGAAGTTTGCTAATATCAAGAAGGTTTCGTGGTCCGTCAAGGTTGAAGGCATGCGGAACTTGCCTTTGATTGCCATTTTTGTCCCTGCTTCGGCTAGATAAGCGGAGGCATGATAGGGTTCTACCCAAGAACCTGTGGGTATTCGATTTTCCTTAATCATGCACGTCGATGCTCCTGTATCTAGTAGTGCGTCGACGGTTACCGTTTGTATAGCGACGGAGATCCTTGGAAGTGGTTCATCGCGGGTGAAGTTTAGTCGCGTCAGTTCGTTTTGCCCGGCCGGGCGGCGTGTTGGCGCGAGTTTTCGGTGTTCCTGGTTGGGCAGTCTCGGTGCCAGTATCTTTGACAGCAGAAGCGGCACCTTGGTAGTTGTTTTACTGTGGGTGGACCTCTGGCAGCTGGTGTGGAGTTGATCGTCTTTATTGCTGCCTCTTTCACGTTTTCTTCGACTTTTGCGAGGCGGGAGACTATTTCCCATATTGTTGTTGGCATGTGGCACTGAATTGGATTCCTCAGTGTTGGTAGGAGGTGATCAGTGAATAGCTCTATGTCCCGGTTGATGTATTGCTTTAGGCGGTGGGCTTGCTTTGCCTTAGTGCCGAGAAGGCGACTACTGATTGATCTGATGGTTTGACTGTCGTACTTGTCCAGAAATAACTTTTTGAATTTGCTGTAGATGGGTTGTAATATCGCGTATGCTTCCCACTATGTGGCCGCTTAGTTTCGGATTTGAGAGGTCGCTGTAGGTACATCCGCGTCCAGCGCTTCCATCTGTTGAAGAAATTCTGCGGGATCCTCCAGAAGGGTGCCTGAAAATGTAGGTTTTTCTGCTTCGGAAGCTGCTGCGGTGACGTGGTACAGATGTTCCACAAACGCCTTGATTGTGGATATTTTGCTGGTTGGTTGTGTATGTTGAGCGCCTTGTTGAGCGCCACTAGGTCGTTGCAGTACCAGAACTGTTGGTGGTTATATGACCTATTGAGTTGGATGCCGCTGGTTGGTGTCCGGTTGGACGTGTGATGTTTGACTCCTCGTCTTGGGCATGGTGATGGTTCTTGCAAGCGCACTGTTTGCAAAATCTTCTGTGAAGACGGGTCCACGTTGGGCGCCACTTGTTATCGTTTGGGTGGGCGGCGTCTGAAAGCATGTAGGCTTGTCGTGATTATTTGTTTAATAAGTATAAGCAAAAATTATTATAAGTTTTATGAATACTTGAAAATAAAAATAAAATAGTTAAAATTGAATGATTTTAACAGTTTGAAGCAGTTAGGAAGTCTTCTGTAATCTTTGGAACCTTTCGGAAGACTTCGTGGTTGCTTGTGGAACCAAAATAAACTTAAACAGTTATTGAATGAATGTATATACAGTTTAAACAGGTGTAAAAAAATTCGGTAATCTGCCGAACTCTTCGGAAGGCTCCGGAGTTTGCTTGCGAGGCCGAGTAAGAACTTGAATAATGGTAGTTAGAAAATATTTACAGTTGAAGAGGTCCAGACGTCTTCGGCGGTCTTCGGAACTCTTAGGAAAGCTTCGTGTTTTACTTGTGGTACAACGTTAAGTTACAAATAATTATGATATGAAATTAAAAGAACTAATAATTGAACATATATACAAGCATAGAGAGATTCAGAAGTCTTCGGTTGTCTTAGAAACTTTTTGGAAGGATTCGGAATTGATTTGTGAGGCCCAGTGAGAACTTGAACATCGATAGTTAGGAAATATTTACAGTTTTAAAAGGCCCAGACGTCTTCGGTGGACATCGGAAGGCTTCGTGTTGTTCTTATGAGACAACGTGAGGTTATGAAGAATTATGGTGTGGACGCATGTACAGCTTGGAGGGGTTCGAAGGTGTTCGGTGATCTTCGCAACCCTTCGGGACGTCGTGGTAGTGGTGCCTTAGGCATCGTGGAGTGCGTTGAACTCTACGGGGGTGTTGTTCCGGTGGTAGAGTTAACAGACGCAATCACAATAACGACTTGTCGGTGAAGCATGGAATGGAGCTTAACGTCCATACGTAGTTTGTTAAGTATTGACTGATGAATTATAGTGACGTACCTTAGGTACGGCGGCGGACAGCATCACCGTCGGAGAATACGCAGGCTATGGAAAACATTGCGCGCTGAAGCATAGCAGGCTATGGACAGCACTGCTCGTTGAAGGTTTTGCAGGCTATGGGGAGGACTGCAAGATGATTCCTTAGGCTATGGTGAGCACTAATGAATGTCTTTCAAAGAACTTGCAATTATATTTATACACTTCCATTTCCTATGCTGGAACGTCCCGTTTTAAGTTTTATAATTCATTGCAATTTTTAGAATCTTTTTAACATAATGCTCTGTGGTTAGAAGCCTTTGAATCTCTCCTTTGGTTAGATATTTTACTGAATTGACATTTGTCAAGTTGTTATTGTAAAACTGTATTAATTGATGCACATTAATTTGTTTTTGTTCATAAAAAGTGGTTTAATTGTGGGAAAATGTTATCTCACCTAAGGGCGATAACGAGCCCATGTGGTGGCTCTTCCTTCTTCTTGATCCAGCCTTTGAATTGTAACGACGATCTTGGTATGTTAGCAAACTTTATATCGCTTATTGTGGCGGATTCTTGCTTACTACCTTGGATAAAATTAATCTTTCTGATGTTTGTGAGTACGAAAGTTAAAAAAAAAAAAAAAGAAAAGATTTTTGTCACGGTAAAAATTCGATAACTAATCGATATAATGGGTTCCTTAACGTTACGATGACAAATAGTGCTCCGGAATAGCTCAGAAAAGACTCATCAGGGCGATGGGTAAAGAATCGCATTCAAGGACCATAAGGAACCACTAGAAAGGTCCAATAAGTCAGAACTAACTATTTTATTAATGGGCGTCAGGAACAGGAGCAAGCAGAATCAACGAGAAATGTTCCACTATTCTCGGGCGAAACCCAAGGTAACTCACTATATCAATAAATTAACAGGGCACAGAATTAAACCTGAATTTATTGAAGTAACTACAATGCCAAATATGAAATCAAACACATAAATATAAATTTCACTAGAACAAATAATTCTACAAATAATCATACATACAAGATTCAAACCTAAATGATTCAAGAGAAAATTAACCAAGCTAAGTGCTCACAATAAGCAAATATATGTTTACTCCAGGTGATTGTATAAATAATATTTAACAGTAATAACGCAATGGTGTTAAGAATATCCGGGCACGAGCCCGTACGCAAAAATAATTCGTACTAAGTAATAATTGGGTACACGCAGACTTGGTGGCCACTAAGTAAGCTGTAACAGCCTAACTCAAGTGAGTAATAATTTAATCAAGGGTCTAAGCTCGTGACTAGATTTACAATCAATATGTATAAATCACTGGAACGCATTAACGAGTTGTTAGCAAGAATCATAAGAACATAGCACTTGCTACGGAAGCATTCAATCATTAATACCTAAATAATTTTATCATAAATACAGATTTTACGTTAATTATCGCAACCCACCTTACACACAGGTGTAAGTATGGTTGCATGCAAACAAAATAATAAAGGTGAATATAAGGTTGCATACACAAAATATTAATGCAATAATCTCAACGGAACATACACAGCACACTTAAATAAGAAAGTATACGACCTCAAGTAATTCCAATGCACCAGTAGCAGTCAAGATTCCAAATCCAACTTAACAGGATTACAGCATAAGGTAGTCACACAAAATCGCTTCAGGTGTAATATTCATCCACAGATAACTCCAACAGGTTTCGATTAATATTTCGGTAGTCCAGCAGATGGAACTTGTTGTATTAATAATTAGTTCTTCGTCGGGAGCTTCAATACCATCTATTTCAGTAAGTTGTCGAAGTTGGGTAATCGTAATACCACCAGAACGATTACTTAAACGAATCTTCACAAATGTGCATCTACTTAATTTGGAACTGCTAAACCTAAAATATGTAATTACTCTTGGACTCGCACGCAGACGTAGACATAGACTTAAATTTTAGGGTTCAAATTTAACCCCAGATTTAACTTCAAACTTAACTCCAGAGTTTAGTTCAAATTTAATTTCAAATTTAAGTCTATGTCTACGTCTGCGTGCGAGTCCAAGAGTAATTACATATTTTAGGTTTAGCAGTTCCAATTTAAGTAGATGCACATTTGTGAAGATTCGTTTAAGGAATCGTTCTGGTGGTATTACGATTACCCAACTTCGACAACTTACTGAAATAGATGGTATTGAAGCTCCCGACGAAGAACTAATTATTAATACAACAAGTTCCATCTGCTGGACTACCGAAATATTAATCGAAACCTGTTGGAGTTATCTGTGGATGAATATTACACCTAGAGCGATTTTGTGTGACTACCTTTAAGTGCTGTAATCCTGTTAAGTTGGATTTGGAATCCTTGACTGCTACTGGTGCATTGGAATTACTTCTTGAGGTCGTATACTTTCTTATTTAAGTGTGCTGTGTATGTTCCGTTGAGATTATTGCATTAATATTTTTGTGTATGCAACCTTATATTCACCTTTTTATTATTTTGCTTTGCATGCAACCATACTTACACCTGTGTGTAAGGTGGGCTGACGCCTCGTGCGACTATTCCACGAGTGTGAAATGTCACTTTCCACGCGAGTACTGTACACTATTTTTCCGACGACCACCACTAAAAACAATTACGAAATAGTTATTTTTATGCTTATTTGCAATAAATGTGTACGCAATAATGCAAGACAGACAGACACCTATAAAATTTATTTGACGTTTTGATGTTGAAAATTCGAACACCTACTTTGTTTTTATAAAATCCGCAAATCTGTTGTTTTTAGCGTATGCATTCTCAATTTTTATTGAAGAAATCATTTCAATTACAAACTAATATGAGTAATTACATCTTTAAGTAAAACGGAAACTGTCAGTATCGATTTAACTATGGGTATTTTAAACTGTTATTAGCCAAAACGAAACGAATGAATGCAAAAAGGTAGAAACCGGTAGTCGTTTGGGTTGCCTAGGTAACTAGCATACTAACATCAGTCATATCACTCTAGAGTTGAAAAGTATTTCAACACTAGAGTGATATGTACTTTCGCACTCTAGAGTGATATACTTTACTTTCTACATAAATAAGTAGTGTGTAATCTGTTGTTTTCACAAGTGGTCGTCGGAAAAAAACATTTTCATTACTAGTTATATCTGGTTTAATCAAGTCGCACGTGCCCTGTTTGGCGTTTGTAGTCAAAATAGATTGTTCTTTCCATAATTGAAACCAGTCGCATTTACAGATGTACCAAAACCACTTGAAATCTTTTGTTAGGACAACAATTTTATACGAAATGAAGCCGAAAGCCGTCCGTTAAGCATGAATTTTTTAAAATTTAAGTAAACCTGATATTTATAAGCTTCGTATAATCGCATACGAACGTACGTATCAGTCAATTAAAACTTTAACGTTCAAAAGTGCGGTCGTATGCAAACAAGTACGACATTATTCGTCTATTCGATTTGTATAACGATTGCTGTAATATAGTTAGGTGTGCCTATAAATGGGTATTGTGTCCCATACTTCTGTTTCGCCCCTGTGTCCAAGGAGCACAAAGTATGAGGTGAATTGTAATCAAGCGATTGCGAAGCAGGTCCGCGCGTGCTACACATTTTGGCGTAGCAACGAAGTGGTGCTAAAAAGTGTAAGGTCGGTTAGGATTTAACTGGTTACAAAGCAGGTCTGCGTGCCGAAAAGAGTATAGCAGCGTATACCTTAGCATAGTCGCGTAAGCGGCGCTAAAAAGCGCGAAGCGCCAGGTTGGTTTCGTCAACTGGTCGCGAAACAGGTGCGTGGGCGTAGAAGTGAATGGTGCCGTACACTTTTGAGTATCCGCAAAGCGACTCAAGGAATGCAAAGCGCAGAATGGGTTGCAATAGTGCCGGTTGCGAAACAACTCTGCCACTAATAGTTACTATACTATTTTATGTTAGAGTTTGTGCAAAATCTTACATACTAGTACAAAACAATAGCAGACCTTGGTACACCTACAATCCATTAATCTCTTATATAAGTAGTCTGCAAATCCAAGTATGACACAACTTAAAGAACAAGATAAAGGTTATTAAACACAAAATTTTATTACGCGTTTAAAATTTAATATGCGTTTCAACTTACCGAGTAATACGGTTTAGAAAACCTTTCACACCTGCAATGTTTACAGCTCGTAAAATGCTTTTTATAGAAGCGTGTCACGGGTAAAATGCACGTTACGTTATTAATTTAGATTTGTCCAGAAGGAACGGGAACACCGTAACAAGTTTAATGGTGCACAAAATAACTACAGTTCGTATGAAAAAAAATTGAAAAAATGTAAAGTGGAACAGGGAAATTACAAAACTACGTTACAGTGGACACTTACTTTGAAAAGCATCATTTGTTGTCACAATTAATAAGCGCCAAATAGTCTTGTCTTAACAAATCTTTTCATATTCTTCCTATTTGGAAAACGGTTATTCTGAATAGGTCTCAATTGCCTCTGGTTTCCGAATTAACACTTTACCTCTTCTTACAATACTTACAAAAAGACTCATTAAACTTGGTCACACTCAAGAAACTTGGAAAATGGAGAGCTTATCTAAACAATAGAATCCCTAATCCATGTTACTGCGGTTTAATCAATGGAGTGACTCGATATCCTTCACAAATTTATTTACTTTTATCTATTTTATAAATAAGTCCAAATAAAGTCCCGCATAAACTTAATCTATATTTATATTAAACCCATAAAATACACATACACCGACATTGACCTTAAAAAAAGAAACGTTTCTAATGTTTTAGTATCAAACTGGTCAGCCATTACTAAAAAAGAATCGTAAAGGAAAATTAAGTAGTATTACTATTTCCAAATATTTATAGTTACATTTTGAATTCTATTTTTGGAAATGTCAACTTAACAATAATTAAAACCACAGGTCAATGCAGCTTTTCATGTCTGTGTTTGATACCTCTCTAAAAATACAAATTATTGTTCACTCCGTAATTGACACTGAACACAACACACCAAATCTATATTAGAAAGTAACCTACAAATTTTAATTAATCATGTACAAATGTTTTAATTGCATTTTCCTATTGTTAAAAATAAAAGCTTTGGTTTCTAAACTATACAAAAGTTCATTTAGCTAACAGTTTTGTTGTACGTCACAATTTTGCTAAAGAATGAAAATTATAAGGACGTCCAGGAATACCAATAATTCACACGCCTTATAGGTCAACCCACGTAATACGAAGAAAAGTTTGCAAGCTATGGTTAGGTGAAATCACAAGTTCAACACCCCTATATATTATTTACATTCCCGCAATTATCACTCTATTGATTCTTTACTAGTACGAAGTTAAAATCCACGAATACGTGAAGGATAACTTCATTGTCTTTAAAGCATATAAAAAATCGCACTACGACCGCGCGCGGCAAAACAAAACCCGACGACCTTAGTAGATCATCGAATTCTTGACTTCTGACCTTTGACTTCGGCTTCTGTGCTCGTCGACTGTCAAGTCATACTTTTGTACGCATTCAGCCTCTCTACGTCAAACTTTTCATGAGATCACGCGTCACTACGTGTCTCCTTTGTTCGTCTATCATACAAACATATGCCTACTATGATACCTGTTATTTCTCATGACTTTAGCTTTACTACATTATAATATCTCCATTGACATTGCTGTACTGTATGGTTACGGCGTTTTGTACCATTCGGCTGCGCTTAATTTTAATTTTTCTTACTAAATTTCACTTATATTACCACATTTGCTGTCCACATGTGGCCTGCTTAAATTCTAACAAAATTAATTATTTTCCGTTCGGTTATAATTTAAACAATAACTACATTTTCTTGTTTCCATATTATTTTAAAATTAGTAATTTTTAATAGAATGTAGAGGAAGATTTCCCTAAATACAATGTAATTCCAGGAAAGCGTCTATATGTTAACAGAAGTACTGGCAATCCTGCTGCTATTTAACCATTAATTATTCTAAAATTTTTGATCACCAAAGTACGTTTACTTAAAATAACACGATAGCGTGACAAAAAAATTACTGTTCCAATTGTATGTTAGAGGCAAATCACTTTAAGAAGAACTCAACGTCATATGCCAGATTGCGCAGAAATGTAATAGCAGTGGCGTAATTGAGTTATTACAGTGGCGGTTGTTTTTGATGTAGAATACAAAATAACACTATACAATTACAAAACGACGTAATTTCGCTCTGAAAAGAACTGTTTTATAGCAGAAAATGAAATAATATACAAAAGATGAAAAACAGCTAAGGTAAATTGCAAAATGTCAAACGAACATAAAATAATCTTGACACTTGGGCTGTGTTCTCTAGGACGGTCGCAAGGTAATTTCCGATTGGTTGATAATAAAACTCTGCGCCACTGAAACCTGAATACTGCCATCCCTAATTACATATAATTAACTGTTCCTAACCAATTTTTGCTTGGTGCGCATGATGACGATAGGTTCTTCTTAAAGTGATTTGCCTCTAACACGCTTTTAATTGTCGGGAGGGGCGACAACTGTCTATTGTTACTATATTCCTATGGAAAGTGCCAAATTTAATCTTTCTAATGCGTCATGCTCGAATAAACATATTCTAAAAAATATGTATTTTTCAATATCACTTCATCATCGTGTATAATGGAAACGGGTGGGTTTACAGGAAACTTAATAACTCGTCAAGATCTATATATTCCCCAATTTGCGGTACTTTATTCTAAAACACCCTGTATTTATATCCTTTTATTTTGTTTAAATCTAAAGTAACGCGAACGCGTTGCAGGCATGGAACTTAAATTTTTACGTCGATACGGTATATTTAATAATATGTGTATATTTCAGCTGTTCCTCGAATAATATAAGTTTAGGCAATTATTTTTAGATACACATCTATGCACGTGGGTGTTAATAAATTGGTTCAGAAATTGAGCTAAAGGAGCACTTCTTAAATTTAAGCTTTAATAAAATTAAATTCCTAATGTTATAACAGTTTGAATTCCTTTGTGAAAAATACGTCCTTACCGCCTACTTCCTTACATTTGCATCTTAAAATGTCAAAATATTTTGCTGTTAGCAAGTGACACTGTTACATGGGAATATCAATTTAAATTTTAAAATAAATTAATTGGCAAGCGCCGTCAAAGCAACTTTTCCTTTTTACTCTGGTATACATAAGATCTATTACTGTTCTGTAAATACATAAAAGCTTACTAACAGACTTGTAAGTAGTTCATTTATTAGGAAATGGAAAATTATTTAAATATTTCTATAAGCAAATGTTAAATTTTAAATTAATTATAATTATTACAGATATAAATTGCACTTAATTGTTTTCCATAACTTCGCTATAGATAAGCAGTTTATGGCGTGTCTGTAGTTGCTTGAAATTAAGAAACAGACATTTTTAGGCCCATTTGGCAAAACTTCATAGGCTTTATTCAAGTAATATAAAGGATGTCATTCATCTTACATTCTGAATTCAAAAATATGACTAATACTAAGTGCCACAAGGCGTTACAGAACAAACTTGTCAAGCGCTGCTACGTTTTTGACACTACTATAGCGTACACTTTTTTGTTCGGCTCAATACGAGTCTAGTTATTCAGAGAATCTTTAATCTATTAAAATACCGTAACAGAGATCAATGATAATAGTTACACACAATAATAACTATATTAAGGTCTTACTTAAAGAGACGAGTGCACTGTATTTGACACTAATCCAATTGCGTACGTTGTATTGGGTTGATGCACTACCGATTTATTTACAAAAGCCCAAATTGGTTAACTGTTATACCATAATTTACATAAACACTATACGTATATATTTCAACAACTCGATAAAACAACTTATTGTATATAACTTGTGAATTAAAACATCCTGAATCCACGTGTGGTTTGTGGTTACCCATCGGGCGCGTCCTCAGGTGGCGGATAGGGGAGGCCCAGAGTCACCGCACGAGCAATCGTTCGCTGCCATGGAGCCTTGTGAAGGAATAAGTCTGGCACTCGTGGTGATACAAGGCGTTGAGTGGCCTAAAAACCACAACATACGGGGATGCGGGTGTAACTCAGTGCGACTTAAACCCCGTACGATGATGGTTAGGCTAATCCCACATCGCGAACCAAACCACCAAAAAACCACCACTGCTACTGGGCCGGTAGCGATTTGCACAAGGGCAGGCCACCTCGTGTTTTTGCCGTGCGAGGCGACTCGTGTCGGTTGGATAAAGAGGTCCTGGTGGTTGAGCCACACCTGGGGCAGGATTAGCTCCCTGGAGTCTGGCAACACACCACTTTGGACTGGATTTCATTATAATTTGAATTAGGGCCGCTATGCTTGCGGCCACGTCCAATGCTCCACCCGGAGGTACTACATTGGGTTTAAACGCGAAAAATAGTCGTGCTCCTAATTTATTCTTACTTTATAGTTGATTCACCCTAAATAAAAACTAAACAAAAATCTAACAAACCTAAAAATCTAACACACCTAACAAACTCTAACAATCTAACAAACCTAAAATCTGACAAAAACTGAAACAAAACAAAAACTAAAAACAGGGTTGTAAATAATGGTATCCCTAGCGCTGACTTCTGAGTGTACCCGATCAACAAGCAAAAATGAGAGGGGGAGGGATCCGTAATACCGGATAGCAGACGCCGGTTCTGCTTACCAGTGCGACCTGAAGGGTTGTCTTAAAACTATCCAAATCTAGCTAACTAATTTAAATCCATCCCTAACTTTCCCTATCATTCCCTAACTGATTTATACTATGATTACAATCTTCGCAATTCTGCTCGTCCTTCCCAAATATATACTGCAACCAAAATGGCGACAGAACGTCAAACAAAACAAATAAGCCACATAATACATGCTATATATAAATAAATATAAAGTGTAAATATAAAATATAAATAAATATAATTATGTAAATATATAAATAAATGTTTAATAAGCGTTAAGCATATAGCAGTGCACAAAATAACGAAAGCATCACCCCACTTATCAGGTGCACTCGCACAAGCATTATGTCGGCTAGCGCCTTTACACACCAAACGTGCTTCTTAAATTATTTCAAAAACTACTAATTAATGTAAATCAATGCTTGTGCGAGTACAGCCGCCACAATTTAAGTCTTACCTCGATAATAAAATTCTCCAGCATCCGAAGATCTGGTCGTCTGTAACTTACTTCTAAAGGTGGGACGAGGTGCACTGCTAAAGTCCTGGTGGGTATGCACTAAATGTTCTTGGGGGGATCACAATCACTATCACTATCACTTCACTTTCAAGTCCTTGGGGGATGCGCGGTTGCGCTCTGTTTTATTATCCTTGTTTACTTTATTGATTTAATTTAATGAGGGTTTATGATTTATTTGTTATTGTTTATTTGGTATTATTTATTCCCGATTTTCCGCACATAATTATGAAGATAGGCAGTGATTGTATTAATGGAGTGGGGGTTTCTCGTGCATATTGGACATTTTGGTATAATTATTTTTTTTTTTTTTTTATTATTATTATTTAATATCAGGTTTTGGTTATGCTCGTATCCTTACTCACGCCAAGTCAATCTAAAATTTTTCAATCCTCCCACCAACCCCACCGAATTTTTACACGCGGTCGTCATTGATTGTCTAATCTCGCGACCCTTCCCGCGAATTCTTTTAAGGCTGTCCAGAACGCCTTCTGGTTAACCACTTCCCCGACTTCCTCTAGGCTCTTTGGCCATGCCAGACCTAGGATAGCTAGTTTGCTATCAGCCAACCCTCGATTTCCCGCCTCAAGCGGGCAGTCGAAGAGCACGTGCTCTGCGCTTTCCGCGCCCTCACCGCATTCGCAGCGGTCGCTGTTGGTTAGACCGAACCTTTGTAAATACGCCTTCAGGGCGCCGTGCCCTGTTATCAACTGCACCATTTTGTGATCGAGCTTAACCTCGATCTTACCTCTGGCTTCTATGCTCGGTATGAATTTGTGGGTCAACCTGCCCGTGGCAGCGTTGTTCCACCCTCTTCCTATTGTCGAATTGATTTTCGCGCAGCTTTCTTTTGATTAAAGACCTCGGTATCGACGAATGTGATATTCGAAAGTCGCCCGTCGCGGCCTCTTTAGCTAATTCGTCAGCCCTATCGTTTCCTACGTTACCATTGTGCGACCTGACCCAACAGAACTTTAAACGTCGAAACTCTAGCGCCGTACGCGCTATCCTCCAGACGTCCGCTTGGAGATCTGTCGAGGTGTTCATGTTTGTTAAAGCCGTTAGCGCCGATTTACTATCACTGATTATATAATACTCGTCTCTGCCCGTATGGTTTATTACGTAATCGATAGCCTCTCGTATGGCTACCAATTCGCACTGGAAGATAGTGCACCAGTTCGCGAGTTTGGTTTGAAACCGAAACACCTCCCTTTCCTGCTTATACACGACAAACGCCGCGCCTGCTTGCCCATCGTCCATACGTGAACCGTCCGTATAAATTCTGATACCCATCGCGTCCTCATCACCTTCGACAAACTCGATCCCTCTAATATCAGCCGGGTGCCCTAACTCAGATACAACAATCTTTCTTGCAATTTCCCTATTACCAAGATTAAGATCTTCGATAATTTCGCGCCCTTTTCCTATATTTATTAATCGTCTATCTCTAATCTCCCTAACGACATATCCGATAGGGAGAGTCCTACTGATCAACAGGACAGCCTCCGTGGAGGTGGTCCTGTACGCCCTCGCCGCTTTTACCGCGGTTATGCGTTGTACGCTCGTCAATTGACGCATCTCCCGGACTTTACAACCTTATGCCCATACAGAAGCTGCGTACAGTATTGCCGGCTCAATTGCTCCGGCATAAACCGTCCTCAGCGATTCGCCCCTGAAACCCCACTTTATTTTAGCCGCCGCCATCATTTTGTTTGATATTTCGCCGCCCTTACTTTTTACGTATTGTACGTGCGCTTTCCAATTTAATTTATTGTCGATCTTGACGCCGAGGTAGGTAATACAATCTTTAAACGGGATTTTCTCCCCTCCTAGCTCTAACCTAGGAGGTCTCTGTCCTGGTTTTGTGCCGAAATAAAGCGCCTCTGACTTCGCCGTGTTAAATTTTAATTTTACCGCCTGCGACCATTCGTGTAATTTATTAAGCGCCTCGTTCGGTTTTGTGCGCATATCCATTAACAATCTCGATCTTACAGGACTGGATTTCAGCTAGACGGGAGGTCGGGACTAACCCATCCCGATCAATCGGTTGTCGTTGGAACAGACCGCCGACTAGATGAGTTCTTGGGGGTGGGTGGAGTGCAGTTGGTACTGCGGGTGAGTGGCACATTCTACATGTGTGCTACTACGAAGCTGTATTTAGACTCGTAGGTAGCCCTTGTGTCGTATTTGGCATACCAGTTTGAACTCCGTGGTGGGTGGAGAGCCGGGAAGATTAATTTTTATTATCTAACATGGATTAATGTAGCTAATCTAGAGGGTGCGTCCTT
Source organism: Platerodrilus igneus (assembly GCA_036346225.1). Classification (NCBI taxonomy): domain Eukaryota; kingdom Metazoa; phylum Arthropoda; class Insecta; order Coleoptera; family Lycidae; genus Platerodrilus; species Platerodrilus igneus. Next base: position 4,669,680 of record JARFIW010001535.1, read on the forward strand.
GGATACCCATCAAACTATATTGCAGACTAGAGCAGCAATAACAGCAGCAACTACAACAGCAGCAGCCTCAACATAGCAGGCAGTAACACCAGCCAGATGAATGGCAACAACAGCGTGCACAGAGAAAGAGGATCAATGTGGCCGAACAGTAGAGCAGGAGGAAGGCGCATCTGGCAGTATGGATGGCTGTCACGGATAAGACTGGTCCGTCGGCTAACCAATCCAAAAAGCAGCCTCCACCTTCAAACCTTCCACCTCCCCAAGACCATCAGAAGTCAAATCGAGTAAAAGCAAGAAAACAGTGCAATCTGACGGCTCTCCACCGCAAGCTAAACAATCGAAAAGGGAGTGCAAGAGCGGCACCGCTTGCTCTGCCGGTAGCAGCTATGGGGAGGTGGTTTCCAAGCACCTTCATGTACCTGTGATAGACAGGTGCAACCCTTGTGGAAAATAACTAACCCCTCGGCTGAATTAGTACAAACAGCTATCGGGAAGGCGTTGGACCGGTATTGTTCTCCGTTTCCGATAACACTACTCCACCAACCTTCAGGAGGTGGGCGTACTTGGACGAAATCTTTCGGATCTGGTGCGAGGATGACCACTCCCTGAAGTATATAACAGAGGCGGTTGGCAACCTCCCTCAGCTGTGGGAGGCAGCACGCCTAGTGGTCGTTCAAGTGGGATTGCTACCCAGACTCCTGAAGGCGCACTATGGATTCGGGAACTCCAGAAGAGATTGTGCGGCATTGATGACAGGGAAGGGATTGGTCAGTACCATCATCGTCACCCAAACCAACATGCCTATATACCAGGGAGGTCTACAGAGTCTGCCCTACACGCTGTGGTAGGGCGGATCCAGCAATCCCTCAAGAAAAATATGTCAGCTTTAGATGTATTCATAGATATTGAAAGCGCGTTTAGTAGAACCACCTTTGAAAGTATTGATAAAGTTATGAGGGAACACAAAATGGACAACAGTCTCAGGCAGTTAATCCAATAGTACCTACGCTGTCGTAAAGTACATGTCTGTGTGGAAACCACTTGCTTATGCAGGGCGGTAGCTAAGGGCTGTCCTCAGGGTGGTGTATTGTCACCACTACTATGGAACTTAGTAGTTGATAACCTGCTACAACGTCTTAATTCGAAAATTTTGTACAACAATATTTTTACTTATATTCTATTTGCACATTTTTAAATAAATATTTGAATAAATTTCAACTAAGATTCACATTTGTATATTAAGCTGCTTAAATCGAATAGGAAAACGAAATTTAATTCCAGTCCATTTAAGTGCAACTCCTTCCCACTTCTCGTACATTTTCACGTTTCAACGAACTATTTACAACTTGAATTCATGGAAAGGCAGACTATCGTAATTTTAAAACAACACTCCATAATGTACTAAATATTCTTAATTGAAGTTTTCTTGAAGTATAAAATCGGTACTGGCATGTTAGTGTCAGTACAACCTTATTTAAAACATAAGTACCAAAATTGTCAATGCCTTCCAATGTGTTGATTTCGAACGCATATCACTTGCTTTAACCTTATAAAGCTTAATTATGCGTTACTCCCTCTAACCTATAATGCAATATCATTGTGCTCCCTTTAATGTTTTCTGATAACCATAAAACTTTTAGATCGGCTAGCTATTATTTGTCGCATTAAATATGTGTTTCTTACAAATAAACTTCTGGAACTTAAAACTGTTGAAGGGTACTTTCAAAGTCTTTTAATTATGTCTTCTAAGTAAAGATAAAAATGAACTTAATGTTTAATACAAATTCGACTTTCACGTTATGGTTTAATACTTTAATTAAATACCTTTACTAGGAAACATTATTTGAAATTAAAATAAAAAGCGTTTAATGTTCTCCAATTGTGAAAAATGAAATAAATAAATGACCTGTTACTTACCTAGCACTGGCGGACCTTCTAAGAAGATACTCCACCCAGTGCTAAACGAGGAAGTTGGTCGACGGAAACCAATCCGTTTCCAATTAAATATTAATGAATAATTTTGCCCGGCATGGGGAAAGTAATTCGTGCATAGGAAACGAAAAACAATATATAAATTGTTGGTTATTTTACAAAAAGAAAAGCCCCTAACCGGTTTCGCTGTCCTTGCAGATCAACAGACAGACGCATCTCTTTTTGCAAAACAACCAACTGAGTTCTAAAACAATACACAAATTAAAGTGTAGAAATGGTTCTCATGCGCCCTGTGAAATTTGCGGTAATTTCGATAGCTACTGATGGTAGAGAAAAGTGGACATGTATACCAAAATAAATTATAATAAACAAACAACAAATTACTTCAAACACTTACCTTTGTGGTTATAATGAAGCGAATCACATTTATGTTCATGCGGCCGTACAAACGGATAACGATAAAAACAAAACTGTAAAATGCGTCCGTCTTTTACGGAAAACAAAGGTCGACTCCTCTATGTGGTTCTATGTAAAATATGTAGTAATGTGGCCTTTTACAACGAAAATTGATACTGCTATGCTTCGTGTGTTTTCCAAAGTGATGAGAAAGTTCTTGCACAGGCGAAGAGCAGAGTTTATCGACATCGAGGCACTTTATACAGGCAAGATGCTTGAAGTAATACACAGTATTCTTCAATAACAATTAATATACCGGGTGGACGCATATAATCAACAAATTTCAAGGGAAAATAAATTTAGCAGTGTATTGTGTACAATATAAACAGAACATAACCTTAAGCAGTAAATTATATTCAATATAAACGGAACACGCTCTCTATACTGGAATATAAGCAACTAACTATCGAAGACTGTTTCCAGTCTCCAACGTGATAGTGTAGATAGCATTGTCAGACAAAATTGTAATAGTGAGTCAAAAGACAAGATGAAAAATGAAATAAATAAATGACCTGTTACATACCTAGCAAAATTATTCATTAATATTTAATTGTAAACGGATTGTTCTCCGTCGACCAACTTCCTCGTTTAGCACTGGGTGCAGTATCTTCTTAGGTCATTTTTCATTTTGTCTTTTGACTCAGTATTTTGTCTATATGTCTATATTGTCTATATATACACATATATACATATGCGAGCGCGCGCGCGTGTGTGTTTGTGTGTGTGTGCGCGCGCGCGTGTGTATGCAAGAGTGTGATGTGTGTGCATGTGTATGTGTGCCTATGTTGCGATTTGTTAAGTGATGTGATCATTTACGTTGAATTTGTTTTTTGATTTAAAATGAAGTAGGTAGATGTATATGGAGCTTAGTGCGTTAATATCAGTTTTTTTATTAATAGTGTTAGCGTTTTTAAATATGTAACACTTTTTATTTACATTTATGAATTTTATCTATGTCAACGATTCTGATTTAAAATCTCACATTAGTAAGTATTTAATTATTGCATGTCCATACTAACGTTTCACAATTTTGAGTATTCTTGATAAAGGTTTAAAAATAAAACCGAAAGCTTGGATTATAATAAAGAGTTTATTTTACTAACCAGCAGACCTAAAAGCCTGTTATTACAGATATTTTATTTTATAATTTGCAAGGTCGTTACACCACATAATTAATTATATATATATATATATATATATATATATATATATATTTATATGTAATAATCAGGTTACGACAGTTTATTGAACGTCAGATCCTACCGAAAACCCACAAAAAAGAAAAATGAGAAAAATTAAAATTTCCCACGATATAATTTTTATATCCTGTATAAATATAAGCGTATCTCATTAACAGCACAAGACAAAGCTCTTATTAATTATGTCATTATATCCCATGTATTGCATTTATTAAGGAGTGTAAAAAGATCGTGAAACAGATTTAAACATAAGACGCCCAATTGCTAAATTTATCAATTTTAGCCGTGTGAAATACCTTGTGCAAATCATCAATAATAAAACGAGTTTTCATTTTAAAAGAACGTTATTTATTAAAAACGTAATATTTACTAAGAGGTAAATTGCATAAAACAATATCCATTTAACGCATTGTTAAAACAAAGCATAAAATCCGTGTAGAGCGAAAATGTGTTGATACATTTTTAGAAATACTAAATAAATTCCATGTGTCGATATGTCATTCAGAACAAAATTAAAACATTCATTCTCGCTAAAAATATCATTTTATAAATTTTAACTCTAATTATAATCCCAGAATTATTCTTTATTAATAAGAGAATACGTCACTTTACTAAGAAATGTTTAAAAGCCAATTATTTTTAATAAATGAATAAGCGTCGATATAAAAAGTTAGGTGGATATTAAAAAGCCATAAAATCAAATTGTTCTACGTATTACAGTAAGTGAGTATGAAAGAGTGAACATTAAATTCGTGCATTAGTAAAGAATAGACGACGTTTCGATACACATACAATTTTACGACCTAGATAACTTCTCTTAATTAGCTCATTAATGCGACATTCGCATAAATATCACGTCAGAGAGGATGACTAGTCCTTCAAAATAGATCTGAATTAGAACGGATTATTCAGAACTGAAATTTCATTCAACATTCAGATTTTATTCGCGACCTCTTTATTCTACAACATGAAAGTTTTGAGTAAAGGTTAATTCTTAAATACATCGAGTGTATAAGTTCGAGTAATATAACGTGCAATAAGTAACATAGAACTTTGCAAAATTGTGGAGAATGGTTGTTTCTTAAAATACTACGAAAATTAAGTTATCTTCGACATAAATCCTCATACCAGAACTACGGTGATTTGATTGATTAAATATGAAATGCACTTGCAAACTGATATTTTTGGAGATGTGAAATGGAGCCAGTGAATACTTAATACCGTTAATTATAATAGAGATGAGATTTTGACAAGCACTATTTTACAATAATCCCAGCAAGTATAAGTTGTTATTATTTTGTAGCTTATAAGTCATTATCATTAGGTCTTCTCAGTCCTGGAATTGGTCAGACGCGTACCTCCGTTGTTTCCTATTCTGAGCTAACCTACACGTTTTCCTGAAATTCTCACAGCCCACATATTTTATTATCTGCGTGCAGTAGTCTGGTCTAGGACTACTTTTACCTCTCATTTTTCTAACTCTGCTTGTAATATATTCCGCATTATCCCCAATTGCCTTAGAACATGTCCTGTCATTCTGTTTCTTTTATTTTTTTGTTTTTCACAGATATTCCCAAATCAATACCTGTTGTTGCTTATAATAATAATCAGATTCAAGTACAATTTTTTTTTATTGTCTTTAGGTTTTTTTGCTTGGAACTGGTTAGACACGCACCTCCATTGATTCTATTCTGAGCTAGTCTATACATTTCCTGCAATTCTCACAGCCTACAACTTTGACTATCTGTGTGTAATAGTCTAAGCTAGGTCTACCTTTACCTCTCTTTCTCATATCTCTGCTTCTAATATATTCCGCACTATTCCTTACAACAATATTTAAACATTTGCAACTTAAATCAACATAAGTTCATAATCTATATAAAAATTATATGTGAAGGAGATAATTTTTCCAGCAAAATTTGAAGTCAAGGTTCAAAGCATTTTGACCTTTACTAAATTATTTGTGCAGCCTTATTTGTTACGTTGAAAAGAAGGAAAACGTATATAAAAAAAAAACAATTAATGAAATCTAGATAAACCGAGTTAGCTTCAAAAGCTGAGAGTGGAATGACCAAGGGTGTGCCCAAATTTTTTACTTCAGAAAAAGCCGGCAGCATCTAAGTATAAATTTTATTTACAAGCTATAATTTGCACAACAGAAACATGTGGTATAACAAAACAGAAATCAGTCCACGACGGATATATTAATTCATATAGGACAAATTAACCCAAAGGATTTTTTTTCAGTATTACACACAATAAAAAAAATTACAATCAAAATTACGATGTTACATCTTGGTTCTTATAGCCATGCAACCGTATATGAGTAAATTAAAAATAAATTAGTTACGTGATTTTTATGATCACCAGCAGATAAGTGTCGGAATGCACTTCGGCTGCCAGCATGCTGAGTAGTAGCGTGTCTGAAACAGGTCGCGTAAGAAAAAAAGCTCATAAGCGGTAGAGATTAATCTTAATTGCTACAATTAACAACAAGACAAACCCGAAGGAGACTTTCAGCCGCGTTCGGATTGCTTCTTTTCCGACAGCAGTAGACTAAGACATAGAAACGGGTAGAATATCAGTTGCAATCGGATTTGCTTTCTTGCCAAAAGCAGATACACGAACAGGAACAGGCAAAAACTTCATGGCAACTGCAACAATCACCAACGATCCGGGTTCATTAACTGCAAACCGGAACTTGTCTTTCGGCATTAGACGTTGCCATCATTTTAGCTACATCTATCGTGTCAGACACGACGAAGATTCCTTTGACAGAATCATTTCGAGAGGCCGTAACAAGCTTCTTATTGGTTACGGTGAGGATCCAAATAGACCTGTGACTAAGCGCAGATCAGACTATGCCGAAGAGCAACGCATCCAGCAAGATCTCCTGATTCGTGAAACAGCAAAACGGGTGCATTGCTCCTGAAGACAAGAACGGTGTTAACCCTGTAGAGGGTATGTATTTCACCGCCAAAAGCATGATTGAAAAATGAATGAAATTTCGGACCACAAAAAGATAAGCAATCCCCATATTTTATTAACATGTGTAACCAAAACACCTTCAAATGTCGTTGTTAGATAACCGTGCCGGCAAATTTGACTACAATTGCGCTTATTAAGTATTTTTGAAGAAATCTTATGCTATTCAAGCTCGTATTCCTGTTTAAAAATAGAACGAATACATTCTTTAGAAATCACTAATTGTAGATAATCCAATGTATTTGATAGAATAATATTTCTGAGAACCACGTTTTTGAACAATGGGTATATTCACAACATAATAGTAACTATTTTACAAATTAAAACATACATGATGTTGAATAAGCATTTATTTCCAGCGTTTTAGAATGCGCTTTAAAGGAATAGATTGATAGATTTAATTAGCAGGTATAGTCAGGGGCGTTTCTGACAGGTAGTTACGGAATATTGAAACGAAAGCGCGGGAGTATCTATAAGGAACCATAAAATAAATAAAAACCATTCGGCAGGGTGTAAGTGAACGTAACAAATTCCCTCCCAGCAATTTTAAAAGGTCGGGGTAAGAAATAGAAGCGACGGGTTAATTAACAGCCCAGCAGAACAAATCACCAGAAGATTTCTTTTAGAGAACAAAAAGAAAAGAAAACAAGTTATCCCGTTCGAAGAGCCACTATATATAGAATAAATGGAAGAAATTTTTTTTCAGAAAACCCAAGAAAACTAAAAAAAAACAAAAAAATCTTTTTATCCGGCTCGAAGCCCAAAGTATCGGACAATAAAAAAATCATTTGGGAAGGAAAAAGGTAAAGGGGGTAATTATCGAAAGCAAAGATGAAATGGCCTAACACCTCAAAAGTCGTCGAAGGATGGATATTTTTAAGAAAAAAATAATAAAGTTTTCAACTTTAAGAAGTTGGTTTCTGCAGAAAACCAAAAGTAAGAAAAGTATACGAAGAAGAAAACTAGCAGCAACCAAAACAAGAGAGTATTGTCTATACTCAAGTATGTACAGGAACAAACAGAGAGCCAGAGTACAAAAATAAATAAGTACTTCACACTGTGGTCATAGAAAATTGTAGTAGACGAATAACCCAAAAGAAGAAAGAAGAAAGCACGCTAATATTGTATAAGACGAAAGTCTGAGCTTTCTTCACATAACAACCACAAGCGAAATACTTAACAAAACCTTCGTAATCCGACAGCTTGCTATTTGATAAAAATTAATATCTCAAAATGAAACGTTGATGAGACGTATTAAAGTATTAAATATTACCAGAAATTCAGTTGAAACAAGTAAAGGAAGTGAAGGAATGTACGAAGTTGTAACTAAAAGCTCCTCTAAAAACGTTTTATATAACACAATTATAAATAAAATCAAATAGACAATACAAACCGACTTAATTGAATAAGAACACCCAGCATTACTGTTCGTGTTCATGTAACTATAATAGCAGCAATTCAATTACTTCGGTAAACGTAATTTAGGATTCTTTGTTTTGTAATTTCTTAATAGGGCTGACTTTTTCGCTTTATCATCTTGTCTTCCGTTTTTGATCATTTTCAAGAAAAAATACACGTGCGACGCTTGGCTACGTTTCAACCTGGTTTTGGGGAGTATTAGACTTGTATCCTTTGAGAAGTTTTTAACATTTAATGTCAGTTTAAGTTGCACTCCCACGTAGTAGAGGTCGTTATCTGGAAATCTCTTTGCAGTTTAGTAATTTACTGAAGTTAAGTAAGATTTATAGTGCACTTTGCATTTAAAGCTCATACTGTAAAAGGCAAGGAACTCGATTGTCCAGGAAAACTTTTGTTTGGAAAAAGCCACTCGTTAAATGGCACTTTATAAAAGATCGTGTCAGTACTTAAAATACCTTAAGGAGTATCATACAAACTTCGCTGCTAAAAATGAAATTTAAAAAATAATACGGAAAGAAACAAAAAATTTTTCCTATTAGAAAACGTCGCTTGCACACTTTTCTTAAAGCGATGTTTGTACATCAATATCCAGTAGTAGCAGCTGGGATTTTAATTATTCTGTAAATTCAGTTTCTGTTGGTAATTGTAGTAATTGAGATTGAAAGCTTCCATCAAACAAAATGGTCCTAAATCATTGATTGTCTATCCTAATTTAGTTAAAATGATTTTGATGGTACAATTCCACTCCATTTTAGATTAATGTAAATTAATTTAAATTATAATATAATATAGTTAGTTAAAGTTTGTTGAATAAGCGAAAGGCGTTGCAACTTTAATAGTATTGTGCTTGATGTAGAAACAAAACTCAATGGTGTTCTGTGGCTTCCTCTTCCCCCCTGAAATACCTGTAAGTTAAATTTTGGACTAGTTATGTAGAGTATATAGAAATATTTTTTTGCACATATTGCACTAATGTCTCATAAGAAACAAAAAAAAATTAACTGAAGTGTCAAACCGAATGGTAAATGTTTGCTCCTGTACGAATTTGAAAAAATTCGGTTTATTATGCAACGCTGATTACACAATCCCAAAAAATAGATAAGTATAAGTTATGACTGTTTAAGTTGAAAAGTTTTTGAAATATGTTGTTTGTTGTTGGATTCTCAGTCCGTAGGCAGGTTTGATGCAGCTCTCCATGCTAATCTATCATGAGATAATCACTTTATCGATACGTAACTATTACGTCCAATTGAATTTGATTGTCATATTCAAGTCTTGCTTTGTCTCTGCCATTTTCAAAACAACGCATTTCTCTCTAATATTAAGTTAAACAATTCTGTATGCCTTTAGGTATGTCCAATTATTCTATCTCTTCTTTTATTTGCATTACGCCACAGAGCTCTCTTCTGACCAATGCGTCTCAATAGCTCCGCATTCGTGATCCGATCTACCCACCTAATCTCTAAAACTCGTCTGTAACACCACCTTTCAAAGGCCTTTATTTTTGTTATTCAGTGCTGCCTATTGTTCACGTTCCACTTCCATACAAAGGCATCTTCAAGAATGTTTTTCTAATATTTCAATTTGTTTGATCTGTTTGATGGAAGTAAGCTCATGGAGGAACCAAAAACAGTCAAAATATTAAAATAACAAATTTTACAAGTTAACGTCGGCAGACATTTGAACAAAATGGTCAATACATAAATAACTGCCAAATTAAATCTTATTGTGTACAAAATTGATCAAGAATAGTTGGATAATTTAATATCTACCCCTTTAAAATCGGATTTAAACATATCTGATTAGTTAGGTTTAATTATTTCTTAATATACTGACAAAACTTCATCATAGATTGTCACCCTTCAAAACAAGTAACGACTCTCACACAAAAACTTGCACACAGAAAAAGCATCTTATCAAATAACTTAACTAATTAATAGCTATGCTCTTTTTTAAAATTTTAAACATGATTTTTACGCCGTCAACAAAATCGATTGTTTTCATACAATACTTCCAGTACTAAATACGACGCGTTTTAGAATTAGCATGGTGACGTTTAAATAGCAACTGCCTTTTATTCTACATTCATTGCGATAACAACGATCCCATGTGGTGTCAGGTTCTATATCCTCTTCGCGAAATCTAATTGTTTCTACGTTTGAATTGGTCCAAGAATTGGGTTTGTCTTCTAACGTAAGCATGAAGAATTTTCTCGGTAAGTTCTAGTTGCTGTTAATTTGCTGGTTTTTGAAGGAGTTACGCAACATCGTAGATTCATCGTTGTAACAGCCTCGAGCTATGATATAATTGACATCGTTTACTTATTTCATCAATATTCAAGATATAACACTGCAACTAGCCTTATTTTATCTTATAATTGGACGTCGTTTACATTTGTTTTATTTTAGTTTTTAGTAGTTATAGAATGTCAATTAAATAGGTTCCTAGAAATATAATATTTTCAATTAAAACACGTTCCATTGCTAGGAAATTTAAACTCCGTTTAAACTTAAACAATGCGTTTTTGTCTAAATACTACTGTATATTTGTTCAATCTAAAATATTATACACGCGACTTCCCTTAAAATGAAAATTATGCTTAATTTGTATGCAATTGAGTACTTTGATAACAAAATGTGAATGAAAATCTTTTGACTACTAAATTAAATTTCTTTTTCTGCATTTGTTTACGCATAATAAAATCTGTTGAATGTCAATATGTTAAGTTATCTAATTCAGGATAAAACTCTTTGAAATAGTGAAATAGCATTATTCTGATTTTAAAACGATATCTCTTCGCCATTTAGTTTATATAATAAGAAAACAACCCTTTTAATCACGGTACGAATTTATTAATATTCTATATACTGAGCGTCTTTGCAAACACATTTTTCTAAACAAACAAATATCTACATCATTTAAGCTTTTTCTTGAATTTGTTTGGGTTTACGGCGTTGCACGTTTGCAAAATGATGCTATATGACCTCTCAATGACATCTAGAGATTATTGAAAATCATACAGCTTTTCATAAACATCCAATGCCGTAAACCCTGGCAAATTCAAGAAAAAGCTCAAATTATGTAGATATATTGCTTTGGATGCTAGCTTCCAGTCTGCCCTGACGCTAGGCGTCTAAAAATATGCTGTGAATATTAGAGTACAGCCGCCCTGACTAATAAAGGTGTAATGATAATTAATTAAAACGCTAAAAATAATATGATGTGGATTCTTACCTGAATATGCCCGTAATGTATTGCCAGCTCAGCGATAAATATAGTGTGGATTTTACAAAAATGAAACGAAACAAAGAAATCTCAACATTACAGTTATAGCTATATAAAATTTTTATGAACAATCATCGATACATGTTTCTTCTACACACAGTATCTAAGAAATTTACTTATACACAGATATACGAAAAGCTTATAAATGCAATTCACAACTTAAGTTTAGAAAGGAACAACATCTTATCACTTCTCATACATTAATGCTATCTCCACCTAATCCTTATTAATTAGTAGAAGGCCCTAAAACTTTTCATGTAAGTCACAAAATTTTTTTTAAACGAAATGTAAATAATTTTAATATTCTCCGATTATTCAGTCTCAGCGTGACCGATCAGTAACATTGAGCTGACCTTTTGTAACAATGTAGTACCTTCGGGTGGAGCATTGGGGACGTGGCCTTTATAAAAATTATAATGACTTTTTGTAAGTGTCAAATCACCCCGTGATTTGATTTCAAAATTAAAAAGACTACTAGTAATTTTCTATATGCGAAAATATTATACCATTTTAATCTACTTAATAATAACGCAAATTGTCTCTTCAAGGGTTTAAAACAAAGTTGTACTTGCGTTGTGGATAGTAAAATTTTTGCTGGTATTTGTGTCTCCATTGTAACATGTCTTTGATTATAATTGCCACTTAAAGATCGTTTTCATTTAGAAATAATTGCATCGAAAAATTCCTGCTTTCATTTCTAGATTTTCGTTTCAATTAATTTTTATATGCCGAAGTTCACTTTATCAGTTTTCAAAAGTTCTTTTATTTTAATAAATTAAAATATCAGGGTGACCTTGCACCAAGTTAAATTATAATTTATATTACAGCAATAAATACGTCGTTGATGCGCTCCATATATACCAATCAGTAAGCTATCTATAAATGGCCAAATGTTGGATGAATGCTGTTCATTACTGACCGGCTCTACATAATAAAAATCTAAATACGTCATCGTTCTCGAATTTTTCGATTACATTTTAGAAGGTCTGACTCATCTCATGATATAATAATTAACTGTAATTTCATGTGTTCTTATTTTTAATTGCCTGCCAGTTTAAAATTTATTGCAATCATAAATATTTTACTACCTCTTTTAAAGAATGGAGCTAATAGTTGGCGTTTATCCCTCCCTATTATAGTTTTAAGAACTTCTGTTATAATTTAAAGACATTAAGACGTTTCATATTTTCTGGTTGATAGTTTTACAGGTATTATTGCTTTCCAGAAACTTAATTGATGTGTATTCATTCACGTTAGTCGATAGTGTAAAGATAATGGACTCTAGAATAATCCTGAGAAGTAGCTTCCTTGAAAGAAGAATACTTCGCATTAGATACTCGTAAATATGTCATAACGTCTTCAAGAGGAGTATTGACATTGAAGTTATTTAGTATTTGTAAAGTGGATGAATCTTTACACCATCAACTCGTTTTACGGTCCTTCCAACATGCATTACAATGCAATGGAAAATTGTTTTTAACTAATACTTTTAACTTGCATTAGAAACTTGTTTTTAAATTGGGTTTATTATCATAGAAGTTACGTACTAGAAAATACTATAATAAGCTTATCTTACTAAAAACATTATACACGGTACAGATTGAATATTTCAAAATTTAATTTTCTCAGATTTGGGTTGGTTTTTTTCACAGAATGTAGATTACGTCAATTATACTTAAATAAAAACTTGTAATTTTTGAAATTAGAATTATGTAAGCATCAATAAAAAGAAGAATTGATAACAATATATAAGCATGGGCAAAAACATATAGAGATTTATTACTTAAATATTAAAATATTGTAAAAAACCATATCGTTTATTGTATGGCTAAAGAAACAAAATATCATGCAGAGCCTGAATGATTTAAAAAACAAAATTAAATAAAGAGCTAAACAAACTGCATAAAACAGCAATTTAAACGAACGTATATAAAGACTATCATCTCGAACGAAAGCGCAGTAAAATGAAAAAAAGATATATTTGCTTCCTATGCTTTACAGCATGAAGGCTTGCAAATTGCACTATTTAACATGCATTCAACTGCAATAACTTTTTACTCTTGACATATTTTATGTGCCAATGTAATTCAAACAAAAAGCCTAAGATTAATGAGCATCCGTAAGTGAGCTTTTAATATCCCGGTTTAATATTACAGAAGTAAAATTAATAAACTGCAGCTTTAGGTATTCATAAATCGATAAACTTAATAATGACTTTTCTTGAGAAAAAAGTTAAGCTGCAGTTGAGTGTGAATTTTATGTTAGCAAACGGCTTCTCTTTTGAAAGTAGTTTTAAAACTTTGAAATCAACTTAGTTTATTTATCGCAGAGCGATTTATATACTAAACTTTGTTTGAGCGCACTTTAAAGTCACTCAAGCACTTTACATGTATTAGAATTAGAACTGCGGAAATGGGGATCAGCGCACATAATTAAGTTTGCGCATTGAGTGTTATCTAATAAGTCCATTGTATAACGTCTGTTTAATAAAGTAAAAGATAACTATAAGAATTTTTGCTTCTTCCAAACAACCCTATCGTTTATAAATATTTATGGTTCCGGTTTGGGACTCTGTCATTTTATAAACTAAGGTCGACGTTTTGCCCACTTTCGTAAGGGGCTTCATCAGAACAAGAAAAGAAATAAGTAATAAAAGAATAATAATAATAAAGATAAGAATGATAATAGTAAGTAGACAAGTTAAAGTGTAAAGAGTATGTAACGTTACTTCTGAACTAGCAGACTCACTAGCCCATTTAAGTCAAATGGTGTCTTGTGGCAAGGTAACTGGTAAAAGTAGCGAAAGTGGTAGTTTCTCTTACACTTTAACTTGACTACTTAATACTATCATTCTTATCTATATTATTATTTTTGTTTTATTACTTATTTTCCTTTCTTGTCCCGATGAAACCCATTACAAAAGTGGGTCAAACGTCGACCTTTGTTTATAAAATGACACAATTTCAACCCGGAACCATAAATATTTATAATGATTCCGGCCGTGAAAGCCTCCGAGAATATCCTTATCGTTTAACCTATAATTCAATTTGACGATGAAATCATACTGGTGAGTTAGACACAAAAATTCTCAACGCCAATTTTAAATTTCTTGAAAAGTATTAAATTGTCGGCCCTGCAAGAAATGTATCATTGAGTGAAACACGTGTTAATTACATGGGGAAGAACTAGGTGTGTACGGTGTGCTAAGCAAAACTAAAATTGTTTGTAGAGTATAAAATTTTCCATGCCTTGACTCCGATCTAAGTTTGAAGCACCATATTGCTGCAGTAGCCCCTGATTCAGTTGATTAACGTGTAGTTATAAGTATACAGAATTTCTGAAACACTAAGATTACAATCTTGAATTTACAGATAGTTTAATGTGCAGAGTTTCTTCAAATTTATACCAAATACTAACCATTAGTATGTGGCCAAAGTAGTTTACGTGAATCACTGGATAAACATTTTTCTTACGTGCAAACTACATTTCCTTGTATGTCTGGATGACGAAGAAGAAACCCACTTCTTATCAGTGAAATAATCATTTTCTAAAAGCGATTATCTATGGTACTGAAACAATTCTCGACTGATTTGAATTATGCGCTGGGTTTGTTCATACGTCAAACCATGGGTGTTTTATTTATAAAATTTATTCCATTCAAAGGCCGACTAAGAATTTTGAGGAGTCAAGTTTTCTGATTCATCTCAAATACCACTCTAAGAGCAAGCAGTCCTGCAATGTTTCTTTCATGGTGACTTATTCACTTGAGATTATATGGAGCAAAATGTATTTTAAATAAAAGAATATTTTTTTCAAGATGCACCAACTTTTTCAGGACCATTATTGATGATTATAGATCTAGAATAACAGAAACAAGGCGTAGAATTTTAAATTCTGTAATGGATCCCTTACAATAACTACAAGTGAGCTAGGGATTCACTGAGATTGATAAACGAACCATCCATAACGCAAAGTAAGTAAAAATATTAAAAAAATAGTATACTGACGACTTAATATCTGCAGTAGAGCTTGTAAAAAACAACTGCTATTTGCAAAAACAAGATCCAATTTGAATGCAAATTGGAGACGTAAAGAATGATTATTTTCTGATTAAAAACAATAAACACTGGAAATGATAAGCCATATACGCTATTAGTATGCTACAATTGCTACAGACCCGACCCTTACCTAGTAAATTTTATAGTTTAAGCATGCAAATTTCTAAATGAGAGCTATAACAGATTATCAGTTACGATTAGGTCCTCCTGCACTGGTTTCGATTCCTCAGGTTCTTGTTGTCCGGTTTTTAGTATATTTATGACGTGTACTTGCCAGTCGTAGCAGCAGTGCCCTATAGAGGAAAGGTAAGAGGGGTTGGAGGGATAAACGAGCACTACATCACAACACAGGCGACAACACACTTACGATTATATCCTTTTGCAGCGGGTTTGATTACGCATGTTCTGGTTGTTTGGTTTTCAGTAGATTTATGACGTGGTGCTTGTCGGTCGTAGCTGTAGTGCCTTACAGAAAAAAATGTGAGATGTTGGAGAGATAAATTTAGGTTGATATAAATTACCACCATAGTTTCAACACCCATTCATCATAAGATTGGCTTGTTCAAATTGGCCGATGCTCTACAATCAATTGGAGTAGAGTACTTCAACGCTTCAATAATGCATGTTCACAGTACATTTCCGGAGAGCGATAAAAATCCACAAAAGTATCTTAACGCATTTAACCATATTAAAATCAATCTAATCGTAGAACGTAACTAATAATTTATAGAATAAGCAGGACCGTATTAAAAAAATATAGAAAGTTACTTCACTTTTATACAAAAAATAACATATTATATATAAGAAATAGAAACTGGTTATTTAATAATTGAAAAAGGTATGCTACGGGTTAATTCACTTAATACGTTACAAGTATTAAAAGAGTCGTAGAGTTTCATTAATGGAGTTCATGCAAATCGTTTAGTGGTTGTTGAGTTAATAAATGCCTACAGAGGTTACTTTAGACCAAATTTGAAAAGATTTCCATAAAAGCGAAAAAGTTATTATACACCATTTATGATCAAATATTCTGCTTACTATTGATGCTTATTTAAAATACTTACAGACAGTTTAAGTGATTTACTAATAAATATCGTAGGTTTTATAAAAGTATCAATTCAAATGATCTAAATTAGAATTGAATTTTTCATGCACGAAGCTGTTTAACGATCAGTTGTTTCGCGACGTGTTTAACGCTTACACCAAAGTAGGCAGCAGTATCAACTGCTGTGCGCGCAAAGCTATTTTCTGCAAGTTAAATCACACCTCACATCGCATTATTCGGTCCACGACGCTGTTTTGTGGTTACGTTAAGCTTTGTTGCGGTATACCCTTTTGTGCGTGATGAGCACTTTGCGCCTCATGCGCCGCTTTGCGACTACGTAAAGTGTCCGGAAGTATATCCTTATTGGAAAAACTTAAAAATAACAATAACAATAATACGTGTCATTTTAACGAGATTTGAACACTATGCGCCCGAATTTTAGAATACACATCAAAATAAGACAAAATCGTTATTTGGGGTTTTTTAAAAGTTAAAAAATAACAGAGTTCCGTGTAAGTTTGTTCGGTCTTATGGAACCCATCGAAATATGACGAAATAGTTCTTTACGTTTTTTTTTTTTTAAACCGGTGGATAACAGCTACGGACGATTAGGTGCAATTCCTTAAAAGGTATTATATTTACATCTCGAAGGTGAGCTAGAGAAAAAATAAGAAAATTGTGACCCCTTCTAGACCAGCACTCATCGGTCTTGGAGTTTGAGCATCTTCGGCTACCCCCATGCGGCGATAACATGCATTTTGTGCATTGTTTTTATGTTTTCGATATCGAGGCCTAGCTAATGCAAAAACACTTGATGGTTCTCGTTCGATGCCGTTTCAAAAATTTGTGTCCTGACATTCTACCGAAAGAGGCTTGACGTGAATTTTGTTGATCTTTCAGTTTTCAGAAATAAACGGACTCATAAGATTTTATAGTTTGTTACGGATGAAATTTTTCTACTGTTACGGGTGAAACAATTTCAATTTTTACTTGCCTTGAAGGAGCGGGGATTGTAGTAATAAAAAGGGTTCTTATAGATAAATGTGTCGAAAAAATAAAGAAACAATAAAAACTATAAAACAAATAAATAACAAGATTTTCAACTAAATTTCTGCATTACATTAACGCTTATTCTGAAATGTTTTGTTTTCGTAAATATCGAGGAGCGTCAAACAGTTTGTCATCGCAACTTTTGTGATGTCCTTGTCTATGTGGAAGACTTTTATTTCACATTAACTTCCTCGCTTTGCTTATTCTACATTAGATTGTCACGTTTCTTTGTATACAAAAACTACTCCTTACAGATTTGTCTAATACTGGGGTAACTGTAGATCCTTCACAAGTTTGCTAAATAAATTAAATAAAAATAACATCAAACTAGTTTAGCCCCTATTTTCATAAAATCCATTGTTATGCATATACTTTTATAACATTAACTTTTTCTGCAATTTGTCCAGGTGATATTAAACTAAACCCTAAGACAAATCTTAAAGGAAATTTAGTCCAATCCAGCCACAAAACTATTCCCTACTTCACATTTTTCTACTTTCTTATTAAACTACACATTTATGAATCCTAAATGAATGATAATGTCGTTCTTCAAACAAGAAAACGCTCCAATACTAACGTTACATTATCACCTTGTCCTTTCCAAAATACATAACACCTACACATCTTTTAATATTTTACTGCTAATAGATTTACGAGGACTAACGTCCTATGTCGAAAAAAATGTCAAAACTTATTTACTTCCACTTCTACATATAAATTATACCGAATCTTACATAAGTCTGTACTATTACTTACAGTTTTATTTCCTCAAATTCAGGTAATGTCTAGGCCATACCAGGTTTTCCAGTTTCAAAATAACAGCTACTATATAATTCCAAGATTCCCAAATTAATAGCGGATGAACCAATCCGATTTCACTCCCTACACACGGTCAAAACGAACAAATTTCTGCCGACAAGTGTTTCAAACTTTAACTTTCATTAAGTGTAAAACAGAAAACTTCGTATGTTGCGTCTACCGTTTAGTTGTGTTTCTTTCTAACATACCTGAACTTCACTACATTTCTAAAATTTTACACTAGCATTTCTATCACTAAGTCAATTCACCTATAAGTAGTTATGCTAGGCCAGTTTGGCAAATTTGACGTAAAGCAACATATATATGCCGGTTTGAAAAAAAATCGGCATACAATCCCATGTATATCCAAATAAAAATAAAATGCGGGCGAAACGCTGGGAATCCGGTGCCTTTGTTGGTTGAGAGTTTGCTTAATGATGAATGTGTAATGGGGCTCGTTAGGCCTTTGCCCTCGGGGGCCGCAGCGCTGGGTGTTTTTGTTGTTTGGGCTTCGTTCTAGTTAGGGCGCTTTTGTTTTTGCTTGATGAGAATCGGGGCTCCTTAGAGCGTGGCTCTCGTTCATATTCTCGTTGTATTAGTTGATTAAAAAAAAAGATTTTTAGGTTAAGCAAAAATAATTAGAAACGTGGTGGATGACGTTTTTTAAAACATTCTCAAAATAATGCCGACTGGGGCCCTTTAGCGTGTTCTAAACGGGGCTGTGCGTCATGAGCAATTTTTAAGTTAAGCAAGAAACGTGGTGGATAAAGTTAAACATTCTCAAACTAATAAATGCGGAATGGGGCTCCCTAGGGTGTTCTGAACGGGGTTTTAGGTACTTGACTTCTTCGAAGATTTTTGTAGGTTAAGCTATAATTAAAGGCGGTGAAGAATTTTTAGATTAAGCAAAAACGTGCATGTGGTGAAGAATTTTTAGCGGTCCTCGAGAACTTTATTTTGTATTAAATATTAAATAACACTAAAAAATATACGAATCGTAATATAATGAATTTAGTTTAAAATAAAGTATGTAAGCAAAATCTTGTAAAAACAAGTTGTTCATGGTTGCATCACCAAAATAATTTAACAAGAATTCGCAGCCAGAAATCTAGAGCGCTGGGTGTCTTTGTTGTGAGGCTTTGCCCTAGTGGGAGCGCTTGTGTTTTTGCTTGATGAGGACCGGGGATCCTTACAGCTTCGCTCTCGTTTATATTCTCGTTGTATTAGTTAATTGAAGAGAGAGATTTTTTAGATAAAACAATAAACGTGGTGGATGACGTTAAATATTTTCAAAATGATGAATGCCGAATGGGGCCCGTTAGTATGTTCTGAACGAGGCTGCGCCCCCTTAGGTACTTGACTACTTCGGAGATTTGGTAGGTTAAGATAAAATTAAACGTGGTGAAGAATTTTTAGGTTAAGCAAAAACGTGCATGTAGTGAAGAATTTTTAGCGGTCCTCGAGAGCTTTATTTTGTATTAAATGTTAAATAACACTAGAAAATATACAAATCGTAATATAATGGTTTTAATTTAAAAAATGTTTATGCAAAACCTTGTAAAGAAAAGTTGTTTATGGTTGCATCACCAAAATAATTTAACAAAAATTTACAGCCGGAAATCTAGAATATAACCTTGTGTTTTTATACTAATTATAGCTGTCTGGTAATATGTATGCAAATCATGTCGTTATTTGACTCGTAATATCATGGTTTTAATTAAAATAAGGTGTGTGTATGCATAAAACATGTTAAGACACATATATCGTATATTTTGTTTTTGGTCGCAGATGATAATTATTTTTGTATTAAATATCATATAATGTTTAAAAAGAAACATACAAACGTGTTTATATTTAAAATAACAGCGATATATATGTTAATTATGCGGTTCCTATTCATATTTTAATTAAAAATGTAATGTTTTGTTTTTATGCAAGAAAACTAAAATTTTTGCAAGAGGTTTTGTGCGACATTTAAGTTGGATTAATGTTGGAAAAGAACCAGACAATGTAGCATAAAAAGCAGTAAACCGACGTGTACTTAAATTTAATTGAATCCAAAAAAATATATGCATATCTATGGCAGGCAACCCAACGTGCATAAATTATAACTTGTTAGGGATAAAGTGACTAGTAAGGTGACCAACTACCTATTTTGAAACTAACAGTTGGCAATTATATGATAGGCAAACCAGCATACACCAATTATGTCTTCTTAGAGTAAAATTGTATTATTAGGTGGATAACCAGCCGTTTATTATGTAATATTTATTGTTACATGCATGGTGATAATAATTTGTAATACGCAAAATACCTTTTTTTGTTGTAAAATGAACGATTTATTAAAACACAATAAAAAGATTGTGGATTATTTATACTAGTTAAATTTTACACTGCTAGAGACACCAATTATTACTATTAGTACTAGATGTAGGTATAACAAAATTTGTATTCCAGATGATAGTATGTTTAAGCTATATTACTATTTAAAGAGACGCTGTAAACATGATTAGTGAAATTATTAAAATTAACGAATGTAAAAGAAAATTTGTAAAAGCAAGTATTTTTCTAAAGGTATGCATAACTTACAAATCTAAAGGTTTCAACATTTCGCAAACTGAAATAAATATTTCTTATTTTTTTGCAAAAGACGCTCATACAAGGCCCTTTAATAACCGCATTCAGAAAAAAATGCATCTTAGTTAATGACCTCGAGGATTGTACTGTTTATAATCTAAATTAAAATAACATATCGATATATGTAAATTATGTGGTTCTTGTTCATTAAAACAACTATTTTGCATGATCCTTAATTTAGCAGAATAAATTTTGAGTAGTGCTACATTGTCAATACATTTTTATTTTCAAACCTGTTTCAATTATTGTAGAATTTAGTGCTTATAAATAACCTACTTTATTTTAATAAGTTATTCATAAATTAATAATTATTGTCAAAAGAAATATATACACGTATGGTAAATAATTGCAAGGATGTTCTATCTAAGCCAAATGACGAAAAACTAAGCGCAGATAAATCTGATGATTATTATAAACAACTACTGTCGATGGTTGTGAAATATCTGCAACTAATGTTGACTATGCGAAAAGATATATTGGAAAAATTTTAAATAGGCAAATGTTCAAGTGCTGGAGGAACTTGGCAGGCGCAAACTGCTTATCCCCCTTCACAACCACTGAATGTCGGAGAATTAGGGTATATAATTGTAAAACAATAGAAGGGGGGTTGAACTGCATCTAACAAGAAAGAACAGCGCTTATGATCAAAAATAACAAACATAGAAACATGAAGAAAATTATTGAAAGCATATGTGTGGAGCACAGCATAGTATGCCTATGAAATACGGGCAGAAGGAAAAGCATACAGAAAAACGGTAGCATCCTTTTGGAATGTTGTACTCAAATGTATGAAGATGATAGTATGGACAGACAAAGTTAATAACAAATAGGTTATAGAAATAGTAGGGGAATAAAGATATCTGTGGAAAAAATAGGAGAAATAGAATGGCAGAATACGTTCTAAGATATTTTTGGGAAATAGTATGGGATATATTACAAGCGGAGATAGGAAGAAGGAGGTAGATGTAGACCTATATCAGATAGTGATAGATGCAGATTGTGCAAATTTCAGGAAAATGTGTAGGTTAGCTCAAAATAGGAAACAATGAGGGTACGCGACTAACCAGTTCCAGGACTGAAGATCTAATGATGATGATAAAAATATCTTTTACTAAAGTTATTCATAACGTTTGGTGAATGGTGTTATGTTTCTTGAAAATGATTTGGATTTCCGAAAACATTAAAATAACAATTAATTTGAAAGACTTTAGCTTGAATTTTGTAAATCTGCTCTTTTAAGTAATGTTTCAGATGGTCCTTACAGTCATGTCATCTTTTACCTTTAGTTATTTAGGTTAACACATAAAATTTAATAATCGATTAAATTAAATGTCAGAAATTAAATGACCGAAGTTTGGCACAATTAACGAATTTACTCACCAGTAGTACGTAATAGGCTTTTACAATTGAAGTTCAAGTTACTTATATTAAATTTGTTTTTTAAGTGACATTAGTTTAAAGCAAAATAAGTGTCTCTCTCACTAAAAGTTGAAGTATACAAATTATACAAAAAGGTAGGTTTGCAACTTTAATATGTAAAATTCTCGACGACACCTAAAAAATGTTCTCTATAATAACGCTGAAGTGTTCAAGTTTAGCTTCAGTTTTTATGCTCTCTAAAAAGAGCAAAGCACAATGACACGTGTTTGATTACAGTAGCTTACAAAGTCTTAGGTGTACAGGCGTAGAAGCTGTGTATAACTTGCAACTTCTTACATTGTTTGACTAACAATGGTAACTGAACCCGTTGTCAGATCTATTTCGCGGTCCTGTCTAGACAGCTTTGTTCTATGCATAAGACCACGCAAATCTAACGCGTTTTGTATCGGTTCATAAAAGTTTTGATTAGCGTATTTGTTTTTGTTGTTTAGCTACTGACTTGAAGATGTTTTAAATGAAAAGTATGATGGAAAATACAATACAGTGGCTCCTAATACTTCATATAGAACAGAAGTTGTAAATTTCCACCCTTTCAGAATATAAAGTATTATATTTTCTGCATATTGGTTGTACGACTTAAATTTGATTTATTTGGAAAGTTTGCATATTCTTGTATTGTAGTTTGCGTGATGGTACACAGTTTGCATTAAGTGTGGGTTTGAGAATAATAGTACAAACTGCTAAAATTATATTTTAGAGAAAAAAACCAACATCTTTTTTGATTGACGTAATATTAATCAATTACAAAAATATATTTGGTAACTAGACAACACAATTTTGAATATTAAAGTCCTATGTGCTGTCATAGTGCACGTCGTGACCAAATGATGCAGTATATTGTCAGTAATGCGCCAACATACTGCGCGAATTAGGTTTTGGGTTTCTTGGTACGACTTTTAAAAAGCTTTTCTAAAAAACTTCTTCTAACAAATTTATTTTACACTGAATTACAATGATTAATTTTAATTTACAAATACGTTATGTTCAGTAACGTTGAAGATCGAAATTATTTTAACTTGACTTACACTAATTAAATAAATTAAGATTATGCTGAGTAGCTGAACTGACAACAATGTTAAAGTTGAGAAGCTCTAGACTGACTGGGCATCTTGGGCTCTCGCGGGTATTTATGTTATCTCTGCCCCTCACCTTGCCTGTGGGAACTGCAGAGCTAATGTGACCTGCACCTGCAGCATCACGTTTCATATGGAATACAATGTCTGTTTCCGTTCTTACTGTCTGGCTTGTTGAGCTTGCATTCACCATTTTATTATGTCTTTCAATATTACATTGTTGCATCTAACCTAAGTTTTAATAATTCTTAATTCTTAATGATTCCATTAATTGCATATATTTTCTAATTTGGGGATATGTAACTCCTCCCGACGTAGATAAAAATTAAGGGGTTTTGCTTAATTTTTAAAACTCATTGTTTCTAAAGGTCCATTTATCATTTCTTTAATTCTTTTTGTTTCTTGTTTCTTATTACTAAAATTCGTTTTTTTGTTCCTATATGTAAGATACATTTTGTACAATACATACATAGTTAATAAAATGATTACAATAATTAATAAAATTGTCCAAACCCTAATATTGTCATAATGTACTTTTGGCACTTTCAATTCACTTAAATGTTCTTTGTAGTTGTCTATTAGCTTTACAGCTTGGTTGAGATCGTCTAGGTCTAGGTGTTCTAGTTGCATAGGTTTTTTGCTGATTTCGTCGTCTTCGGGTTGCGTAAGCTTGAACTGTAGTTCTGGTAAATTTGCGATTTTTATCGTTTTGGTAAACTCGAATAATTTCATTTTTTAATTTTAAATAGCAATCTTCTTTTATGGTGATTACCTTATTTCTAGTTAATGCTAAGTCGTTTTTATCTTGGTTGCAATGGGCGGTTACTATTACTTCTTGCGAAAATACAGCAATCCATTTGTTGTCTGTAGCTTTTTGAATTTTCTTATTTGTAATTTGTACTGGGTTTGGATCACAATTCTCATAGTGATTAGAGAATCTTAACAATTATACTTTACAGGGGCCATCTGCTTGAATAGCTGTTGTCGTTAATGATTGCCATATGTTTTGGCTTGCTGATACTTCTTTGCATTTTTCATTAATGAAGCCATTGAAACGAATTTTCCTGGCCGACTAAAACACTACTTTATTAACACCATACTTCAAGTTAGGTGTCTGCAAAACTAAATCTTCCGACATAACTAGGGGTCTATTCCTTGGGCAGAGCCATGAGCAATGGGGGGGTAAGTCGATATCTGTAGGGGGGTCACACTCAAACTAAAACAAACAAGCGCCACCAAGTCCAGATTGATTTATATTAATGGCATAGCAAATTTCTAAGGGCGGACGTGGAGACCCAAAGAAAAAAAGATCGCCTTCGCTGACATACAAACTTGTCTTAACAGAATAAGACACTGCTCCTGTAAGAAAGAATAATAGTTAAGTCACCTAAAAAAAATGGGAACACTATTTGCGTCCCTCAAGTATACCTAAAATGCATAGAGAATATTTTCTACATAATGGAATCATAAAATTTAACTCTTGCTGTCTTTTGTTTATCAGGTCTGATCAAACTAGATCAGAATAAAAACTTTAAAGGTAGATTATTAATTTACTAGAAAAATTTTCTTTGTTTCAGTAAATAAAATTTCATTATAATTAAATAAAATAAATATTTGATATTCTTGCAAAATTGTTGTAAGGTTTATCAACTGATCCTTACTCAAATATATTACAGTTCAGTGTAACTAACAATATTAAGGTTTTTATAACCCAACCAGATCTGTGTAGGTCACTTACAAATGAATATACGAAATTTTCTCATTAATTTAACAAAATTAATATTAGTTTGAAGTCAAAAGAATCACCAAGATATTCTCTAATTTTATCAAAAGTGGCAGTACTGTAATGCTAAACATCTGTTAGCCATTGTGCAATTGTTGACGGCATTGTTCAAACAAACAGGTGACGTAATAGCAGCTGTTAATTTACGTTGTAGCCACGTGTAGTCACATATTTACGGAACTAAGTGAAATCAAACCCGATACTGGGGAAAACCAGTCTAATCACAGGTAAAGTGAATAACAATTTTGTACATCCAACAAACAAAATGAAATAATGTACTTTCAGAAGGAAGTACTGAGGAAATTCTTAATTCTATTACGAACCCAAAACCGGCTGTCGTCTTTGGTTGCAATGGAAACAACTTCGCAGTGCGGGGCCTGCAGCTAAATATGCTTGTTTTCCATGCTTTAATACAGATGTAGGAGCGAAGCGGATTTCTCACATTGGTTCAAGGCAGCATTACTTCATAGCGTAATCTTCCGTTTTCTAATTTTATTTACAAATATAATCTTTCATTGTGTAGTCCATAAGTTAAGGTTTCTACATTGTAATTTCAAAGTGGTCGTGCGGTTTCTAATTTATCGTTGCAGTTTCTGACGTGTTGTTGCGCTAAATAAATTTTAAATTAGCTAATATGATAACGAATATGCAAAATGTGGATTAAGTACTAACCGTTACTCAGGAAGTGTTTCACCAAAATAAGGCGACCCGGAGGTCACTCGCCATTCTTTTGAATGCATCTTCACGCTGCCTTTAACTATCGACGAGTGCGCTCGCTGCGTTCTTGCATGGTGGGAGGATCATAAGTGGGGTTCTCGAACCTCTCACGCGCGCGCCAGTGGCTGTGGAATTGCACCGAACTCCGAAACAAATAGACTACTAATCCTAGATATAGTAATACTATAAAAATTTGATTGTTACTCGAATCTTTATTTTAGTTAATAAAGGTATTTCAATATTCATTGTACGTTTAATGAATAGGTTCTTTTACTGCTAAAATAAGATTGTTACACTACCCCTTTCCTAAAAGAAAAAATTTTTTTTTAGAAAAACTTCAAATATAACAAATACAAAAAAAATTTTTTATAACAATACTAGCCTTTCCTACCTTCCTAACTAACTATGCAATTTTATGAATTTATTCAAATGGAGGGGACAAATATTTACAAATGAGTGTGTTGGTAACTACGTGTACCTGACGTCCATCGGGAGACAAAATCGGGGAGTCACAATCGGTAATAATCAAAATTGGGAGGGGGTCAAATTAGAAAGTCAAACACTCCACGGGACAAAAAAAATTCAAATTTACAATATTTCCTGACTTGAGATTCATACTTCTAACAAGGCTAATATTTCTTACCTATAAGCAAACACTTACGATTTACTTCTAATTTCAAAAAAAACTTCACTTCCAGGAGCTCATTTAGCTCTATCTACAAAAAAAGGAATGCTTCCTCATCAAGACAGCATAACTATTCAAAACATCATCACTACAAGGTGATAATCAAAAGTAAGACCCTACTAATAGGTCTATATTTAAACACCATCATCACAAAGTGATAATCAAAACAAAAGTGACCTAACCATAAGGTTACTTATCAAATGCAAATACAAAATATCATCGCTTCATCGTAAAGAGATGATCAAAACAAAGGTAACCTAACCATAAGGTTACTTATCAAATGCAAATACAAAATTGAGCCAGTCAGGGCTGTACTATCCTACACCCTACTGAATATCCTATCACTGAGTTCCAACAAACAACTGATCTCATTAGTGATGGACCAAATGGTGAGACTCACCAAGCCAACTTTGACCTTATCAAATCAAAGAACTTCGAACGGTCAAAAGGAATAAGGGAAAGAATAATCTAATATTCTCTCTACCTCGATATGTAGAAATCAGGACCAACAATTAAATAGCCCACCTACTTCTACACTGTAAGGATATCTGTCAAAGACATCCTCCAAACACATCTCTGAGCAACGCGCGAGCAAAATGTCCAGCGTGCACACCAAGGCACACCTCAAACCTACAAAATTTACAAAATCTCTAACCACTTATTTCACTTCTCAAATAAAATACTCAATATTAGTGAACCGACACCAAATCAAAAATCGGAACAAAATAAAACAAACCACTACGTCATTACTTAATATCAAAGAGATGATCGGACCGGAATTAATCGTCAGGATCATCATTTTCCTTTGGATACGACGCTTCAACTGGTTTCAAGTACTTTACGTGCCATTTCCTGCTCTTGTCCCATCTTCGTTCTCTAACTCATATACTAAATTGGAATGTTTTTCCGAACTTTACTCATAACGAACTTAGGGGCTAACTTAGCGGAAAATTTATCACTAGCACTCGAGAGGACCTTATTAGCTCTCCAAACACTTTCTCCGACTCGGAATGAAATGTCTCTTCTCCTAAGATTGTAGCGTTTACTCGAACGTTGGTAAGCTACATGCAAATTTTCACGGACATTTCCAAAATATCAAACAAAGGTTGACGATCCAAAACATAAGAAGGTCTACTACTGGAGACGACATCAACATCTTCACCCGGTATAAAATTATCATTATAAGCTTTTCCACTTAAAGGTACCTGACGACCAAAAACTAAAAAATTTGGCGAATAGTTGGTGGACTCATGTTTTGCTGAGTTGATTGCGTATTGGATCTTTGATATCTCCATATCCCACGTATCATGTTCTTCTACGTATGAACGGATTGCTGTACCAACTGTCTTATTGATTCTTTCCACAAAATTGCATTGAGGAGCATAAACAGCATTATACCAAATCTTTTGAATTTCGTACCTTGCACACAAAGCTTTAAAAATACGTCCGATTAATTGTGGACCATTATCACAAATAACAAACTGTGGTACTCCATAGACAAGAAATACTTTTTCCTCCAAAAATTTCTCGATCAAATGTGCCGTGGCACTACGTAAAGGTTGCAAAATCGAATACTTCGAGAACCAATCACCAACAACTAAGAGCCATTTACCTGCTTATGAGTCTTCAATAAAAAAAACTAATCAAGACGATAGCTAACAAAAAAAATCAGTGTTCAAGTACACTCTCATCCTACTACCAATCGAACTGTCGAAACAAATACAATGCTTCACAACGCCTAAATATGCTAGAGTGACAAACCCTCTACGAGTCTCACCTAGACTAACAATACCAAAATTTACATCAAATCAAAAAAAAGATGCAAAAAAAATTCTAGAGCGCCTAACTCACCTCGAGTCTCGTCTAGACTTACGCAATGCCGAGCGACCAACTCTTCCTGAGTCTCGTCTGGACTGACATACTGCTGAGCGACCAACCACGACGACAAGTTCCGCCT
Organism: Platerodrilus igneus; assembly: GCA_036346225.1. Lineage (NCBI taxonomy): Eukaryota > Metazoa > Arthropoda > Insecta > Coleoptera > Lycidae > Platerodrilus > Platerodrilus igneus. The sequence continues at coordinate 4,698,199 of JARFIW010001535.1, forward strand.
AGACTAAATTGCGTTGCAATGCCGATCTAAACAAAATCTGCTAACAAAATCAAAAACGTGCTTATGCACAAAGAGCAATTCTCAAACGACACAACGACAGCTCACTCCAATGTACCTTCAAAATAGAATCTCTAGCCTTATAATCAAATTTGGACAAAAATGTTCTTTATTGACTCAAACAAATCAAACAACAGGCTTATCAGCTTCTTTAGCTGACAGTCTTCCTAAAATTTTCCTCAAAACTGGTTTTTCACTCACTACTCCCGTTCTTCTTTAAGCAGACAAACAATTCGGAATATCCGACATGATTACAAAAGCCTAATGGAATCAAACTGAAAGATCTAAATGATCTGAACCTTACAAAAATGATCAAAACAAATTCGTACTACTAAAGGTAAAAATCAAAAAGTGTTTTGGTAAAATTATTTTGCCAAAACAATATCAAAAAAATTTAAGGGTCAAAAAAATTAAAGTCAAAAGTAAATTTGGCCAAATTAATTAATTGACCGTAAGGGGATTAACGTTCCGACCAATCCTTTATCAAAAGCAAACAAACAAATCTAACTGTCAAATAAACTTTAAGCAAACAAATTTTGGAGCAAAATAATTTTTGGACAAATGGACTTCAAAGCAAAATAAATTTTAAGCTAACAAATTTCGATGCAAAACTATTTTTGAACAAACAAATCTCGAAGCAAAATACTTTTCGAACAAACTAATTTCGAAGCAAAATAATTTTTGAATAAACAAATTTCGAAGCAGAAATAAATTTTGAACAGACTATTTCAAAGTAAAATTATTTTTGAACAAACAAGTTTCAGAGTAAAAAATAATTTTTGAACGAACGAGTCTCGAAGTAAAATTAATTTTGAACAAACAAATTTCGAGGTAAATCAAATTATGAACGAACGAATTTCGACGAATCACTCGTTGAATAAACAAATTTCGACGCCCCAAGCGTTGAACAAACAAATTTCGACGCCCCAAGCGTTGGGCGCAAGTGCTACAATTTTTTTTCTCTCTCTAATTGTTGGCTCCGCTAGCCTCACGCATGGGCGCTAGTGAAACGAATTTTCCTGGCCGACTAAAACACTACTTTATTAACACCATACTTCAAGTTAGGTGTCTGCAAAACTAAATCTTCCGACATAACTAGGGGTCTATTCCTTGGGCAGAGCCATGAGCAATGGGGGGGTAAGTCGATATCTGTAGGGGGGTCACACTCAAACTAAAACAAACAGGCGCCACCAAGTCCAGATTGATTTATATTAATGGCATAGCAAATTTCTAAGGGCGGACGTGGAGACCCAAAGAAAAAAAGATCGCCTTCGCTGACATACAAACTTGTCTTAACAGAATAAGACACTGCTCCTGTAAGAAAGAATAATAGTTAAGTCACCTAAAAAATGGGAACACTATTTGCGTCCCTCAAGTATACCTAAAATGCATAGAGAATATTTTCTACATAATGGAATCATAAAATTTAACTCTTGCTGTCTTTTGTTTATCAGGTCTGATCAAACCAGATCAGAATAAAAAATTTAAAGGTAGATTATTAATTTACTAGAAAGAATTTTCTTTTTTTCAGTAAATAAAATTTCATTATAATTAAATAAAATAAATATTTGATATTCTTGCAAAATTGTTGTAAGGTTTATCAACTGATCCTTACTCAAATATATTACAGTTCAGTGTAACTAACAATATTAAGGTTTTTATAACCCAACCAGATCTGTGTAGGTCACTTACAAATGAATATACGAAATTTTCTCATTAATTTAACAAAATTAATATTAGTTTGAAGTCAAAAGAATCACCAAGATATTCTCTAATTTTATCAAAAGTGGCAGTACTGTAATGCTAAACATCTGTTAGCCATTGTGCAATTGTTGACGGCATTGTTCAAACAAACAGGTGACGTAATAGCAGCTGTTAATTTACGTTGTAGCCACGTGTAGTCACATATTTACGGAACTAAGTGAAATCAAACCCGATACTGGGAAAACCAGTCTAATCACAGGTAAAGTGAATAACAATTTTGTACATCCAACAAACAAAATGAAATAATGTACTTTCAGAAGGAAGTACTGAGGAAATTCTTAATTCTATTACGAACCCAAAACCGGCTGTCGTCTTTGGTTGCAATGGAAACAACTTCGCAGTGCGGGGCCTGCAGCTAAATATGCTTGTTTTCCATGCTTTAATACAGATGTAGGAGCGAAGCGGATTTCTCACATTGGTTCAAGGCAGCATTACTTCATAGCGTAATCTTCCGTTTTCTAATTTTATTTACAAATATAATCTTTCATTGTGTAGTCCATAAGTTAAGGTTTCTACATTGTAATTTCAAAGTGGTCGTGCGGTTTCTAATTTATCGTTGCAGTTTCTGACGTGTTGTTGCGCTAAATAAATTTTTAAATTAGCTAATATGATAACGAATATGCAAAATGTGGATTAAGTACTAACCGTTACTCAGCAAGTGTTTCACCAAAATAAGGCGACCCGGAGGTCACTCGCCATTCTTTTTGAATGCATCTTCACGCTGCCTTTAACTATCGACGAGTGCGCTCGCTGCGTTCTTGCATGGTGGGAGGATCATAAGTGGGGTTCTCGAACCTCTCACGCGCGCGCCAGTGGCTGTGGAATTGCACCGAACTCCGAAACAAATAGACTACTAATCCTAGATATAGTAATACTATAAAAATTTGATTGTTACTCGAATCTTTATTTTAGTTAATAAAGGTATTTCAATATTCATTGTACGTTTAATGAATAGGTTCTTTTACTGCTAAAATAAAATTGTTACACCATATCTAAGTTTATTTTGGGAAAGGAACTTGGTTTTGGGAATAATAACTTGATACTTGCTAGTAACTTTCATGAGGAAAGCAAATAAATGATAGTAATTATAAGTGTTACTTTCTACTATGAGGATTTCTATTAAAAATGTAATTTCATAATGTCTTACATAACCTTTCTTTGGTACCATTAGTACAGGGATGCTCCATGGTGAATTTGGATGTGGATTATATCATGCTTCAGTAGGTCTGCTATTTGTCTATCTGCTTCTTCGTGACTTGCTTGAGGTAGTCTATATGCTTTAGTGAAAATAGGTTAATCATCTGTTAATTCAATGTTATGTTTCACGGTGTTGGTGAAAGTTAAGGGTATTTCTTCGCAATGGAATGTATCTCGGTATTCGAAACATAAGTCTTTGATTGCTCTCTTCTCTTCGTGATTAATGTCCTTATTAAAACAAATGTTAATTAAATTTTCTCTTAACATCCTGTAGGGTTGAAATCGTTTTCATATTCCTCGTATATTTCCATCTCGCTAAAGTTTACTTCCTCTACGTCTATTGGGTTTGTCAACGATAGTTCAATGGGGTAATCATTTGAGTTTAAGACTGTTGTAGTAGCGTAATTGTCTATTATCTACACTAATGCTGTAGGCGTTTCTACTCCGAATTGACATGACATGTGGTCTATGATTCCTACTTCGTCTTTTGAATTTACTAAAATTTTTATTTGTTTTTCTGTCCTGGGGTCGATGGTGTATTTTGTTTGGTTTGGATATTACTATTCTGAAATTTAATGGGGATTTTTCCGTGTTTTGTTCTTAGTAGTCGATTTTTATATCGATGTTGGCTTCTAATTTTCTTAGAAGATCCATACCTATTAATCCGCCGTATTTGTCGTTAAATTCAAAGATGCAAAATTTATGTTTCGATTTTACATTTAAGGTTTTTGGTAGGGGTATGTTTGCTATGACTTGATGTAACGTAGTTTTGTGGGCTGTCTTAATTTTAAAGGGTCCTCTTTCTACAAAATCCAAATAATGTTTTTTTACGGTTCTGGGGCTAATTAAAGTTTTTGAAGATCCGATATCGATGAATAATTTGAGTTCTGCGTGGGGCATTTCTATATAAAGTAAATTTTGTTGATTGATGTAATTTAAGTTAATTATGTTTGGTCGTATTTGAATCGGTCTAACTGAAAATTTGAGCACGCGTTTACTTCGTCGTCTACGTAATTTTCATAGGGATCGTTACATTCCTAGTTTTCTGCATGGTTTGTTTCATCGTTTTTATTGGAGTTTGCGTAATTATACATGTCATGATTATTAAAATCTTCCACTTCTTGGTGGAATAGTTCTTCCGAGGTAAAGTTTCGTTTTTGGTTATAGTTTGGTCGGATTTGTGATATTTTTGTATTTTGTATAGTGTTACCAGATGAAGTGTCCATAGGAGTTGGTTTGTAATAAACTGTAAGGTTATTATTCGTCATCGGTGTGTTTATGATGGGGTTTGCGCCGAATGTTTGCCTTGGTTAATTTACGTTTTAATTAAATCTTGGTGTGAATGCGGGTTTTGTAAAATTTGAATTTGGTCTTGGAAATGGTCGGAATTGGTTGTGGAAATTTGTGCTATTAAAGTTTGGGTTGCTAAGTCGTGGTTGATTTGTTTATGCGTTAAATGGTGTAAATTTTGGTTGTGTAGATATTTGTCTCGCGGCTTGTATAGTTTTTATCGGTCAGTAATTTTTGTTTGCGTTAGGATTATATAGTCTATTTTTGTAGTACGTATCGTTTTCTTCGTCTACAATCATATTCATTGCTTCCTCTAAATTTTGAGGTTGTTAAAATCTTATTTCGTCCGATAACCGTTCAGGTAAGACGTTGATGTATGTATCTAAGGCCATTTCGTCGTACATTTTTGTCTTATGTTTCGGTCGGTTTATTCAATTTTTAGCTTTGTCAAAATTAAACTTCGTACGTCTTGGCATTTTATACCAAATTGATAGGGTAATTATGTTCCATCCGTAGGTTTATTAATTTGCGAACTAGACATTTGATGTTTCGTTGGTTTCCGAAATATTCAGTTAAAATGTGTTTGAATTCTTCCCATTCGATCAGATCTTTGCGACTGGCAATCAGGGTTAATGCTCTGCCGGTCAGCTTGCTTATTATTTGGCGTAGGAGTAACTCATTGCGTTCGCAGTCTCCTGGTTTGTAAAGGGATTTTAAAGATATCTAGCACGCGGTTATGAAGATCACTAGTAGCGCTTGACTACCGTCGTATTGTGGAAGGCTTTCGAGATAAAGCTTTATGCCTGAGTTCATGGTTGCTACAGTTTAATGGTTGTTTTTAGTTTAATTTGTATTAAAATTGAGAGTTATTTATCAGAATATTTTTTTTCAGTTTGGGTTGTATTAGTTATTTAAAGAATCGCTTTACGTATATTTTGTATGTAGCTATAAGGTGTTATAATTACATTAAAGAATTTTTGTTTGGTAATCGTCTGTCAATTACTGTCACGTTGGAGTGCGTATTTTTATACTTTGCAAATGTTGCAATTGTTGCGGGTTGAGTTTCAGGGTTTTTCTGAGTAATTTTATGTTAGTAATAATTTCTTGCAATAACTGCGTTATAATTGTGCGTTTTTATTTCAGACTTGCTGAGTAATTAAGTTTTGTAGTCATAAGTAGCTATAATTGTCTCGTTAGATTTTGCATTAATAAGTGCATAAAATGCTCCTCTATAATTATACAATTCCGTTGCCGGATTTCTTGAAAAATGTTATTTCAGTCTTTGTGATAAGTAAATCGTTTTGTTAGAATAAAGTGCATAAACGTTTTTTATAATTATATACTTTCGTTAATTTACTGTACTGAAAGTATTTTATTATAGAGCTTTATAAAGATTTGATTATTATTGAATCGTTTCAGTAATAATTTGCTGTAATAAAAGAATTGCGTTCTATTTATACATTAAAATTTCGGACTTTGCTGAATAAGTCGTTTTGTTTTTATCTTAATAATTTGTTGTAAACTGTGTACATAATGCGTCTTTATAATTTCTTTGTTAAATAATAAGTTTCCTAAGTAAATTCTTTTCAGAAATGGCAAAAATAATAAAATTGCGATAAAAAATTGTACCTAAAAATTGTTCTTACATAAAAAATTTTTCTAACTAATTGTCCCTAAAAATTATTCTTACTAGCTAGTATCAATAGTCAGTTGATAATGGCCTAGGAAAATGAACTTGGGTACTTACAAGAATTTGTTTGCCAGTTCCATTATTTTTGTTCCCTTTGTAACGAATTTTCCTGGCCAATCCCACACATGGGTGCCAGTGAAATGTTTTCCTATATTTCTCTGGCCGACACTACTTTATTATCACCATGCTCCAAGTCAGGTGTCTGCAAAACAAAGTCTTCCGACGTAACTAGGGGTCTATTCCTTGGGTAGAGCTATGAGCAATGGGGGTAAGTCGAAATCTGTAGGGGGTCACACTCAAACTAAAACAAGCAGGCGCCACCAAGTCCAGATTGATTTATGTTAATGGCATGGCAAATTTCTAAGGGCGGACGTGGAGACCCAAAGAAAAAGATCGCCTTCGCTGACACAAAACTTGTCTTAACAGAATAAGACGCTGTTCCTGTAAGGAAAAATAATAATTAAGTCACATAGAAAATGGGAACACAATTTGCGTCCCTCAAATATACCTAAAATGCATAGAGAATATTTTCTACATAGGGTGTCATAAAATTTAACTCTTATTGCTTTTTGTTTATCAGGTCTGATCAAACTAGATCAGAATAAAAGACTTTAAGCGTGGATTATAAATTTACTAGAGAGAATTTTTTCCGTTTCTGTAAATAAAATTCAATGCTATAAAATAAAATGAATACTTGAAATACTTGCAAAGTTAATGTAAGGTTTATCAACATGATCCTTACTCAAATATATTACAATCCAGTGTGACTGGTTATACTAAGGTTTCATAACCCAATCAGATCTGTGTAGGTCATTTACAAATTAATATACAAAATTTTCTCTTTAAGTTAACGGTATTAAAATCAATTTGAAGTCAAAATATTCACAAAGATATTCTCTAATTTTATCAAAGGTGGTAGTAATGTAATACTAAACATCTGTTAGCAATTGTGCAATTGTTGACGGCATATTTCAAACAAACAGGTGACGTAACCGCAGCTGTTAATTTATGTTGAAGCCACGTGTAGTCACATATCTACGAAACTAAGTGAAATTAAATTTGATACTGGAGAAAACCAGCTTAGCTACAGATAAACTGAATAACAAATTTGTGCTTCTATAAAACAAAACGAAATAACGTGCTTTTAGAAGGAAGCACTGAGGAAATCTTAAAGCTATTACGAACCAAACCCCGGGCTGTTGTCCTTGGCTGGAATGGAAACTACATCGCCGTGCGGAATCTGCAGCTAATTATTCCTGCTTTCCATGCTTCAAATACAGGTGTTGCAGCGAAGTGTGTTTCTTACTTTGATTCAAAATGCATAAATTTTGTAGCGTAATCTTCCATTGTCTAATCTTCGTTATAAATATAATTTTCCATTGCGTTGTTTATAAGTCGTAGTTCGTAAGTTGTAGTTGCGCTAAACAAATTGTTAAATTAGGTACTATGATAACGAATATACAATACCAACCGTTACTCAGGAAGTGTGTCACATAAATAATGCAACCCGGAGGTCACTCGCCATTAATTTCAAATGCATGCTGTCGCTGTTCTTACCTATCGACGAGTGCTTTTGCCGCGTTCTTGCATGGTGGGAGGATCCCGAGTGGGGTTGTCAAACCTCTCACGCGCGCGCCAGTGGCTGTGGAATACACCGAACTCCGAAACAAATAGACTAACGACTCTAGATACTGTATTAATGTAAGGATTTGATTGTTACACGTATTATTACTTTAGTTAATAAAGGTGTTTTAACATTCGTTGTACCTTTCATGAATAGATTTTTTACTGCGAAAATAAAATTGTTACACCTTTGCTACTGAACTTCGTCTATTTTTGTACTTTGCCCAGTTTGTCCCAGATTAAGAATAGAAATTCAAGACCACCAGCTGGCTCAATTTTGGTTTCTGCTAATGCTCTTCTGGTATAATAGCGGCTGCGCCAGTTAGGTTTTGGGCCTCTTGGAGCAACTTTTTAAAAAGCTTTTCCAAAAAACTTCTAACAAATTTATTTTATATTGAATTACAATGATTAATTTTAATTTACAAATACGTTATGTTCAGCAACGTTGAAGATCGAAATTATTCTAACTTGACTTTCACTAATTAAATAAATTAAAATTATGGCGAGTAGCTGAACTGACAACAATGTTAAAATTCAGAAGCTCTAGACTGACTGGCCATCTTGGCGTCTCGCGGGTATTTATGTTATCCCTGCTCCTCACATTGCTTGTGGGAACTGCAGAGCTAATGTCTGCTTATTTCTTTATTTAATATAATGTAACAATCTTAATTCTAATAACTGCCGTCTTATAACCTACTGTGACCTGCACCTGCAGTATCACGCTACGTCTGGCATACAATGTCTTTTTCCGTTCTCCCTGTCTGGCTTGTTGAACTTTCATTAACCTTTTTGGTATGTCCTTCTATATTACATTGTTGCATCTAACTTAAGTTTTAATAATTCTTAATTCCTAATGGTTCTATTAATTACATATATATTCTAATTTGGAGGATATGTAACTCGCGTCTTAAAATACCAAAGGATTTCAACATTTTTTAAGTTAAGTAATGAAAAATAAATATAATATATGTTATGAATGAACGTAAAACATAGCAGCTATGTATGCGATACCCATAAGAAACATAACTAACAACTCATATGTGTGCGTGAAGGGTCATACAATAACGTTTGAATTAATAGAAGAAAATTTCTAGTTATTGATTGGTAACGTACAAATTTTTGTTACCGATCTTTTTAAAGTCACCTTCAATTTATGTCATAAATGTCAAACTTGAAGGTTTTATTATTTTGACAACGATCCTAGGTCATGGATCGAAACGTAAATAAAGATGATTTTAAAAACTATGAGTGGTTTATTTCCCAAAAAAGATTAAAAAAAATTTTCTTTCTTGATTACAACCATCGTTCCATTTCTTACGTTGATTTGATTTTGTTTCCTTTTTTCAGCGTAGTTGGAGATGGAAAATGTACTCTTTGGACCAACGTTTCCAAAAATGTTGATTTAGTTGTTGCAGGTACTGATAGCGACTAAGACGATTTTGTTTAATATCAGTTACGCCGGGATCAACAATACCAGTATATGTTCGACCGATCAGAAAGTGGTTTTGGTGTAGGAACTTGTAGGTCATTGGGATCAGGTGACATTGGTGTTAAAGGTCGAGAATTGAGAACTACTTCAATTTGTGTAAGCAGAGTGTACAAATCTTCGAATGTAAATGACGTTACTAACGTAATTTGTTTTAAATAAAACTTTGTGCACTTTATACCTGCACACAATCCGCCAAAGTCTGGAGAGCGTGAAGGAATGAAGTGCCAATGTACACTTTCGTTATTAATTTTTTGAATAATGGAAGTCTTATTATTTTGTAAAAACTCATATAGAAACTTAATTTCTGTACTTGCACCTACGAAATTGGTGCCATTGTCACTGTACACATGCTTAGGCTTACCTCGCCTAGCCACAAACTTACGAAAACTTGTTAGAAATGCGTCTGTAGTTAAAAACGTGACTAGCTCTAAATGTATAGCCTTGGTAGCAAAACTTATGTAGCATTTACTGGTTTTACCACCCGTTCCTTGTCTTTTTAATTGCGATTGGGCCTGCGTAAACCACCCCCACCACATAGAATGGTGCTATTGGAGTAAGCCTTTCTTCAGGTATATTTTCCATTTTTTGGAATGTTTGATATTGCATTAATACGAAAGCATTTTGCGCATTTTCGAACTACCTGTTTGCCAATGTTTCTACCAGATATTGGCCAAAACGTTTCCCTAAATGTGCTCAATAACAATGTAGGACCGGCGTGAAGCAATTCTAAGTGTTTGCTTACAAAAATTAATTTTGATACGTGTTGCTTATTTGACAACAGAATTGGATGTCGTTTTTTAAACGTCCGTCTACTCTTATCAATCGATTTTTATTTAGAAACGGATTTAAGTTTAAGATTTGAGATTAACGGTTTGCCGGCTTGAAGATCTTGGTTCTCCTTTGGAAATGATTGTATTTTAGATTGTTTAACAAGAAGAAGTAATGCCTTATTTAGTTCTTGTGGTTTTAATAGACCAACCGTTCTTTTGTTTTTTGAATAAGATCAATTTAGTTTCAACCCTACGCACCATGCTACAACCCGTTTTAATCTATTTAATTATAAATATTAACAAGAAGAAGTGATGCATTATTTAGTTCTTGTGGTTTTGATGGACCAACCATTCTCTCGTTTTTTGAATAATAGTAATTTAGTTTCAACCCTACGCACCATGTTACAATCTGTTTTAATCTATTTAATTATGAATAAATTTCAACCGGGAAAGCATCAAAAGCATCGTATAAAATTAATCAAATTCAGTCGTATCCTAAAAATTTTCCCATTTTCCTGGTATCTATATTTGCATGCCACAAATATAGAGGCACTCGAGAGTACAAAACACTATCTTTCGGCTGTAAAAAAATCTTTATAGTTGAAATAAACCGCGGCTAGCTGTGTGGTGCCGCTGATTTGTTAGTAATCGCGCGCCACTGAGATATGAAGTACTAAAGAGCATTATTGAAATAATATCTTACGGCGGTACCAAATTCTTGAAACTGCAACAAACCGCGGCCAGCTGTAAAAATGTAAATGGTAGTAACTTGTTTATTTGCAGCCGCTCACTACTGAAAAATGGAGCACTAAAGAGCACTAACGATGCACTAACTTTAGGCTGCAAAAGTTTATTGAAATTGAAACAAACCGCGGCTAGAATTAAAAATATAGGTAGCTTAACCTTTTTATTAGAAGCCGCACGACGGTGAAATATGAAGCACTAAAAATCACTAACGAAGCACTAACTTTCGGTTGAACCGAATTTTTTAATTTGAAACAAATTTCGGTCAGTTGTGAAGTTAGCCGCAAAAATGTAAGTGGCCACAACTTTTCTATTAGTAGTCGCACGTGGTTGAGATATGAAGCACTAAATGGCAGTAACGAAGAACTGACTTTCGGCTGCAAACGCTTCTTGAAATTGTAAGGAACCGCGGCTAGAATTAAAAATATAAGTGGCAATTATTTTTTTATGAGGATCTAACTTTCGGCTGCAAAAGTTTTTTGAAATTGAAATAAACCGCGGATAAAATTAGAAATACAAGTGGCCATGACTTTTTTATTAGAAGTAGTACGCCACTGAAACATGAAGCACTAACGAGCACTAACGAAGCACTAACTTTTGGCGCCAAAAGTTTTTTGAAATTAAAAATTAAAAATATAAATTTTTCTCACCTTTTTATTAGAAGTCGCACGCCGCTGAGTTATGGAGCACTAAGAAACACTAACAAAGCACTAACTTTCGGCTAAAACAAATTTTTGAATTTGAAACAAACCCCGGTCAGCTACAAAGTTATCCGCAAAAATGTATGTGGCCACAACTTTTTAATTAGTAGTCGTACATCACTGAGATATAAAGCACTACAGACCACCAACGAAGTACTAATTTTCGGCTGAAACAAATTTTTGAATTTGAAACAAACCCCGGTCAGCTGTGAAGTTAGCCGAAAAAATGTATGTGGCCACAACTTTTTAATTAGTAGTTGTACATCGCTGATATATGAAGCACTACAGAGCACTAACGAAGTACTAACTTTCAGCTAGAAAAGTTTTTGAATTGAAGAAAACCCCGGCTAAGTGTGAAGTTTCGCCGAAAAATTATGAATTGCCATTTTTGGAGAGACGTTTATTCGGCGATCTTCTTTTATAAAGCACTAAAGAGCACTAACTTTTGGCATCTATAAGAACATTAGTACCTACAAGTTGCGGCTAACTTCACGAACCTCAAAAAATGCTCTCAATACCATACCTAAGAGGATTCTCCAAAAAAATCAAAGAATAGGAAACAAATTCAAAATAAAAACAGTATTTAGGACCAACAATACACTAAGAATACAATCAACAAAAACAAATTCCAAAAACGCAATACAAAGTTTAGAAAACTGCATCTACAAAATACCGTGCGAATGTAAAAAGTTTTATATAGGGGAAAGTTCCAGACCATTTGAAGTTCGATTAAAAGAACATAAATCAAATATAAAAAATAGAAAATTTGAAAAATCCATAATTTGCCAACATGCATGGAAGTTCAGTCACAAAATAAAATGGGAGGACGCAAAAATTATTGACAAAAAGAACACCACCAAAAACGTAAAATCGAAGAAGCTGCTTATATAACCCTACATAAAAATAACTGCGTAGCAAACGAATGCGTGACTTTCAGTAAACAACGGATTCCATTACTAAAAGAAATAACATAAGAAATAAATGAAAATCAGATGCCCCCAATATCTAGGTATCATTGCAAGTCTTTCCTGGGTTTTCTTTGCGATATTAACTGAAAATACAAGCTACATACATGATTTCTATTTAAACAGACAATAACTAATTACATGACAATAAGCATATTAACAGCCCTCGTAAAACAGCATTGGTATCTGACAAGTGTAAACCCGCCTTAGGGTCGCCTCAGAACCATATAAAATATTTGTAGAACAACATTAGTATCTGACAAATGCAAACCTGCCACACTATCTTCTCAAAAACATGTTAAAATCTACGAAAGAGGTAGCCTAAATCATAATAAGTTTTTCTCTTCAAGATAAATGCAAAAAAACGTCTGCTTAATCCTTACGGTAATGTATTCGCACACTTTTTTAATAACTATTCTCTCAATCGTATAAATCCTAAAGTTATTGACTTTATATGAAATAAACTATATAAAAATTAATCAGTTGATTTTACGTTAAGCGTATTGGCTACCTCAAAGTCGCTCTCAGGGCGCAACACAAATTGAAGGCATTCATTCTTCTAAACTTTAGAATTCTCACCTAATATTTAATCCAAATATATCAAACATTAATAAATCAAAGTCATCTTTAATTTATGTCATAAATGTCAAACTTGAAATTTTTATTATTTTGACAACGATCCTAGGTAATGGATCGAAACGTAAATAAAGACGATTTTAACAAATATGAGTGGTAATTTCCAAAGAAGATCAAGAAAAATACAAAACCAACCACAACAATCTTACAGGGAGTTTTAACTTTCATTAGTTTGTTACGTCCAAACACTGCAAGTATTTTTTTCTGCATTTTATTTAAAACGCCCTAAAATTTTTCAACATGCTCGATTTCCTACCATTTGAATTAGTAATATTTTATAAAATCTCTCAAGTAATTACTCTATATAAAAGTTTGCTTTATAAAATCCAACAGCTGCTTAGCAAACTTTACGTTACAAAGTAGTTGTAATAAATTCTACCACCTGCTGTGACTACATTTAGTTACAGTTGCACAGAAATGCACAATTTCTAAAAGATAAGGCCACTTAACTATCGGCCTAGTAAATGAACACTTGCAATGAGCTTGTTATCTGTTATCCTACAGCCATTAAGGTGTTTCAAAGTAATAAGATTGCTTTCCTTTGTTTAAAAATCTTTTGTTAATTGCGCTATTTCCTTGTTGGCAAGCTGTTACAGTTTGTATTTCTGCAGCTGTTGTCTGGGAATTCTGCACACTTGATTCTTCGGCGATATCTTTGAAAGCCAAATATCTACTCCCATACGTAGTTTTGTCCTTATAAAATAGAGATCGTGCTTTGAAACGGGATTAAATACAACATTTTCTTACCGAAGAGACATGTTGTAAAGTCATGCTCTTACAATGCTTTCTGTGTTAGTATGAGTTAAGTTATTGGTTCCAGCATCCAGCCCATAAAGAAATGCAGCTGCATTTTTCCATCCACAAAATGATATCAGCACAAAGCCAATAGCTCAAGGTACAATTTTCTGTTTTCGTAATTTTTTTATGTTGCTGTGAAGAATAGACATTTCATTTGCTGTTCATAATGGTATTATCAATGATTATCCAATCAATTACCAACATTACGTTACAAAACTCACAATCACAATATTCGAACGCCTACGTTAAAATTAGTCAATTAGAGTTTGTCCGTTTTACTGTTTCTGTTGTCCTTTTGGTATAGACATTAACGTAAAGAACTTACGCATCAATTTAAAAGTAGTTAATATTTGACTAATTTAAGTTAGTGTGTATAATTTTAATGTTATATTATTTCTTGAGGAGGTGCACGTCACAAATGCAGAATGTATAATTTATGTATATGTCTTTTCGTAGAATCACTGTAAAGTTTATGTTTTATTTTCTTTTGTATCTATTTATGGCGAATCATTAAGTAAGTATCTAGATTCTAAGATATTTGCTTACCGATTTTATATTTTTATGTTATGACGCTTTGTTTACCATCACGCTCTAACAAACGATTACGCAAATTATTGGATTTTGTTGTTTTCTAAATATTCTTTCGAGATTGTATGTTGACAATATAGTTTACTGAGTTTTCCAATGTACCCATTCTATTTTACCCAGGTCACTCTAGGACGTTTTTGATCTAGCCCGTATTCTACCATTCTGTCCTCGTTTTTTTGCGATATTCGGCGTAAACGATTTCTTTACTTACTCTTACTGTTTTCTTTCGTGTTTCCGCGGAATACCGTAACAAGTTGTTTCATTATCAGGTTCAAGTTCATTCATTATTTGGTAATTTTGTTCCTCGTGTAGTTCGTAAAAGATGGTGTTATTACAATCAGTAATGTTTTGAAAGTCTTCAGCGGTTTCTGGTTCGTTATATGGACAAGTGTCTACGTTAAATATTTCATCTTTGTTTTGCATAAAAAATAGATTGGAATTATTTGGATTATTACTAAGCCTAGAGGTTATTGATATTGGCTCCGGTCTGTTTTGATGTTTGTGCAAATTCCATGGGGAAATACGTTTATAGGTTTTCCGAATACCCGATTGTTTGTAGGGATTTTTGTGGGACGGGTCTGCTTTGTATGTTTATAGGTTGGCTAGGGAATTGAGTGTTATCGTTTGTATTATTTTAGTTATACGTGGAAATTGCTGAAATTGCCTATTAGTTTGGAAATTACAATTATTTGTTCTTTGGGATGTTTGCGTTTTGTAATTATTGAAAAATGATGGGTTTTTATTATCGCTTTGAAATGGTTTCTTTTCGTACTTTTGATTATACTGAATATTTTGAAATTGATATCTACTGTTTATTTGATGCTCCATTGGGACGTGGTTTATTACTAATGAAGTGGCTTCGTTGATTGTTCGTGGTTTTTGAAGCATTCATAACGTCCTAATTCTAAAGTTGTATTATATATCAATACCGTTACCGCTGTTACATCGTTCTGGGAAATCAGTGCCGCTTTTGTATGCTCTGATAGAGCATCATCGGAATTTATTTTTAAATTAACTTCAACTTTGCTTAACTTTATTCTATCCAAGAAATCAATAATATTTTCATCTTTAAGTCTATTTAGATATATACCTTGATGTTGCAATATATGCCTTTCTAACCTATCAGCAAACCTATTTCTTAGCGTCTCTTTTATTTCTGGCAAAGTTGTTAGGATTGGTCGACATAATATAAAATCGCCCGCCTCATCTATAATTTTAGAACATATTGAAGCGAAAACATATTCACTGAGGCTATTGTCTGTAGTTCTACCGTATGTATTAAAAATTTATCTTGTCACGGGAATTTTGACAAAGTCGACACAATGAAGTTCCTTGGGAATACTATGACAAAAATATGCTCCTGTTTGTTCGGTCTGAGACTCAATCGTGAAGTAGGATGGGTTACGCGGCAAACTGCAAGGAAAAGGATATCAGTTCGCTGAATGCCAAGGCGCCAGGAACTAAAATGTTGGAGCAACAACAACAACGAATCCTTCGTTCCAACAGATTCAGGATTATTCCCAAAATAAACGTAATAAACACATTAAAATAGCATCAATCTATTCACAAAATAAATTTATTGTACCTGTAAGGTCCTGTAATATACACTTAAAGATAACCAATACGGTAATGGATTACCAAAGCTATGTACAGAATTAATACACAAGAGTCCCGACCCGAGTGCTAATCCTATAAATCTTTTCGCTAGTAAGTAAGAATTAATATTGTTGGTGAACTGTTTCTCACCAATGAATTTACAACTTGACACCTTCTAATAGATACACATATACTTACAGCCTTTCCTCAGTATGTTACAATCCCAATTTGTACCTAAAATAAACACAATATTTCTCACAACCAAGTGTGGAACCTACAAATACAAAAAATTAGCTGTAGAACGTACTATTGACTTGTGACTACTATGACATAGTAAAAATACATAATATTATAAATATTCTTCTCCACTAAGTGTGAAACATACATGTATACTCTAACGGAAGTACCGACTTACTTTAACGGCCTTTCCCCTGTGTTTCCGTTAGCTAACAGAGGTTATCACAGTGGATTAGAATGTAATGATTTCAGTATTAAAACCTGCACAGCACTCGGACGAGATACGTCATAGATAAAGGTATTTACAAACCTACAAATAACGGAGCTCATACATTTGTACACATATTTCAAAATCTCCTCTACATATATATGAAGGTTATGTATAAACCTGAAACTCATACAAGAACTTCTGCCGATGCAGAACAGTACATTATATAAACAGAATTAACAGACGAAATGAAATAAATGTACAATGGTACACACAATTTATACAACCTGACTTATCAGCGGTTATTATAAACATGCATTACCCGCGTTAAGCTTCCACAACAGTGATCTCTTCTAAATTGAACGGTAGCAGTCAAGCCACAATTTACATGTACTATAAACGACGATACTCACATACGGCCTCTGAACGTAGACTATAACCTGATCCTAAAAGTAGCACCAAAACTCGTACGCCAACATAGTACGCTAAAATCGTTAATACGACCCTGCAATAGTTCCCAAAAACGAGTCCCTGAAGTAGTTTCCTGAAATAAATGAATAAGCTACTAATACATAACAGTACGCAGAAGCGACCTACCACAAAGTGGGTAAACTATATCATATTAACACACAAAATAACGGTATGTTTCAATGTATACTTTAAAGTTGAAGTCAATAGGATCCTGAAAGAAGATAACATTATTAAAAATTTCGCCACGAGGGTGGAACTTCAAAGAGGGAGGTTTAAAATCCGTCACAGGACGAAGTCGAAAAATATCACCATCCAAACATAAATCTAAACAGATATGTTCCAATTAAAATTTCTGTAGCTGCTGAAATCCTCTAAAATCAGAGATGTTTAATGCAGACACAGAACCTCGCCTACTTCCTACGACAGGTCAGCATAAGATGGTGTCCAACCAACCGATAACAAAGAAGCAGGACCAACTTAATGACAAATTAGACATTCAAATACCGAAGTGCCAACTTGAAAGTGGTGATTAAACTACCACGAAGTTTAACTAATATTAACCAAAATAGTATAATGATGAAATTTACTAAAACAACGTTTCACTCCCCTTTCTCCTCGAAAGCAGGTAAGCTTCAAGAAGTTTACTGACGACAAAGCTCATGAAGATGAGCTTACAGAAACCGAAACAAAATAAGCAAAACAAGTTCATCCCAATTCTCCAACATTAGCTAATTTCAACTCCTGGATGTGCCAAAGTCCCATGAATTTTCCATGATAATCTTCCAATTCATAACTGCACGTACCAATTTTTTTCCTAACTTTATACGGTCTAACGAAGTTGGGAGCTAATTTCGTGGAAAAGAATTTGGTAGCGTCGCTAAGGACTTTGTTGCGACGCCAGACGAATTGACCTGGTTGATAAATCACCTCGCGTCTTTTTAGGTTTAAGAGATGACGACAACGTTCATGCGCAACACGTAGACCTTCTTTATCCATTTCGAATAGTCTCTGGAAACCATTCTTGCGTTTCTCTAATTTAACTTCATGACTAGATTCTGCAGGCTCGTTGTACTCGTCACCATTGAAGACATGCCCACGACCAAAGTTGATATAAAATGGTGTATAACTTGTGGTTTCGTTTACCGCAGTTCTAATAGCACATGCTATAGCAGCTAGATTAACATCCCATTGGCAATGCGAATCCGTAATATACGAAGCTAACTTAGTTTTAACCACACGATTGGTTCTATCGGTTTGATTGACTCAAGGATAATATAGCGGCGTAAAATATGGAATTGCATTATATTTTTTATATAATTTGATAAATTCTCTACCTTTAATCTGACCAGCATTGTCACTGGTGATGTATTGAGAAACACCATAAACTAAGAAAACGTGCTTTTCAATAAATCTACATAAACTTTTAGCTGTTACTGAACGAACAGGATGCAAGACTACGAGTTTACTGAAATAAGGTGCAACGACCAACAATTGAGTGTAACCTTAATTCAAACGAATAAAGAAACCCATGAAATTTAAACTAATCATCTGCCAAGGTTTATGGACTTCCAGACGGTCACCCATAAGACCTGCGGGTAGCCTTTGCTCTGGTTTTTGTTGCTGACAGATCTTACACCGGTAAACATTTTAGGTAATATCACTCTTTATCTGAGGCCAACAGTAGCGAGTGCGAATTCTAGAATACGACTTAAAGATACCAGAATGAGCGGATCCTGGAGCATCATGAACACGGGATAAAATTTCACGACGACGATCTTGAGGAATTACCAATTTCCAGTTATCACTTGCAGTAGACGACTCGGGCAAGCCAGACTTGACATGTTTGTGTAGTTGGTTGGCCTCCATGCGCCATTGAGGATACTTGACAGGATTAGAGAGTACCACACGAAGCATCTTTTGATACCAGCGGTCGGGAGTAGTAGCCAATTCGGTTTCCTTAGATTCAACGATGTCAACAGAAATCGGATCAGAACGAGACAATATTTTCTTTCCCCTTTCGATGGACAATAGTATAGTTATAGGGTTGCAAGCGTAAGGACCATCGTGCAAGACGACCATGGTGATTACGCAACTTATGCAACCACAATAAAGAACGATGGTCCGTCACCATGGTAAAGTGAGATTCCTCCAGATAATGACGTAACTTCTCCACCGCCCAAATAACAGCGATGCACTCCCTTTCAGTAGTAAAATACTTTTTTCCTTTTGAAATTAATAATCTAGATAAATAACATTTTACGTGTTCAGCATCTTCTGCAATTTGGGACAAGACGGCTCCGACCCCATAAGCGGAAGCGTCAGTTTGCAATACAAACTCTTTTGAGAAATCGGGACACCTGAGTATAGGCGTAGACACTAGAGATTGATTTATTTGATTGAATACTGCAAAACACTTTGCAGTCCATTTCCAGGCAACGTTCTTCTTAATTAATTCAGTAATGGGATGAACAATGGTCGAGAAATCTTTCACAAAACGCCGGTACCATGAAGCAGTACCAAGAAAACGTCTAAGTTTAGTGACAGATTTAGGAAACGGTATTTCCAAAATAGCAGTAACTTTTTCCGAATCAGGCCTTAATCCATGCTGATCGACCAAGTATCCAAGGTAGCGCAGCTCAGACAGACAGAACTTAATTTGTCCAGACTCAACACCAAACCGGCTTTGATTAACCTATCAAAAACTTTTCCTAGAATGTCCAAATGAGTATCGAAATCCTTCGAGATGATAATCACATCATCAAGATACTGAAAGACAAACGGCTGCAAGTCAGCGCCGAGAGTATTATCAGTCAGAACGCTGAAACGACACAGGGGCATTCGTTAATCCGAAAGCCATCCTATTATACCTGTAAAAACGACGTCCGGGAACTGTGAAAGCCGAGTAATCCTTGGATGATTCACTTAAGGGTACATGCCAGTACGCGGATTTAATGTCGATAGAACTCAAGTAACAAGCGTCACGAAGCTGATCAAGAATCGCACAGATGTACGGTAAAAGCGTCTTTGACCGCAACGGCATTAAGTTGTCGAAAATCTATACAAAACCTATAAGACTTATCTTTTTTCTGGACTAACCACACAGGTGACGACTAAGCACTTTTACAAGGAGATATCACGCCGTCTTTCTACATTTCAATCAGTTGTTCTTTAATGATTTGTTATTTTGCTGGAGACACCGGATAATAGCGTTGTTTAATAGGCGGTGTATCAGCTAATAATTCGATTACATGCTCAGTTGTAGTATAACAACCGATACCAATTCTCATAACGCTCAACTTATTGGAAATCACCTCATTTAAACTCCTTCGTTGTTTTTCAGTTAAATTGTCATTGATACCGATACTAAATACTTCGACAAAATCAGGTTCTGGAGAAAAATGCCACACATATTCTTTTAAGTTGAGAACAACTCCAATCACCTTCCAAAAATCAACGCCTAACACAAGAGTACGATTCAGTTTAGGCACTACTAGTCCGTCGATCACACGTAACTTGTCCATCAATTGGATAGGAGTAGATATGTATCCTAGACGGTATGTCTCTATGTATACTTTTAAGTTGAAGTCAATAGGATCCTGAAAGAAGATAACATTATTAAAAATTACGCCACGAGGGTGTACCTTCAAAGAGGGAGATTTTAAATCCGTCACAAGACGAAGTCGAAAAATATCACCATCCAAACATAAATCTAAACAGATATGTTCCAACTAAAATCTCTGTAGCCGCTGAAATCCTCTAAAATCAGAGATGTTTAAGGCAGACATAGAACCTCGCCTACTTCTTACGACAGGTCAGCATAAGAGGTGTCCAACCAACCGATAAGAAAGAAGCAGGACCAACTTAATGACAAATTAGACATTCAAATACCGAAGTGCCAACTTGAAAAGTAGTGATTGAGCTACCCCGAAGTTTAACTAATAGTAACCAAAATAACATAATGCTGAAATTTACTAAACGTTTCAATCTACAGGGTTTACAAATGATTCTAGGTGTTCACTACGGCTTGAAATTGGTCTGATGCTCGCTATCTCTTTTGCTGCTTGAACTGCTGCCATATTATCGACAATTGCAATATTACTAAGATATTCAATTAGGAGATCAAGTACATCAACTGAATCGGAGTTAATAGAGTTTATCGACTGTGGTTGCACTAACTAAGAATACCGCTCTATAAAACATGTTTTAAAAGATTTTTAACAGGTTCAAAGCTAGGAATTCAGGAATCGTACAATTAGGACAATAAGTAATCTCACCAAATAATTTTTGGACCAATGATCTCATCAAATACATACATTTGGTTTACACTGTTAAAATCAGAGTACACAATTTTACAATTCCATCATCGTAACGAATCGGTACCAATATAATAACGAATAAAAAAAGTATAAGCTTTGTATCTTTAAAAAAGCACTTGCTTGTTGACTTTATATCACAAACTGTTAACCCCAAGCTATAAAACTTTGTTTCCAGCAAATGAAGTTTTGTATTGTACTCTATGAATTGCGAAACTTCATAAAAGCTTGATTTAAAAGTAAAAGTTAAAATCAACATTTAGTAGGTGAGAGCGAATCCTAATCAAACAAACTTGAGTAAGTTTCGAGCATTTGAACTTACATATAACAATTCTAAAGTTTTTGTTTTAATTGAATAGCAGGTTTTGTACCTTTTCTATTTGCTACAGAGGAAGCGGTGTTTTGTAATGCAAACAATAACACACAACTTCGTTTCAAGGTTACAAAGATCTGGATCAAAAATATACAGATGCCTAAGCATGTAATAAGAGGCAATTAAAACTGCTTCTTGTAATACAATTTTGGAAGTATTGCTCACGCTAGCGGTTCTCAACTATGCTTTAATTGCGAAAAACCTTAAATATTTTTAAGTTTGACAGCAAACAGAACAATTTGGATCAGTATAGACCATCGACTTTTCTACCTACACTCTCTGACCTTGCACGCCCAAACGCAATGACGCCATCGTCGCTATTTTGAACACGCTTTTTTATGACGTCACAATTCAATTTTTTTTTGCAACACCTGTGTATGATTCTATGCACACCCTGTTAATTTTCAATTTTACATCACCCGGTACATAACTTTTTTAAAGTTAGTCATTATGTACATTTAAGTACACACACACACACATATACACACACATACACACACATACACACACATACACACACATACACACACATACACACACATACACACACACACTTACACACACGCACACGCGCACACACACATACACACACGCGCACACACACGTACATACAAACACACACACATACACACACACATACACACACACACACATACTACACACACATACATACGCACACACATACACACACGCGCACACACGTGCACACACATACACACAGGCACACACATACACATACACACACGCACACACACACACATACACATACACACACGCACACACACACATACACACACACACACACAGACATATTGCTGTGAACTGAAGCTGTTCTAAATGAACCCTAAGTTAGGCGTCGATAAAAGTACTGTGGACTGAAGAATTCCGTTGTTTAATTATCTGTAGCTAGCTTTCTTCTAAATAAATCCACTAGAATCAGATATCAAATTTATAATAACACGCAATATTCTTTTACAATAATCTCTCAAATATTAATTACTGCATACACAAGACATTTTCACTTACTAACAATATGTTACACCTAACATTTAAGAAAAATAACTTTCTCACAACGTAAACCTTAAATATAAAAAAATAGAATTAAAAATTGCCATAACTTTATTTTTTATATAATATTTACATCTAACAAAAGAAAAAATTACTCCTAATTCACTAGTACTCGTCTACAATTAGGATGAGCACACTCTAATCTTAATTTTATTCACCAATAGCTTCTTAATTAAATGTTATTATATACAGAATTCGTCAAGATAGGTCAGATAACTTAATATCCACTTCTCAAGAATCGTATTTAAATGTATCTGATCAGTTAGACTTAATAATTTTTTTATATACTAGCAAAACGTGACCGAAGGCTGCCTCTCTTCAAATCAAATGATCGACTTGTACACACACTCTACTCTAAATTCAAATATTAAAATTTTCTTATCATATATCTTAACTAGTCAATAGATGTACTTTTATAATTCTATACAATATAATCTTAGTTTACCATAAAAATCTGCTAGTTGTTGCCTTTTTCCAGAGCTTAATCATCCATTCACGTTCCAAAATCGTTTTAAATCGTTTAAAAATACTATTAAATACCAAAACTACCATTCCATACTATATTTGCTTTTATTCAAATTAAAAACTCCATCTTCTATTAGTTAATTGAAATTTATTTATTTCTTCTCCATTTTTGAAAACATTTTAACTTGCTTCAAATAATCTTAATTACTTCTGAACATTTAATACAATATTCCGTCGCTATCTTAATAAATAATTTCGACTACTAATATAATACATGTTAGATTAGTCTCTAGCTACGAACGTATCATACGATTTAGCAGTATCACGCTGGAATGAGGAATGTCCTCGTTCTTAACTTCCATTGGGTTTTATAAAAACAATCCCTTGTGATGTAATCATCTAGAAATATATTGGTAAGTCCAGTTGTCTCTATGTTTGAATTGGTCTTAGAAATGGGCTTGCCTTCTTACGTACGCAAATAGAATCTAAATCTATATTCGTGAACCTGTAATTGGTCCATTTTAAAGGCATATGATGCAAGATTTATTGGTTTGTGGTTCTTTAACAACCTCGAGCTATGCCAATTAATTGACGTCGTTTCTAATCATATCATTATTTAAGATTTAGGGCTGTAACTAATACCGCTTACCTATGCGCTATCTTATCTCTAGGGCTTTATCGCATTAATCCGACTTAATGAACGTTTAAATTTCTTATCTTATAGCTTCCACGAATTTCTAAGTTCCTAGTTATATTTATGTCTTTCGCTTTATATTAAGCGTTTAAGTTCTCGATTATTTCAGAAAATGATAAATGAACTTGTAACTTTTTTTTTAATGTATTGAAATGTATTGTTCTTGTTAAGGAGCAGCTAATAATGCTTCTATGAGCGTTTATTCCAGCTTCAGGTAGTTGTGCTTTTTATTTTTTAATTTATTTTCTAACCAGTTTTTGGCATGCTGTCTGACAATTTAAGCATGTTGGACCCAGTTAGAACCATGTCGGTGCAGTTGGGATTTGATTTATTGTTTGAATGTGTGTATGTGTTTTCTTTCTCTCTCTCTTTCTCTGTGTGTATGTGTGTGTTATGTGTGCGTGTATGTGTGTGTGTGCGCGCATGCGTGTGTGAATATGTGCGTGTGCGAATATGGGTGTGTGTGTGGTCTTGCGAGAATGTTTGTGTGTGGATATGTGAGTGCGTGTGTATGTGTGTTTCTTCAGTGTTGAGTTTGTACTTGCTGTTTTTACTTTGCCTCCATCATTGGCAGCCGGAAGTCAGAGACCGAGCTGCTCGCTCGCGTTCGTAGTGCACGACTCCGACTTCGGCACCCGGAAACCGAGGTTGTTGTTGCATCGTTCCAAGTGTCCGTGCGAGTGTATGTGTGTGTGTGTGCGCGTATGTGTAGTGCGTGTGACGTGTTCGTGCGTGCGTGTGAATGTTTACGTGTAGTGTGTGATCGTCTGTGCAAATATTTGGTTGTTTATTGTTTTGTTGTTTTTTTCGCATGCTTCTTACTCAGTCTTGACCATCGGCAGCCAGAAATTAGAGACTGAGCTGTCCGCGGTCATAGCGCACGTCCCGGGCTGTCAGCACCCGGAAACTGGGGATTGCTTGTGCCCCGTCCCTGAGCGCGCGTGCGTGTTTGCATGTGTGTGTGTAAGGTTGTTATTTTATTTTGCACATCCATTGCTCTGGCTAGGTTGTTGACAGTTATATGTTTTGAATACAGTCGGTTTTTCAATTTTATGTTAATTCCATGTTAGTGTACAATATCCTATTCTACTAAAATATTGAAAACTAATTTATAACTATCCTAAATCTAAGGTTAGTATTAATTTAGCGACGATTTGGTGTACTTTGGTCCATGCGTTGTGTAATAGCTGTTTAGTTTCACGGTCATTAGGAGCAGAATGCTCCTGGAATATCCAGTGAATGTTTGTAAACGTGATGTGTTCGTCTCAGTGTGGTCTTTGTTGTATTGCTTGTTTCTCGAGATAACGTTTGTGCAGTCTTTGTGATTTTGTCAGCAAGTGTTTCAGGTGTTTAAATGTGTTTTTGTGAAATAGTGCTTGTCGTATCGGTATATTTAGTATTGTGTTTCTTTGGTTTTGTGTGTTTGGGAAGCCTTCACAGTCGAAGAGCATGTGCTCTGGTGATCCAACTTTTCCATATTCACACAAGTAATCATTTTCAAGTGAATTCGATATGTGTATGTCGGGTGTGGCCCGTTGCCCGTCAGAAAATGAATCAAGCCATGGTTTGGTTGTATGTGTTTGGTCTGTAGTCTGTGTGTTATGTTCGGTGTCCATTCGTATATTCGTCGCCCAGTTGTGCTATTGTTACATCTATTTCACAATTCGGACAGAACCGTTTCCTTTATTCACTTCTTCCTGTTTGATGGAGTTTGTAGTATTTCTTCTACTTTTTTCAGTTGATTTTCACGAAGGTGGAACATTGACGCTCTTTCCATTATTATCAGGTCTAGCGGCATTATACCGATAATCACGGATAGGGCATCAGCGGTGGTCGTCCTATAGGCACCACTCAGCCAAATTAGTATGCCCCTTTGCGTCCTGTTAATTGTTTGCCTTGGTTTCAGTCTTGTCATTCGGTGTGCCCATACATTCGCAGCATACAACTCCATAGTTGCCAGCACACTGTCAAGGTGCAGGCGCACGTTGTGTAGTGGTATATTATAGTCGCGTTGTGCCAAGCTGGCAATGGCTTGCATTGTATTGAGTTTTTCGTCTTGTGTCATGTAACGTTTTAAATTTCTGTTACGAATTAATTACAGTTTTCTCTTTCAATTTGATTAAATGTTTGATGTACGTCGTTAACTTCGGTAAATTTAGTAGTCATGAAATCTTTCCAATTCTATTGGATAGGCCTTAGTGTTGAAAAATCGTATAATAATATTTGTTTATTAGTAATTAATATAGCAACGTGGATTATAATTTGCGTGGAATTATTTTATTGGCTTTCAGAGAATTTCAGATAATGCTCAATCTTTAGTTGTTAATCGTATGTGTGATAACACTTGTCAAAGCCGAGTTCATTTCCGACAATTTATTCTTTGTTTCTCATCTGGATTTGGCGGTCGTGCATAGGTTAGCACTCCATTTTGGGATTTTGCCTGTCCAGAAAATTTATTGAAGCATTTTTGTGTTGGTTAGAAGTCGTTTCGAATTGCTTTAATTAACCTATATTTGATAGGATTTGTGAGAACAGGTATGTAATTATTCATGGCAGTACATTTATTTAACGAGCACATTTTGTAGAATTTTTGAGTTGGTTATCAGTTACGTTCGTGTTATCTACAACTGTTATTGAAGTCGTTGCCCGGCAGGTAATTTAGTGTTTATATTTTTATTTGCGTTAAGAATTGCGTATTCGCACAATTATTATTTGTTTTCTTATAGGGCTTGTGGTAGTATCGCGCTCGTGGTAATATGGTAGTATAGTACTTTGGTAATACTATACGGCTACCGTTGTATTTGTGGTTACTGGTTCCTGGTGTCTACAGCAATAAGACTTGTGAAGAATATCGCAATTTTGGTGTTACAAGAGCAAATCATCAGGTGGTTTCAAGACTGATGGTGTTGGATTCATCCATGTCTCAATGGATGGACTTACAAGAAGTCGTCTGGTCAAGGATTAATTGTAGCTGATGTGGTTCGTAGACGCATGCTATTCTTTCTTTATCAAATATTTGAAAAAGGAAAGTAGTTTGATTAATAAGAGTAGTGTACATTGACGTTGACAGTTTTCAGTAAATTTTCAGTGCACTTCCTGTCAACGACTGCGCATTTACTAATTTATGACGTAGATTCTAACTAGCAATTCTAACCCTAATTGACAACGATTGCAGTGTTGCCAAATTGAGTAGATATAAATTTATTTTACATTCAGGAAAATAGTTTTGTGATCAGATTCTTGATTCTAGTATGTCAACATTAGCACTAAATCCCATTTCAGTACAATAACAAGTTTTAATATATTTCAATTGGAGATTAAACATGTTAAAATATGGATCCATATTGTTTTGAAGGATTGTTTAAAATATAATAAAATCAATTCTGAACGCAATAATTGATTCGAATATTTACAGATATATAAAATTAGTTTATTGAAATTATGCGATACTAACAGTGATGTGAATTGCTATGTATGGTTTTAAATATAGTTATGATTATGGATATTGTTGATTTATAGTATTTGGTTTGTGCCTGTTGGTACTGTATTGTATGTATATTAGGTTGGATGCCGATTTTCCAGGAAGGTAATATTCCAATTTATTAGCGGAGATTCAGGTACATTTAATTGGATGGAGCTTATTTGTTTATTCCAGCTTAGGTGCTAGTTGTGCGAATTCTTTGGAAACCCTCCCCACTCACCGTGGGTACACGGGGGTACACTTGGGTACACGCCTTGCAGTTTCCGCAGTCCGGTCGAATAGTGTATGTTTTAGTAGTTGTTCCGTGTGGTGCTCTTGAACGGCGTGTTATATATTTGGTACCCTTTCGCTATAGAGCTTAGGGAAGGTTACAGTCACTCCCAAGTATTTGCATGTTCGTGCTCGTGCGATTGGTTTGTTGTCTATTAAAATGCGTGGGTTGCGTTTAAAGGCCTCCTTGATTACTGTTTATGTGGTTTTTGTTTGTATGATTTTTAGTTTATAGTTAGCAGTTTAGTTGTGCAGTTTGAGTAATGCGCTTGTCGCTTTGTCTTCGAGAGTCTTTCTTGAGTCACCTTCCACCACGATCAAGATGTCCTCCCGTAAAGGTACACTGTGGTAACTGATGGAACACTATGTCTAAGCTACATCGCAAAACCAACACTCCAATAACACGTAACAGTACTAAGTAACGATACGACGTGCTGTTGCACACGTATATTGTAAGAATGTATCCGCCTTTACGGCCAGTTTCAGACATCTGTACGAATTTCTCTTTCTCAGGCACACTGTCTGTGGTCACCCACACTTTTATTAATTTTTTGTAATTTACAACAGCCTGGCCTGTCATAATGAAATGAGAACTATTAACAATTGAAACAGCACCTATTTAATTCCAAAAATACAAGTGTCATTCACAAGTATTAGTTTCATGACCGTGTGTGAAAAAAATATAAAGTTAAAAATTAACATGACAATAATCTTTTTATACCTTGAACTGTACATCTAGATGGACAACGTCATTGTCAAAAGTAATTTCTATGTAGGTTGCGTACTGTTCGATCGATTAACTGAGTATTATGAAAATTTGAAACAATTTCAGGTGTTCTTGGGCTTTTGTAAAACTAACTCAATTTAATTTTACAATAGCCTTTTGTTTTGATTCCCTTATAGTGAAGGGAAATCGACAGTCTTCCGACTAAGCTAGGGGTCTATTTCTCAGGTAGAGCTTATGAGGGGCGGTTGTGGGTTTTACAACAAATACATTTTCTATTGGACTAACTCTTAAATACAAAACAGGGTGTGCTAAGGGGGCGCCACCAAGTCCTAAAATTTTAAAGCACGGGTTTACCCTAAGGGAGAACTTAGAAATCCTTAGAGGGAAAAATTGCTTTTACTGCAAAAACAGGAGCTGTAAAAAAATAGTGTTAATATCATAATGAAGGACACAAGAGATACACTCTTGCTACCTTATACATAAAGAAAAAGAGTAGCTATTAATATCAATCATTTAGACATAATTATAAGGGGAAAGTTAAATATTTAATTCCTTGAAAGCGTTGTTAGTACTTTTTCATCAGTGCACAGCTGTAAAACCTTACTTTAATTAAAGGGTGTGTATATATTTGTCTTTTAACTTAATTGACCTTAACTTTCGATTCACTTGTCTAAAATAAAACAGTTACTCAATGGAATTTAATGATTGTTTTTTAACTAAATTTATCTTTCTTTCAGTTAAGATTTTATATACATAATAAACTCAAAAATGTGGTTTATTCTTTTAGACACAGATATTAAAAAATTTCTACTATAAATCTAAATGTTAATAATGTAACAAACATGACCGTGAAGTATTTAAATCGATTACCCAAAATATACAGATCTGTTACCTTGGTTTACAAATAATAATAATATATTTGAGGTTAAGCAGAATTAGTATTTGTAATTATTTCATGCGTTACTGAACTTGAATGTAATACTTTACTGTGATAAATAAAAAGCTTCATGATTCTAAGTATTTGCATTTACATCTAAAATGAGCAATAGTTTGTACAATAACGAAATCCAAACGATGAGGGATCATACGTTTTCGTAAAACAAAACTTATAAAATACTACCATTTTAGTTTTAAGTACCCGCTTGATTGTCAAATAATACGAGACAGCTGAGGTCAGCTCAAGTGTTTATGTTATTGCTTACCTTGCAACAAGTTGAACTTTGTAATTTCAATGTTACAAATATCTTATCGTAGCCACACGTACAAGCCTACGGTTCTTGGACTAACAAGTGACGTCAGCGAACTTCCTACACCAGCATTTTTCAAGATATAAATTTGAGCCTCTGCTCTGAATTAATGATGAATTATGTTGTAACGGTGTATTACATTAGACCAACACCGGAAACCATCCCATAAATTTGCTGTGCGATCCATTTAAGCAAATCGAAATATAAACCAATCCATAAAACAAGCTATACCTTTGTATATACCTCATTTACAAGTTTTCTTTAACTATATAAACTTGAATAAAAATAAGACGTAGTAATTTAACGAGATTACTAACACGTTGAGATTAAGAATTAATAACGTATGGAATTTAAATTCGTTAACATACTGAGTTCAAATTCGCGGAAGCACTGAGCTTTAATTCGTAAAAGTATTGAACGCTACAATAAATTCATTTAGTTCGCCCTACAAATTATTTATTTTGCTTACCATTATTAAAAACAAACAAAAATCAAGTGCATTTTGCACTCGACTATGCCGCCACGCCTATTGCTACACGTAGATTGCTGGCATGGACCTTATGGACTTCCATGGTGCTTATAACTTTACAAGTGGTCGAGCCAGACAGGTCGTCCTGTTGACGAGATGCGCACAACAGACTAAAATTGCATGACATTGTAGATGCAATTCAAATGACCAACGTTTATAAATAGAAACTATACAAGTATTACTAAGTTATATATGACTTGTGATTCGGCTATACGGTCCTGATCTGAACATTTATTAATATCGCAAAAATTAATTGTTTATATAAATAAACAATGCAGTGTATTTTATAATTAAATTTATAGGCATTTATGATTGCAAAAAAAAATTGTTACAAATTAACTGACTTACGCAGCTGTGCCACTCTAGAGTTATTTTTAACCTCAAGACAAAACATATTTTGATGCACTTTATCCATTGAATACACGTGAACCATCTCTTGATGAACTGTCCGCAATCGGCTTATACAAACTTTCCTAAAAAGCATAGAGACTAGTTTTAACAAAAATTAATTTCATTAGTTCTTTTAGCATTTCTAAAGATAAAGGATGTTGATGCATATCCTACTAGCTAGAAAGTTCAAAATCGATTAAAAAGTGATACCTTTACGTATGCTATAGGACGCATCATGCTCTTCGATTACATCTAAAATACACACCTTTAAATGTTTATTATGATTGTTCAGGGAATAAAAATCTAAAAGTAGGACAACCACGTAAAGTGTGTAACCCAACTTCAAACTTATGGTAAAATCTCCTAAAATAGATACACATTTAGGTTTATTTATGGCGTATAACAACAAATTGTAAAGCTCTAAACTTTTAATAAAAAGTTTAAATACATAAAAGTCACTCTATGACATACCTAGATATATTGATACACTAGTAATAAATACCGTGGTAGACAAGGATTCTGGGCGTCGCCGATCAATGTAGTAAGCGTAAGACTACGGATCCCAAGGTCCCGGGTTCAAATTCCGACACGGCCGACTGCTTGAAAAATGGCAGGTGAGCATTTTTCACAAAAATTACGTCCTCGTTCGGATGAGAGGTTAAATGGAGGTCCCGTGTGTGAGTGTTGTCACGCACGTTAAAGATCCCTACCTTGCCTGGAACGACAAGGGTTCGGCAAAATTCTAAATTTCCAGGCAACAAAAAACTCGCCTCCTGGTCAATGTAGTACCTTCAGGTGGAGCATTGGGAATGTAAATGAACGGTAGACAAGGATTTCGGTGGCTCCGCGGTGTAGTTGGTATGCGTGTGACTACTATGCCCAAGGTCCTGGGTTCAAATCCCGACACGGTCCGCTTGAAAAATGTTAGGCAAGCATTTTTCACAAAAATACGCCCTCGTTCACTTTAGCTATTTAGAAAAGCCAGTTACTGAATGTAAGGTGATTTACCATTGGCATCATCAGTTTATGGCCCAATTTAGTTTTATTGAAGATGGTGGTTTGTCCACGAGTTCTTGTAGTAGCATTGGGTTGGATATATGCGTTAGTAATCCAGAAGATTCAATAGTTGCACACGAATTCTGGGCGGTCAATGCATAACTAACTAACATATTCAACTTGTCTGGTTTAGGTGGTGGAGAATTGAGAACCGTTTGCATAAGGAAGTAAATAATATTTTCTGGACGGCCGTATAAAACCTTAAGCGTCTCAGTCACATTAGGCACGGTACTCGGAAGAAGTAATTGGTACTTGACGGCTTCGAGAGCTTTGCTTTATAAGTATCTTGGAAATCTGATTAAATTATCTGAATCTGAAAATCCGCATGTTGCAGAAGAACTTTCGAAACTACTAATGGAAAGAGGCTAATCCTCCGGTTTGCAACTAAATTGAGGAAGTTCTTTGGGAATCGAATGTCGAACAGCCAACTGTCGTGCACTTAATTGTGAAATTGGTGTATATAACGTCATGTGGCATTTCGTTACCACGAGGGTTAGAAAATTGTATATTAGAATGAGTTTTTTGCGGTATCGGCATGACCGTAGATTACATCCATGTTGGAAACGCAGACGGAACTTAGGGTTGACTTTTGAGGGCAATACCCTTGTTGATCACGATGTGGGCTTGAACGCTATGTCTTCGTGTGGGAGACAAGTCTGCTTTTTATGTACAGTTAGTCTGCGTTCTTACTGGGTGCAAATGGGACGTGGTAAGTTGAATTCCGTTGAGGTTGGTATTTGCGCTGGAGACCACCTATTAACATTGTCCTCCTCTGGACATTGAGAGCCCGGGTGAGCTTGTTTTGTTAGGGCGGTTCCAATGATTGTAGTTGCGGCGGTTGCTGTTACTTGAAGCATTGTCGTTTTAAAACCTGACGACGAAACGGCATCTTCATTACAAAACTTTTCACAGGACTTACTTGTTACTACCACTAGTTCTTTGGTTTAAGTGACCCACTCTGTATTTCTGCTATTGACATCATTGTCTAGTTCGTCCGTTGCATCATCATCTATGTCACCATTTTGCAAAATTGCATATTTTGTCTATTAGTATTCCCTGTCGCATTGTTCTACCAATTTATGTTGCTCCTCTAGAATTGATATCTGAAGCCTTCGCGATGTTACTGAAGAACGTGATGAGCGGTTGTTTTCGTATTAGCAACAACTTGTGAATTAGAGAGC
The DNA here is from genome assembly GCA_036346225.1 of Platerodrilus igneus. Classification (NCBI taxonomy): domain Eukaryota; kingdom Metazoa; phylum Arthropoda; class Insecta; order Coleoptera; family Lycidae; genus Platerodrilus; species Platerodrilus igneus. The sequence goes on from JARFIW010001535.1 coordinate 4,730,817, forward strand.
TCGAGAATTGTACCATGTACTAAATTTTGTAGTACATTTATGTGCTCTGTTTTGGTTGTTGTAACCACTGTGGTAGGTTTAAACTCGCAGAGATAAGTTTGCAAGATTTCTTCGGTTTTGAGATAGAGATTTTCGGTTTCATTAAAACGATTGTTACATATATAGTGGTTCTCCGGCTATCTTCCTTGCACCTGTTTTCTTTCAGTTTGAGAATTTTGTTGTGTAGTTCCTCTCGAAAAGCACACAAGTCAGTCATAATTTCCATGTAAAACGTTGTAAATAAATTTGAAAGCTTTGTTAAAGGAATAAAAATTTAAAAGTAGGACAATCACGTAAAGTGTGTAACACAACGTCAAATTTATTGTAAAATCTCCTAAAGTAGGTACACATAACAAATCGACATAACAGTATAACTAACCTTTAATTGGTTTATTTACGGCGTCTAATAACAAATTGTAAAGCTCTAAACTTTTAATAACGAGTTCAAATACATAAAAGTCACTCTATGACATACATTAGTAGATTAATACACTATTAATAAATACCGTGGTAGCTAAAAATTCATATACGGTTTTCTCTTAACAATAATCTTTGTTTAGTTGAGGTCTTAGACGTTCCAAGAAAAATGCGTACATATTATTGGCAGTGTAATGACAATTTACAGACCCTAACGTGAAGTTTCTAGTTGCTATAAATTAATTGTATGCCTACTACATGTTGTACCGCTTTTTGGTTAATAAATACACAAATCGAGTCGGCCAAGCAGCGGTATAAATCTGCGCGCTTTTGCGAGAGAAGTCAGTCTGCTTTGCCGGCTCGCTCTGAAAGATTAAAGACTCTTTTACTACTGTGCCCATAGCCAGTGTTAATTAGTTAGTACCTACGGCACCATGCCCATAGCCGGTGCTCCAAACTCGTAGACGTCGTGACCATAGCCAACGTCTAATCTCTCTTTTATCGCTGCGCCCAAAACCAGCTATTACCACTGCCGTACCCGTAGCCGGCATTCAACATCGCCCGGTGTCGTGCCGATTGCCGACATTATAATTTAATTAAGGGCCGCTATGCTTGCGGCCACGTCCCCAATGCTCCACCCGAAGGTACTACATTGGGTTTAAACGCGAAAATATAAACGTGCTCCTAATTATTCTAACTTCAAAATTAACACATCCTAAATAAAAATCTAACAATTGAAATAAAAACTAAAAATAGGGTTTGATTGATGGTATCCCTAGCGTTGATTTGGAGTATGCCCGATCAACAATACACAAACAAAATGAATAGGGAGGGATCCGTAATGACGGATAGCAGCTGCCAGCTCTGCTTACCGGTGCGACCTGAAGGCTCGACTTAAAACTATCCAAATCTAGCTAGCTAATTTAAAATGGATTTAAATTTTCTAAGAATACACCAAATATATTAATAGTGAATCCAGCTATTTTACCTGCTCTATAAATTTACAAATTCGTCTTCCCGGGTCTAAGTAATTTGTTAGCGTAAGTCCGTCCCTAGCTTTCCCTATCATTCCCTAACTGATTTATATTGTAATTACAATCTTCTCAAACAATCTTCCTTCCTATATATATATATATATATATATATATATATATATATATATATATATATATATATATATATATAATTTCGCGTCCCTTCCCTGTATCTACTAACCTTCTATCTCGAAACTCCCTAATGACATATTCGACAGGGAGAGTCCTACTGATAACCAGCACCGCCTCCGAGGAGGTGGTCCTGTACGCCCTCGCCACCTTCACCGCGGTAATGCGTTGAACGCTCTTCAATTGACGCATCTCACGGACTTTGCAACCTTCCGCCCATACAGATGCTGCGTACAGAATTGCCGGCTCTATCGCTCCGGTATAGACTGTTTTCAGCGATTCGCCCCTGAAACCCCAGTTTATTTTCGCCGCCGCCATAATTTTGTTTGATATTTCGCTGCCTTTGCTTTTCACGTACTGCACGTGAGCTTTCCAATTTAACTTATCGTCAATCTTTACACCGAGGTATGTGCTTGCTTCCTTAAACGGTATTTTCTCTCCTCTTAGTTCTAGCCTAGGGGGTCGCTGTCCCGGTTTCTTTCTGAAATAGAGCGCCTCTGACTTCGACGTGTTAAATTTTAATTTTACCGCCTGCGACCATTCGTGTAGGTTATTAAGCGTCTCGTTCGGTTTTGTACGCATATCCATTAACAATCGCGATCTGACAATTAAAAGCGTATCATCCGCAAACCCAACGATCTTCTATTAATATCTTATATTCGCGGTAACTTTGATTGTATTCTACTCTCCGTTGTTCTCTTATATTTCCCGAGGCGCGTTGATAGCGGCGCCTAAGGTTACGCGTTTCTGCCCGCTTGGTGGTTAGTTCCCGAGTCTACCAGGGTACGCTGTCTTTAAATGTTTTCTTTCGCGGCATGGAGTACGACGACGCGTCTACCACTGCGTCATTTAAATTTTCTGCGAGTGTTTCTAGTCTGTCTTCCGGCAGTTAAATAGCTCGTTTTCGAGCGCAGGGATACTTTCGTCAAACTTTTGTTTAAACCGCTCCCAATTTGCTTCTTTATTACAGAACCGCGGAAATATAGTTAGCTGCCCGTTTGCGCTTGTTTTGGTTTCAACATCTCATGTTATTAATTTATGGTCAGAAAGCGTTTCCTCGTCCGACCTTAATTTCCAATTACAAATGATTTCTAACATCTCGTGCGAGGCTACAGTAATATCAATAAAACTACTGCCTCTATGCCCTTCAAACGTAAGTGAATCATTAGTGTTTATCACACTAACAACGATCCGAACAAACACGATATCGATTGTTAGTAGCAAATTTACCCGCTACTTTGTTAGAGCAAATATCAGCTAAAATCACAACACTATCAGAAAAGCCAGGGGATCAGCCATATACTGATTTAAAAGCAGATATAATGCGCATATATGGGATCACGAGAGAGGCAAAACTACGAAAGATACTGAATGACATACCACTCGGCGACCACAAACCATCACAGCTATTAGCAGTGATGCAACAGATGGCCGGCACAGACGCCACCATCGAAATCATCGCAATGCAGTGGAAAAACGCACTACCGCTACACGTGCAACGCATTCTAACTGCATTCGATTCCGACAAGCTAGACAAATAAGCATCGTTAACTGATATAATGATGGACGTCATCGACGAAATACATGCCCATGCCGTATCAGACGATCCAGTTAGTAGAAAACTGCAAACGCTAACGAATCAAATGACACAGTTGCAAGACGCACTACAGCGGTACACCAAACAAACCGAGAACACGGCAAGTAACCGCTCTGCACACGAAAGCGAGCTAAATAATACACTCGCGCCAACGTTCTATTACCACTCTCGCTTCGGAGACACGGCTAAACGCTGTAGATGACCGTGTTCAAGAAAGACACAGTGTTATAATCTAAAGAGCAAGAAATATCAGAGCTACAACGACTACCACTATTCGGCAATAAGAGACCCTCAACGACGAATAAGGAAAACAGGCCAGCCTTTAGTAGGCAAACAATTAGGGACGAGTATTGTAATAACAATTTACCGACATCAACGTGAAGTTTCAAGTTATTGTATGCCTACAACATGTTATACCGCTTTTTGGTTAATAAATACACAAATCGAGTCGGCCTAGCAGCGGCATAAATCAGTGCGCTTTTGCGAGAGAAGTCAGTCTGATTTGCCGACTCGCTCTAAAAAGTTAAAGACTCTTTTACTACTGTGCTTATAGCTAGTATTAACCAACCTCACCGTGCCCATAGCCGGCGCTCTGAACCCATTAGACGTCGTGCCCATAGCCGAGGGCTACTCTCTTTTTTTTCGCTGCGCCCAAAGTCAGCTATAACCACTGCCGTGCTCATAGCCGGCATTCAGCATCGCTCGGTGTCGTGCCCATTGCCGATACCCATACCCCCGGTAAAACGTTCGCCGTGCCCACTGTAGGCGCCCTTATGCCGTCCTTAACCTACCTCAGTTTCCGCTTGTCACAGAGCACGTCGGTAGGTCCAGCAACGGCTAGACCACTGTAGTATCATACCGGATACTAGTTAGTGACCACTGCTCACTGCTACGCTGGTGACTTAGAGCAGGGTGCAGTAACTTGTTGGCGGCTCCATGGCGTGGTGGTATGTGTGTGACTACTACGCCCTAGGTCCCGGGTTCAAATCCCGACACGGTCCGCTTGAAAAATGTTAGGCGAGCATTTTTCGCAAAAATACACCCTCGTTCGGATGAGAGGTAAAATGGAGGTCCCGTGTGTGAGTGTTGTCACGCACGCTAAAGATCCCTACCTTGCTTGGAACAGCAAGGATTCGGCAAAATTCAAAATTTTCCAGGTAAAAAAAACTCGCTTCCTGGCCAATGTAGTACCTTCGGGTGGAGCATTGGAAAAATCACATGTAATGCAGTAACTTGTTGTCTTCCAAGTATATTTAACACAAAAGAAATAGAACTTTTAATTGTAAGTTTTCAAAATCAGTTCAGAGTGCAGAGACAATTCTGTTACAACAACTTGCGCGCAGTTTTATAGCCAGGAGGCTAGTTATTAATTTAACAACGTTTCTAAATAGTAGACCTTTAATTACATATTGTATTTCACATAAAAGGTAAAGTTAATTACTGGACACAGCAGAAAATTTAGGTATTCCGACTCTCACTAAAGGTAAATTTATTAAATTGTTTTCAGTTTGTTATTTGAACAACTAGGGACAATAATATATTAATGCAAGAAAATTAGAAATCTGAAACCAAAATTAGGTTAAAGCAATTCGCATTCTGCTTTAAAATTTACACCACTTCGTACCTTGGGATTTGTCAGACAAAATTATACCGCGGTCATTAATTCACGCTAGCAAATCGTATTTACAGTTATTTGAACCTCTGTTCGTACTCTCAAATTCACAGGAAATAACTGAAATCCATAAATCTTTATCTCTAAATCTATTTTTAAATTCCTGATAAGAATCGCAAGTAAAAGTAAATATCAATCAGAAATGCTGTTTAACAAACCTACAGCTATCCTCAAAGCTTTTCCTAAATAAAAAAATGACAATTCAATAAAATTTCATTAGAAATGTCCGTATGGAATGATAGTTTATCAATTTCAACTTCAGTGGAATAACAGGGTGAGATAGATATCGGAATCGGTAATAGAATCTGACGATCTAATGGCTACAAATGAATACCGTAAAATGAGGTAAAGTTGACCACGTTTCAACTTTAACTGAAAACAACCCCTATTTGCATTTTAGAAAAATAAATTATCTTCGAGATAACGCGGGTCTCATTCTTATTTAGCCCCACAGGATATAAAAATTAGATATATGTGTGCCCTTTTACTTGGAAAAACATTAAAACTGTTTTCGGTCAACTTCAACCCATTTAGGCTAAAAATGACCACATATATAAATATCTTTGAAAAGGCGTTGTTAATCAAGTGAAAAACAATCAGTAAAGTGTTAATCATTTTATTAAAAAAATAAAATTGGCGGTTAAAGAGAACAAATAACATGATGGCAGCTTAAAGCTATATGGTAAACCCGATTCTTTGCTCTAATTGCCCATATAAAATTAAATAAATATAAATCAAAGTTAAAACAAAGTTTTCGCGATTCGTTACATTTGGGGTTTTTAGTATGGTATTAATGTTGTTTGAAAGTACATCATCTTTATCTTTGAGATTGGATCACATAAATCTATCACTTACCGATCGCCTTAAAAAATTAACAGCGACCTCATGATCATTTATTGACAACACTTTTCCAATAAAATGGTTTACGGTCCTTTTTATTTCATATTGTACTATAAACTTTTTTGTATATTACCGGTTTTTAATTCTTCCTCAACAGCTTCTGTTTCAACATTACCGGTCTTCAAATCAGAATAATGATCATTTACTGAAAATAACTCAACCTCACTTTCACTTTCTTCGTTGTCTGTGGCAATCTTTCTTCTTACTGCTTGAATCTTGCTAGTTGAAGGTTGGTCTTCATTAACCTTCTTTGGCGAATCTTCGAAGGCTACCGACCTTCCAGGAACAACATCAAATTTTTTCCTTTTTGCTATTGAACCACGGTTTTCTGGATTTCGATGATCCTCTAAATAATGTCCTATAATTTTACCAACACTCTCTCTCTGGAGACTTCTTCCTGTGGATTAGGAATTTTATCCAGAAGCTTCTGCTTACATGATGGAAAATGTCCACTTGCAGAAAAATCTTTTTAAACGCTCTGTTTGGCCACAGGGGTTAACCTGGCAAACAGTTTTTCTAACGCTCTAGAAAAAATATCCTTTTTCTACAGAGAAAGTGCTTGCATTGCACTTTTTACATTCCTTTAATATTTGCTTCCAATAATTTTTCATTGGTCCTAAAAACTTACATACTATGAAAAAATGAAATGAAATGAAATGAAATATTACCTTTTTTTAAATCAGGATTGTCGCTTAAATTAATTTCGCGTAATTAAATATTGCTTCCGGTTTTGCACCTTTAAGTGTTATAGACAATTCATCAACAAGTTTGTTAACATCTCAGCGTCAAATGCAACATGACCGCTTAATGTTGTTACTTAGGCGTTACGATAAAACTTGCTTGTAAGGAGGGCTACTTTTAAATCGGGAACTGTTACCTATGCGATCAAGATAAGCTTTGGCATTTAAATGTAAATCTAACGCGTTTAAAAGAAATTCCCGTATAGCGCATGTAATTAGGCCTTCCACAAAATCATTTACTTCGATTTTTGTCAATACAGTTTTACCTCCATGTTCTTGATATGTCGGCCATGTATTTTGTTCATAAAAGTTCCCTTTACACATTAAATACTTCAATATATGCAAAAATGTAAATACTAAAATTTGAAATAAAACCTTATGCTAATAAACAATATTCTTATCTCTGACCGGTGTTTCCATTGCTTGTTTTCAATTCTTAGAACTGCCTCTGCGTGTGATTGACCAGCACCTCTTTCCACTTAAACTCTCTTGTTTATTGCGTAGTACAGTTCGCCCAGTCTAACCCTTAGTTTGATTAATTTCTCCCTTCAATGCTCATATACTTATGTAGACCACTGCTTAACTATATATCTTCGCTAGAGCAATTATTTAAATCCGTTTCTTAAATTAGTTCAATAGTAGTTACTTAGAATTCAGTAGAGTACGTTATTTATTTCATTCGCCAAGTAGTCACTTAGATTCGTTCAGCAGAGTGGTTACCTAGATTCGTTCACCAGAGTGGTTACTTAGAATTCATTGCAGTACGTTATTTAGATTCGTTCATTAGATCCGTTACTTAGATTAGTTTACAAAAGTGGTTACTTAGAGCTCTAAATTATTAAATACTAAAATTAAGTTTAATTAATAATTCTAACTCACGTTCTTCAAAGAAAACGGTAACTTTTATCGTAGAACGGCACTAGAATTATACTTTTACTAAATAATTATTTAATATTTACTATTTTCACTCCGCGTGATATTATACTTTGAACTATTATAGGTTATGCCTTGGTCGAAGAAAAACTGATTGTATACCAAGTCAGTGTTCTATATAAAGGCTCCTTCCTTCACCTGTGCCATTGGTTTTCCAAGCGTACTTTGATAATTGAAGCTCTGTACTTTGCATTATCTTGCAGCTTTCGGATTTTCTATAACGTTACCAGCAAAACTCGTGTAGAAGTGATGCATTTCCTTACGTAGGCATCTAATTTGTATAGTGTATTCCTCTGAATATCAAACTTTGAACTTTCTTCAAGTCACGTCCGCTTGTTTATGTTTGCATTTATTAAAATTTCCCCGTTTAATTTATTACGTAACCAAACGTCTGTTTTGTTATTTAGTACGCCAGATGTAATTATAATATTTACCTACCGCGTGAGGGTATCCAATTAACAATAAACAATAAATGGCAAGGACCTCTAACACTATAGTACCCTCACGCTACGGGACATTGCCTCGCAGCTGCTGCAGTCGGTGAGAAGGGGAGGTTCATTAAACAACAACACACTAAGACAAAATTCCAATTGTTTTATTAAATGGGCTACTAACTAACTTAACCTAAATACATATGCATACAAGATTATACAGTAATTAATATTATTTACAATAGGGCGCCACCATGGGAATTAAACGGCCCATGGACCGATCGCGGTAATAGCTCTCGTCGCACTTTGTTCGTGGCGATGAACTAAGATTGCAGGACAGAAAATACGTCACTTCACAGGGGCAAATGTTATTAAGTCTCCGGCTAGCACAAACACAACTTAACTAAACAATTCTAAAGTCCTTATTTTATGAATATTAACAACAGTTCTGGGTGCAAACACCCCAATACATATAATTAATTAACGCTACCGTAGTCTAACTAACTTGCATACTGAAACGACCTTCCTTTAATCCCGGGGTCATCAATAACAGGAAAAACACGACCTTCACACGGGTCAAATAGTACAATAACGGAATTCGTGGCTTAGTTATTACAAGCCTCGGACAACGTCGAAACACAATAAAATAAGAAACCCTTCAAAAGATGCGGTCATTAACAATAACCTAACGGGATAAAAAATTACTGGAACGGAGCTTTAACCCGAAGTTGTATGTTATGAAAGTCGACAGATATTGAATTTAAACAAATAAATGACTTATGATGCATAACACAGCCTTGAGTTCATAGTAATACCATATATAATAATTACTTACTCAGAGAAATAAACTAACTTTTAACATAACGGCACGCACTTGAATTCAGAGAAATAAAACACTTACTCAATCTTGCAAGTCCGCGAGCTTCAGACTCTAACGCGTCTGGAAATAAACAACGCCGATTACCACCGGCTGGCATCCTTATATACATTTAAGTTAATTGAAAAATAACCCCTTTCTTGGCTCTCATACTCGGCTTAGGATACGCCGGTCGTAAATCTTTAAGATTAATTAAACTGCCCATTGCACTTAAGATAGCCACCCAAGTAGATTTCGGAACTAATTTTAGTTGAGTACTCCGCTAATTGAAAAATTGCTTCAGACCACCCTGACATAAATAGGATCCTAAAACATGATTGACATCTAATCATAGATAGCAACTAATCTGCCATGTTTAGTGCCCTTAAAGTAAGTGCCTTTAGAAAACTGATTGACTCTTGGATTAGATCTTCCTGGAAATTTCGCTAGGACGCTACTTGGGTAGTCTTGAAGCCGTTAGCTCCAAGACCTTCATTCTAATAATTAGAATGCTAAAATTAAACTAGAAAATAACTATTTTTAGAAATCATAGAACTAATTAGAGCGTATTAAAACAGTATGTTACACAGCCCCCCTCGAAAAATTGAAATTGCTCTTAGGAATTTCAAGCAAATTGAAATAAAATAAATGTAGAAATTAACTCATCCAACCGCAATTATGTATAAGACAACTGAGTCTTTTCAGAAAATTGGCGGAAGGAAAAAGTAAAAAAATTGGAAAAATAAAATATTAGTGAGGTTTTAGGTCTTGGGCGTGGAACACCTCTAGCGGTTTTCCGTCCATAGAAGATAGTCTATAAGTGGTAGAATCTAAAACTTCCATCACCTTTGCTTCTAGGAACTTCGGGGCTAATTTTTTATTGAAATGTTTAGAAGCATCTGATAATATAAAATTACGCTTCCACACTAAATCCCCTACTTTGAAATTTAATGGTCTGCGCCTTAAATTGTAAGAGTGCGTATTACGTTCATACGCCAAATGTATGTTTTTCTGAACTTCTTTAAAGATGGGCGATAATTCATTGAGGTCTTGAACCAATTGTTCTCGAGTATCAATTGCTAGATCCTCTGGATTTAAATCCTTTAATTTATTATAGAATTCCCCGGTCAGAGGAACCGTGCGTCCAAAAGCTAAAAATGTTGGGGAATATTTTGTGGATTCATGAACAGCATTACGAAGCGCATGGGCAATTTTGTGAATATTATCGTCCCAATTCTTCTGAGAATCTTGAATGTAACTGCGAATGGCAGCTCCAATTACCTTGTTAACGCGTTCTACATAATTAACTTGAGGATGGTAGCTGGCGTTAAACCAAACCGAAGGTATTTTATAATTTGTCATGAGATTGGAAAATAAATTACTTTTAAATTGAGGGCCATTATCTATCATACAAATTTGAGGTACTCCATATACCAAAAATACAAAATTCTTCAGGTAATTACAAATTTGTTTTGTTGAAGCGCTGCGCATGGGATGCAATAAAGTGAATTTTGTAAACCAGTCAGTAACAACTAAAAGGTAAGTATTCCCCAATTTCGAGCGCGGAAAGGGCCCCATTAAATCAATCGACAAACATTGAAACGGAAATGAAACTTTTTTCTCTTTGCCCATAAAACCATAATGGTTGAACGTGCTGGATTTGCTTTGGCAGCACGTAATACATTTACTAATGTATTTAGAAATATATGACCGCATTTTGGGCCAGTAATAGAGCTCTTTGATTTTTCTATATGTTTTAAATACACCCAAATGGGCCGAAACTGGATCATCATGGCATTCTTTTAAAATTTGTGCACGGCATGATTTCGGCACTACTAATTTCCACTCAATTAAATTGGCTTTGATATTCAAATTATTCGGAATAAACTTATACATTTTATCATTTTCTACTCTCCAATCGGGATATAGATCTGGCTTTTCCTTAATATTATTTAACATGTTTTTGTACCAATCCTCGACCTCGTCTAAAGAAAAATTTAAAGAATTAATAGCATAGGCTCCACTAGGAGCTCGGGATAATGTATCTGGTACCACATTAAATTTACCCTTCCTCTGGATAACTTCGAAATCAAATTGTTGGAGTTTCACACTCCATCTAGCTAAACGTCCCGCAGGATCTTTTAAGTTGTGGAGCCAAATTAAAGAATGATGGTCCGTAATGACCTTAAAATGAGTTCCTTCAATATATGGTCGGAATTTTTGAATAGCAAAACACACCGCCAAAAGTTCCCATTCTGTGACTGAATAATTTTTCTCTGCTGAATTTAAACTGCGAGAAGCATAAGCAATTACATGTTCTTCGTCTCCTTCTCCTGAGTTAAAACACAACCAACGCCGTAATTTGAGGCGTCACATTGTAAAGAAAAACTTTCGAAAATCAGGACTCCTTAAAAAGGAGCCTTTGTAAGAACATCTTTAATTTTTCAAACGAAATAAGAGCCTCGTCCGTCCATTTAATCGCTTGCGATTTCTCTTTCCTTTAGTAAATCATTAATAGGTGCTATAATTGTGGCAAAATCCAAAACAAAACGCCTATACCAAGAGCACATACCGGTGAAACGTTTTATTTCAGTGGCTGTCGTCTTGGGTTGAGGAAAATTTACAATTGCGTCAATTTTTGCTGGGTCAGTTCGGAGACCATCTTTATTCACAATATATCCCAGATATTGTAACTCTGGTTTACAAAACTCACATTTTGAAATGTTAATAGTTAAATTAGCGCCTTTCAACTTCTCATACACTTCGTTCAAAATTCTAATATGGTCCTTAAATGTGCTTGAAATAATAATTATATCATCTAAATAAACAAATACCGATTGGGATAATGAAAAATCAAAAATAGAGTCCATGAGCCTCTGTAATGTGCCTGGAGCATTGACCAAACCCATCGGCATTACATTATATTGAAATAATCCGCGCCTTGGGACAGTAAAGGCTGTTTTTTCCTTGCTTTCGTCACTCAAGGGCAATTGCCAGAAAGCTTTTTTTAAATCGATTGAACTGAGATATTTCGCATTGCGTAATCTATCAAGAATGTCATTTACAAACGGAATGGGATACGCGTCTTTTTTTGTAATTGAATTTAATCGTTTAGCGTCAAAACATACACGAAATTCACCTTTTGCTTTTTTCTTTACTAACAGCATGGGGGAGTTCCACGGGCTATTGCTTGGGCTAATAATGCCTTGTTCAAGCATCGTATCAATTTCTTTATTAGCATGTTCCAGCATCGCCGGTGATAATGGGTAATACCTTTGTTTAATTGGTTCAACGTCTTCCGTTGTAATATGATGTGAAATTTTAGTGGTTCGGCCTAAGGTAGGACGATCCAAGGATTGAAATAAAGAAATAACATTGTTTAATTCAAATTTCTGGTCTTCATTTAAATCGGCCATAACTTTAATGAAATTTAATTTATTCGTTTCCGCAGAATGAGCATAAAATTCATTTTTGAAAATCTACTTTCAATTCAAATAATTGACAAAATCAATCCCTAACGTTAGGGTACACTTTATTGAGTCGGAAACTAAAACATTTAAAGACCGAGTAACCCCGTTTATAGTCAAGGGCAAATTAATTGAACCTAAAATTGATTGTGAAGTGCCATCTGCGGTTGTTAATATAGACGTTTTACATTATTAATTAATTCTAACTTATATTTATCCAATAAACACAGACCATGTCTGCCTAAAATAGAGGTATTCGCCCCGGAATCCAACAGTGCGGTATAAGTTTCCTTAAATAACTCGATATTAATATAAGGTCTTGTATCACCTTTACTTTATAAAAATTTGAAAAACCTTAGATGCTTTACAAAATTTTTAACTTTTACTAACCATTCCGACCACGTCTTTTTGTCAGCAGCAATATTATTAAACGAGGAAAAGCAACGGCTGACTACGCGCTTTCCTGTCCTTAGTTTTTTGAATTATTTAAGCAGTTTAGACAATTTGTGGACGTAACTTCCCGCTGCTCACAAGAATAACAAAATATTCCGCGTTTCTCCGGACAAGTATGAAACGAGTGACCCCGTCTTTTACAGTTGAAACAAATAGTCGAAAATTTTGCTGTGTTTTTAAAATAATTCGACACGCCGGACCAAGGTAAATTATTATTAGAAAATGAACTCTGTCGAACTTGACGTTCTAAGATAACTGGTACGTTGGCAGAATCAGAATGTTCCTGTTTAATAAAATTTGTAGGCTTAGTGTCTTCTAAAACCTTACAACGAGAAATCAAATGGGAAATGTCAGTCACTTCAATTAACGCCAGTTGCGTGGCATAAAAAGTCTGTAAATTTTTTTAAATAATTTTTATTTGTTCCCGGACTGGAATGGAATCTTCTAATTGAGAAAATAAATTAACAATCTTTGAAATATAAATGGTAGGTGATTCCTCGGCGCCTTGCCGTCTAGATTTAATTAACATTAAAAGATTCTCTGCATAATCGGCTGAAAGAAAATCTTGTTTTAATTTAAAAATCAATTGTTCCCATGAATTTACTGTACATCGCGTTGCTCTATACCAATCCAATGCTGAACTGGTGAAAAGATCAATAGCCCCTTCGAAAAGGTCATCTGACGAAACTTTTCTTGCAACTTGCAGTTCCTTGACGCGTTGAATAAAATCTAAAACCGATATAGAATCAGATTCACCCGAAAATTGTAATCCCCACTTGTGGATCGGGACTGATGTCGTTGTTTTATTCAAGGACTTAATTAGCGTACCTAAATCATTACTAGAAATCGAAACCGATGGGGTATTAATGGAAGAAACCGTTGATGTTCCAGGGCATGAAACCTCTGCTGTTGGTGTTATTGTAGGACCTTTATTACCACTAGCCGAACAATAAGAAGGGTTATCGTTAATCTCATTGTCCCCGTTTACCTGTTCTAAAATCTCAAAAGCTCTAATGCACTTAGAATGCAGTTCTTTGTGTACCTCTAAAAATTCAATATCGAAATTGACATAATTTAGTCTCTGTGTTACATGCATTAATCTCGTGTTAAGTTTAATATATTCTTTCCTTTTAGGAAGAATGGTAAAAGAATTTAAACAGTTTTCTAATTCAAAAATCTTAAGTTTCAATAATTCAATTTCGTCCTTTTGAACGATTTCAATTTTTTCATACTTAGAAAAAACATTACTGTCGACTTTCTCAACAATGAGTTTTGAACGCAAAACTTTTCGTTTTTCTAACACACTTAACTTTGTTGGTTCAACGTTCCTAATTGAAAGCTCGTGACTCAGTTCGTCACTTCTTAAAGCTTCCACCACATACATGACTAAATAAAAAAAAATGCCAACAATAGCGAAACCTGTTCCTAAATCACTAATATTAAACTGTTAACTCTGCTCAAATCTTAATAGTACTATAGAAATAAAACAATCTAAAACTTTCTCCGTGTGTTGTTTACCATTTTTAAGATTTTAACCACGTTAATGCGCCAGTGTAATTATAATATTTACCTACCGCGTGAGGGTATCCAATTAACAATAAATAATAAATGGGAAGGACCTCTAACACTATAGTACCCTCACATTTCGGGACATTGCCTCGCAGCTGTTGCAGTCGGTGAGAAAGGGAGGTTCATTAAACAACAACACACTAAGACAAAATTCCAATTGTTTTATTAAATGGGCTACTAACTAACTTAACCTAAATACATATGCATACAAGATTATACAGTAATTAATATTACTTACAATAGGGCGCCACCATGGGAATTAAACGGCCCATGGACCGATCGCGGTAATAGCTCTCGTCGCACTTTGTTCGTGGCGATGAACTAAGATTGCAGGACAGAAAATACGTCACTTCACAGGGGCAAATGTTATTAAGTCTCCGGCTAGCACAAACACAACTTAACTAAACAATTCTAAAGTCCTTATTTTATGAATATTAACAACAGTTCTGGGTGCAAACACCCCAATACATATAATTAATTAACGCTACCGTAGTCTAACTAACTTGCATACTGAAACGACCTTCCTTTAATCCCGGGGTCATCAATAACAGGAAAAACACGACCTTCACACGGGTCAAATAGTACAATAACGGAATTCGTGGCTTAGTTATTACAAGCCTCGGACAACGTCGAAACACAATAAAATAAGAAACCCTTCAAAAGATGCGGTCTTTAACAATAACCTAACGGGATAAAAATTACTGGAACGGAGCTTTAACCCGAAGTTGTATGTTATGAAAGTCGACAGATATTGTATTTAAACAAATAAATGACTTATGATGCATAACACAGCCTTGAGTTCATAGTAATACCATATATAATAATTACTTACTCAGAGAAATAAACTAACTTTTAACATAACGGCACGCACTTGAATTCAGAGAAATAAAACACTTACTCAATCTTGCAAGTCCGCGAGCTTCAGACTCTAACGCGTCTGGAAATAAACAACGCCGATTACCACCGGCTGGCATCCTTATATACATTTAAGTTAATTGAAAAATAACCCCTTTCTTGGCTCTCATACTCGGCTTAGGATACGCCGATCGTAAATCTTTAAGATTAATTAAACTGCCCATTGCACTTAAGATAGCCACCCAAGTAGATTTCGGAACTAATTTTAGTTGAGTACTCCGCTAATTGAAAAATTGCTTCAGACCACCCTGACATAAATAGGATCCTAAAACATGATTGACATCTAATCATAGATAGCAACTAATCTGACATGTTTAGTGCCCTTAAAGTAAGTGCCTTTAGAAAACTGATTGACTCTTGGATTAGATCTTCCTGGAAATTTCGCTAGGACGCTACTTGGGTAGTCTTGAAGCCGTTAGCTCCAAGACCTTCATTCTAATAATTAGAATGCTAAAATTAAACTAGAAAATAACTATTTTTAGAAATCATAGAACTAATTAGAGCGTATTAAAACAGTATGTTACACAGGGTCTGCTGGATTTAATATGAGTTTACAATGTACAGATCACGTAGTCAAATTTCTATGATGACGTACTTGAAGGCGTTTATTTATTTTATGCGTTAATGTTTTGAATGGGATTCTTTTATAGTTAGTATGCCAGGTTATTTCCTTACACTAATTGCGTATTTATTTAAACAAAACTCCTTGCGTTTAAAATGTTATTCCTGCGTATTTATTTTCAATTTCATGTTTGTATATTTAATTTGAAATGCATTATATGACGTACAAGTTACTTATCTTACTAAATATGATTTGATTTGTGAAAAATGAGCTTCATTTCATAAATTAAAGTTAGTTGTAAGGTTTTTTTTATCTTAACTAGTGGATAATAAGGGAATATCGATTTAGTTTAACGCGTGATTAATGTAGGAATAATTTATATTAATTAGATTTAGTTGGGGACTATGTATTATAGTATGTATGTAAATAAAGAGAATAAGAAAAATAATTTGGGATAAAATTATAGCATATTAGATTGATAATGAAGTACTATGGAACAGTTTTAAAAGCGTTGAGCATGTTAACAATAACGATTTCTAGGTTTCAAACGTAAAACCAACACGTTTCAAATAACAAGGGGAGAGATATATTTCTTAGTAGAGTTGCTACAAACAAACTTAATAGCTTATTGGAATAAACAGTCGTTGGAATTAAAGCAGCCAAAGACATAAACAAAACCACACAGAATTGATGTAAACACAGTATACGTTAGTTAATATATTGATTTTTAATCATAGATATAGAATCGGAAGGAGCAATGAAAAGACCAAGATTGAATAAAAGGCTATGAGTACAAGAGAGAAACATAAAGTATATCCCGAAGAGGGAATCAAAAATCGATAATTTCAAGGATAGTTGTAAGCAAGCACGCGAGTTAAAGTTCGGGCTTTTGGAGCTGGTTTTTTAAAAAAACGTCGATACTTTAACAAATTTATTTGAAATTAAAATTTAGATAACTTGTACATAATACTAAAAAATAATTATTGTACTAGTGAGTAGCTTGAACAACGAAGTATGGAGTTCGAAGACTGACTGCCGGGCATTGAGCTCCCGGGCCTTTTATAATAACCTGCCCCTCACACGGCTGTGAGAACTTGCAGATCTCATGTCTGCGTTTCTCTTTAATTGTACACTTTATTACAATGTAACAACTTAATTCTAAGTAATTGCGGTCTGTTGACCGCCTGTGACCTGCCACCTGCAGTATCACTGCCCTCACGGATGCAAAGTTGCATGTCCGTTCACATGAACTGTCGATAACCTCTCTGGGTTATCCTTGTGTTACAATGTTGCATTGAACTTATACTTTTACTTAATAATTTCTAATAATTCCTATTAGATTCAATATATCAATATATATATATATGTAATTGGGGATACATAACTTCTCCCACCGTAAATGAAAAATTAAGGGTTTTCTTAATTTTTAAATACATAAAATTCATTATTTAAATTCATTTAAAATTCATTGTTTCTAAGGGTATACTTATTGTTTCCTTTTTTCTCTTTGTTTCCTTAAATCTAGTACTGTTTCCTTCATTCTTATATCTAAGGTACATTTTGTATAATACATACATGATTACAAAAATTACTAAAATGATCAATACAATTGTCCAAATACTTATATTATTATAATGTAACTTTGGCGTTTTGAGTTCATTTAATTGTTCTTTATAACTTTCCACTAATTTCATGGCGTGGTTGAGGTCGTCTAAGTCTAGATGCTCTAGCTTCATAGGTTTCTTGATTATTTCTTCGTCTTCTTGTTGTATTTTGAATTGTAGTTCCGGTAGGTTTGCAAGTTTCTTTGTTGTTATGGGATCTTGATAAACTCTGATTACTTTTCCTTTCAATTTCACATAACAGTCTTCTTTGAGGGTAATTAGTTTGCTTCCGATTAATGCTTGGTTATTTTCATCTTGGTTGCAGTAGATGGTTGCTATTACTTCTGTTGGGAAAATGGCTATCCATTTGTTATCTGTAACTTTTTGAATTTTCATATTAGTTATTTGCACTTGTTTAGTTTCACAGTTTTCGTAATGATTTGAGAATTTTAATAGTTGTACTTCACAAGGACTGTCTTCTTGAATGGTTGTTGTCGTCATCGATTGACATAAATATTGGTTTGGTGTTACTTCAGTACATTTTTCGTTTGTATAACCATATCTCAGTTCATTTAGGGATAGGAATTTGGTTTTGGGTATGATTACTTGGTATGTGCTAGTAACTTTTGTTGGAAAAGCAAATAAATGATAGTATTGATAATTGTTACTTTCTACTATTGGAATTTTTATTAAAAATATCTTAATGTTGCTAAAATTTGTTACATTAAAGTAAGGGTTGATATTATTTGAGTAAATATTGTAATTTGTATACTGCCTAATTTATTTAGTAGTATACCGGGGTTGTTTTTTATATGTTTATTGTTACTTGGTTGTCCGTTCTACCTGGGTGGAGGTTGACGGTAAGGGTGATGACTGTCCATCTGAAATTACAGGGTGTCTTAGGTTTTTTAAATGAATGTACTTTGTTATTTTACCGTTGTCTACTACTGCTATGTTTTTATCTGATATTTTCTTAATTTTAAATGGTCCTAAATTTCTGGGTGCTGTTTTATGTCGCTTGCTCTAAAAGTTTTTCTCGTATACGGTTTGTCCTATTGAAAATTTATTTGAGTCGGTATTTTTATTTCGGGTTGTGGTGATACGTTCCTTATCGTTCTCTAATTTATCTTTTACCTTGTCGTAAGTTATTTTTAGTTTTTGTTTGTGATCTTTCGCATATTGTTGATATACTTCTTTATTGTAGTGTATGTCATAGGGATTTCGTGAATCTGAATGTCCTAAGGTTAATTCTAAGGGTGTAAAATTTGTCGATGAGTGAATTGTGTTATTATAGGCGATTAGTGCGTATGACATTAAATTGGTTATATGTTCCTTTTTATAATTTATTCTTAATAATCGAATTTGTTCTAACAGGGTTAAATGTAATCGTTCAATTAGTCCGTTTGATTCGGGTGGTTTTCCGTTATGAAATGAATTTTTATTTTGTGGAGTTCTAAAGTGTTTTGTATTGTCTCATTTTAAATTCGCTACCATTGTCTAAAGTTATTGATTCGGGTGTTCCGTAAAATGTGAAGTATTGTAAAAATCCTTGGGTCACGTCAATGCTATTTTTGGATGTGATTGGTATTGCTTGGCCTATTTTTGTAAATGCGTCTATAATTGTTAGATAGTTTTGAGCTTCTACTACTAGAGTATCGGCATGTAGTTTTTGAAATGGTTTGTCGGGTGTTTTGGTTAACATTAAGGGTATCTTTGGGGGTTTCCTATCGTATTTCGCTTTGTCACATAATTCGCATTGGTTAATGAAATCTGTGGTCAAGTCCTTCATGTCTTTAAAATAATAACGTCTTATGAGTTGTTTTATTGTTTCGTTAATTCCACAATGGTTGGTTTTTCCTTCGTGTTGATTTCTAATTACATCGTTTATTTCGTCAGGGTCGTCTAGTGTTATTAGTTTTCTAGTACATCTGATGAGTTCAGGTCCAGAGTTGTTGAATAGTTTAATGTATAATTCTGAAAATCTTTGGTATAAATGTTCGGTGTTGAAATAAAATAAAATCGTTTTTTCTCGGGGTGTATTCTTTAGAATTTTAATTATTTGTTCCTCATTGTCATCTTTAGTTATTTGAATGTGGTATATTTTTTTATTGTCTACTTTTGTATATTTTACTGGGTTGGGGTTATTTAAAACTTCGGTTATTATAAATTGGTTGGGTTTCATATCGATTGCCTCGTTTAAAATTTTAATCGCGTTTTTTGGTTCTTCGTTTTGTGTCGAATGTATTGTGTCGATCTCGTCTGGATCTTCCCTTATTTCTGCTTCGTCTACGTTTCCTATAATGGATTCCGTTTCTAATGCATTGAGTTGGATTCGGCTTAAAGCGTCTGCGTTGTTGTTATAAATTCCCTTTTTATATATAATTTCGTAATCATACTCTTCGAGTCTGATTCTCCATCTTTGTAATTTTGAATTTGGTTCTTTCAGTTTGCATAGCCATACTAGTGGTCTATGATCGGTGTATATGTAAAATTTTCTTCCGTATAAATAAGGTCTAAAATATGTTGTTGCCCAAATTATGGCTAATAACTCTTTTTCTATAGTGCTATATTTTTGTTCGGTTTCATTTAGGGCTCTGGATGCGTACCTGATAGGTTTATCGCTACCTACTTTTCCTTGGCTCAATACTGCGCCTAATGCTACATTCGATGCGTCTGTCGTCAGTATAAATGGTTTTGTAAAGTCTGGGTATTCTAATACAGGGTGATTTGTTAATATGTTTTTAATTTTGTCTACAGCTTTAATAAATTCTGGGGTGTGTTCAATTTTGTTTCCCTTTTTTAAACAGTTTGTCAGGGGTTTGGTTATCTGGGCGTAACCTTTAATGAATTTGCGGTAGTAACCACTAAGTTCTAGAAATCCTTTAATTTCTTTGTTTGTTTTTGGTAATGGGTAATTTAGAACTGCATTTGTTTTGTCTGGATTTGGCATTACTCCTTGGGGTGTTATTACATGTCCTAAAAATGATACTTCTTTTTGTAAGAATTCACTTTTGTCTAATTGTACTTTAAAATGTGCTTGTCTAAGTCTTTCGAATACTTCTTTCAATCTTTCTATGTGTTCTACCAATGATGTGGAATAAACTATGATGTCGTCAAGGTATACAAGGCATTTCTCATTGTGTATTCCTCGTAGTATATTGTCCATGACCCTCTGTAAAGTAGCGGGTGCGTTCTTTAGTCCAAATGGCATTCGTTTGTATTCGTAATGTCCTCTAGGTGTGCTGAAGGCTGTTTTTGATATATCCTTTTCTTCCATCTCTACCTGATGGTATCCTGATGCTAGGTCTAATGTTGTAAAATATTGGCATTTGCCTAATTTGTCTAAAATTTCGGTAATATTTGGTAGTGGATATTTGTCATCTACAGTTTTTTAATTTAACTTCCTATAATCTATTACCATTCTGTACTTTCTCTTTCCGGTTGCGTCTAATTTCTTAGGTACTATTAACACGGGGCTGCTCCATGGTGAATTGGAGTGCTGGATTATGTCTTGGTCTAATAGGTCTGCTACTTGTCTGTCAGCTTCTTCTTGGCTTGCATGAGGTAGTCTATATGCTTTTGTAAAGATTGGTTTATTGTCTGTTAACTCGATATTATGTTTTACTGTGTTGGTGAATGTTAATGGTATTCCTTCGCAATGGAATATGTCGCGGTATTCGAAACATAAGTTCTTAATTGCTCTTTCTTCTTCTTGATTGATATCGGTGTCAAAGCGGATGTTAGTTAAATTTTCTCTTAACATTTCATCATGTTCTATTGGGTTGTAATCGTTTTCTAAATTTTCGTCTATTTCCATTTCGTTAAAATTTAGTTCTCCTACGTTAATTGGGTCTGTCAGTGATAATTCTACGGGATAGTCGTTTGAATTTAATATTGTTGTGGTTGCATAATTATCTTTTATTTGCACTAAGGCGGTTGGGGTTTCTACTCCTTGCTGAAATGTCATATGATTTATTATTCCCAAATTTTTGTTAGATTTTACTGGGATTTTTAATTTTTTTCCGTTCGGGGTTCTATAGTGTATTTTTGTTCAATTTGTATGTTTTGAAATTTAATTGGGATTTTTCCGTATTTTGTCCTTAATAAGCGATTTTTAATGTCAATGTTGGCTCCTAATTTTCTTAGAAGGTCCATTCCGATTAATCCGTCATATTTGTCGTTAAATTCGAATACACAAAATTTATGTTTCATTTTAACATTAAATGTTCTCGGTAAGGGTATATTTGCTACGAATTGGTGTAGTGTCGTTTGATGAGCTGTTTTAATTTTAAATGGTTCTCTTTCTACATAATCTAAATAATGTTTTTGTACGGTTCTGGGGCTAATTAATGTTTTCGATGATCCAGTGTCGATTAATAGTTTGAATTTGGCGTGGGGTATTTCTATGTATGGTAATACTAAGTGATTTATATTATTTAAGTTTATTAAGTTTGGTCGGTTATGAATTGGTCCATTTGAAAATTTGAGTTTGAGTTTTCTTCGTCGTACTCCTCATAAGTTTTGTATTGTTCGTCACGTTCATAAGTTTCTGCATGGTTTGATTCATTGTTCGTAGGTGTCTCAATGTAATTATTCTGGTCAGTGTCAAATTTTTCTATTTCTTGATGGAATAATTCCTCTGATGTAAAATTACGTTTCTGATGAGGGTTTGGTCGGATATGTGTTATTTTTGTGTTTTGTCTGGTGTTACTAGATGAGGTATCCATTGGTGTTGGTTTGTAATAATTGTTAGGGTTGTTATTGTTATTAGTCATTGGTGTATTTCTATTAGGGTTTGCGTTGAATGCTGGTCTTTGTTGGTTTAAGTTTTGATTAAATCTTGGTTGGAATGCTGGTTTCGTAAAAGTTGGGTTAAATGTTGGTTTTGAAAAATGTTTAAATTGATTATTAAAATTGGTATTGTTAAAACTTGGGTTGTTACTTTGCGGTTGACTTGTTTGTGCGTTAAAGGGTGTGAATTTTTGTTGAGGGATTGTTTGTCTTGTGGCTTGTAAGGTTTTTATTGGTGAATAACTTTTATTCGGGTTGGGATTGTATAGTCTGTTGCGGTAATACATTACATTTTTTTCTTCTATTACTAGGCTCATAGCTTCTTCTAGATTTTGGGGTCGTTGGAATCTGATTTTATCCGATAGTCGTTCTGGTAAAGCGTTTATATATGTGTCTAGTGCCATTTCGTCATACATTTTTGTTTTTAAACGTCTAACGTTTTGATCGGGTTCTTCGATTTTTAATTTTGTTAAAATTAAACTTCTCACGTCTTGGCATTTCATTCCGAATTGGTAGGGGGATTGATTGTGTTCTATTCTAAGGTTTATTAGGTCTTGGACCAGGCATTTTATATTACGTTGGTCCCCAAAATATGCAATTAGTAGTTGTTTAAACTGTTCCCATTCCTGTAAATCGTCCCTACTGGCTTTTAAGGTTAGTGCCCTTCCGGCTAGCTTACTTATTACCAAGCGTATAAGCAATGAATTTCTTTGGTCATCTCCGGGTTTCTAGAAGGTTTTTAGGAACATTTCGCATGCTCCAATGAAATTTGAGAGATGGGCCTGCGTGCCATCAAATGTTTGTATTGTCTCTAAATAGAGACGCAAGTCTGTGTTACTCATGTTGGTTAAGGGTTGTTTTCGATTTTTGGGAAATTTAAAAAAAAAATTTTTTTTTGAATTAAGCTTTATTTCGCTATTTGTATTGTTACTTTTGCTTCGGATTTATTAATTTTCCGTTTGGGTTTTGAAATTTCAAATTTTGTAAAAATTGGGGTTGGTTTTGCTTTTTGTGACGTTAACTTTGGTTTTGGTTTGTTAATTCTTCAATTAGATTAGGTAATTTCAAATTTTGTAAGGATTGAGGTTTACTTTGCTATTTTTCAGCGTTATTTTTTTGGTCAGGATTTGTTAATTTTCGGTTTTGATTTATTAATTTTAAGTTCAGACTGGTCTGGCTATTTTTTAAATCGTAGTTGCTGTTATTTATTTTTAATTACACAGTGCGGTGACGTATTCATGAGATTTGTATTCAATAACGTTGATTTAATTACCGTAGTCTTGAGTTTCTGCTTCTTAAGGAATCTGAAATGGATTTATTCTCGCTTAGCGTTGTTATAGTTAAATTCTGTTGGTTTGTAATTAATATTACTTGAGGTTAATTGCTTCTGTACTTTATTGTTTGCGTGAACTACTAAAGGATGTAGTCTTTGTTATTTAATCACGTACGTTGAGGTAATTGCACTTACAGGTGTCAGTTTATAGGAATTAGATAATTTACTTTCCGTACTCGCTAATGCTTTGCGTAAAGTGTTATGTCTGTTTATTCTTAGATCTCTCGGTACTGCTTGACTTGTAATTGAATCTCCCGTAGTTAGTTTTCAGGTGTAATTATGAGCGTTTTATTTCTTTGTATAATAACGTTTAGCGTTATTCTGTATTTGTACTGGGATAGTTGCAATTTTATTTATAGATGGTGAATGCTTGGGTGTAATTTCTTATCAAATACTGGTTGCAATTTTATGCTTTTATTGTTCCGTGATGGATTTAATTACTTATAATGCTGCTTTTATGGATTAACTACTTGTGGGTATTAAATGCAAAAACTGCGTCGCTTTTATTATCCCGTGATGGATGCAAATTGAAATTATACTTTAGTACTGAAAGTTTAAAGTTTCTGAAAGCTATTTCTTTAAGGTAATAATGATATTGCGTTCGCAGACTTCGCTTATCTTAGGTGAGGTTTTGGGTTACGGTAGTTTTAAATTACCGTAGTTTCAATTATTGCAGAGTGTTTTTTGCTGTGATTTATTCAGTATTGTAGAGGTCAATGGTTTAATTGAACGTTCTGTACTGCTTGTTCGAATTAGTTTTGAACTTAAGTTTGCGTTCTGTGTTTTTATTTTATCGGATTGAAAACGTGGGTTTGAATCGCGCTAGTTGATGTTTTTTATTTTGGTGTTAGTGAATGTGCGCCCGTTTATTTTTGGATTATTTTGAGTTTGTTTTTAATAATTGTGGTAAGAATCTCTTAATATCAATTCTCATTTGTTTTAAGAAAATCTCTTTGTAAATAATCAAGTCTCATTTGCTTTTTAAAGAAAAATATCTCTTTAACATTCAAGTTTCATAAAATGTTATACAGTCTCGTTTTTTCTTTTGGAAATAATTCACTTTGTAATTATTTTCAAAACAATATTTATAAAATAAATTTATAAACAATGATAAATAAATGGTAATCAATAATTATAATACTAGCATATATCAATTATAGTTTTTGGTTAAAAAAAAGGTATGGAAATGAACTTACATTAATTTCATCTGTTTCTTTGGTGGGTTCGATCGATGCTGTATCTTGTCCACCTTGGTTTGTTTGTTGGACTTAGACGATTCTTGTTCTTTGTCCAACTTGGTTTGTTGCTGGATTTAGACGATTTGTGTTCTTCCTCCAACTTGGTTTGGGTTCTGCCAAAATTTCGAATTAAAATTCTTGGTCACCAATCTTCCGATTTTTGGATTTTCAGTGCCCTTTTGACATCCGTTACGACTGCGCCAGTTAAAGTTCGGGCCTTTGGAGCTGGTTTTTTAAAAAAACGTCGATACTTTAACAAATTTATTTGAAATTAAAATTTAGATAACTTGTACATAATACTAAAAATAATTATTGTACTAGTGAGTAGCTTGAACAACGAAGTATGGAGTTCGAAGACTGACTGCCGGGCATTGAGCTCCCGGGCCTTTTATAATAACCTGCCCCTCACACGGCTGTGAGAACTTGCAGATCTCATGTCTGCGTTTCTCTTTAATTGTACACTTTATTACAATGTAACAACTTAATTCTAAGTAATTGCGGTCTGTTGACCGCCTGTGACCTGCCACCTGCAGTATCACTGCCCTCACGGATGCAAAGTTGCATGTCCGTTCACATGAACTGTCGATAACCTCTCTGGGTTATCCTTGTGTTACAATGTTGAATTGAACTTATACTTTTACTTAATAATTTCTAATAATTCCTATTAGATTCAATATATCAATATATATATGTAATTGGGGGATACATAACTCGCGTCGCTCAAAAAGGTGGGAAATGGAGCCAAGCGAGATGATTGGTGAAAATTAAACGAAAAGGGCTAAAAATTCAGGTGGTAGAGGCATATGTGTGCGATAAAGCGATATGTACAAAGAACCTAAATGATGTTTGCTTGAAGTTGAAGGTGTGTATTAAGCGAGGAGTAGAGACTAATCCGGAGAATTTGAAACGACAGTTGACGGTTTTAAATGGATTACCACGTACTGTTGTGTTGTGTTATTAAAAATTACGAAAAATCGACGGTCGTTGGTGATTTTCGGGGAAAATAAAGTATCAGTTAAACAAGTATACGCGCTATTTTGTAAACAGGGGGAGGGCAGTTTACATTATATAATCAGTAACAGAGAGGGGTCTCGCTCTCATTTGTTCCATCTGTGATACAGTTAATTTACTTCCACGTGAATTAGTGCAGTCTAATTAAATAAAGTTTATGTAAAAGCTGATAAAGCGTTATTATTAAATAGTGAAATTGAGATGTAAGTACAAAGATTATTGTTTGGATACACGAAAAGTAGTGAAATTTGAAAATTGTTTGGATGAAAATAAAAGCGATGTTTGGGTAGTAGAATTTATTTGCAATAAAATGAACGAAATTTAGAGATTGGATGTTTTGATTGGAATTTATAAAAGAAGAGTTTTTGGAGTAGATGCATATATGGTACACAAGGGGATTCGACCATGGAATTAATGGATAGACGGAGGACCTACCAGACGGCAACATCTAAAAGGGGCTAGTTGGACCGCAGTACAAAGACAACTACAAGGTAGGAGACATTTCATGGTGAATATTTTTATAGTGTTTGTGGTGTTTTGATGTGTTTTATTATTATTTGATTTGGTTTTTAATTGACCAGACACAGTTATGGGACTGTTAAAACGAAATTGATTTTTGAGCAATATTCATTAATTTGCAGATAACCAAAATTTGTAAAGAGGTATAGAAGGCTTTTTGATATTTGGTCATGCAGAGGATTTATATGCACATCTATAAAGTTTTAAGATGAGCTCATGTGAAGACGAAGGGTAACGTAAGGTATGAGGAATGCCCTCTTACTGTAATAAAAAGTTATGTGTTGAGAAGGTTATCAATATGCATAATGATTGTTATAAAAATTAGTGAACACATGAATGTATATAAAGCGATGGTATTTTAAATTTGAAAAAAAAATGTAATTTGGATTTCAAATCAATAAAGTGTGATATTTTGGTTAATTGAGTTATTTTTGAATGCATGATTGGTGTGTATTTCTATTTAGGTTTCTATGATGTTAAGAAGTGGAAGTTTTTTTAGATGTAACAGGTAGGTGTATGTAATATATAGGAAGAATCAAATTAAGAGGACGATTCAGGAGCAGTCGAGGCAAGATTTGAGCGTAATTACACAGCATATTTTGGCACCCAATTTGTGGGGGTTTGATTCCAGGATAACGCCATACTAATTATGGCACCCAATCTGTGGGGCACGATTTTAGAGTCTTAACCTCACAGTATTTTGTCGACCCAATTCGTGGGGCGAAAATAAAAAGGTAATTACACAGTAATGTATATATATATATATATATATATATATATATATATATTATATAACAAACGTTTGTAATTAGAGACATTGATGGTAGTAATTCATGGGATTGTTGTTCGTAACCAAAAAACAACTATTATGAAATAATCATTTATTGTGACATCAACGTTTTGACTTATCTACAGAGTGCCCTCTTTCTTACACGTTGTATTGGTAACTCTGTTATTTGTGACATTAGAGAAAAGGTTAAATAGGGAAAGATAGTTTTTAATACCGAGTTCAGCCATGAAAAGATAATTAAAATACAGAGTGTAGTAAAAACGTTATACCAAAATAACGAAATTTTGATCTTTTTTGTTTTGCTTCGTGGTTCATTTATTGTGATAGATACAGTAAAACGTTGTAGATGTTTTTTACATTATTTTAAAAGGAGAATAAGACGAACTTGTTTGTTTTTACATGGCTTTGTTCGAGTAAATAAGTGAGGTTTTGAAAAAATTTTGTTTTTGTGAAATACGCATCACAAAAAAGAGAAAAAATGCCTTTCTATCAGAACTACCGCCAATTATGGTTTCCATTTAAAAAAACATAACCTTACTTATTTACTCGAACATAACCAAAGCCATGTAAAAACAAATAAATTTTTCTTATTCTCCTTTTAAAATAATGTAAAAAACATCTACAACGCTTTACTGTATCTATCACAATAAATGAACCACGAAGCAAAACAAAAAAGATCAAAATTTTGTTATTTTGGTATAACGATTTAACCTTTTCTCTAATGTCACAAATAACAGAGTTACCCATACAACGTGTAAAAAATAGGTCACCCTGTATAGTCTTTATCAAGATCTAAAAATTAAGAGTGAAAACACAGTCATTAACCTAAATAAAATAAAGAGGCTTACACATAATTTGATATTAATCCATGCATTAATATGAATGAATTAACATGAAGAAGGATCTCAAATAAATAGTGATAACATTTAAATAAAAATAAAATTAAGACAATAAACAGCGTACAATACGGACGAACGCAGACTAAGAACTAACGTGTATCAATTAAAAAAACTCAAACAGCAAAGTAGTTTTGTTTTATAAGAGTTGATAAATACACCAGGTGATAGATGACAATCAGAAACCTAATATACAACCATTACAAAGACATGGATGTGTTATGTGGATGTATTACAAATCCCTAAAATATTGTAAAATAAATTTATAGACCCATTTAATTTCAATACCTAAGATACACTATTGGATCACATAAATCTATTCAAACTATATAGTAAAGCATAAGTAGTAAGTGAATCATGAATGTCATGTTTGTTATTAATACAGTTAACCTGACGTTCAATATGGTAAGACTCTAGATAAAGTTTCCGTTTGTAACAATCTTCTCGTTCTTAAATATCAACGTCATCGTAATTAGGAGAGTGGTGGGTTAGGTAGACGTGTGAGGATAAAGCGTAACAAGATTTACCAACTTTGCACCACTACGGTGTTGGGTGAGGCGATTACGCAGCAATTGTTGGGTTTGGCCAACATACGAGGTATTACAACTACAAGTAATCCTGTAGACAACGTTACTGACTTAAGATTTTGGAGTTTTGTCTTTAAGAGGGGTAAACAATTTGTCAATAGATTTTTGATGCTGACAAACAATTGAAGTACTAGGTAATTTAAAAATTTTTTAAGTTGTGGAGTAAGGCGTTGAATATACGGAAACATTTTAAACATGACGGTATTCTGTCTGTGCTGGCCTGGACAATAAACACTACCAGATAGAAAGGACACTATATAGGAGGTTGGCGTGTTCATCAACGATGTGATAGGAGATCCTATACGTCGCTTGTTTAAAGAAATGTTTTTTATATATAAACAAAAAAATTCAATTAATTAAAAAACGGATACTCAAAATCTTGTTACGCTTTTTTTCTTGTGGACGAAGAATACGAACACGCAGAACGTGTAACACACTCTGGCTCTGGCTAACATGGACCTTTATGGGTTGCGGAGAATAACATGAGACTTAAAATCATCAGGGTTATTAAATAGACTATTTGAAAACACTTTTTACAAGTGTGCCAAATTAAAACAGAAATAGAACATACCTGTGTGTGTAAGATAACGATTTAGTAACATGTTATATTTTCTTACTCCTTATCAGGTAACAAACAACGGAGTTCTTAAAGTAGAATCACAGGATCTTCTAACCAAAAAATTATCAGCTGATAGAATTCGCTGCTCCTTCAAGAAACAAACTTATCACCAATATCATCATTTGTTTAAAAGTAAAGAAACGTACACCAAAATTGCATTCCAAATTATAGATATAAAACTTTTTTGCAGGTATTTGATCCAAGAATATTTAGGTAGGAAATAAAATTATATTTATGAATTTAGATAATTACGCCGGCACCTTGAATTGTATACTTGATTTAATTATTAAATCAGGTATACCGAAGATCGACCCTAAAATAATTAGTATTGATATATAATGGCGTCGTGTTTCAACGAAAACAGAAATTAAATCTGTTTACATTTCACTATCTTTTCAATTAAAATGGGTTTCTGCAGTACTGCGCGAAGAGAATGCTTGATAGAAAAATCCTATAAACTTATTTTGTAAGGAACTATTAAAAACATTTTAGAAAAAATACTACAAATTGGTCCATAATTGGAAATTTGCGACAGACAAAATTACTGCTGGATCATGGAAAATCAGAGAAGCAAATGGACAATTTAACAGCTGGTCAACAAACAGGTGAACGCCAAGATAAGGCCAGAAGCGATAAATAAGACTGAAGTTATAAATTGAAATGACAGAATTCGAATCCACACAAGTTATGCATGTGGTAACATAACCGCTAATGAACAAAAGTAACACTTTATAAATACGTATTTATATGTGTTTTGTGTATTTTAAAGAGAAAGGAGGTAAAATACTCCCTCATTCGGATCTCCGGGAGGGGGTACTTGGGGCTCGTCATCGTGTAACAATTTTATTTTTGATTAATAAATCCTTTCATTAAAGTGCGAGAATAATAAAACACTTTTATTAAAATAATGGTAAAATGCATTTAACAACTTAGGTAATGCGTTAAAGCAGCATCGTCCTTTGGTATTCTATTTGTAGTTGAATATCTGTGTCTTCTACAGCAATTCGCAAGTGCGTTTTGGTTTGACAGCCCCCTCCTCGGACGCCCCAGTCGCCCGAGCTAGTTTTGTAATCACTCGGCCATACGTGGAAGAAGAGATAAGATGTACCAAAGACTGCAGTCCGGCAACTTGCGTATCCACTTTGAGGAGTTGGGACACATATTTGAATAGCGGTTGGTATAGTATGAAGGTTATTAACTTGTTTAATTGGAAATAATTTATTTAGCGCGTACGATGTGATGAATGCAACAATCCAAAATGCAACTTAGAAGATAGAAAATTTAATCCATTTTATTAAGACCACTTTGTTATACGACGTGATGAATGCAGCAATTAAAAATGCAACTTAGAAGATAGAAAATTTAATCCATTTTATTAAGACCACTTTGTTATGCGACGAGACATATTGCTACAATTAACAATGCACTTTGAAATTAGAAAATTTAAGAAACCAATTTTATGAAAACCACTTTGTTATACAACGTAAGGATGCTACTTTGGCGAGGCGGCGTGATTCAACATCCGGATTGCAGCGGGGGCCAAATGTATCGTGGCCGTATTTAATTCTACACCTGGAACAACTCCATTTGGTAGAAGCTGTTTAGTATGAGCTTGGTTCACACTACATGCAGTAAACTTCGCATGATATAACAAGTACCTCATCAAGGCGAGAAAAGCAGCTTTCGGTTCGTAGATAGTTTTAAGCCTTTTTGTGTTTCACATTAGAAACACGCTAATTTGTTCTTATGTGTAAAAGCATGAATATTATAAAAATTTCAACTATTGCTGAGCTGGATTTCCAGTGTTGAAATTAAAATTCACTAATTTGATGTTTTGAGAAACAACACGCGTGGTTCATTTGAATAGTTAGTAACAACAACAGGTGTTATTGACGTCACTTATTTTTCTGTCGTATACTGAAACTAGTACATGTAACTTAAAAAAAAAAAAACTTAAGTAGTAACATTTTTAGATGTAACCTGCCTGAACAGATCTGCACGGGTCGGAGTTTTTTTTGTGTAACAAGTTTACAATATACTGTAAAATGTTTGATTATGAATAATTTAGATAAACCCGAAATTAAAATTTACGAAGTAATTCAGTTATTAATTAAATTTTTGTTGCAATTCATTTTATTTTAAAAGAGATTCTTTTTAGTAAATAATTGGTTCAAGATTAAAGGTTTTTATTTTGATCAAATATGATCAAACCTAACCACAGAAAGCTAACATCCTTAAGAGTAGAATTTTGATGCCAACTTTATATTGAAAATATCTTTTTACTACTTCTTTATGTATATTTGCGGGACACAAATAGTGTTCCACCTTTTTTTTATTAACCTAACTATTATAATTTCTTACAGGAACAGCGTCTTATTTTATTAAGACAGGTTTTTGTCATCGAAGGCGATCTTTTTTTCTTTGGGTCTCCACGTCCACCCTTAGAAATATGCCATGCCATTATCTTGAATAAGTCCGGACTTGGTGGCGCCTATTTGTCTGAGATTAAGTTTGACCTACAAACAGATTTCGACTTACCCCCCCATTTCTCATAGCTCTACCCAAGGAATAAACCCCTAGTTATGTCGGAAGACTTAGTTTCACTGCCACCCAATGTGGGGCAGGTGCTTTAAGAAAAGATAAGTTTCACTAGCGCCCATGCGTGAGGCTTGTTATATATATGAAAATTTTTTTTAGAAAAAAATACGTTTTACTGGCGCCCAACGTGGGGCATACGTTTCACTGGCGCCGGCAACGTGTCGGGCTTCGAAATTTGTTTGTTCAAAAATTATTTTGCTTCGAGATTTGTTTGTTTAAAAAGTATTTTGCTTCGAAATTTGTTTGTTCAAAAATTATTTTGCTTCAAAATTTGTTTGTTCAAAAATTATTTTGCTTCGAAATTTGTTTGTTCAAAAATTATTTTGCTTTGAAATTTGTTTGTTCAAAAATTATTTTGCTTCGAAATTTGTTTGCTCAAAGTTTATTTGGCATTAAGATTTGTTTGTTTAAATTTGCTCTTGACATAAGTTTGGTTGAAACGTTAACCCCCATGCAGTCAATTAATTAACTTAGTGAAATTTATTTTGAACTTTCATTCTGTTTTGACCCAATATAATTTTTTTTGATATTGTTTTGGCAAAATTTACTTTACCAAATACACTTTTTGACTTTTACCTTTAGTTGCCCGAATTTGTTTTGACAATTTTTGTAAGGTTCAAATCATTTAGATTTATCAGTTTGATTTCATTAAAATATTAGGCTATAGCAATCGTGTCGGAAAAATTCCAAATTGTTTGTCTACTTAAAGAGGAACTGGAGTATGAACTGAAAATCAGAGGAGTAGTGAGTGAGAGACCAGTGTTGGAGAAAAGAAAAATTTTAGGAAGACTGCTAGCTAAAGAAGCTGATAAGTTTGTTGTTTGGTTCGCTTGAGTCAATAAAGAACATTTTTGTCCGAATTTGATGATAAGGCTACGAATTCTATTTTGAGGGTACATCGGTTGGAGCTGTCGACGTATCATTTGAGAATTGCTCTTGTGCATAAGCACGTTTTTGGTTTTGTTAGCAGATTTTTATTTAGATCTTGATTTAGAACTTGTCGTCGTGGTTGGTCGCTCAGCAGTATGTTAGTCTAGACGAGACTCAGGAAGAGTTGGTCGCACAGCATTACATAAGTCTAGACGAGACTCGAGGTGAGTTAGACGCTCTAGAATTTTTGCATCATTTTTTTGAGTTGATGTAATTTTTGTATTGTTAGTCTAGGTGAGACTCGTAGAGGGTTTGTCACTCTAGCAAATTTAGGCGTTGTAAAACATTGTAGTTGTTTCGACAGTTTGGTTGGTAGTAGGGTGAGAGTATACCTGAACACTGATTTTTTTTGTTAGCTATCGTCGTGATTAGTTTTTTATTGATGATTCGAAAGCAGGAAAATGGCTTTTAGTTGTTGGTGACTGGTTCTCGAAGTATTCGATTTTACAACCTTTGCGTAGTGCCACGCCACATTTGATAGAAAAGTTTTTGGAAGAAAAAGTGTTTCTTGTCTACGGAGTACCACAATTTGTTATTTGTGATAATGGTCCACAATTGATTGGACGTGTTTTTAAAGCTTTGTGTGCAAGGTACGAAATCCAAAAGATTTGGTACAATGCTGTTTATGCTCCTCAATGCAATTTTGTGGAAAGAATTAATAAGACAGTTGGTACTGCAATTCGTTCGTACGTAGAAGAACATGATACGTGGGATAGTGAGATATCAAAAATTCAGTACGCAATTAATTCAGCAGAACATGAATCCACCAACTATTCTCCAAATTTTTTTAGTCTTTGGTCGTCAGGTACCCTTAAGTGGAAAAGCTTATAGTGATAATTTTAAACCTGGTGAGGATGTAGATGTTGTTTCAAGTAGTAGACCTTCTTATGTTTTGGATCGTCAACCTTTGTTTGATATTTTTAGAAATGTCCGTGAAAACTTACATGTAGCTTATCAACGTTCGAGTAAACGCTACAATCTTAGAAGAAGAGACATTTCATTCCAAGTCGGAGAGAACGTTTGGAGAACTAATAAGGTACTTTCAAGTGCTGGTGATAAATTCTCCACTAAATTAGCTCCTAAGTTCGTTTTGTGTAAAGTTCGAAAAAAACATTCCAATTTAGTGTATGAATTAGAGAATGAGGATGGAACAAGAGCCGGAAAAAGGCATGTTAAGGACTTGAAACCCGTTGAAGCGTCGTATCCAGACGAGAATGATGATCCTGACGATTAGTTCCAGTCTAGTCATTTCTTTGATTTTAAGCAAAACAATAGTTGTTTGCTTCGTTTTGTTCCGATTTTTGATTTAGTATCGTTTAACTAATACTAAATGGAGACCGCCCTTTTGTAACTCATTTTGTTTGAAAATTTTGTTTGATAATTGAAGCATGTGGTTAAGAATTTATGTAGTAGTTTTGTGGTGTGCATTAGTGTGCATACTGGTTGTTTTAATCGCGCGTTATTTGAAGATGTTATTAGAAGATGTCTTTGAAAGATATCTTTGGAATGTAGAGATAAGTTGACTATTTAAGTTGCTAGTCCTGATTTCTACATATTTAGGTAGAGAGAATATTGACTTATTCTTTCCCTTATTTCGGACCTTTCTGGGATTTTTGTTTGATAAGGTCGGAGGTTTGCACGGTGAACCTCACCATTTGATCCATCACTAATGAGATGTGTTGTTTGAAAATTAGTGATAGGATAATCAGTAGGGTTTAGGAGATTACAGCCCTAACTGGTTCGATTTTGAATTCGAATTTTATAAGTAACCTTTTGGTTAGGTTACCTTAGTTTTGATTATCACTTTGTGATAATAATATTTTGAATTTAGACCTATTAGTTAGGTTACCTTTTTGATTATCACTTTATAGTGATAATATTTTGAATAGTTATGCTATTTTGATGTTGTAGCGTTCCTTTTTTTTGGTAGATAGAGCTGCTTGAGCTCCAGGAAGTGGAGTTTTTATTTTTGAAAATTAAGATAATTTGTAATGTGTTTGGTTATAGTTAGTAGATACTAGCCTTGGTAGTAGTAAGAAAACTCTAGTTAAAGGGTTACTTTAAATTTAGATTTTGATTAATTTTTTTTGTCCCGTGGAGTGTTTGACTTTTTAATTTGACCCCTCTCAATTTTGACATACACCGATTGTGACTCCCCGATTTTGTCTCCCTATGGACGCTTGGTACACGTAGTTACCGACACACTCAAATTTGTAGATATTTGTCCCCCTCGTTTTGATAGGTTCATAAGAATTCATAATGATAATTAAGAATGTAAAAGAGGCTAGTATATATTTAAAAAAAATCTTTTGTATTTGTTTTACTTAAAATTTTTTCTTTGTTAAAATAAAAAAAAATCTTTTGTATTTGTTTTACTTAAAATTTTTTCTTTGTTAAAATAAAAAAAAAAAGATTTTTTTTCTTTTAGGAAAGGGGTAGTGTAACAATTTTATTTTTGATTAATAAATCCCTTCATTAAAGTGCGAGAATAATAAAACACTTTTATTAAAATAATGGTAAAATGCATTTAACAACTTAGGTAATGCGTTAAAGCAGCATCGTCCTTTGGTATTCTCTTTGTAGTTGAATATCTGTGTCTTCTACAGCTATTCGCAAGCGCGTTTTGGTTTAACAGCCCCCTCCTCGGACGCCCCAGTCGCCCGAGCTAGTTTTGTAATCACTCGGCCATACGTGGAAGAAGAGATAAGATGTACCAAAGACTGCAGGCCGGCAATTTGCGTATCCACTTTGAGGAGTCGGGACACATCTTTGAATAGCGGTTGGTATAGTATGAAGGTTATTAACTTGTTTAATTGGAAATAATTTATTTAGCGCGTACGATGTGATGAATGCAACTATCCAAAATGCAACTTAGAAGATAGAAAATTTAATCCATTTTATTAAGACCACTTTGTTATACGACGTGATGAATGCAGCAATTAAAAATGCAACTTAGAAGATAGAAAATTTAATCCATTTTATTAAGACCACTTTGTTATGCGACGAGACATATTGCTACAATTAACAATGCACTTTGAAATTAGAAAATTTAAGAAACCAATTTTATGAAAACCCCTTTGTTATACAACGTAAGGATGCTACTTTGGTGAGGCGGCGTGATTCAACATCCGGATTGCAGCGGCGGCCGAATGTATCGTGGCCGTATTTAATTCTACACCTGGAACAACTCCATTTGGTAAAAGCTGTTTAGTATGAGCTTGGTTCACACTACATGCAGTAAACTTCGCATGATATAACAAGTATCTCATCAAGGCGAGAAAAGCAGCTTTCGGTTCGTAGATAGTTTTAAGCCTTTTTATGTGTTTCACATTAGAAACACGCTAATTTGTTCTTATGTGTAAAAGCATGAATATTATAAAAATTTCAACTATTGCTAAGCTGGATTTCCAGTGTCGAAATTAAAATTCACTAATTTGATGTTTTGAGAAACAACACGCGTGGTTCATTTGAATAGTTAGTAACAACAACAGGTATTATTGACGTCACTTATTTTTCTGTCGTATACTGCTGACAGATGTGTTCTTGAAACTGAAACTAGTACATGTAACTTAAAAAGAAAAAACTTAAGTAGTAACATTTTTAGATGTAACCTGCCTGAACAGATCTGCACGGGTCGGAGTTTTTTTTGTGTAACAAGTTTACAATATACTGTAAAATGTTTGATTATGAATAATTTAGATAAACCCGAAATTAAAATTTACGAAGTAATTCAGTTATTAATTAAATTTTTGTTGCAATTCATTTTATTTTAAAAGAGATTCTTTTTAGTAAATAATTGGTTCAAGATTAAAGGTTTTTATTTTGATCAAATATGATCAAACCTAACCACAGAAAGCTAACATCCTTAAGAGTAGAATTTTGATGCCAACTTTATATTGAAAATATCTTTTTACTACTTCTTTATGTATATTTGCGGGACACAAATAGTGTTCCACCTTTTTTCAATTAACCTAACTATTATAATTTCTAACAGGAACAGCGTCTTATTTTATTAAGACAGGTTTTTGTCATCGAAGGCGATCTTTTTTTCTTTGAGTCTCCACGTCCACCCTTAGAAATATGCCATGCCATTATCTTGAATAAGTCCGGACTTGGTGGCGCCTATTTGTCTGAGATTAAGTTTGACCTACAAACAGATTTCGACTCCCCCCCCCCCCATTTCTCATAGCTCTACCCAAAGAATAGACCCACCCAATGTAGGGCAGGTGCTTTAAGAAAAGATAAGTTTTACTAGCGCCCATGCGTGAGGCTTGCCATATATATGAAAAATTTGTTTAGAAAAAAAATACGTTTCAATCGTAAGAATATAAAACAACAGTTCGATTTAGTGATAGGGACTTGGAATGTAAGGTCATTACTTAGAGTAGATAAGTTAACGAATTTATTAGTCGAAATTAGAAAGAAAAAGCTGTACATTTTAAGTATTAGTGAGGTGAGATGGCCAGATAGGAATGACTTTTGAAAAGATAATTATAGAATAATTACAAATAATGGACAGGCAGGCGTAGGAATAGTGTTAGGTAAAAGATTAGGGCATAAAGTTAAAGAGTACTTACAATTTAGTGATAGAATAATTATGGTTAGATTGAGTACAAAACCCACAGACACTGTTTTAGTACAGGTTTACATGCCAACAACTCAGTACGAGGATGAGGAAGTAGAAAAGGTATACGAGGATATAAATAGTATAGTGAGAAAAGTAAAAGGAAATGAGAATTTAATAGTTATGGGCGATTTTAATGCGTCAGTGGGAGAAGGTAGTGAGGGAAAAATGGTAGGAAAATTTGGGTATGGCAGACGAAATGATAGAGGAGAAAGATTAGTTGAGTTTTGCCAGGAACATAGATTAGTAACAGTAAACACCCTATTCGAACAACATGATAGGAGAAGATATACCTGGAAAGCACCAGGTGATAGGGCTAGATACCAAATAGATTATATTTTAGTTAAACAAAGATTTAGAAACCAAGTTAAAAACTGTCGTAGTTATCCAGGGGCTGACATAGATAGCGATCATAACTTAGTTAAAATGAAGTGTAAACTAAAATTCAAAAATTGAGAAAGGTTAAAAGAGAGGATGGGATCTAGGTAAGCTTAATGATAGTAGGGTAAAAGAGGAATATAAACAAGTATTAGATATTAAGAGCAAAGAGATAGCTGTAGGAGGGAACGTAGAAAATAGATGGAAAGAAGTAAAACTGAGTGTACATGATACAGCTACACAGACTATAGGTGAGAAAAAAATAGAAGCGAGAAAACCGTGGGTAACAAAGGAGATATTAGATTTAATAGAGAATAGAAGAAAGCTTAAACCTTTCAGAGAAGTGGATAGTGAAAGTAAGCAAAAATATAATACAGTTAGAAATACGATAGTACATGAGTGTAGAAAAGCTAGAAATAAATGGATGGAGGAGAATTGTAAGGGAATACAAGACGATTTGAGAGTAGGTAAGACAGACAGGGCTTACAGGGCAGTTAAAAAGTTTGTTGGGGAAGATAGGAAAAAATATAATGGTATTAGAGACGAGAATAATGAGCTTTTAATAAATAAAGTTGAGATAGCAGATAGATGAAAACAGATATTTAGAAGATTTATATAAGGGAGACGATATGGATGAGTTAGAGAACGACCAAGAAGAGGATGTAGAAATAGGGTTCTCAATATTAAGAGAGGAATTTGATAAAGCTGTTAGGGATCTTAAACTAAATAAAGCGCCAGGGATAGACGATATTCCCGCAGAATTAATAAAATATGCAAGTCAGAAAACTTTAGACAGATTATATGAACTAGTAAAAGTAATATATCACACAGGTGAGGTTCCAATAGATTTCGAAAAAAATTTTATTATCCCAATCCCAAAAAAGTCAGGAGCTGATAGGTGTGAGAATTTTAGAACGGTTAGTTTAACTTCTCATGCTTCCAAAATACTAACAATAATAATTAAAAATAGAGTAGAAGCTTTGACTGAGAATTATTTAGACGAAGACCAATATGGTTTTCGTAAAGACAGAGGGACTAGAGAACCGATACTAATGATTAGGCTAATTATCGAAAAAAAATTACAAAAAAATAAAAAGACTCATTTCGCGTTTGTAGATTTAGAAAAAGCCTTTGATACGGTTAATTGGATTGTTATGTTCAGGGTTTTGCAAAAAATAGGAATTTCTCATAGGGATAGAAAAATTATTTACAGTCTATATAAAAACCAAAGCGTAGTAATTAGATTTGATGAAATAGAAAAGGAAGCTAAGATTAGAAATGGTGTTAGACAGGGTTGTATACTGTCTCCCTTGATTTTTAATGTTTATATTGAGGTAGCTTTAAACTTAGATAGAGAGAGAAAAGAGATAGGTATTAGTGTACAGGGACAGAAAATAGACATGTTAAGTTTTGCAGATGATATAGCCATTATAGCAGAGTCTAGAAAAGAGTTAGGAGAGTTTTTAAATATTTTAGATGAGATACTACGGAGTAACTATAGTATGAGAATTAACTCAGTAAAGACAAAGATAATGACAAGTGAGTTACAGCTTAGTTCTAAACCAAAATTAAAAATAGGTAATACCGAGTTAGAGCAGGTAGATGAATTTTGCTATTTAGGTAGTATAATTACAAAGGATGGACGTAGCAGAAGGGATATAGTAGCTAGAATAGCTCAAGCTAGAAAAATGTTTTTAAAAAAGAAAAACTTACTAATAGCTAATAGTATTAGTTTAGATAATAGAAAAAGTTTCTTAAAGTCGTACGTATGGCGCGTTCTACTATACGGTAGTGAGACTTGGACAATTAAAGAAGTAGATAAGAAAAAGATAGAAGCTTTTAAAACTTGGTGTTATAGGAGAATGTTAAAGATTAGTTGGACAGATAGAGTAATAATCGAGGAAGTTTATAGAAGGATAGGTGAGGATCCCTGTATGTGGAAACAATTGAAGGTCAGGAGAGATAGAATGATAGGGCACCAGTTAAGACATGAGGGACTATTTAGTAAAGTCTTAGATTATAGACTACCAAATAAAAATAGAGTAGGAAGGCCTAGACAAAGCTATATTAGTCAAATTATTAGAGATTTAGGTTGTGAAGGGTATGTGGACCTTTTTAGACTAGCTCAGAATAGAAAAGAATTTAGAGCTGCGTCAAACCCACTTTAAGTAAGTTCGAAAACAAAACAAAAAAAAAATAAAATCAGTTAACTAAATGTCACCAGGACATAACTCACAATTAGTTAGCGGTCTGGCATGTTGGTAGCGTTTCGTTGCTTAAGCCTTACCATAACATATAATTTAATAAACGTCACCATGACATAACCCACAATTAGGTAGCGGTCTGGCATGTTGGTAGCGATTTGTTGCTTAAGCCTTACCATAACATATAATTTCATAAACGTCACCATGACATAACTCACAATTAGGTAGCGGTCTGGCATGTTGGTAGCGTTTCGTTGCTTAAGCCTTACCATAACAGATAATTTAATAAACGTCATCATGACATAACTCACAATTAGGTAGCGGTCTGGCATGTTGGTAGCGATTTGTTGCTTAAGCCTTACCATAACATATAATTTCATAAACGTCACCATGACATAACTCACAATTAGGTAGCGGTCTGGCATGTTGGTAGCGTTTCGTTGCTTAAGCCTTACCATAACAGATAATTTAATAAACGTCACCATGACATAACTCACAATTAGGTAGCGGTCTGGCATGTTGGTAGCGATTTGTTGCTTAAGCCTTACCATAACATATAATTTCATAAACGTCACCATGACATAACTCACAATTAGGTAGCGGTCTGGCATGTTGGTAGCGTTTCGTTGCTTAAGCCTTACCATAACAGATAATTTAATAAACGTCATCATGACATAACTCACAATTAGGTAGCGGTCTGGCATGTTGGTAGCGTTTCGTTGCTTAAGCCTTACCATAACATATAATTTAATAAACGTCACCATGACATAACCCACAATTAGGTAGCGGTCTGGCATGTTGGTAGCGTTACGTTGCTTAAGCCTTACCATAACAGATAATTTAATAAACGTCACCATGACATAACTCACAATTAGGTAGCGGTCTGGCATGTTGGCAGCGATTCGTTGCTTAAGCCTTACCATAACATATAATTTAACACTTTTCCTTTTTGAAGCGGATAACCAGGTTATATTTCATTTCCTTATAAATGGTTATCATGTAAACATGTTAGAGTTCTTTAACAACCATCAGGTTGCTAATATCTATGTAGAGCCAGCTGGATAGGAAAAAGATAGAAGGATATAGGAAGACCTAGACCAAACTATATTAGTCAAATTATTAGAAATTTAGGTTGTGAAGGGTATGTAGAGCTTTTTAGAATAGCACAGAATAGAAAAGAAGTTAGAGCTGCGTCAAACCGACCTTAAGTAAGGTCGAAAACAAAATGATGATGAAAGAGAAAGGAAATTATTCAAAATTGTTGAATAAAACAGAAATTGTTTCAGAAAAATAAAACTAATTTATTTTAAAACGTTACAAATGTATGTAATAAAATAAACTCAAATCAGAAGTAAATAACCGTCGCGAACCTGAAAGGTTATTTAGCTAGAACATGGCAATATGCATCAGGCAAAGTGACACGCTACAATCTGTCTGCAATATACATTAACATTTTTAACTTAGCATAATCACCGTACCGTTAACTTTAAAATACTAACTGTAACCATAAGTCTATTTTCCGCTAACTAATATTTAGAAAATTTTATATTATGCATGCTTTTTACACTAACAACAATTTATACTCACTTAACTGCTCACTCATATCTTTATGTTGATATCTATAGCACACCTTTTAATTAGATTGTAACGTTTAGGTCTAGTCATTTACTTTTAATTATTTGAGAATTGAGGTACGTATTTTTAACAAATTTTAATTTATTCTTAGTTGTTCTTCTTTTATAGCTTTGATAATGTTGTAACAATTTCGATTTTCTGTTATTCAAATACTCAAATTTTGTTCGATACACCTAATCAATAAATGTTAAATTTCTATTGGAACCTTTTATTATAAAATTCATACATAGTACGCCTTCTACATTAGAATAGCAAAAGTACACATCAAGTGATTTCCAGTTGTTTATATCTTGTGTCAATATCCCCCTTTCCCGCACATACGAGTAGAAGGAATGCTGCCTCGTGGAATAAGCCATTTTTAATATCAGATGTAGTCCGTAGACACGTATTTTTCAGAGCTTGCACGTTTTTAATCAAACATGCCGCCTGACCAGTTATTTAAGTGGAGTCAACATGTTCCATAAGTTAGTCTTAGTTTTGGTAATAGCATCGACCTAAAATGGTGATGGAAATATTTTTACGGTAAGAAAAATTGCACAAGCTTACCCCAAATTTTTATTCTTTCGTTTCATTTCAGCGCAAGTTTTTGAAGTTCTTGAGATCTTCAAGCTTTTATTCATTTTTTAGTTTAGCGTTTTAAGGATTAAACTAACTATCATTAAATATGGAGATAATTATAATTCCGAATTTTAAAAATATTAAATTCAAGTTAAAGTAAAGAAGTTATGGAAATTTAAAAGCAGTTTCAATTGTTACTAGGCAAGAAGGTAGAAACCCGCACATGTTATTGGTTAATACGAAGGTTAAATCCGGACCCCTGTGTCAGCTACGCTCAACTATAAGAGTAAGGACGCAGATATAGCAGATGGTTAGCGGTGAGTCACCCTCCATTTTTATTCTTATATTTTTTTCAAGAAACTTTCAATTAAATGCTCAGATAAATTTTCGAAGAAGTTATACCTAAGTTTGTTTAAAATTAATTCTCAAAATTTTTGCCAAAGTTGATAGTTCAATTAATTTGTTTCGTTTAAAATTTAATTTAAAAATTTAGTATTTGAATAAGGCATAATTGACCTTAACATTTTTAAGATCTTGGTGCAATGTTATGTTTGAAGTTACAAAGTTGTATTAAAGGATTTGCTTTATCGAACATGTGATAGGATAAGAATTGTTTGCCGAATTATAATGTATAACACATGGTAATAATACACCTGATGTATAATTCAATGTCGTCAATAAGTACTTTCTTTGACCTTTGATTTTATTAAAAATTGTTATTAAGAATGTATAACCTTAACCTGAGAAATTACTTTTGAATATGTAAATTTTGTTTGTGAACTAGAAAGGATCCTATCCAAATAAAATAAAGTCATTGTAACGTAAATTAAAAGTAACATATTTCTTACTGAAAACTAAAATAATTGATGCATTTAATAAAACACTATTCCACGGAACTGTTTCGAAAGTCTCCGTATAAATAAATTGTATAAACAATGTATATATAAATATTTTTTTGAAAACAAAATTAATAGAAAATTTTTTTAAGTTGTCTCAAAATTTTCTTTCTTTGAGGCTTGTCCTACAGAAACAAACTGTTTATAATTTAGAAGCTTTAGTACTGAAGGAAGGTATTATTAGTGTTAATGTTAAAAGTTTTTCTTGAAGGTATAATTTTGATTAGTAATTTACATATAATTATTTTTGTGATAAAGTGACTAGGCTCTCATGAAGCCCTAGTTGGAAAATGTCTAGGTGTGATTAAATTTTCAGATAGCACGAGATCGTCGTTCCTATTCCAGGTTGCAGAAACCACAGTAAGTATTGTTGTATATGCTGCTTGTCGTAAATTTTTTTTTCTTTCGAAGATTTCCGTATCTGATCTTCGAATAATTCCTTATAAAACACTCATTAAGATACGGCGGCGTCCAATAAAACTCCTTTTTTTCGTATACCATCCTACGACCCTAGCTCATAGCTCTGCCCTAAGTTGAAGAAACTTAGCTGGCTGGAAGAACTCTTTAGAGGGATCCTTTTCTCTCAAAGCCATTCAACATCCTTTTACCCTGGGCTTGACCATCAAACAGGAACCCCTCGTAATCTATCGAGGCTCTGCCGCTTGTATGGTAGAGCAGTCATATTTAATAGAAGACTCGAATGTTACTTAAAATGTGAATAAATTTCACGAAACGTCAACATACAATTCAGTTTTTAATTTTTATACTGCAGTCCTCAGTAACTGTAATCAGTTTTTATAAAAATTAAGTATTGGCATGATATTTATCCCTAAGTTTAATGGCTGCATAGGAATTTAATAAATTTGAAGTGCTGTAATAAAGTTTCAGTACGTTAAACTCAACTTCACTTTTTTTTTTTTAATAACGTTCCTAACAAATTACATGAGCAACAAATTAGTTCGTGTTTATTTGAATGAAATAGATGCAAACGCAACATTGTTTTGAAATTGTAGTTTTCAATTAAACAGGAAAATTTAATGTCCCTTAATTTATCGTGGTCCAAAGCTACGGTATTTTCCAGGTTTAATTAAAGTGCGGCAGCATTGGAAAGAAAATTAAAATATAAATTTCCAGTTGGTTAATCCTTATAAGAAAATTTATGTTTGTTGATGCCTGTCCTAAATATACAATATTGAATTGTTTTAAAAAGGAAGGTGCTGTTTTAAACACCTTCCCCTAATTATACTATCAGACAATAAAAATAAGTTATTTAGTTGCTGAATTTCAGTAGCGTTTAGTATAAATTTAATATTTTCGTTTCATAATAGCAGTAATCAAAGTGTATTCTTTTTATATAGTGATTGAATTAATATTAGGCAATTCTTAATTCGATAATTTAAGCTTGGATTTGATCGGTAATGCTAAAACCAATTATAGCACTTAACGCAATACAGCTTCTTCAAACTAAAATTAAATTTATCATGCCTTATAAACAAATGCGACACTAGAGACGACAGGAACATGTAATCGCTTTAAATCAACTTTTTAAAATTTTATTAGCTTGCGTTATAGGTTCATAGAGAATAAGTTACTAGAGCAATTTCGATTCCAAAGCAGAATCTTGCCGCTTGTGGCCACAATGTTTAAAATGTATAACCCGTGCATGAAATGGTAATCTTGGGAAAGAGTTAAAAACGAAGCAAGTAAACACAATATTTAGATGCAGTATAATGTGTGGTGTTCTGATTGCCCTATGCCACCTTGTTAACGCTTCGTAGAAACAGAGATATTTATTTACAAGTTAAAATATTGATATGAACTTATTATATATTAAAGACATAACGTACAAAGAAAATATTTACAAATGTTTTTGTGTGCGTATTTAAATTGCAAATGTTTTTATAACAGTAAAACTAATAGCATTTTAGTTTAT
The DNA here is from genome assembly GCA_036346225.1 of Platerodrilus igneus. Taxonomy (NCBI): domain Eukaryota; kingdom Metazoa; phylum Arthropoda; class Insecta; order Coleoptera; family Lycidae; genus Platerodrilus; species Platerodrilus igneus. Next base: position 4,775,675 of record JARFIW010001535.1, read on the forward strand.
AATGTTACGGAACGCGTTTCTATGTTGAGGAATTGGATGCGGGGGCTTTATGATGAATACTTGGTTTGAAAGTAACCCTGGTGCGGATTAGGCTAAATGCAATGCGGTGCTTCGTCGCTTTTTCGTTGGCGTTATGTGCTATAGGAGGTGGTCCTGATGACCGTGATGGCTTCGGAGGCAAGGGGAGAGATCATGTCGGTAGCGTTGTGAGAGTGCACTTCATTTTATCTCATTAAATTCGATAATCACATGAGATAATCTAAAGCAAAATTTCTAGTGTACGAGTAGCTTAATAACGTTTGTTTTCCACTATTCTAAGTTTTCTTAAAGGGATGGTGGTTTTCTTAAAGGGAGAACACAAAGTAGTAATTGGTTCTAGCGTGTGGAGCTCCTTTTTTACAGAGGTTTATTGTATTGTACATTTGGACACTTCTATTTCTATTTTGAGAGCTGTCAGATGAGTCAATTATTGGTTTAGGTGTGTTTTAAGCGTGCATGCTATTTGTTTGTATGCTGCGTGTTTATTGGTCAGTTAGCTAAGAGTATGGTTGGTTGCGTAGTTCTACAAATGTATTTTTAAAATGGAAACAACATCAAAGACAACATTACTTTAACTGTATTTCCCATTTTTTATGCTTCAAAATGATTTATTTTCAGACGAGAATTTACATTTCATAAGTTAAAATATAATCGATTTCTGATCTTGAATTGTGATTGAACGACTCACATTGAGTATATACATGTACATACATTTTTGTGCTGTTTGGGGTTTAAAACAGCATTTGTATTCAAATTGGTAATTATTTCATGATTCTGTATATAAAATATTAATAACAAGGTGAAACACTTCTCTGTAGAGTAAAATCAATGATTGTACTAAATAATTTCAGTAAGCTAAAAGTCAATGAACATCATTCTTTAATTAAGAATATTAATTAAGAATAGCGTGCGTTATATCATAAACATATTTTTACAGTTGTATTTAATAAGTATAAAGCATTGTAGATTTAATATTATAAACCAAGGTAACCTTCAAAAGTTAAATTACAGAAAAGCTTTAGCATTTAAAACCGTTTTAGTTTGAAGCTATTTGTCGAAGTTTTCCAGATATAGTTAAGTATCGTTAAAGATAAGAGGACACAAACAACAAGCGAATTCTTAGTAAGGGTTGTAAGGTGGCTGTCAATTAAAACTGAATTATAGTTTTGAAGAATCTAGGCGGTTACAAATATTGCTTTGCCAATAGAGAAACAAAGAGGGGTTAGTTATTTGAATGCGTAAAAGTAGGATAGAAAATCACATGTTAACATGGACATAGTTTAATCTTGGGAAGAGAGGGTGATTTTGTCCATTACGGTAGAACTTGTAAACCAGTAAACAAAAGCAATTGTGTTATAAAATGAGTATGAGTGGGATAAACAGAGGATAAACTTTAACAGTCAGAAACAACGGGGATAATACACAAGGTAAACAAGTGAATTAGCGGGTATATATGGAAGCAAGATAGAGATAACGAGTATTATTAAAAGCGTGTTTGGAACGTTAACTTTTGTCAGTAGGAATGCAATCATCGGAGAAGATCGATGTCGGTTGGGAGTGAAATTCACAGAAATATATAATTTAGCTTGTAGTGTGAGGTAAATTTCTAAAAATTCGTTCGCCGTTGGGGTTGTTATTGCTAAAATTTGTGGAAACATCGAATCGTCGAGAGTTTCAGGAAATATATGTTTGTATTTACGGTGTTAACAAGCGTTAGAGGGGCAAACGAAGAATATATAAGCCCTAACGAACGGCGGTAACGCTCTCTGACACTCTCGCGCTCTCAAAGTACTTAGCAGCTGTGCGTATTACACTGGTAGTGACAACCAGATAACGGCGTCAAGTATTAAAGTTCTGTAAGTAAAATTGTTACATTTTTATATTTGTATGAAGTGTGCTTTGTATACAATTACGAATGAAGTAAGAGATTGTGTTTGTCGTACTGGTTGATTATCAATACATTATTGAAGAAATTTCGGAGTTAGAATGCAGTATGGAAGTAGAAAATGAGATAACCCTTTGCTGACATGGATGCAGTTAGCAGTTGGTGTGACGGCAGTCCAGATTGGGTGTTCCTGTAGGCAGGTATGATGTCAGTCCTGAAAACAGTAATAGAATCCAGGTAACTCTTGTTTTGTTTGCATATGTGTATAAACAGGTGTTTTGTGCTTTGTGGGTACACTGTTAAGAAGGATAAACTTGGGAAGTGTTATGAATTGAACTTTTGCTGTGACATTATTGCACTTTATTGCTTTGTGGAAATTTAGGTTTACAAAATAATTGATGACATTAATAATTTTTAGTATGTACAAGGTGATAGGGTACTATTGGGGATTGAAGTGCCGTGTCTGCACGAAGGTTTAAAGGATTAATATAAGCTCGTACTAAACCGGAGGTAAAGTAAAGACTGTGGGAAAACCCTGTTACGTTTTTTTGTAAATATTTATTTGTGTAATTATGAATTTCAAAATGTATTGTGAAATGTGTCATTTTAACAAAGAGGATGTACATGATGTACAATTAATGAATGAACGAAGAGTTTTATGTTGATCTGGAAGTGTCTTTGTCTATAAATATGTCAATAAACTTTGGCATTTTTTCCGTAGCAGAAATTTTTTGTAGTTAGTTTGGTTTTTTAGAAAAGCAGCTGAGCAGCCGTGGCATACTTCGTTGTGAAGCAGAGTTATTATAAGTTTTTGTAGATATATAAGCTGCATCGAAGGATTATTGTAGCATAAGAGCGTAGTTTTCAGAGCAATATATATATATATATATATATATATATAATATATATATATATATATATATTGTTGGGAAAAGGGGTTGTTTAAGGGTGTATTGAGTAGCAAGGGTCATGTAGCAACTATAAATAGCAATAGGAATCGGAAAACTGCATTTATTTATCAAAAAATTAAGTAATTCGTACATTATGTAAATAGCAAGCATTTAAGACTCTGTATATAGACCGTAACTAGCTTTAAGCGATGGAAGTAAGCATATCTTACAACAATAGAACGCGTATTTAGCAGAAAAATAAGTAATTCATACATTATTTAAATAGCAAGCATTCAACACTCTGTATATAGACCGTTATTAATTTTAAGTAATGCCAGTGAGCATACTTTTCAACAATAGAACGCGTATTCAGAGAAATGATCGTACATGTAATTTAGAAGTGTTCTACAATTTATAAAATAAAAACGCCGAAAATAAAAGATAAAACCTAACAAAGCTTTATGCAATTACGCTGAAACAATAAACATTTTTGATAAGAAAACGCAGTTTCAAAGACTCATAAAAATACATAAACGAAAACAGCATTAAAGTGACATCATTTATTTTGTTCAATTATCCAAAAGGCGATATCTATACAAAACAACAAACTTAAAGTTGAACGTTTGGCAAAGATAACAATGTATCAATAGCAAATAAATATTACACAGAAAACCAAATATATTACATCAGAAACCACTTCAAAATGTAGGGAATGTTGAAGACAGGGTCTGGTTGGTTGAGATATCTGTAGAATTGCTTGAAAACCCAGCCCACACGTAAGTTGGAAGAGCCTATATAACACAGAGCAATGATAAGACGAGTCAGTTCACAACTAATGCACGCCGAAGCTGCGTCACTGTTAACCAGAAAATTATGCATAATTTAAATAAAATACAATAAAATATCAAGTGTATATTACAGTGATTAGTGCAACGTTACGAAGACTTTTGCCGTTTATTATAGAAAACGTGAGTAGAATTTGAATAATTGATTTAACCTAAATTTTATAATAATAGGGCTTTAAATTTGTGGTGTAATCCAAGTATGCGTCGATAGAATAATACCTCAAATTTGTGGTGTAATCCAAGTATGCGTCGATAAAATAGTACTTCAAATTTGAGGTGTAATCCAAGTATGCGTCGATAGAATAATACTTCAAATTTGTGGTGTATTTCTAAATATTTCAAGTACGCGTCGACAACAGTACTGAATACTTCAAGTTGCGTCAATAATAATATTTCAAGTATGTGTCTACAAGAATAATTTAAATCTGGGTCAATATAATATTTCAAATCAGCGTCGACAATTATATTTTGATACAATTCTGGTACAATTTTGATTTGCGTCGAAAGCATTCAAGGCAGATAAAATATAGAAGCACGAGGCAATTTTTGGAAAACGAGGGGTAGCTGTACTCAAATATTGGTTCAACTAAACAGAGCATTGGTGGACGAATGAGGACAATAAAGGGGTGTTGATCCACAGCACTAACAACATTTCGCAGGTCAGATCTATTTAATTTTAAGATATTTTTCTATTTAATACTTTAATACTGAATTTATTCAATTTCTATAAAACCTGTAATGAAGTCAACAACAAACATTGCATACGTTAAACTTACGTAATATATTATCGAGAGATCTAGAACGTTCCAGGTTTCTTTGGTAAAGAGGTAGTTTTTGGTGACTTTAGGTTGAATTAAAAGTATATAAATTTTGGGGATAAATGACACATATGGTATTAATTGATTGAAGGATGCATTTACGGAATTTTAAAAATTGTAAATAATATTTCTTTTCATTATATGAAGTTAATTGACTTCGTTTTATCAATTCAAACAAATAGGTAATCATAAAGGGGTGGAAATGAGAAAAATTGATCATCGTAACGTTGCGCACTCTGTGTAGATTAAAAAGGAGCTAGCCGTGGCATAATAATAAAATTAGTAAAAAATTTAAAGTGAAAACACAGAGCGGTGGCGTTAAGTAAAAACGTCATTACACCTAGTACGGCGTTATCATATATATATATATATATATATATATATATATATATATATATGATGAAAAATTCAGTTTACTGTTGTTTGACGAGATAAGTATAAAAATACGAAATTCATTATGATGCAACCAAAGATATTATTATTAGTGTTGTGGTTGATGGATGCAAAATGAAAAAAAAATATTTTATTTATGATGTCCTCCATTTGGTAAAGTCTATTAGAAACAATTTGCAAAATATAATTTAATTTCGGATGGAAAAACCGTTAATTGACAATATAGAAAGACTGTGGTTGAATCAGCGCATCCAGTTCATGTACGATTGTTACCAAAAATTGGTCGCCACACCTAAATATTAACAGTTTTAATAGTATGAAGGTAAAATATGCAACACAAGTTTTTAGTGGTGATATGAGTGTTGAGGTTTTGGTAATGAAACATCTAGAAGTCTGTGACAAAGAGTCGGATAGTACTTTTGCTTTTGTTAAAGATATGGACACTATATTCTATTTTCTTAATAGCAATCAATTAAAAAGCAATACACTGAAATAAAATATGCCACTTCGGTACAGTCTCCTAATAATAAGTGCTTGATGAGGGATTTGTATGACAAATTTGATAGTACAGTGATTGTAGGAGCCAAAAGTCATAGACCCCTGCCTGAATGGTTTCAATATAACAATAAACAGTACATTACTATTAGCAAAGGAATTGCGGGACGATTTTGGTATTTCCAGATTACTAACACGACACCAAAATCAACATTCACTGAAATTTTTGTTTGCTATTGTGTAGCAGCAATATGGTAATTGCAAAAATCCAAGTGTTAAACAATGTGAAAATAGATTAAGGCATACATACAGGGCGTTGCGATATTCGACCGGCAGCATTTTACAGGTAACAGCCCTAGATAAATAATGAAAAGTGAGGTATGAATATAAACCCTACAAGTGCTTAGTTTATAAGATACAGCTTGTCAAAGTTGGAAAAAAAAGTACTTTCTGGTCATATTTCGCAAACTACTTTATATTTTTTTTTCAAACTCCACACTCGGTTTTTTTTATTTGAGGCTTAAAAGTTTAGCTCAAATTGTTCTTAGAATGCTTTATTCAGTGGCGCACTATAAGGGGTGGCGATGCCTTCATGTCACCTTCAAATTGTTGACCATCAACTTACTTTATCTTCAAATCCCCTTCGTCCCCTCACTACGGATCGTTGCGGGAGGCTGGCATTGAGTCAGTTAAGACTCACCTCAACAAGGTTTTCAGTGCTCAAATTATCCCTTAAGAAGAATTAAATATAGTAATGGTTCAAATTGAGGCCACTCTTAATTCCCAGCCGTTGCGCCGATTGAGCACAAGTCTCTACGATTTGTATTATTTGGCACCCTGCCATTTTTAAAAATCCAGTTTCAGTGTTTGCTGACTCTAACATCATGAATCTAAAGTTATCGGCTTTATATCATCGGCAACCTATTCAGAGGATTTAACAATCTTTTTGGTACCGGTGGTACATAGAGTGTCTACATACTCTCCAGCCGAGAACTAAATGGTTTCCTCCCCTCCAGATATTGAGGTCTAATTAAAGAAGACTTCTTCGTTTTTACATTGTTGTGGCGATTGGGATGCACTACGCATTTACATCCTGGTAAAGATACTCCCGTTAGAGTGGCGCAGATTCAAACTTCCCACGGCATTATCAAGCGGTCTTTGACTAAAAGTAGGAGATGTGGATGGGTCGAGCACAGCGCCACCGCCACCGCCACCGCCACCGCCACCGCCACCGCCACCGCCACCGCCACCGCCACCGCCACCGCCACCCTGGACCAAAAAGTTTTCTTCGACTAACCATTTTCATCTTTCGAAATAAATATATCTTAAATTTTCATCTTTCGAGATAAATGAGCATCCTCATTTCCACACACGAGATAAACCTATTTTAAGATTTTTACCGCTAACATTCTGAACCAAATAGTTTTCTTCGTCTAGCCAATGCATCTTTCGAGATAAACCTATCTTGTTTGGTATCAATTAATAAATTTTCTCAGCTACCCGAATTTCTAGGAATTTTTCAGATATCATCATCCCCAGGAGCTACCCTCATTTTAAGATTTCTTACCAGTTGCGATTTGACCGTTCTTATAAATTTTTTAGTCATGCGATACATCTTGTTAGTCTTTTACATCCCGAATCTGCAAACAGATTTGAAAACGGAACACGCCTGCAAATTATACTTTAAAGCTCTCAAATCTTATTAAAATTTTTATATATATTTAACTCCATTTTAAAACCTTTTCGCTACCTAAGACATATGCTTTAACCAATACAAAGAAATAAGCGCAAAATTTTAATAATTTATTTTTACAGTTTAATAACTAATCATTCCAATGTAATGTGTTTTAAATATGTAAATGGAAAGCATTTTCTTGTATGAAATCTATGGAATTTCTCCTGTAATGAAAGAAGAATGCATTCGTAATTAAATGCGTGCTACAACTTTCGCTAGATACCAGTCATGTTAATTTTGTGTATGACATCATTAACTACCTAAATTCAGAATTAACAAAATGTAATAAACCAGATTAAGTACTGTTCAAATAATAATAAGGTGTAAATCAATTCTAAATTACCTTACGTGACGCGGTAGAAACATTATAACGCAAATTCCGGAAACTTCAATGTAGTAATTCATTTGTTGTTGTAATCCAGCAAATATTTAATTTCTTAACGATCATGGCTGTTTATAATTTCTTTTCTTGGACTTTCTATTAATTATGTTGGTGTATTAGAAATTGATTAATAATTCAGGATACAAATTTTAAATAAACACTTTGCTAAGGAACACCAACTTGTTGTATACAGAATACTTACTAATAAAGCAATTTAATTTTAAATAACTTCTACGCCATATTTTTCGAAAATGACATGCTTTGGAAACAATCGAAGATTGCCGAAGACACTCGAAGAGTGCACAAACGCAGTCACTAAACCACAATTAATAATCGCCTTTATAGGTTTAACATTTCTACCATTACCAATGACTTTAATTTCTTATTGGAGAATCCTTATTCTCCACGCACTGTTGCGTAGCTGGATGCCCACCACTTTTGGGAATATATGCTCGTTATAGGTTGTAAGACCGCGGTTTTACTTAACTACACTTCGTGAGATCCCTTTAATCTTTTTTAATCGTGTCCTTCTCGCGTACAATACAGTAGGACTTAGCCTTCTACCTACAAATTCTAACACCAAGTCACCGTTAAACTCGTCTTTAAATTTCCACAACTTTTTGTTAACATGCGGTATATTGTGTTTATTATTTTTGGGTACACCACTTTAAACCTAAAAATAAAAACAGGATAGTTTAATACGTCTATTAATAATTTATGGTAATGTTGGCGATACAAATATGTAAAACAAACTTTATCAAGAAAATATAATGTTTTAATAGAATACATACATGTATTTATAACATCTATAAACCGCTGTGGTAACCAGAGTCTGGCGAATCTGGGATAGCCAAATCTCTAAACATTTGCGCAAGCGATTGCCTTGCAGTTGCATCTTTTAAGTACTGAATGGGAAACATTTAATAAGTTCCAACACTGTCAAGTAATTTAAATTGCTGCAATCATTAGACAGAAATACTGGCACTGCTCTCTCCCTCTAATAACGTTTGAACCCTTTCTTCCTCCGTTGTATTTCCACATACTTTTTATATCACCAACAAATTTTTTGTAAAATTCTGGAAAGTTTCTACACCTTAACTCGGCCATTTTAAAACAGATCAATTCTCGCAAATTTAATAGCTTGATGCACTCGTACGCAGGTAGCACAATAACATTCCCATCTTTCGTAATCTCCATATTATATAAATTCTCTTTTCAAAATTGTTCAACAGCCATATACTTCTATTAAAGGCTGTGCTCAGCTGCAATTTGAAATCTTGATCAATTGTATCTCAACAACATCGTTTCCAGTAGTCAAACCATTTAATCTGACTTGTTTTGAGTCTTGAGCAAATTGGTGAATTTGAAATTCCACTTGAAAAGTACAATTTCTTCCAATCGAAGTAAGAATGTTATCGTAGAATCAGCACACATACCACTACAGCAAATAACTTGGATGGCAGGTTGAAGACCACCATATAAATCAAAACCAACTTCTAATATATGGTGGTGATAATTTGGAAATTCGCCTAACCTATAGGTTGACTTACCAACTAGTTGGTTGATATTTAATGTGGTACTCGCATCACTTGTAACGTCAACACAAGAAAAATCCATCTTTAATTTATAATTTTAATCAAACTCGATAATACTTTGACGACTAATGCACTGGAACATGGCTCTCGCCTTTTATGCCGATGGTCGAGCGTGCGCAGCTCTTATTATATTAGTTGGCGTTATATGCAAGTCTTGACTGGAAAAGTGACGCGTATAATTGTTTTATAGTGGGTTTTACCTGTATGTATTTAACCACCAACGCCATTTTAGAATTATTAAACAAAATTACTCTTAGCAGTATTTTAATATACCATCGTGTAAGATTTCAATTATTATTGTGTTTTCCTCAGGTTCTCAAATCCCTCGGAATTTTTCAAATCGAATGACCCCTTACTGATTTGCAGATTAACCTTTTGCAAGCACCGTATATAATTCATCTTTAATCTATTTCTAAACCGTATCGCTCTGTCTTTTGAGATAAACCCTGGTGTAACCTATAAAATTAGTATCCTGGGAATTAAAATTAATTATCACGTCTTTTAAAATAGTTCCAACAAAGACCTGTATTAATATTCAAAACCTATCAACAAACACTTTTATTTTATTTAGATTTAGCTCGATAATAGAGTTAAACTCAAAAATATTTATTAGTGGCTAGAATTGTTAAAATTTTCAATTAAATCCACATACAAATGATTAAACCAAAAGGTATAATATATATTAATTCTGCACGCTGACCTAGAAAGTGGTTCGATAATCTATTTTAAATGTAGTTCAACATAAGACGTATATTCTAAATAAATTTAGTGAAATGTATGATCATTAGCCTTGCATTGTTTGTCGATGACGTCTGACTATTAATTTAATAAAAGCACTTTCCACAATTCTAGTTAATATACGGGAATACACATTCTATAATTTGATTTAAATTGGGTTAATGTAAGGACAAATTATACTTATACTTTCTCTATGTACATAAATACGGGGGAAATGATACCAAAGTTCATTTAAGTTTATTTTGTAAAACGTAAGTTGTTTATAGTGTAATTAATAGTAATACTGAATTTTCAGTTTTGGTTTAAAATTTCGTGTGAGGACTATCGACAAAGAAGAGTAAGTCTTAGTTTGAATTTTGCAAACGTAGAAAAATTAATATTTACATGTATAATTCAAAACTGTTAATCAATAATTTTTCTAGAATGAACATCTTAAGTATTGCGTGCAGTGTGTGCGAAAATGTTTTTACTGGATGTGATGCCATAAAACACAACGAAAGGCACATCGAGATGGTTTATTTCAGGAGGAACTAAAATTACAGCCAATGAGTGGGAACAAATTAAGGATTTGGAAAACCAATCGACCGCAGCGCATAAAGAACGTATAAACGCCGCAATTCAGTTAGAACGAACCAAGTTACTATTTGAAAAACCATACACCATAACAAAATCTTCTTCAAAATCATAATTGTAGGCCTGAACCCGTTCGACGATTACAAAATAATTTTAGATTTGTTGACACCATTTCGCAGAGCGTACTTGATGTATCCTCAACGTATTTAGGAAGTTTATATCAAATCTTCCACATTATACGCACTATGGAAGTTGGCATGCAAAATCAGATATGCAAATTCGACAACTTGCGTTTTATTTAAATAACAATTGTTTAGTGAAGATGATGACATTTGATGGGAATTATATGATATTTACCAAAGGAACTTTAGAGCACTTTTAGGGGTATCTCAGATCGTTCTCAACCATGCTAATACTTTAAAAGAACTAACGGAAAAGGGTACCTAATATAGATCTGTTTCTGTTAGATGTCGCAATGGAAAGATATAATAGATGTTCACAGAATCTCGCACATGATGTAATTAAAAGCAAATACAGTAATAGTGATATTGGGGTCATATTATGAATTTATAAGAACCTACCAAGATTGTTTGAAAACAGTATTTGTAAACAAGTTGAGTATATGGAAGAATACAACAGGTTTCCATTCCACGCATTTACGAGCGATGTTTAAATTTTAAGCCAAAAAATTTTGTAACACTATTAATTACACTTTTGTTTTCTTATACGTTTCTAAATTGTTGTATTTCATCTACAGATATTAATAGATGTCAATAAAATTATGTTATAGTTTTAAATAAAACGATTCTGATTAATAATTTTGTAAAACGTTTATAACTAAATTGTTATACTCCAACTACAGATATAGATCGAATTATGTTAAACTCGATCGGTTTTATATTCACTAGTACAATATTATTACTTTAGTTTATCTCGGATATTGAACCGTAAAGCATTGTAACGAAAATGATTCCAGAAAAGCGTATACCAAGGAATGTTTGCAGAAGCTCTTGAGGTTAGACGGTGTTGCAACAATGTACTCTGCTAGTAAAGTTTTTCAAAGTCTACATTGCGCGACCATCATACGATCACAGAGTAAAGAGATAAAAGTGTACAGTTACATCTCTGATATACAAACAACTAATTTACAAACTGCGAAATGGGCACAGTACTCTAAGATGTACAGCAACACCTATCTACTCAGATGGTAAAGATGATAAAGTAGTTTGTAAAGAAGTTTTAAGATGCAAAACAAAGTTTAATATTGAGGAAATGAATTCTGCAAAAAATAATGAATATAAACTATCAGAGCAAATATGAATCAAGTTCTATGGATTAGCAAATTCTGAGATGAGGATTCAACACAGGAAAGCAATAGTCAGACTAAAATACCGATGTATATAAAAGGGTATTGTATTAAAAATACACATCGTACTGAGCACAGTTCAGATGGTGCATATATTCACTTTAATGTACATGGGTTGATCAGACTGCAGTTGCTAGTTACTGTTGATTATCACAACCATCGAGATATGCATAACCTAAATGAAATTATCTCTATAATATCTAAACTTCGACAAAAGGAATTATAGATAGAACGACAACGAAGTTAGATGGAATATGTTATACATATTTTTCGAAATTGTAAAATTGGAATAGTCTGCATTTGCATTTTGATAAATAAACATTAATAAAATGGGAAGAATTATATCTTTAGATGCTATAAAAATTTTAAGAAGTTGTCATGGAGATGAAAAAGTTTATCAAACAATTCAACTAGCCAACATTTGAATGGTATGCCTAATGAATCTCTGGCAAATACTAAAAAGTGCAAGATAAACCTACATGATAATGTTGATGCGAAGATCAGAACATAGACTCCAAGTCAGACGTTTCTGGTAGAAAAGAAAGAGACAACTTAAATCATATACTAAAGATTTATAAAGCCATTAACGAAATAAACAAGGATGGATTACTGGTTCAAGCATCCGAAATCTACAATGTTGGCTACCTCTATACAAACTCAGATCAAACGAAAATCGTGTACAAAATTTGGATATGTATACACATTTCCCAATTAAAAGGAAAAAGTGACTTTTGTGCGTGTATGTGTGTATTAGTTTAATAAATAAAAATATATTTCTATGAAGTGTACTTGTCAAGTATTTGAATTGAAATATAAATATTGTCAAACGTTTGGTTTTATTTATATATAATGGTATTGTTGATACAATTACTCGAAGCAGTAGCATCTTGGTTTATGTAATATCATAAGTCAAACAAAATTTAAACTAAAGGTATGTTTCAAACACGTGGTTACTCATTTCTATTAAAATTAAATGTAGCGCTCTTTGTTATAATTCTTTCATAAGAACTTAGATACCCATTTCAGTTGCGGGATATTTGAAAAAATTAAATACGGATGTACCGATTGTGCCCGATTTGTGTGCACAAGAAACAACCAGTATGGAATGTATTCTATGAACTTGCACACGCATGCGCATGGGCATGGTATTGCATGCGCATCGGACACGTACAGTTAGAGGCCTTGGTATAAAATTTCCAGTTTATGTTAAAATTTTCTAAGTCAGAACTACTAATAATTTTAGACCCAAAATATTCAAAATCTAAAGTAGTTACGAAATGTATTCACTCTGTTGTTCCAGGACCTCAACTTCATTCACTAATAATGTGCATATATACCCTAATAGCTTCGCATACTACATTGCGGTTATGATGACAGGACATATGTTGGACACCATATATCGCGTACATTTTCTTGATTAGGAACAGTTTGCTATCCGATCTGGGTCATTAAAAAGATCTGGTCGGATTAAAATCCGATCTAGGTCGGATTAAATCGACCTAGGTCGGAGGAACACTCTCACCCTATGGGTAATTTCACTCTATGCATTTCACATTCAGGAACTGTAATACACCACACCAGACCTAGATCCGATTATGCATAAATGTTTAATATTATTGCAATATCACAAGTTATACCAACCAATTTTATTAGTTTAATGAATAAAATATATTTCTATGTGTAGTGTACTTGTTGCATCCGTCCTAGGTTGGATGTGGAGCTGTCGAATAGGTTAGCTATGTTGTCCAGTTAGGTTAGGTTAGCTGGTTGTGTGGACTTAGGTTAGATAAAAGTAAAATTGATGGGTTAGGCTGAGTTTTCATTAAAACCCATTGCTAATTGCTTTTTAATGAGTTTCTCATTAAAACCCCATTAACACTAATTGCTTTTTAATGAGTTTTCCATTAAAAACTAAGTGTGGACCTAGGTTAGATAAAGGAAAATTAATAGGTTGGGTCGGCGCCGCGGCGCTAACCAATTTTCATCAACCTGCGAGTGCAATGGAAAAACTCGTTGAATGAGCTGTGAGTTTGCGTGGTAATGTTTTGAACTACAGCCTGTGTCAATGCGGTCACAAACCAGCTGCTCGGACGTCTAATGACCATCGTCGGTGTGAAGATTTTTTTCATTAAAACAATGGTTGTTTGAGTAAACTGTTCGTAATGATCCGTCTGATGTAAGTTCTGGATTGCTATGATTACTCCATAGATGTCGTCTCGACCTGGTCGGATTTTGTCGACCTGGATCGGTTATCCGACCTGATCGTTCGAAAATGTCATACGTGTCGCTGTCATCGTTTATGCGGTAAGTATGCACGTTATTTGAATGAGGTTATGGTTGAGTGAATACATTTTCTGGTGGATTGATATTTGAAATGTTCTGACGGACATAAAACATGCGGCAACTGTGCGTTCGCATGCGCGGTACCCATGCGCGTGTCATGAACATTGCTGTTCGTGCGTGCCGTCGGGCAAAGTATTTTCAATATGGGCAATGAATCTGGTTCTTGTGAAGATTATAACAGCGCTTAAATGAAATACAACTACGTGTTTGCTGCTGGTTGATTTTGTTTGACTTCTGTGACATACCGATATCTGGTGTATCTGGTTGTAAATAAAAACGTTGATTTTATATTTCAGTTCAAATGACAAGTCGCATAAATATTAAAACAATCACGCAGCTGCTGAAATGTCAACATTCGTTTGATCGGATGTTCATGAAGTGTAACTGGTATGATGTTGAACCGGTTTTGTTGTCGAAAGCTCTTTAGTATGATTTGTTTCTTCTGCAGGCGACTGGGTGGTCTGTCTTATGCGTATCAGAAGTGTTATGTTGCCATTCATTAGGCCACTTGATGAAATATCATGTGTTCAAAACAGCACTAAGATATGATTCTTTCGCTCATTGCGATGTTTTATCTGCAAATGCAGAATTCGGTTGCTTCTATGTGAAATGTTTCCGTCAACTCTCGTTCTGTTAATTGTCGGTTGTATAACAATTTCGTTGGGTGCTCTCTGTGATAAGTGACCTGGCTCGATCAACCCGTGTAAGTGATATGCCATCTGACTGGCTCGGTACGATGTGGAAATGCGGATTGCTCATTGTGTTGGTCATCTTCGAATTTGATCCAGAACGGTTCGTTTCTGATATGATATTTTTGCGGCATGTGTTAAACTTTTTGCGCAAACTAACTGGCTCATCGTCTTCCATCTGGTAGAGTGTTGCTGTGCATCGCCTGCTTCCTGTCATGTTAAATTGTTGGTATCGAGATGTGACAACTCTTTTGTTTCGTGAGATGGTGGTGCGCAATCTGGGTTTGCTGGCATTGCAAATGGCTGAGCTTCTTGCAAACATTGACGCTATCGTTACAATGTCATTCACTAAAAATAAAGTGTTATAAAAATCGATCTATCAAGTGAGTATATTTAGTTATAAACGTTTACATATTAATCGAATCGTTTATAAAACTAACATTTTGACGTCTATTGTCTGTGATGAAATACGTTGACGTAAACAAAGTGTATTAATGTTGCAAAATCGTCGCTGTCGTGGAATGGGCTGTGTTCCCGTTTACAAACTGTTTTCAAGGTGGTCTTAAACTGAAATATGAGCTGTTACATCTGTCTGTCATCATTCGATATCTTTCCATTGACATCGGCTGGTCTATATTAATGCCCGACCAGTTCTTTAATAACGATCGGTTTACTAAAAAAGCTCTAAAATTCGCGTAAATATCATATAATTCCCATCAAATGTCATCATCGACTAAACAATTGTATTTAAATAAAACGCGGTTGTCGAATGCCTGTTTGCAGCCAATGCGTAATTTATGGGTGATCGGCGCTCTGCGGGGTCGGCAAATCTGCGATTTTGCAATCGTCGACTTCAATATGACGCGGTGAAGATGTATGGTGTTCATGACGGTTCGTTCTCTGCGGCGTTCTGCGCTGCGTCGTGTTTCAAATGATTTGTTCCCGCTCATTGGCTGTTTGGTTCTCTGTGCTCGTGTGTTTTGTGGCATCACATCCTCCGCACACACTGCACGATGATGTTCATTCTGAAATTATTGATTTTGATTATGCGTAATTTTTCTGCGTTTAAAATTCAAACTGACCACTTCTTTGATCACGCGGTCAAAAACTGAAAATTCGGTATTTACAATGCCGTTTACAAATAAACGAAATGAACTTTTGGCATTTCTCCGTGTTATGTGCGTGAAATATTTGTTCTCAAATTATGAATGTGTAATGGAAATGCTGATTGTGTCGGGTCATCGGCAATGCAGGCTAATGATGCATTTCACATATTCGTTATGTTGAACTACATTAAAATAGATGTCGAACCGCACAGCGTAATATGTGTGCTGGTTTAATCGTTGCTGGTGGACAATTCGCCATAATGTTTAATATTATCGACTAAATCTAAATATGCTGAGGTACGAATGTTGAATGGTACAAAGGTCGTGATGAACGGTGACTGTTACCAGGGGTTTATCAAAAGACAAACGTGATTTAGGATTGGTGTCCAGTGGCAAGGTTAATCTGCAATCGTGGTCATTCGATTGGTGAGGCCTGAGTGGTGATCGCACGTGTTAAAATGCTGCTAAAAATGTTTAATAAAAATGTTGATGGCCAGGCAAACCATGGCTTGCGCGCTCATTGTATGAGCTGCGCGCGCCGGCATGTGCCATGTTCGTCGTAACGAGTTAAAATATAAATTAAAGATGGTTTTCTTGACGTTACAGTGATGCGGTACCTGATTCAACCAACGTTGATAGTCGGGAATTTCTTCACCGCCATATTGAAGTTGGTTTGTTTGTCTTCGCTGCCATCAGGTATTGCTGGTATGTGTTGATGACATGCTTCAGTGGAAATTGGTTATTGGTTTGTTCTGAACGATGTTGACGGTGACAAGATTTCAAATTGCGGCTGCACAGCCTGTATAAAGTAACGTTGGGTAATTTGAAAGGAAGAGAAGATGTGCATCGGTACCTGCGGTGATCTGTTTTGGCTGAGGTTATTTCTGATGAAAGTATGTTAACGGAGGAAGGTTCAACGTTGATAGAAACGTGCCAGTGTCTGTGATTGCGGCAATTTCTGACAGTGTTGAACATGTTTCATTCATGCATATGCGGCAATCGCTGCATTGGAATCGCCGCCTCTGATTACCAACGGTTTATAGATATTAAATGCGTATGTTATTAAACGTATATTTTGATAAAGTTTGTTTTACATATTTCGCCAACATTACCATAAATTGCGTATTAAACTGTCCTGTTTTATTTTGGGTTTAAAGTGGTGTTAATAACAATATCATGTTAAAGTTGATGAGAAAGGGAGTTGTGATGACGTGGTAAGAAGGCTGTGAGGCGGAAAAGATTAGGGATCTCAGTGTGGTAGCGGTGCTAACCAACCGGTGCATCAACTACGCAGTGCGTGGAGAAAAGGATTCTCCAATAAATTAAAGTCATTGGTAATGGTAAATGATAAAACGTTGTGTGGTTTAGTGACTGCGTTGTGCTCTTCGGGTCGATTGTTTCAAGCATGTCACGAATGTATTAGTATTCTGTATGCAACAGTTGTGTTCAACAATGTTTTAAAATTTGTATCCTGTTAATCATCTAAAATGGTCCAGAAATATGATACGGATCGTTAAATAAAAATTTGCTGGTTAAATAAATACAAATGAATTAAGGCTTGGAAGTTGCGTTATTTCTACCGCGTTGTTGGTGTTACTTCTTATTATATTTGGTATAATCTGGTTTAACATTTTGATGAAATTTAGGTGTTAATGATGTCATACATTTTTGACTGTTCTGGCGTTGTAGCACGCATTTTCAATTACGAGCATTCTTCTTTCGTACAGGAGAAATTCCATAGATTTCATCAAGCAAAATTAATGTCATATTTAAACACGTTACATTAGTAAACTGAAATTATTAAATTTTGCGTGTTCTTCTTTGTATTGGCAAGCAAAAAGGCGTTAAATATCGAGCAAAATTTGAGGCTTAAATGTGCCGTTTCCGTTGTAAAAATGGTGACAGATGTATCGCTGTATCGATGGCATGTTAATGTTGATATTGTACGGTTCTAAAAGTTTATCTCGAAGATATTCTAGACGGCTGTTGGTGAAATGCATCTGTTTCGTGGTGGTAAAATTTTCGAAGATAATTTGATTTTCGAAGTAATGGCTGAAAGGTAAGGCGCTTGTGGCAATGACGGTGGCGGAAGGTGCGGTGTGGCGGTCGGTGGCGCTGTGCTCGAATACATCTCCTACTACTAAATTAAGTGCTCTTCCTTGCGATGACCCATAGTAAAGAAAATTAATCAATATTTTTTTCATGTAGTTTAAATTTTGCATTTTCTTCACTTTTGTGCGGTTATACAAATTTGTTTGTATCTAGTTACATTGTTGAAAAATAAGCTTTCATTCTTATTTCAGTGTCCTTAGTCACCTGATAACACATATCATATAGCGTGTTATAATGGACATGTGGAACAATGTCGCGCGTGTACAGTATTCGCGAGAGGACATCACATACGATCATTATGGCTTAAAATACAGAAGTGAATGCCATTGTTTCTCGGTGTGATTACAAACATGTAGTACTTTTGGTTTGTAATCCTGAATAATTGTGAATTGCATCATTCAGAAATATAGTCCACTTATCTTCAACCAGCGCAATTAGCAACTTTTACAAGGTAGTGTACTACGTTTTTACATGAATGAACATAGAAAAACGAGCACTTTAATAATCCAGCCAAAAAAGTTTAAGGTGTAATTTAAAAATTGTTAATTGAGAGTGGCTCGGGATCGTTGGTGACGGTATAACGCCAAGTTAGGTACATTGATATATTTTTCTCTAATAACTATTTAGAAATGCAATATTTCAAATTTATAATGTTAAAGACATCCGAGAAAAATGCATCCGACGTCTTCGTGCAGACACCTTGTATGTGTATATATATGCATAGTGATTTTTTAAGTTCTATTGGTTTTGTCCATTTCGAATGGACCTGCACCTTGCCTATACTATTAGAACAGGTGAAATAGCTTCAATGTTCTAATGAGCTAAAGTGCTAAACTACAGGTCCAACCAAAGTAGTAGAGTCGTTAGTGAGAAACTAGACTAAGACAGGTCGCCGAAAGAGAGCAGCGGCTCTTTTGGTACTTAGATTGGCAGACACCATAGGGGTCGGTATGGTAGTCTTAGACACACTACCGCGATGTGGAAGGCAACGGAAAACCACCACATTACCTCCCGAGTACACTGCGTACTTAAATTGTAATAAACATGATGGCATTCTCTGGGGTAAAAGATTTTGGAGTTAAAATAGTCCCCCATTCTAGCTTCGGGAGGGGACTACTTTAGAGGATGCGATCGGAAAGTTCAGAATAAAAGTTGGGAACATTTTGCGAGTCGGAGCGTGTAATGTTAGAAGTATCAAGCAAGTAGGTAAGCTAGAGAACCTGAAAATTGAAATAAATAGACATAGTAGGGATCAGCGAAGTTCGCTGGCCAGCGGCGGGGGATTTTTGGAGTGGAAACTTCAGGGTAATTCATACAGGAGCAGAGGAAGGAAATTCGGGTGTGGGGATAGTTATACGAAAAAGGATAGGACACTGTGTAGAAAATTACTTACAAAAGAACGAAAGTGTACTCATGGTTAGATTAGAATCGAAACCGGTAAACACAGTAATAATACAAGTATACATGTCCACCTCCAGCTACAGTGACGAAGAGGTAGAAGCGCTGTACAAGGATATCGAAGACATATTAAGATACGCAAAAAGGACATGAAAATTTAATAATTACAGGGGATTATAATGCAGTTGCAGGTGAGGGTAGGGAAGGAACAGTAGTAGGTTTATTTGGTTTAGGCACGAGAAACGACAGGGGAAATAGGCTGGTAGAATTTTGCTACAAGAACAACTTAACTTAATCATCACAAACAAACACATTATTTCAACATCATGCTAGAAGAAGATATATGCGGAAGATACCAGAAGATATATGAAGATATCAAATAAGATTACATTCTTGTTAGACAATGGTTTAGGAATCAAGTAAAAGACTGTAGAAGCTATCCAGAAGCAGATATAGACACTGACCATAGCATCGTAATTATTGAGGCCGCACTTAAATTTAAAAATTTGAAACAAAGAAACGGAAAAGGCATTTTGACGTTGAAAAACTAAAAGATAAAAATATTCAGGAAAGATTCGAAAAAAAGTCAAATGAATTGCTGAAAAAATGTCGGGAAAATATCTGATACTAAGGAATTCGAAAAAGAATGGAATAACATTAAATCCAGATAGACATGGCGGTTAGAGATATTTTGCGGTATACGCAAAAGGAAAATAAGAAACCATGGATAATAAAGAATATCTTAAATTTAATAGAAGAATGACGAAAATACAAAAATAAATCAGACGAAACAGAAGTACAAGCCATAAAATGGGAAATTATTAGCAAATGCAGGAAAGCTAAAGAACAATGGATTGATGAAAAGTGCAAAGAGGAACAAACTAAGGTGGAAATAGAAGAAACAGATAAAGTATACAAACTATTTAGAATCCTTTTTAGGAATATAAAACAGTATAGCAAAAATATAAAGGACGCGGAAGGAAACTTCATTATAGAAAATGTAGAGAAAGTGGGTAGATGGCAAGAATATATAGGGAATTTATATGCAGGAGAGGAACTAACAGCATTAAAACAGAAATCAGACATTGAAAATGATCACTTGGCATTAAAAGGTCAGAAAAGTGATAAGGCGCCAAGTATAGATAAGGTGCAAGCAGAAACTCTAAAAGCCGCTAGACAAGCAGTAACAGAACATTTCTTCCAACATGTAAACTATATGTATGAGACAGGCGAGATACTCAAAGATTTCAAACGTAACATCACACTAACTATACCAAAAAAAGAAAGGCGCAAATAGATGTGAAAATTTTCGAACAATAAGTTTGATAGCACACGTGTCAAAAGTATTAACTAAAATTGTACAAAGACGAATGGAAAACGAGCTGAAGAAATACTAGGAGAAGATCATTTTGGGTTTAGACGAATCAGGGGAACACGGGAGGCTATTTTAGCGCTGAGGGTGGTAATGGAGAAAACAATAGAAAAAAGGAAAAGCGTGTAGATAGGGTTTGTAGATCTGGAAAAAGCATCCGACAATGCAAAATGGAAAAAGGTGCTCGAAATACTCAAAAAGATTGGAATGAGTTATAGGGATAGACGAATAGTACATAGCTTATACAAAGAGCAAACAACAGTAACAGAATTAGAGTAGGATGGTAGAGAAGTAAACATTAGGAAAGGGGTGTGACAGGAGTAGTACATTATGGGCGTAATCACCCCTCATTTCCTCAGAATCCTCATTTCCTCACTCATCTGGACCAAATTTACATGTAAATTCCTATAAAGTCTTATTTTTAAGAATCTCCTGCTCTCTCCTGGAGATGAATCTCCTCATGGAATTTTACCCCAACCATTTTGATTATCACACCCGCATTCTTTCCACCCGCGAGATAAATCTTTCTCCACATTTCCACCCACGAGATAAACCTATCTTGTTTGGTATCAATTAATATTAAATTTTCTCAGCTACCTGAATCTCTAGAATTTTTCAGATTGCATCATCCCCAAAGGAGCTACCCTCATTTTAAGATTTCTTACCTGTAGCGACTTTTGAGCGTTCTTATAAATTTTTATACATGCGATACATCTTGTTAGTCTAAAATTTTACACAGAATTCAAATCTGTAAACAGATTTGAAATCGGACCATGCCTGCAAAGTTATACCCCTTTAAAGTCCTGATCTTCTAAATTTTGCTCTTTGCTTTATAAGCAAACCTAACAAATAGTTTTCTTCGTCTATCCATTGCATCTTTCGAGATAAACCTATCTTGTTTGGTATTAATCAATATTAGAATTTTCTCAGCTACCCAAATCTCTAGGAATTTTTCAGATTGCACCATCCCCAAGGAGCTACCCTAATTTTAAGATTTCTTACCTGTAGCGACTTTTGAGCGTTCTTATAATTTTTAGTCATGCGATACATCTTGTTAGTCTAAAATTTTACGCAGAATGAATCTGCAAACAGATTTGAAATCGAACCACGACCTGCAAAGTTACACATATACCCTCTGCGAGATAAATCTTTCTCCACATTTCCACCACGAGATAAACCTACCTTGTTTGGTATCAATCAATATTAGAATTTTCTAAGCTACCCAAATCTCTTTAAATTTTCATAGCACCATCCCCAGAGCTACCCCCATTTTAAGATTTCTTACCTGTAGCGACTTTTGAGCGTTCTCATAAATTTTTTATACATGTAGCACATCTTGTTAGTCTAGAATTTTATACAATCCGAATCTGTAAACAGATTTAAAACAGGACTACCCTTACCATTTTACACACACCCTCTAAATTATAAATTTCCTGCAGCTCATACCTAAAGAAAATCTAAAACAATTCTTAAAACTTTTATTACAAACAATTTTTACTAATACAGTTTAAATTTTGTAAACATTTCTAAATACATATTCACAATTTTTATTCTTAACCTAGAACTCATATCGGCTTATACTTATTAATATTTATTTCTAAATAGAGCACCTTTTCCAAAGACCAACCGGACCGCATGTTTCAAATTCCTCTGATTTTGTTCTTATGGTTTCGCTTAAGACCTCGTACATATTTTCCAGATTACTAGAAGACGTTATAACCACATTTTTTGTGTTAAAGGATTTCACATCGGTAGCCTCTCTTCCCCATTTTGGTGTAAACGCCGTAGAGTTCAATAGACTTTTACTGCTGTATGTTGTATTCTTTTTCATTTATTAATCGAATAAATCGCTCTTTCTGCTTCCAAAGAAACTCGGACACTCCATTCAGTGCTCAAATTATCCCTTAAGAAGAATTAAATATAGTAATGGTTCAAATTGAGGCCACTCTTAATTCCCAGCCGTTGCGCCGATTGAGCACAAGTCTCTACGATTTGTATTATTTGGCACCCTGCCATTTTAAAATCCAGTTTCAGTGTTTGCTGACTCTAACATCATGAATCTAAAGTTATCGGCTTTATATCATCGGCAACCTATTCAGAGGATTTAACAATCTTTTGGTACCGGTGGTACATAGAGTGTCTACTCTCCAGCCGAGAACTAAATGGTTTCCTCTCAGATATTGAGGTCTAATTAAAGAAGACTTCTTCGTTTTACATTGTTGTGGCGATTGGGATGCACTACGCATTTACATCCTGGTAAAGATACTCCCGTTAGAGTGGCGCAGATTCAAACTTCCCACGGCATTATCAAGCGGTCTTTGACTAAAAGTAGGAGATGTGGATGGGTCGAGCACAGCGCCACCGCCACCGCCACCGCCACCGCCACCGCCACCGCCACCGCCACCGCCACCGCCACCGCCACCGCCACCCTGGACCAAAAAGTTTTCTTCGACTAACCATTTTCATCTTTCGAAATAAATATATCTTAAATTTTCATCTTTCGAGATAAATGAGCATCCTCATTTCCACACACGAGATAAACCTATTTTAAGATTTTTACCGCTAACATTCTGAACCAAATAGTTTTCTTCGTCTAGCCAATGCATCTTTCGAGATAAACCTATCTTGTTTGGTATCAATTAATAAATTTTCTCAGCTACCCGAATTTCTAGGAATTTTTCAGATATCATCATCCCCAGGAGCTACCCTCATTTTAAGATTTCTTACCAGTTGCGATTTGACCGTTCTTATAAATTTTTTAGTCATGCGATACATCTTGTTAGTCTTTTACATCCCGAATCTGCAAACAGATTTGAAAACGGAACACGCCTGCAAATTATACTTTAAAGCTCTCAAATCTTATTAAAATTTTTATATATATTTAACTCCATTTTAAAACCTTTTCGCTACCTAAGACATATGCTTTAACCAATACAAAGAAATAAGCGCAAAATTTTAATAATTTATTTTTACAGTTTAATAACTAATCATTCCAATGTAATGTGTTTTAAATATGTAAATGGAAAGCATTTTCTTGTATGAAATCTATGGAATTTCTCCTGTAATGAAAGAAGAATGCATTCGTAATTAAATGCGTGCTACAACTTTCGCTAGATACCAGTCATGTTAATTTTGTGTATGACATCATTAACTACCTAAATTCAGAATTAACAAAATGTAATAAACCAGATTAAGTACTGTTCAAATAATAATAAGGTGTAAATCAATTCTAAATTACCTTACGTGACGCGGTAGAAACATTATAACGCAAATTCCGGAAACTTCAATGTAGTAATTCATTTGTTGTTGTAATCCAGCAAATATTTAATTTCTTAACGATCATGGCTGTTTATAATTTCTTTTCTTGGACTTTCTATTAATTATGTTGGTGTATTAGAAATTGATTAATAATTCAGGATACAAATTTTAAATAAACACTTTGCTAAGGAACACCAACTTGTTGTATACAGAATACTTACTAATAAAGCAATTTAATTTTAAATAACTTCTACGCCATATTTTTCGAAAATGACATGCTTTGGAAACAATCGAAGATTGCCGAAGACACTCGAAGAGTGCACAAACGCAGTCACTAAACCACAATTAATAATCGCCTTTATAGGTTTAACATTTCTACCATTACCAATGACTTTAATTTCTTATTGGAGAATCCTTATTCTCCACGCACTGTTGCGTAGCTGGATGCCCACCACTTTTGGGAATATATGCTCGTTATAGGTTGTAAGACCGCGGTTTTACTTAACTACACTTCGTGAGATCCCTTTAATCTTTTTTAATCGTGTCCTTCTCGCGTACAATACAGTAGGACTTAGCCTTCTACCTACAAATTCTAACACCAAGTCACCGTTAAACTCGTCTTTAAATTTCCACAACTTTTTGTTAACATGCGGTATATTGTGTTTATTATTTTTGGGTACACCACTTTAAACCTAAAAATAAAAACAGGATAGTTTAATACGTCTATTAATAATTTATGGTAATGTTGGCGATACAAATATGTAAAACAAACTTTATCAAGAAAATATAATGTTTTAATAGAATACATACATGTATTTATAACATCTATAAACCGCTGTGGTAACCAGAGTCTGGCGAATCTGGGATAGCCAAATCTCTAAACATTTGCGCAAGCGATTGCCTTGCAGTTGCATCTTTTAAGTACTGAATGGGAAACATTTAATAAGTTCCAACACTGTCAAGTAATTTAAATTGCTGCAATCATTAGACAGAAATACTGGCACTGCTCTCTCCCTCTAATAACGTTTGAACCCTTTCTTCCTCCGTTGTATTTCCACATACTTTTTATATCACCAACAAATTTTTCGTAAAATTCTGGAAAGTTTCTACACCTTAACTCAGCCATTTTAAAACAGATCAATTCTCGCAAATTTAATAGCTTGATGCACTCGTACGCAGGTAGCACAATAACATTCCCATCTTTCGTAATCTCCATATTATATAAATTCTCTTTTCAAAATTGTTCAACAGCCATATACTTCTATTAAAGGCTGTGCTCAGCTGCAATTTGAAATCTTGATCAATTGTATCTCAACAACATCGTTTCCAGTAGTCAAACCATTTAATCTGACTTGTTTTGAGTCTTGAGCAAATTGGTGAATTTGAAATTCCACTTGAAAAGTACAATTTCTTCCAATCGAAGTAAGAATGTTATCGTAGAATCAGCACACATACCACTACAGCAAATAACTTGGATGGCAGGTTGAAGACCACCATATAAATCAAAACCAACTTCTAATATATGGTGGTGATAATTTGGAAATTCGCCTAACCTATAGGTTGACTTACCAACTAGTTGGTTGATATTTAATGTGGTACTCGCATCACTTGTAACGTCAACACAAGAAAAATCCATCTTTAATTTATAATTTTAATCAAACTCGATAATACTTTGACGACTAATGCACTGGAACATGGCTCTCGCCTTTTATGCCGATGGTCGAGCGTGCGCAGCTCTTATTATATTAGTTGGCGTTATATGCAAGTCTTGACTGGAAAAGTGACGCGTATAATTGTTTTATAGTGGGTTTTACCTGTATGTATTTAACCACCAACGCCATTTTAGAATTATTAAACAAAATTACTCTTAGCAGTATTTTAATATACCATCGTGTAAGATTTCAATTATTATTGTGTTTTCCTCAGGTTCTCAAATCCCTCGGAATTTTTCAAATCGAATGACCCCTTACTGATTTGCAGATTAACCTTTTGCAAGCACCGTATATAATTCATCTTTAATCTATTTCTAAACCGTATCGCTCTGTCTTTTGAGATAAACCCTGGTGTAACCTATAAAATTAGTATCCTGGGAATTAAAATTAATTATCACGTCTTTTAAAATAGTTCCAACAAAGACCTGTATTAATATTCAAAACCTATCAACAAACACTTTTATTTTATTTAGATTTAGCTCGATAATAGAGTTCTCCACTTTGTAAATTTCCGTAGGCCATTTTTCCGTATCAATTTTGTTTTTGATATTTCCTTAACGTTTCTTTTCCTTCCATTAACGTTTTAACTTGGGGAATTTTTACGAAAGGAATTTATAAATTTTACGGTTGTCACAATCTGGACGAATTTGGGTTTTAAATCCCAACCGAAAACTACTTTTGGAATTTAAATTGGGGCAATTGTGAAAATATTATTGTTTAATTACCTTTGAAGAATTTTACGGTGTTTTCCTAAAAAATTTTGGTAAATTTAAAACTAAAACCAAGAAATTTACAATTTTTCCCTTTTTGGTTTTGGCAAAATTTTCCCCGTTTTCTTTGAAACCATTCCCCAATCCGAGTAAGGATTATAAAAACAAAGCATTTTTATTTCCAATTTCCAATTTTCAAGTGGAACCGAGTTTGGGCCCTTTAGGAAGATAACATATTTCCAAAAGGTTAAACATCTTTTAAGGGTTTTAACCCCCCGCATATTCCAATTGAAGTTGTAATTTTCCTTCAAGCTAAACCTTTCTTTGGAAATAGAGAAAGTTTTTAAATAATTGGACAACGAAAAACTGATTGATTGGTTGTTTATTAACACCAGGATTTTATTAAACAAATTTGTTGTTAATTCGCTTGGTTTTACCATTTAAAAAAAAGTTTTTCGTTGTCAACTTAAAAACTTTTCTTCTATTTCCCCAAGAAAAGTTAGTTTGAGAAATAATTACAATCCATTTGAAATATGCCCGAAAACGGGTTAACCTTAAAAGATGTAACTTTTGATTGTTAATATTCTTAGCCCCAATAAATTTTTAAAAATTGAGTTACGTATGGAACACAATAGGTTTTTAATTTTTATTAATGCTTCAGTCTTTTTTTAAATTTCTTTTACCCGGATTTGGGGTTTGAAAAAAGTTGCAAACCAGAGGAAAAAATGGTTAATTTCTTCGGTTAGTTTAAATAAAAATTTTTTTTAGGAAAAATCCTTTTTTAATCTTTTCGGTGTCAAAAGGTGCAAATTTTAACCAACAATTTGCAAAAATTTCTAATTTTAGAAGTAAATTTTTGTTGAATAACAAAATTCCAAATTTGTACCAGATTATTGTTGAATTTCGAACGCCTAAAAATGCCATTTGTCTTTCCTTTATTAAAGGAGAAACTTAATAGGAAGTCAACCGTTTGCTACTAAAAAAATTAAAAAAATTTTCAGATTTAGAAGGACTTATTGGAAATAGGAATTTTGGTTATAATTAAACCGAAGGGATGGCCTAATAATCCGGTTTGTAAGTTAAGTTGGGGAAAAGGGAATTAACCCCAAGAAATGACCAATCCCTTTAAAATTACCAAAACCATTTACCAATGACCCCAAAAAGAAAAATGAAATTGACCCTGCCCTACCAAGAAATTTCCAAACATTTAATACCAAAATACATTAAAAACCCTTAAAATTTTCAATGGTTTTCTCATTAAAAACACTTTTTTAAGATTTTCCATTAAAAAAAAGAAGGTTATAAAGAAAAATAGGTTGGGCGGGGGCGGCGTAAAAATTTTCCCTTTAAAATTGGGGAAAATGGCTGGTGGGTTTGGGCTAAAATTTGGGTTGGGCTTTTTTAGGTTTCCTTTGGGAAAAAAGGGGCTTTTTTTTTTCGTAAATTGGTTTTTCCCCAAAAAAAAGGGATTTTTTGGGTAATTTGGGTTTAAGGGGAAATAAATTTTTAAAATTTCCCAATTTTTGAAATACGGGGGTTTTTATTAAGCTGGGTTGGGAAAACGTGGGGCGGGGGGGGCCGAGGTTTTTAAAGAAAAATTCCCGGGGGGGTTTGGGGTTTTTAATTTTGGTGTGCAGGGAAAAAAACCCGGGTTTTAAGTACAGGGGAAAAAAAATTTTTTTACCGGGGCTTTGTGGGTTTTTAAATTAATTTGGGTTTTTAAAATTTTTGTTTTTCCCCATTTTTTTAGGGGGTTTTCCCGGGTTTGCGGGAAAGGGGGTTGGGGAGGGGGTTTTTTTGGGAAAAAGTTTAAATGGGTTAAAAAGAAATGGGGGTTGTTTTGAAGGCATAACTTTGTATGGGGTGGGCTATTTTTTTACAGTTTGGGGTTAGAAAAATTTAAATTGTTGTATGCAAAATATATTTATTTGAGGCAGCGATTAAATCAATTAAACACTTGCGAAAAAAGTTGTGGAAAATTGACGATTTTGGGGTTAGATTAGTTTGTTGGTGTAAGAAGTCCTTGATTGGGGAGAAAGTCGTTGTTAAAGGGTTCAGAAGTTATTTAAAAGGGGTCTTAAACCTATAAGGCAATTACCCCAAAAGGGGTGGTGAATCGCACAGTGGGGGAAAAAATTTTTGTTAAAGTTTCCTGGTAACCGAGGGTGGTAGAAATTTCCTTAAAGGGATTATTAGTTGGTTGAAAAAGATTTTGGCAAAAAAAAGTTGCTTTAAGTTTGGTTCTCTCTCCTAAAACATTGCGCCCTGGCGTCCGGAGTTTTGTTTAAAATGTGGAAAGAAGTTGGTTTAGGGTGGAAGATGGATCGTTGGATTCAAAAGAAGTGCGGGGGATTATGGTTGTTCCGTTGAATAATGAAAGTGGAAGTTGAAGTGTTTAAATGCGAAATTAAAGGTTAAAAAAAAAAATTAAAAAAAAATTCGTGTCCAATTTAAATAAATTGGAATGGTGTTTTCATAAAAAAGGGCGCTGCTTTTCCAAGTACAAGTCAGTGCGCAGGAAGGGGTTGAGTAAAATTGCGCAAAAATGAGTTTCGCGTGCTCGGATGTGAATTGATCCGAAAAGATTGGGTTTAAAAATTTAATTGGTTTCGAAAAGTTTGGAAATTATCAAAACTAGGGGCAATTTAATGGTGATTAGGTTTTTTACCTTTCAGGGAAGGAAACAGACATAATCTTTTCATTTAAATCGGCTTCCGGTTTGAAACTAGTCCCACCGATCGAAAGGAAAAGCCTAAGGAAAAAATTTTTAAAGGAAAAGTGGATGTGTTGAAAGAAAAAATTGTTTGTGCTCCTCGAAAAAGGAATGTTTTCTAGAATTAAAGAATGATACGGGAAATGCTGATTATAAATTTTTCCAAAAAGTTGTTTCAGAAGTGGTGAAAATTAAATTTCAATTTAATTAAAGGTCGAAAATGGAAATTAAGGGTTTTTAAAAGGCTTAACTTTCGTTTATTCATTTGGAAAATACAAGCCCCTTTCCTTTGACGTAGAATTATTTAAAATTAAATTGTTGTGTATCCGGAAAAAGTTGGTTTTTCAGAAGGTTTAAATTTTTTGGTTAATAGCTTGACTTTGCCATTGAAATTTTTTGTCAATTTGGTTTTTAATAGAGGTCCGTTAACATGGAAACGTTTTCCGGGTTTCCTTACCATTCCACCATCAGGCGAACATGATGATTATAAAGTTTACAAGAAGGATTATGTATTTGCCCGCCAATCCTAACCTTTTGGTGTTTCGGAAATTGGTTTATTCTTAGGGTAAAAAGGGTAAGTAAATTTTATTATAAGTTAGGCTTACAACAATTTAAGTGCGGTTTTTTTTATAAAAGGTATGAAAGTTTTAAAGCACCGTGCAGACTTTCCAAAGGGATGCCAAACGGCAAGAACAAATTTGTGGTGCAAATTGGGCTTTATCCCAATTGAGCAAAGTACTTAAACTTGGGCCATTTCGTTTTGAAATGGGAATTCGGGGCGGGATGTCTTGCCGTGTTCACTCCGGTGTTGGGTTTGACGAAACAACCACAATTATTGAAAGTATCGTTTGAAATGGAAAACTACGATGCCGCCAAAGGAGCAAAAATAAAATATCAGACCGATGGCGATGGTTAAAATGGTTGATCGTTTAAAACGTTGGCATACGAAAAGAAGCCGGCGCGAGGGTTGATTTTTTGAAGCGAAAGGCATTTATTGTTAATAAATGAAAAAGAAAAAATACCATAAAAGCTAATGAAAGGGTTTAACCAAAAGGGGAAAAGGGTACCGTGGAAATTTTAAACCAAAAAATGGGTTAAAGTTTTAAATTAAAATTGTACGGGCAAGGAAACCTGCAAAATGAGGTTTGAAACGGGTCCTTGGTCTTTAAAAGGTGCCTTTTGAAATAAATTTAATTAAATAAGCCGGATTCTATTAAAATAAAAAGTTTGTTTTAGAAATTGGTTTCAAAATTTAAATGATTGAAAATTGTTTGAAAAAAAAGTTGTTTCTGTTTTCTTTAGGTTGACCCAAAATTTTAAATTTGGGGTTGTTAAAAGGTAAGGGTGCCGTTTTAAACTTTTAAGTTATTGTTTAAAAATTCAGCTAACGATTGTTGTATAAAAATTTATGGAAACGTAAAAGCGCCAGGTGTCTTAAATGGGGTGCTCTAGGGCATTGGAAAAAAAAGGTTTGGGTGCAAAAATTCAAATTTGGTCCAAACAAGGTATTTACTGTGGGTGGTGTAGAAAGAACCGCAAGGGAAGTGTAATTAGGGCGTTTCGTTTCAAATCGGCGTTAAATTCTGCGAAAATTTTGTCGATTTCGATGAAAAAAAATTTAAGAACGCTAAAAGTCGTACGGTAAGAAATTTAAAATTGGGTAGCCCTTTGGGGTTCAACGAAAATTCCTAAGGATTTTCTGGAAAACAATATTGATTAATAAAAAAAAGGACTCAAAATGCAAGGTAAGAAAAAATAGTTAGGTTTGATGCAAAAGGAAAATTTAGAAGATGGACTTTAAATTAATTTGAATTTCCACAAATTGTTTACGATTTGAATTTGGAAAATTTTGTAAAAGTTATAGAAAAAAATTTAAAGAAGCTAAAAGGCTCAGGAAGAAATTTAAAATGGGGTAGTTTGGGGAATCTCGAAAAATTTAGAAAGGTAGCTGAAAAAAATTTAAGAACCAAAAAGTGGTTTACCGTGGGGAAATTAAAAGATTTACTCCTGGAAAGAATGCTTGAAATCAAAAGGTTGGGGTAAAAATTCCCAAAAAATTATTCCCAAAGAAGGTAATTCTTAAAAAAAGATTTATTGCGTTTAAGAAATTTGGTGATGATAAAATGGGGTTTGGAAAATAGGGGGATTACCCCAAAGACAGGGGATTTCCCTATTAATTTTTAATTTACATTAAAGGCAATGAAATGAGAAAAAATTTGGAAATTGCGAGCAAAATTGATATGGTTAGATTTGCAGATGACATACATTTAACAAGAAAAAGCAACTACTGTGTTCAAAGACAACAAACATAGAAACAAGCAAAAGATTGCTTAAAACATATATGTGGAGCACAGCACTGAATGGTTGTGAAGCCTGGACAGTAGGGGACGCGGACAAAAGGTAGAAGCCTTTGAAATGCGGTGCTATAGACGTATGATAAAAATATAATGGACGGACAAAGTTAAGAACAAAGAGGTACTAAAAATGGTAGGGGAAGAAAGAAATATGTGGAAAACTGTAAAAAGTAGGAGAGGTAGAGTGATAGGCCACATACTACGGCATGAGGGAATAGTGCGGAATATATTAGAAGCAGAGATAGGAAAAAAGAGAAGTAGAGATAGACCTAGGTTAGAATATTGCACACAGATAGTGAAGGATGTAGGAATTTCAGGGAAATATGTAGGCTAGCTTAGAATAGAAATCAATAGAAGTACGCATCCAACTAGTCCCAAAATGGATAAACTAATGCCGAAACAGATAACTGTACTTAAACATGATGATTATTTTAAGCAACTACAGGTACTGGTTATGCAATATTCTCGAAAAATATTAGTTGTGTAAAAGAATGTACTGGTAAACTATTAATTCGGCAAATGTCTAAGTGTTGGGGGATCTTGGCAGACACAGGCCACCTTCACATACCCTACAAGTGATTTTCCAATGCTCCATCCGAAGGAGTACTACATTGGCCAGGAAGCGACTTTTTACCTAAAAAATTTGGAATTTTGCTGAACGTTTGCTGTTCCAAGCACGGTAGGGATTTTTAACGTGCGTGACAACCCAAACACGGGACCTCCATTTTACCTCTCATCCGAACGAGGGTGTTTTTTGGTGAAAAATGCTCGCTTAACATTTTTCAAGCGGACCGTGTCGGAATTCGAACCCGGGACCTTGGGCGTAGTAGTCGCACACATACCACTACGCCACGGAGCCGCCTCCCCTTCACATGCCACTGAATCTCGGTGAAATAGGACCTATAATTAATTAGTTAACAATAGAAGGGGAACCGAACTGTATATAAGCTGTGTGGGAATTTCAGCAAACTGCGTAGGCTAGCTCAGAATATAAATAATTGGACGTACGTGTCCAACCAGTTTTTAGACGGAAAACCTAATGACAAAAAAATAAGCGCAGATAAATGTGATGATTATTATAAACAACCACAGGTATTGGTTGTGAAATATCTACAACTAATGTTGACTGTGCGAAAAGATATATTGGAAAAGATATTAAATCAGCAAATGTTCAAGTGCTGGGGGAACTTGGCAGCTACAGGCTGAATGTCGGAGAAATAGGGTATATAGTTGTAAAACAATAGAAGGGGACCGAACTGCATCTAACAAGAGAGACCAGCGTCTATGATCAAAAACAACAAACATAGAAACAAGAAGAAAATTGTTGAAAGCATATGTGTGGAGCACAGCACTGTATGCTTATGAAATACGGGCAGTAGGAAAAGCAGACAAAAAAAACTGTCGCAACCTTTTGGAATGCTGTGCTTCAGATGTATGAGGATGACAGCATGGACAGACAAAGTTAATAAAAAATAGGTTACAGAAATAGTAGGAAATAAAGATATCTGTGGAAGGAAAATAATAGAAATTGAAGGGCAGAATACGTTCTAAGGCATTTTTGGGATATATTACAAGCAGAGATTGGATAAAGGAGGTAGATGTATGCCTAGATCAGATAGTGATAGATACAGACTGTAAATTTCAGTTAAATGTGTAGGTTAGTTCGGAATAGGAAACAATGAGGCTACGCGTCTAACCAGTTTCAGGATTGAAGATCTAATGATGACGATTGGTTTTGTAAAATTTTGATTCAACGTTTTGATTAGGAATTATGTGCATGCTTTATTGCGTTACAGGTTCACACAATTATTTTTACGATTTCCCCAACCACCCAGCATGTTAATATATTTTCTAAAAGTGCGAATCTAAAATATTATATTGTACTTTTAACTCATTTGGTATATTCTACAATGTTTATTCTCGTAGAATACGAGCACTTTTTACTGCTGGTTAATTCATAAAATTTTGTTGTTTTGAGCAACTTCTATTACGGTTTCAGTTTACAAAATTTAACAGCTGAAAGCTACATTTTAGGAACGTATTTTTTACTCTCATCCTACATTTTCAATTTCCCTTATATGTTGAATTAAAAACCCATTAATTCGTTCAGTTAGTGTTTGATTGGCAGAAAAAGCAGAGTTAATTAAAAATGGAATCAAATATAAGAATAACAAAGTTTATTTAGGTAATACAGTTCCACAAAAACCTTCGGTATTATTGTTGGAAATTCAAATTACTAGGTTAAACCTGCTAAAAAAAAGAAACATTGTTTTCCATAATTCAAACAGAATTGCCAAAGCACTATGAAATGATGAACTCATAATTGTTTTGTGATAAATCAGACGCTCAGCGCAAACAAAATATTTCCATATCTATGATACTGTTATTGTTCCTAGTTCTCATTACCTGAAATTATAGCAAGCACCCTCAATTGCAAAGCTTTTGATACTCTAAGACATCACAATTGACGCAGTCAAGTATTAAATGAGAATTGGCTTAGCTTCTGCATTTGAATATGGGATCTTCTTGATTAGGTACTAACGTACAGAGTTAATTAATTGTCGTTACATGTATGGGATGTCAAAGGGGTAAGAGATAAGATTACGCTCTTGTACCGGAACGTATTCAAATGAAGTCTAAATAATATAAACTTTGTATAACTCCCGTTACGTGTCAAATTGACTTTATGATACTACTTCAATTTACCCTAAAGGGGCGGGTTGATTAGTAGGTTTAACAGTACACCCGCTAATAACAGTGGTGCGGATTGGGTCCTGAAAAGAAGAAAAAGATGCTGTAAGGGATATACAATTTGCAAAACACTTTAATTCAATCACTTCAACTCTGGGATTCACATATCTTGAAAGGCTCTTTAAAATGTACCCAATTTTGTGTCAAATTTATTGTGTGCGCCAACACGCAGGGTCAAAACCATACTTCACGCGTAAGGCGAGATTTCCTCGTGGGCTCTTCTGATGTTTGCAATAACAACAAAAATTTCATACGTGTTTGAAATATAAAGCACCGCTTTTTATTACCTGACCTAATTTCAATCACAAAGCAAACAGGTTTCACTGTAGACATGTATGGAAAGTCATAGCAAACAAACTTAAACCTCTACCGTGTTCTAACTGTCCAAGTGTGCGCTTTCTAAAATAAAATTTAATCTATATATCTTTGCGAAATATATTTCAGTGTAGACTGAAAAGGAATTGTATGTACTTTTAAAGTACTAGATAGTTTTCGTGTGTGTAAATAAAAGCCTACTTAATAAAAACAAGTTATTATTATTAAGAGTTAAAATACGAAGCTATGGCATTTATCAACAAAACCTTTGTTAGATATGTGATTGGATTTCCGTTTATTACATTAGTAGCAAGATTTAAATATGAATATAAAACTCTAAATCTGCCGCAAGATAATGGTTAAGAGATACCGTAAAAATGAATTTCAAACTTTAAGATATAAATCCATTCATTTTTATTTATTATAAAGATACACTTCCCGTACATAAAATATTCGCTTCATTTAGCGTAAAATCCATATCAATCTTATTACAAAGCTATAAATAAAGCAATTAAAGCTTTAATTAATTAGCTAAATTTACTTCCGTATAACATTTTAATACACTTTATGAATTTTAAATAAAACAATAATACAGAGCTTTTGTGAATAATAAAGAATATTTCAAACATGTCATTCTCTACTAAAAAATTTTTTTAAACGTCATTAACTACATAAACGCTTATTTAAGGAATTTAAAGGTAATAAAATCGATTTTATAGTT
The DNA here is from genome assembly GCA_036346225.1 of Platerodrilus igneus. NCBI lineage: Eukaryota > Metazoa > Arthropoda > Insecta > Coleoptera > Lycidae > Platerodrilus > Platerodrilus igneus. The sequence continues at coordinate 4,810,983 of JARFIW010001535.1, forward strand.
TCCTGTATTAACTATAAGGTAGGATTCAACGCATCCATCAACTCCGTACGTTGGATAAAGATCAACGATGCTTTTATGACACTCGTACATTACGTGGTTTTACACTAATTGATCTTCAAATGCCGACATTCTTGTAATTTCTTACATAAGCTGTGATTAGTTCTTTCAATTACATCTGCGATCGTATGGAAAAAAGTGCCGTATTTAAAATTTTTATATGTAAGCCGGAACTCTATTAGAGAAATTCATTCATTAATTTTCGTTTTTGCCAAGTAGCATGTAAGAATTGAGATTTAGTATTCGGCAATTGATTTATTATTTTACGATTCGTCATCTCACCAAGCAATATGTAGAATTCATTTCAATTTACAAAATCGACCATACAAATAACATGCAGAGTTGCAATAAAATTTATATGTTTGAGTAGTTTCAAGTATAAAAAATTATAAAATGCAATTATTTGATGAAGCATCATTTGTTTTATAAAAATACCATTAAAGTTAAACTTTCTTTGACAAGAAAGCTAGCCTAAAATTAATTAATTAAAAAAAATTTTGAAAAAAAGGAGATTTGAGATAATATGGACAAACTGGTAAACTGGGATTTAATGTCAATGTAAAATGGAAATGGAAAAGATAAGCTCTATTTGATTTCGCAAGCATAAATTTGAGATCTTTTTGTTTGTAAATGTATGTAAATATTTGTAAGCTAGAATAAGTCTTAATTCTATAATACACTTGTTTTGTATGTGGAAATGTACCAAAAAGTTTTGAGGTCGAAGTTTGAAGCATTCTGACCTTTAATAGATTATCTGTCAAGGATTATTGGCCAATCACTCTTACAAGCGTGATAATAAAGGATGGGTAAATTATCCTCACATTAATTAAAAAAAATTGTATAAATGTTAACAAAGATTAGGTAGAGTTTATCTAGTAATAATTTAGGCATAATTTAACGTTTGAAAACTGTTTTATATTCTATTGAATGAAAGAAAATGGTTTTTGAATGTATAGATGCTTCGTAAGATCCCTGTATTTTATTTTATTTTTTATTTTGTAAATTCTACAGTAAAGTTCCATTGAGCTAGCCAGACAAAGAAAAGGAAAGAAAGGCAAGATATTAATTTCAAATTTCCTATTGCTGTACCGTAGTCACAACACTCTTTTAGCTCCTACTCCAAAGTGAGAGAGCGTCTCAGCACTCTTTTAGCGACGACCCAACGCGAGGCGTTATCACAGCAATATATATATATATATATATATATATATATATATATATATACTGATATGATAACGCCATACTCGTTGTTATGAACGTTTTTACTTAAGGCCACCGCTCTGTGTTCTCACTTCAAATATAATCTTATTAATTTTATTATTATGCTACGGCTAGCCCTTTTTAATCTACACAGAGTGCACAACGATACGATGATCAATTTTCTTCTCCACCCCTTTATGATTACCTATTTGTTTGAATTGATAAAACGAAGTCAATTCATTTCTTATAATGAACGGAAATAATAATTACAATTTTTGAAATTCTTTAAATACACCTTTCAATCAATTAATATCATATGTATCATTTATCCCAAAATTTATATACTTTGAATTCAATATAAAGTCACCAAAAACTACCTCCTTACAAAAAAATCTGGAACGTTCTAGACCTCTTTGTGATATATTACGTAAGTTTAACGTATGCAAATGTTTCTTGTTGACTTCATTACAAGTTTGGCTAAATTGAATAAATTCAGTATTAAAATTTAAATAGAAAAATATTTTAAAATAAATAGATCTGACCTGTGATATGTTGTTTGTGTTGTGGATTATCACCCCCTTTGTTGTCTTCAATCGTGTACCAATGCCCTGCTTAGTTAACCAATATTTGAGTACAGTTACCCCTCGTTTTCCAAAAATTACCTCGTACTTTTTTATTTTATATTTGTCTGCAAATGCTTTGAATTTCTTCCCTTAAATGCTTTTGACGCAGCTTAGAATTGTACCAGATTTGTACCAAAATTCGATTATAATTGTCCCCTTTGAATCCACTTAGAATTAGAAGTTCTATATACCAGAAGTATTATTATCGACGCAGACTTGAATTCTTTAGAAATATACCACAAATATAATTGTCGACGCTGATTTGAAGTATTATATCGACCCAGATTTGAAGCCCTATCATTATAAATATTTAATTTAAATCAGTTACCCAAATTCTAGTCACGTTTTCTATAAAAAACGGCAAGAACTCTTCGTAATTGTTGCATGATTATCACTGTAGCATCAACTTAATATTCTACTTTATTTATTCACTGTAACATAAACTTGATATTCTATTATACTTTATTTAAATTACGCGTGGCGTTCTGGTTAGCAGTGTCGCAGTTTCGAGATGCATCGGTTGTCAATTGACTTGTGTTATCACTGCTCTGTGTTAAATAACCTCTTCCCACTACATGTGGGCTGGGTTTTCAAGCAGTTCTGCAGATTATCTCAACCAACCAGACCTTGTCTTCAACATTCACTGCATTTTGAAGTGGTATCTGATGTAATTAATTTGGATTTCCGTGTAATAGTGTTTATGTGCTATTGATACTTTGTTATCTTTACCATACGTTGTTTTGTGCAGATATCGCTTTTAGTACAAAATAAATGATGTAACTCTAATGCTGTTTTCGTTTGTGTATTTATGCGTCTTTTGAAACTGCGTTTTCTTATCAAAGAGCTTATTGTTTCCGCGTAATTGCATAAAGTTTTGTTAGGTTTTATCTACTCTACTGCGTATTTGTTTTATAAATTGTAGAACACTTTTCAATTACATTTACGATCATTTCTCTTCTGAATACGCGTTCTATTGTTGAAAGATATTCTTACTGGCATTACTTAAAATTAATAACGGTCTATATACAGAGTGTTAAATGCTTGATATTTACATAATGTATGAATTACCTATTTTTCTGCTGAATGCGCGTTCTATTGTTGTGCGATATGCTTACTTGCATAGTTTAAAGTTAATTACGGTCTATATACAGGGTGTTAAATGCTTGCTATTTACCTATTGTACGAATTTGCTGTTAAATAAATGCAGTTTTCTTATTCCTATTGCAATTTATGGTTAGTACACGACCCTTGCTACTCAATACACCCCAAACAACCCCTTATCACAGCAATATATATATATATATATATATATAATATTGTGTGGCTTAGTCTGGAACGTGCTTGGAATTATGCCCCATCGTTGGGCTGTCCATAATACGGTGTGGTTAGCTCTTTAAAAAGTGCCCCACAAATTGGGTGCCATAATACTGTGAGTTTAACTTGCTAAAACGTTTCTGGAATCATGCTCCTAGAATTGGGTGCCAGAATACTGCAAGGTTACACATGTATAATCGTGCCCCTCTGTTGGGCTGACATAATTCTGTGATGTTTTAGCTCGAATCTTGCCCTCGGCTGCTCCTAATAATTCCTCTACTGCTCCTAATAATTCTTCTTATTTAATTTCCTAAATTAATATGGACACCTACCTTTACATCCCAAAACTTCCTCTCAATATCCTCATGCTGAAACCTAAATAGACATTCACCCCAATCACACTCAGAAATAACTCAATTGACCAAATATATCACACTTTATTTACACTAGATACATTTTAAAACACCATTCCTTTAGGTACATTCATAAAGTTCAATAATTTTATAAAAATAATCATGCAAATTCATAACCTTTTAAACACATATACGTTACTCTTTTGTTTTCATGAGCTCATAGTAAAACTCTATAGTGCATATAAATTTCCTGCACTACCAAATATCAATAAGCCCTCTATACCTCATTACAACATTTGTTTATCTGTAAATTCATTAATTATTTTCAAAATTAATTTTCATTTTAAGTCCCATAAATGTCGGTTCATAAAATATCAAATAATAATTAAACACATAAAACTCAAATTTAAATAATCACAGACGCCATAAAAATATTCACCACTCAATGTTGTATTCTATCGCCTACCTGGTTTTTATCTTCTAAGTGTGCTCCACCATCTAGCTACTTGAGGATGCTGCCGTCTAGTAGATACCCAGTCCATCAGCTAACTCTCAGGTCCAATTACGATATCCGCCATGCATACCGCTGCTTACAATTTCCACTCCATAAATTTCAATCTCCAAACTTAACTTTTACTATTCAAACTTCGCTTTTTTGTATCATCCAAACACTTTCAAACTTTAAAATTTTTGTGCATTCCAATACCAAACTTAACAAGCTTTAACGTTTTACCACAAAGATGCTTTATTAGCTTCTACATAAAATTTTATTAACTTGCACCAGTTCACATGAAAGTAACTATTATCACCAATGCTGGATGCAATCAGAACGAAAAATAAAGAGAGCCTGGCCTCTCACTGTCACTGATTATATATGTAAAATTCGCCCCGTAAAATTCGCCCTCCCCTGTTTTAAATTGGCACGTACACTTGTATACCCGTTCTTAAAATTCTCGAAAATCTTTTCTAACCGCTCGTTGTTTCAGCGAAAAATCCCTAACAAACATCGGATTCTTGTGAATTTTTTTAACGAACATAATAATACTCAGTAAATCGCTTCAAACGGTCACTCCGTTGTTCGAATTTAGCCTCTACATCGTTATTTGTCAACGCCTCCAACTTGAACAAACATCTCTTATCTTCCTTGTACCTATAGCTTTATTTCACACATACGCCTCCACCAGCTGAATCTCTGCCTTTCTTTTACAATTTATACCAATCACATTGCTTGTCTGCATTCTCCCACTTTTTAACAGACACGTGTTTGCTTTTAAATACTCTTAAAATTATCGACTTTATTAGGGCTCCCAACTATACTGTCCCCTGAATTAAGTATACGCATCCCTCTTACACTCAATACACTTTTATTCTGTTTTGGACTTTTGTTGGCTCTTTACTATACCACCTTCAAGATTGAAATCAATATTTTAACCACAATACCGCGTCTACATTAATACCAACGGCTGTTTTTTTTCCAATAATCCATTAAAGTTTGTTTGTTGCCAAGCTTACCGAGAAATATTATCTCTTCTTGTTGTTTTGTTTAAACGTGTCGGATTTTACGTTTGAAAACAGAAATGTTGCTTTAACACCTGTTCCACGTCTTTAGACTTTCATATAATCACTTTACTACAAATTTAAATACGTTAGAATGATTTTATCCCAGTTATTATTTGTTCTGCTCTATGTTTATACAAATATTATGTTACATTATCTTTGGCTAAATTACATTAATTCTACATTACTATACACTTTTAAGTAAAAAAAATAATTTGTTAAAAATATTCCAACTCTTTAATTACATAAATTTGTTTTTTCTTATTCAAAAGCTCTCAACCTAAGAGTGCACTTGTGCCCTTATATATCCCAATGACTCCTTAATTACACGATATTATATATATATATATATATATATATATATATATATTGATATAGCAAGCCTCGTGTTGGGGGCCACTAAAAAAGTGATATGATAAGGCCTTGCGTTAGAGCGCCGCTGAAAGAGTGCCTTGACAACGCCGCGTTGTGAGCGTCACTAAAAGAGTGATGTGATATAGATACAGCAATTTGTAAAACTCGAAGCTCTTTACTTACCTTCCTTTCTAACTTTGCCTGGCTGTTCAATTAACTTCCTTTTCTAACGTTGCCTGGCTTCTTCAACGGAATTGACGGAGTTTTCAAAATGAAATCAAGCAGCAATATCACAAACCATTTATAAATTATGAAATATTTTCTCTCATACAAAAGCATATAGAATATTTACAACATAGTTTCTATCAAAGATAAAATAATTTCTAAACAAAAGTTCCTTACCTCATTTTAAATTTACAGAATTATATTTCTTGTTTTATGGTTGGTTTACCTGGTTATAATTATTTCCACGCTGGTAATATTTGTTTTGGCCAAAAAATCCTTGACGGATAATCTATTAAAAAGGTCAGAGTATTTCGAACTCTGAACATATACTTTTCTGGCAAAAAATCCTCACAAAAATATTATATGATTAACACATATTATTCTACTTTAAAATAAATACAAATACTCCAATATCAGTTAAAAATAAATTTATAAGTAATACTTGCAGAATCCACAAAAACGCTCCTCGTAATTAAATATCTTCTTATTTTAAATTGATGTCCAAATCAGCTTATAAGATTTTCCATATTTAAAATCCTTATTTCAAACAGCAGTTATTAAAGTACATTTTTGGTTAAATCTTTCTTTCGATTATTTAATAAAATTTTTAAAATAGCGTTATATTGAAGAATTTTCCTTCTTTATTGTAATTTAATAATTTCCATTTTTTATGTAAGTTACGTTTAAAACATCACTTCTATATTCATTGCAACAATCTAATTATTAAATTACAGAACGCTTACTGCATACTTCAAATATTATCTTCGCAAAGAAACTGCTCGTGACTCAAATCAAAATAACATTTCGCGATCGAATTTAAGAATCGAATGTATGTAATATACAAATTATCTACTTCGAGAATGTAGTAGAATAGTATGGAACATTATGGTGCAAGGTTTCCCAGAAAAACTTATCAGCGTCTAAAATCGCGGCGTTTATTACCTTGTAATTTCCTTCCAGTTATTAGCGACGTGCAGGGTTCATCCTGCTCTAACACATACGATTATTGCTGCGTCGCATGCTAAAGCAAAAGATAAGCAATTTTTATCGGTTATTTGTGGGTGTTTCGTGTTCCGACCGCTTCTTTGAAAACATGTTTTATTTATTAATTAGATATTTACGTAGTTCTAAGTACGGATGACTCATCCTTTTATATTCTTAATGTTCTAGAAAATACTTTATTTAAAATAAATTTTTGCAATACACAGGGTGATTAATTTAAACTTTAATTGCTTTTTAATGCAAAAGGGGTTGTATTTTATAGAAATATTTGCTTCTACGGCAAAACGTGTTTTAGTATACAAAATTAATATTTAAATTGGGGTTTGAAATACACGTTGATTGTAGTTTTTATTCTAAATGCGTAAAGCTAGTGTTATTTACAGCAAATGAAAAGCACTTTTATATGCATCAAAAATGTATTGATAATTAATAAGTGAAAATAAATGGCTTTGTATGTATCTTAAAGTGATCGATTTGCGTTCGCATTGAATGTGTTTTTAGGCTATCTAAAATTAATTAGTTTTACATAATTATACAACTTACGTTACTTGCTATTTATTTACAATACACTTATATCATACAGGGTGATTATTTATACATGAGCATTTTTCGATTGTAAACAATGAATAAAAGTACGCTTGTATTATACAGGGCGTAACTATGAATTTATGGAAATTTTCATTTTTCAGAATTTTTTAAATATTTTGGTGGGATTCGTTTGTAGAATTTGGGTTTCAATGACCTCTCGAGACCCCTTATCACGTCAATATATATATATATATATATATATATATATATATATATCATATATATTAATCGTAAATACATTTTAATTTAGTTTATTTACCGTAATGTAAGTTTAATCCAAGTTAAGATAAGGTGCGTGATATATGATACACAAAAGAAAGTAACTCAGGAAGAGTGGTACCTGAGACCTGAGGGTTAAAAGGTGGAATATCACCAGCGATGCCGATTATTGGGGAATTCCCAAAGTGTGGAGAATTTTGAAAGCTTTGGAGATCGCTTTGGGAATGCAAATTTTTGTGGATTTTTGGGGTTTCAATGTTTGCAATTTGCTTACAGAGTTAATTGAAGTTTTATTTGTGCAGCCAGATATTTGTGATGAACGAATCATATTTTTTACATAGTTTATGAAATTGTCTATCTCAATTAAACACTTGACACACACGTGATGTTTGCTTATTGCAATACTTCGATATCAATGTTGCTCATGTAACTTGTAGAAATGAACCGCTCATCCCTTTGCACTTATACGTAATTAATTTCAAATTAATTATGCACCACAAAAAAAACCAAAAAAAGATTCATTCGGCAAGGACCATGTAGTATTATCTTAGTGACCTTTAGCAATAAAAGGCAAATCTAAGGATAATTTTTAATTATTACTTTAACTGTATACAATGGCATCTCCACAACGAGATGCTGTTACCATCGCGCTCTGCTTAACACTACTTGAGGAAAGAGAGAGCGTTTTGTTCCCCGTTTACCCCAACCCTTATGCAGGTATGAAACTAAAATTTACCTTCTTTTACAATAATAAGATACAATACAATAAAGTACAGTTTCTAGCTGTAACACAGGGCTTTACGCGCAGTTTATTCTTTTCGGACGTCTGTTGGAATCGCAACAAAGATTATTGCTGCAGTATCACTTTACTGCCACAAGACATCTTCATAGACACCCAAGGCTTTTACGAGCTGGTTTTCATGATCATTTAGAGATCCTTAAAACCTCTCTGCGTTCGACCGGAGCCATTCCTTGACGGTTTGCAGGTTTGCCTCTATGTGAAGCTGAGTGTTTCGGACGAACTAAGGAGCTCCGAAGACTCCCCTTAGTGCTTTGTTCCAAATCACCTGGAGTTTACGCATGTACGATTCCGCTGCACCATTCGCAATATCTGATGAACGGTAGAATGCCCCTTGCGTAACCTAAAATGTTCGTTCTGGATCACGTGGTGTTCCTGCGTAGCTGCCAGCAGTCTCATTAGGTAAACAACTTCCACTATCTTCCAAACCACCGATAGCAAGCTAATTAGCCGGTAGTTCTGCAGGAATGTCGCAGATTGCCTGCTTTCCGGAGCACTACGGCGTACGCCGCCTTCCACGGAGATGGGAAGTGGCGGAGTGAATGACTGTCTACATATTAGAGTAAAGCAGAACCTAACAGATTTTTTAAATGAGCTCTTAACCGCCCTGTGAAATAGCGACTTTCAACTTAACTGGATTGTTAGCCCCATAACTCGCTTTTTACTGTGATGAATAATTTACTTGAATTATGTAGTAACATTTTTCATGATTCAGCGATTGCTATATCACTAAAAGTTTATCAAACCAAAACAACTAAGTTGATGAAAGTTTTATGATAAATTGCGACCTCTGGCTACTTTTTCTTATTAATAATGGATGAAACCGCTGATACTAGTATCATTAAGAAATGCGCATACACAGTGTTACTGTTTCATGATACTAAAACAAATACAATACATACAAGGTTTTTGACATTAAAGCTTTACCTTCGTGTAAAGCAAATGATCTGTATAGTTCCTTCAAAGCAAGTATTATTAGCAAAAAATTTCCATTGTCATATTTAATAGGATTCTTAAGCGATATCACAAATGCTATGCCTGGAAAATATAAATCCATCTTTTCATTGCACTAGCAGGAGCTTTCTGAAATAGCTTGTTTCAAATGATCGTGTCATTTAATTCATCTGGCAACATCAATAGCTTGCTTGCAACTATCGCAATCAGTAGATCTTTATGAAGCTGAAGTGCTTATTTTGGGCGTAGTTATGGCAGGCGTAAAAAGTTTAAGAATTAAAAAAATTTTTTCATGTTGGAACAAAAGTACTTGCTCTAAATATAACACGTTGCGTAGATAGCGTTTTAGAGCAGTTACATCATTACAACTGTATCTAAGACAAATTTGCTTTAAATATTGTAACGAAAACTTTATTTGCAATAATAGCAGTTCTTTAATTTTAACAACTTCTAGTTACAACAGAATTTGCTAAAAGCTTTTTCAAAAATTTATTTTCAGCTAATTGCTAACAGTACAATTACCAGCTTCTTAAACTGCGAAGCTATCTTCTAAATTACTATGAAGTACTATAATTAATTATCCAAGCACTAATTATTAATTTATATAGGCACTACAGTAATTCATACCACACAGAGTAATTCATATCGACAGTTTTTATGTTGCGCACAACTGAAATCTGCGGCACCGCTACTTTATATTGTCCTTGCGGTCTACGCAGGAAAATCTTGCTTGGATTTTCTCCATAGTCTTCTTAACGTCGAGGTGTCCTATCGAGGTCCCATTATGCAGATATCTTAAAACCTCCAACATTCGGTTTTTAGGAACCACCACCTGAAGCGTATTCACGAATCTACATCCATTCTCCAAGGATCGTACCAAGATACCATTCTCTACACTCTACAACTAAGTACGGCCCATTCCAATGACTTTGTAACTTCGGCGACAGTACAAACTTTGGTCTAGAGGTTTACAGCCAGACGCGATCGCCTCTTGAAAACCAGATTCCTGCGTCTTGATGTAATATTTAGTCTTGCGATCTTGATATGTTCTTGCTCTCGCCCACGATGTCATCTCCGGGCTTACACCCAAACTCAAGATAACACTTAGCACATGCAAGTGTCTGTCTGTCCAGTAATCTCACGAACCGAAGATTGGCGAATAAAAATTCATCTAAATATCGGTCCCAATCTCTAATATTGGGAGATCACCTTGGATAGGTACTTGAAAAGATGCGGTTCATTTTCTACCCCATATCATCCGATTGTGAATGCCATGGTGTTGTTTGGGTTTTTCTCATCTCCAGCAACCAACAAATTCCTTGGAATAACGCTGATTCAAGATTTCTGCCCTAATCGACCTGCAACTCCATAGAACTCTAAAACGGCAGAAGAGCTCCTTCACCAGCAGTCAGCGACGGCTGCAGTTTCTTGGTTTGGTATAGTATACGCTTCGGTCCACTTTGTAAAATAGTTCATGGATACAAGATGTACTTATTCCCGAAGCCGATCGCAGAGAATGGACAAGCAACATTGATTGGTACCATTTGAAAGGGGCTATCCACGTTGTATTATCTCATTGGAGCCTTACGATTTCTCAATGATGCGCACAGTTGACACTTGAGGAAACACTTTTGCATCCTCCTTGCAGCCTAGCCTGTAAAATCTTGTTAAGATTTCCTCCAGAGTCTTCTTAACGCCGAAGTGTCCTTCCGAGGTCCCATTATGCAGATGTCTTAAAACCTCCGATATTCGGCATATAGGAACCACCACCTGAAGCGTACTCACGGATTCATCTCTATTTTCAAAGTATCGTACCAAGGTCCCATTCTCTACTTTGAACGAATCCTATTGTATCTAGTACGACTTCATGGTGCTACTCAACGGGTTAATGTCCTGGCAAGAGGGACCTTCTGCTCTAGTTTTACAAGCCAAAATAAGACCTCCGGTTTTGTCATTTCTTTCGCACTTGTAGAGGCTTCCAATCATCATTGATTACGCTAGTCCAACCAAGTAGATCACATTTTACCCGCGCAATGCGGACGACCATTTTCAGGGCAGAATCTGTTTAAGTAGACTTTTGCCCGTCCCGTAGATCATCTTCATTAATTTTTGTTCCTCATGTTTTTTTCTTAAGCTGTTTGCATCGGTTCTGTATCTGCCTAAAACCAGGGTTCTAGCGTCGTGGCCGTTTTTCTCGGACTGTTTGTCACGCAGCACCCGTCGAAGACATTCTAGTTCTCTTGGTTTTGTTCCTCTCCAAATCGTCCTACCTCGTCACATATTAAATATGCCGTTTGCTTTGCTGAATAAAACTCTAAAGCATGAGCCAACGGATCACGTGGAGCCTTTGTCCGGGCCAGTTATAGTGCTTGCACGATTTCCTCATCGCCAATTTCACAAATGAAGATGTGCCCTGCCACCAACTTTAGAAAGCTATCCAGTGCTGTTAAAGCTAGTCTCACCAAGAGAGCAATATTTGCTTCAAAGTCTTGTAAATTTTTGTCGGTCTTTTGGTAACGGTTCTTCATTTAAGCGTGAATCACTTGCAGCAGACGACAGTTGCCGTACCTCGTTTTCAGTCTTGTTGTTAAGGCCCAGTGACTTCTTTGGTCATGGTCTGGGATAGACTGCAGGATTTTATAGACCTCACCTCGTAATGCAATAATCAATGCGGTAAGTCTTTCACCAACGTTCCAGCTATTAGATCACGGGACTACCTCGAACTGTTAAAAACATTTTTGCTAAGGTGACTTCTCATCAAATGCGGGTGGTTTTACTCCGAACCTGACTTAGTTTGATTTCTAGGGTGCGCTGTTGTATCACAGACATTAAGGGCTATGGTGCTTGCACTGTAATGGAATTAATTCGTTCTTACATCTTTAGGACTTCTTCTTCCATTATACGTAGTTTTTAACGACTTTGCTTCTAGTTGTTCAACTGCATTTGCAATTTCTGTAAGCCGTCAGAAAATTTGGCGTCCATCTCTTCCACGAAATTTATAGTTTCTTCTAAAATCTTCTCTTTTTACTGTTCAACCAGTGTTGTGGTTTTTTGTAACTTACTGTATAACTTTTCTCTCAATTTGATATAACTTTCTTGTAGATTTACGGCGGTCTTGTTTAGTTTTTCTGAGAGGCTTTAATTCATTTCGTTCTTGTATCTCCGCATTTCCTCATGATCCTACCTCTAATTTCGCTGTCAGGCTTGCATAGTAATGGTCTTGTTTTTCTACATCTTCAGCTCAGCTCTCTGCAACGCTTAACTTCAAGAACAAAAGAAATTTCCTGTCCATTTTTCTTTTTTTTTGGCTACGCGAGTTATGTATCCCTCAATCTATATATGTATAACAAAATAGAATTTATTAGGGTTTATTAGAAATTGTTAAAGAAACTTAAGTATATGCAACAATGTAAATTCAAAGATAATTAAATAAAGGTTATTAACAGTTGTGAGAACGGATGCAATACATTGTATTCCAGACGATAGTGATACTGCAAGTAGCAGGTCAGAGACGGTTAAGAAACCGCGATTACTTAGAAATCAAGATTGTTACACTGTATAAGAAATAGAATTAAAAAATAAGCAGACATGAGCTCTACAAGTTACCACAGACGTGTGAGGGGCAGGGACAACATAAATACCCCGGGAGCTCCAAGACCGTCAGTCAGTCTGCAGTAAGTGTTTCAGATTTAACATTGCAGTTTGCTGAGGCTACTCACAATATTAGTTCAATTAGTAATTATTTTTCGACTTAGTTTAATTTTAATCAAGTTTATCAAAATTCCACATTAATATCTGTTTAATAAATAAATTGTGTTACGAAGTTTTTGGAAGAAGTTTTTAAAAAGACCGCTCCCAAGATCCAAAACGTAACTCGCGTAATAGGATAGCAAATAGAAATTGTTCAAAAGTCTTTAATCTCAATGCTGACACCGGTGTAACGAAAACTACATTTGCAATATCAACAACTCTTTATTTTCAAACTGATTATGTAAATCTTTTCAACAACGCGTAGTTTTAATGAAATTTGCTAAAAGCCCTCCTAACCATTTATTTCAGCTAATTACTAACATTACAATTACTAACTTCTTAAACTACGACACCATCCACTAAATGACTATCAAAGCAATATAGGGAAGAGGCAGGTAAGATGACGACGTTAAGAATTAACTACATATTCAACTTAACCGACTTATTCTACCATAATGTTTATTTATGGAATTCATAAGGCAAACATTTTCGAATACACATTATTAAGATTACTTTGACTAACGCACAAAATTTTGAAATTTTGATAATTTTTTAAAAACGCTTATACAGGCAGAAAAGCTATTAAGTATATCTTTATTAAAATTATAAAATGGAGGGAAAGGGGGGGAGTCTGTAAAACACAAATTAAAGAGTGTCACCGAAACTAGCTATCGGAAGGTCGTGGATCTTTTAGACGGTTAAAATTTTGCAGAAGGGACTAAATTAATGTATAATATACAACAAAAAAAATTTGGCACTTACGTTTCATAAATATTGTAGCTTAAAGACAATTATTCAGGGCGCCAGACAAGTCGAGAATGTCTAATGTTCATACAAGACTTCGAGAGACTTGCCATCCCAAGGAGGACAATTGTTCCTTTTTAATTAATTCACACCATTTTGACTACTTAAGCAAATTTCATGATCACAAATAATAAATAAATATTGACTTAATCAACGGGCAAGCAAAACTATTGAATCGACAGAGCAATAAACCTGAACCTCTTACATTAGGAAATTCATTGATTTTAACTTAGAAATTTGATTGAATTGTTGATATGCAATTATGATAATTTTATTTACATAAAACATTTCCAAACACTTTATATGGAAGAAAACTTATTCTATAAATTTCACAGTAAATTAATCCTACAGTTTATGAACAAAACCTCCTAACAAAATATGTTAACTAAAAATTTGCCTTGCTACTTTAATTATAAAAACTTACTTACTAAAAATCATCAATCGTTTGATTGCTTGCATTCCAAATCAAAACAGCTCTTAAAATGGGGGAGAATCTCGTTTGTTACCCTTGCTATTTTCAACCACTCAATAATTCATTGGCACACGTACTCGGCAGAATCTTGCTGATAGCCTAGCTTGTACACACACACACACAAGCTTTTTATTACATAATTGTAGTATCACCTATAAATCCGCGAACACACGGGCGTAAATCCTCGCGAACTGGATGAGTTAACTGCTCCTTTCCAATTTTAATAACATGATACTAAATTTGATATCATATCTGCTACGTCGGAGAACGTTACCAGCAAACTTCTCTGGCTACTTTTCCTTGCATGTTTGGAAAATGGGAAACCCCATTGGAATCTCTCTCTTTTGCCTAAAAACCTAAATTATATATCAACCTTATTTACGTCATATTTCTGTTAACCAATAACCATTAATAGAACATTCCAAAAACAAGATTTCACAAATCTAGCCCTGTTTAAGGTGAGTCTCACGGGTAGCAATTATTTTTCTAACGGTATAAACATGTTGTAAATTTTTCGATTTTTAGATACGGAAATTGTTGACACTATTTATTGGCGACAGTTGTCTGCCATTGACAAAAGACCAGATAACCTAAACCGAGCCAAAATGGATTTTAATACAAGGGTTGTCTCCAGATTACTTAAAATGACTGCAATCTTGGAACAAATCAAATTGAAAAATAGTTAAGCTATTTGCAATGTTTCGCTTTTTATAAACCTTGTCACTCACTGAAGTATTAAGAAAATATAGTTCTACACACTCAAAATTTCTTCTCATTGTTTAAGTTAAAAGGTAAGATTCTATTTAAATTTATCAGATTCGTCAATCTATATACGACATAAGTTTTTAAAAAGTATTGAATTGTGTTTACAAAGGTAAGTACTTTCAATTATTATGACAGCTGCTGAAATTTATAATATTTAAGCATAAAGCTATTTCTAAACATGACGCCTTTACTATGAAGGATGCTTACTAAAATATAACGGTAGTTTATCATGGAACTCTGCATATAAGTAATACAGGTTAATGAAATTCAATTAAATAATTTGTGAATACGTTAACATTTCCATATAATGTTGCAGCACGTCAAGTTCGCCATCTTACCCTAGTATGTTGCTAAGATAATTTCATGGTGTAGGAAAGATGACGATAGATAAAGGTACCTACCAACTAATGCTACAATATTGTACTTATGTAAATATATAAGTAAATTAATAAAGAAGAAACTAGCTATGTATTGCTAAAATACCAATGTACAAGAGTGCAACTAAAAATACAATTCTTATGTATAAATTTGAACATAAAATTGGGTTATACAAGTTACACATGCTTACATATTAAATTCAAAAAATCACAAACGCAGGGTCATATTTTTGACTTGTTGATAGTTCAAGTTTGTAATTATAACTAGTTTTGAAATAACTTTTATGTATAATTTTGAAACAAACAACGTGCACACGTGCTATATTTTATGTACTCTGCCTAATCTGTGAATTAGAAAATTCATTAACTTCGATCAATTATAAATTTTCTTAGATATATTTTGAGTAAAGTCAAATTTGAGTGAAGTATTTTTCGCTTATTGTAAATATATTGTGATTATGGAAAAATCTTAAGAATTCATTATGAGTTTAAATTGGACAATATTCTTCAAACTTGAAGTTTTTATTATTTTGACAACGATTCTAGGTCATGGATCGAAACATAAATAAAGATGATTTTAAAAACTATGAGTGGTTTAATTCCCAAAGAAGATTAAGAAGTAGAAAATAAATAGTGTACTTGAGAATTAGAGGACATTGAAGTACAGTCTAAATTTCTTTCGGTTTGTGTTCTTTGAAAATTTCAACTATACGACCCATTATAATTCCTCGCAAGAAAGTAAATTTATTTGAATGGTTCCAGTATAAACTATTACGTGGATATTGTTTTATGTAGGCGCAAACAGTGACGTCAGTTATTGATTTTTCTTGCATGTATTTTTATTTTTCAGATTTAACTAAGATATTATTGCTGTTGAAGTTCATCATGACCTAGGGGTTTTTGCATCTTACCATTTACGTTTATCTGGTAAGTATTCATCAATGCAGTGGCACCCTCCTCCCCTATTTTTGTTTTCTTAGTCTCATCCCACAACCACACTTATGCTTCCGCATGACGTAAAAAACAAGTTAGTCCGGAAGTACAGTCAACGATTCCGTTACTTTTAAAGCTATCCCTCTATCCCGCACAAGTACAAGGCATATCTCAATTTTTAAGGGATCCCCTAAACCCCACCAAGTATTTTACGCTACCATATGTGGAGCAACTTTAACCTGAGCGGGTTATATGTTTCATGCGGCGCCTAACGTGAAACCTGTTTTTAGGTCGATTTGTTTCACTAGCGCTCGCTGCGTGGGACTTATTTTTTATGTCCGCGTGTATTTTGCTGTCTGGCTAATTTTTTGCTTTGTTTGTCCGATTTTTGCCGTCTCCCTAACTTTTATTTGTATCAATGAACTACCGTAACATTTTAGCGCCACAACGTGTTGGCACTGATTTTTTTTGAAACACAATCATCCCCGTTAATGGAGCTATTTTTTGTTACATGGTTGTTAAGTGGTCTTATTAAATAAATATTATAGAAGCAAGTTTTAGTAAGTCCCGTCTAGCTAAACTTGAATCATTTGTTTTATTCGGTAATATGTTTCTTAGTATTTGAAGCTTTGAGATCTTGTACATTCGGTTTGTATATCGTTTAAATGTTTTTGTAGAATCATAAATCTTTAGCGACACCTCTTGGTACCTGAATAATTTTCTTCTTGGGTAAAGATATCTTTATTTTTCTATTTCGTTGTCATTAATTTATAAAGATGACAGATGCGTACCAAGTTGTTCATTTACTCAAAGAAGAATTTAACTATGAATTGAAAATACGTATAGTATTCAGTAATAGGCCGATTTTGAAAAAAAGGAAATTATAAGCCTCTTGTTGGCGAAGGAAGTTGAAAAGCCTGGCGATTTAATTGATTTATTTCAGTATAATGTTAATTTTTCGCTAAAATGTGAGGCTTGGTTTGTTTCGCTGGCACATTGTGTTGCACTGGTATGTTTTGTTTTACTGTCGTTGTAACGTTTGAAACCTGTTTTGTCCCACAGGTAAGTTTTGTTTTACTGGCCCAATTTTTTGTAAACATTGCAACACAGTGAGTTTGCGTTTTAGTCTAGGCGAAACTCGTGGTGGTGGGTTGGTCGTTTTAGCAGTGCATTAGCCTAGACGAGACTAGTGGAAAATTAATAGCTCAGCAGTACGTTAGTTTAGACCAGACTCGTGGTGAGTTTGTCGCCCTAGCAATTTACATCAATGTCTAGGTTGAGACTGCTGTGGTTTTTTTGGTGAGTTAGTTTCGGCGAAGCTCGTAATGGAGTTTGTTACTGTAGAAAGTTGATACTTTACAGGGCACTTTGTATTTATTTAGATGGATCTACAGCAGGTAATAGGAATAATCTGAAACTTCCTCAGCCCTTAATCTGGATAAAGTTTTCGAAGAGTGATTGATGATTATATCATTAAGTTAGTGGGATAGAATAGTCTCCACCGAAATAATTTGTTTTAGAATTGTATGTAAGGTTAGTTGATGTTAGAAGATAGTTTGCGTTCAAAGTTCATGTTTGTGTTAGGTTGCTTTTTTGTTCAGCTTGCGTGTTAACAGAACTATGTTTTGGTTTAGGTGGAAAGAGTATTAACATTCTTTTGTTGCTGTCTAGAAGCAGTGTTCTTCCCGGTGAGCTTATCTTAAGTTGTTTAGTTCGGAAATGAATTGCTTCCTTTCGTTGTTTTGGATAGTGGTGAGTAGAAATTGCTTACATTTGTATTTGTGCTCAAAAGTTGGATTTAGGTCGATTAAATTGAACCGAAGAGTTTTTGTAGATAGTAGTCTTTCTGTGTGATTTCTATTAGAATAAATTTTTGGCAAGCGAGAAGTATTTTCGTGCTGAGATATTTTGGGCCACTGATTAGTTGAGTGACTTATGATGGTTTTTAGAAAGAAGTTTTATGTAGTGGTATAATGAAGAGTGAGTCTTAGTGAGGTTTTTTGGGAGATTATGTCTGTGTAGAGGATTTTTAAATTACTTTTGGCACTCGTTAGGTTTTAAAAAGCTTATTAATTTTCTTATGCTGAAAATTTCTTTCCGTAATGTCATTAATTAGAATTGTAGTTGATTAGATGTTTAAAAGTAGCTCTTGTAATAATTAGACTAAGAAAATGTAGTCTAAGCTTAATGTATAAGGTAGTAGTATTAGGTAGTGTGTATGGTAAAGTTGGTGAGTATCAAGGATGTGTCTTGAGATACAGTTTTCTTTTAGTGTTTTTATTGTTTCGGGTGTTTCATGAGTGTCAATCTTCGTAATTATGACCCTTGCTGATTGGGTTATTTTCTATTTATGGCTATCCGATTTGAATTCTATTAAAACGTGTAGGTTCCCAACGGGGGCGGTACTGCCCCCCAGTGGGCGCTGTAGCTTTCAAAGGGGGCGGTAGCAAGTACAGGGGCAAAAGGGGGGCGTTAGGAGGATCAAGGGGGGCGTTCGTGACGTACTTACCTTTTTAGAAAATAAATATATTCAAATACTTTGAAAATACCTAGTTGGCATGAATAGACAGTTTATTTAGCTATCTAAAATGTCTATGTTATTGTTATCAAGAAAATATACTTTAAAACATTTAATTCAGCATTAGGTCTATGAATACCTAATTCCGTTTAATATTGTCCGCAACAAGTCTTTGCAAGTTGATAAGCAAAGACGCGATATGACTTGCTTACAAAGTGCACCGGCATCGCAAACAAGATAAAACATACAAGTTGATGCTTGTATGAAATCAAACGTATAAAAGGCAGGGATAGCTCTAGGAATGTGTTATTATTTTTGTGTGCTTCGCAAATAATCCATGTTCGTGAGTGATAAGTTATATAAGTCATTATAACCATTAATTTTATAATTATCTATAAATTCGTTGAAAAGTTAATTTATTTTAAACCGTGGCAAGTTTTGGATTTCAAAATGTCTGAATCTAAGAAGAAATGCCGGCAGTACAGTCTTTTGTATTTGAAATATGGATTTACGCACTCTCCTGTAAACCCATCATTACCCATGTGTTTACTTTGCCAAAAGTTTTCTCAAATGAAGCCATGAAGCCTTCTAGGCTACAAGAACATTTAAATAAAATGCATACTGATAAAAAGGACAAAGATTTGTCCTATTTTCAAGAACTGCAGAAGAAATATTTGAAACAGCCAACTATATCAAACCTATTTGCGTCGTCTTCTAAACAAGAAGATGATGGACTACGAGCATCATATAACATTTCATTGTTAATCGCAAAAACGGGAAAACCACATACCATTGGCGAGGAACTTATCTTGCCGGCAGTCAGAGAGGTAATAAAAACTGTTCTTCATCATAAGACATCGGCAGATGTCATCAGAAAAGTTCCTCTGAGTAATAACTCCGTGCAAAGTAGAATAGACGAAATGGCTCAAGACGTTGAAATATCATTATGCGATTACTTAAAAACTTGCAATTTTTCCATTCAACTTTATGAATCCACTCTACCAAATAACGAAGTACTGCTGTTATCATACGTTCGGTTCATAAAAGACGAAAAAATTTATCAAGAGTTATTATTTGCAAAAAATTTGGAAACTGATACAAAGGGAGAAACGATATTTAATACCATGAGTACGTTTTTTCAAGAGAAACAAATACCTATGCATAATATTTTGTCGGCAGCTACTGATGGTGCTCCAGCAATGACGGGACGTCATAAGGGTTTCATAGCTCATTTGAAACAAGCAGTACCAAATGTACTCGCTATACATTGTATTATTCATCGTCAGCACTTGGTTGCAAAAAATCTGAACGAACGTTTGCATTCGTCGCTTCATTACGTTATTAGAGCAGTAAATACGATTAGAAGCAATTCATTGCATGACAGATTATTTAGCCAACTTTGTAGTGAATATGATGAAGATTACAATTGCTTGCTGCTGCACACAGAAGTTCGTTGGCTCTCAAAAGGTACTTGTTTGAACCGTTTTTTTCAACTATTTGATTCAGTACTGGACTTTCTTGAAAACAGAAACGAAAAATTGCACGAAAACCTGATTATACATAAAAATGACATCGCTTATTTGACAGACTTGTTTAAAATATTTAATGAAGTCAATTTACAATTGCAAGGTGACGAATTGGATTTAATTAAAACAAAAAACGTCATAGCTGCTTTTGTGGGAAAACTTCTTCTATTCAAACGAAATCTAGGGAGAGGTGAATACAGCCACTTTCCCACATTATCAGCAGTCTCTGCAAAACATGAAGATTTACTTACTTACTGCCAACACTTGGACGTTCGTCATGTTGATTGTGTGGAGCGATTCCAGGATATTTTAAACATGAATGTACCGGGTTGGGTTTTAGATTCTTTCGCAAATGCAGATACAGCAGAATCATCAAATTTAGAAGAGGAACTCGTAGAACTCACAACTAACGAAGAACTAAAAGTAAAATTCAGAAATGGATATCAAGAGTTCTGGCTTCAAAAACCAATACCAGTTCTTTACCCTGGATTGTGGTCAAGAGTACAGATATTTTTAATTGCATTTCCTTCATCTTATTTGGCTGAGCGTGGGTTCAGTGCAGTAGCTAATTTATTGTCTAAGAAAAGGAACAGACTGCACATTACTGAACGTGGAGATTTGCGGCTGATGTTAACGAAATTGGAACCCGACATTAGCAAATTGTTAAAACTTCACCAGCCTCAACTATCTCATTAATTTTTCTTCTTAATCTTTTTCTGTTCATTATGTATTCATATTTAAGTTTTTAATAAACAAGTTTGTACTACATTTGATAGTCGTTTTAATTAAGGTTTACTTTTGCGATTTTTAATATATATACCTTGTCCAACGCTTGTAATAGCAGTCAAAAGTGCAACGTTCGTATATGAGTATCTATTATATATATATATATATATATATATATATATATATATATAGATAGATAGATACTATGCAACAATATTTTAATATTCGTTATAATGCACTATGATGAGGAGGGGGGCGTTGGAAGTTTTTTTCCAGTAGAGGGGGCGGTGGTTCAGAAAAGGTTGGGAACCTCTGGTGTAGATACTTCTGCACTCATTGAATTATTCCAATGGTTACTAGTTAGTCATTATATCATTGTATTTTGTTTATTTCAAAGTTTTATTTTAAAGTAATCAATTAGTTTGAATAATAGATGTAAAAAATTGTCTTTTTTCTCCTATTTAAACTACCAACATTTTTTTTCTTATTGGAAAGAGGCAGTGTAACATTTCAGTTTACCAAGCCATTTAGTAGCAAGATTCTTGTATATATATATATATATATATATATATATATATATATAGACTTATATTACATGTAATGTAACTCTTCGTTATAAACCAATTATAAAGGTATAAATATTGTTTCAGAAAGTTAAATCGTTAATGTTGATATCTCTTAAATTGTAAACGTTTCTGTAGCAATTGTATTGGAAATTAATGCGAGCTAATTGGTGCATTAGTTGTTGGGGTTACACAACAGATAGCGCGTGCGGAATTGGATTGGAAGTTGTATTAAGTGGATGGACAAGCTCGTTTATTTTATTCCTTCTGATGTTGGTTTGTTAAGAACTCGACAAAATGGCATCAATTCACGTGGTCTGGTGCCGTCGGATTGCGATTAGTTTTTAAGTCTCGGTCAAACACCATGACGTTTTCAATAATTAGAAAATTTATTCCTGATTACCGAAGATTGAAGAGTTGGCCGTTTATTAAATACGGTTGTACGTGGTGAATGAAAAATTGCTTGGTTAATAGGCTCGCATAATAATTCATCTATAGAAATGGAGCTATGGAATATACGAATGAAGTTCGATTAAATTTGTAATGGAAATGAGCGGTTTTTGCTGATTGAGTTAACATCTGTTAATCGTACGTTGCCGAAGACCTTATAACCTTCTCGAATATAATTAATCTTAGTTTAAAGAGAATTTCCGATAATTAAAAAGGAGCCCACGGCAAGTTCGGATGGAAGGTGGCTCTATGTTGAGGAAATCTCGAAGGTATAGCGGCTAGTCGAACTATATGCTCTGGGTAGAGAATGAGCTGTGGGTCGGGGTGTAATTGCGACCACTAGTAATAAGAATAAGGCGCCACCGTATTTTTTTATACTGGGGAGACCTAATACAAGTCCCTTGTACAAGGCTAATGCGGAAACCTTTCTCCTATAACCGCTATATAATTTTTAAAGACCTCCTAATCTTTGAAGTATCTTACCTTATGGCTCGACCCTGACCTTAGCAATCCTCCACTGCACCTGTGAACAAATTAAACAAAGAAAAGCACTGTTTGTGCATTCAAACTCAAAAATAATTAAATACAATCAGAATCGACTTTCATTCCTCTTAAATAAAAGATAGTCTTTAGTCCGAAAATAAGAATCTATTCTTTTTGGTATCCAATAAAGTAATTTTCTACAAAAAATATGTCTTCCTTTATAAGTTAATTTGAATTAGAAAGAGTTAATTACAATGGTACTGAATATATCCGTACCAATTACTATTTAATGAAGTTTATATAACAAATTGACAAAGCATAAAATTGCTTATTTATAGAAAAAATTAATTATGGTAGATCTACCTTAATTTTACAGTAGATAATTACAGATAATTGTTTATAAAATATCAAATGTAGAAATTTAATTTCTAAAGGTTCAAAGTTATAAGAATTTACTTTATCTAATTAGTAGTGACATCTTCTGATGTTTCATTGAGTTAATAAAAGAATTATGTAGGAACAAATTACAGATTCATATCGTATAACTACGAAAAATATAATTGAGGTCTGTCCTTGACCTGTTCAAAGTTAACACAAGTCAGTTAAAATAAAATTTATCTCGTTACTACGTCGACAGTTCAAACAACATACGAATATAATTTTTGTACATACCAGAACTCCAAATTGCACCTAAATACCTGCTTGAAAGCTGACGTATGTATTGACAACGGAATATTCCATTTTAAACAAACAGCTGCGCTGCATACTGAAAAACACGTCATTTGGCCTCCAATATCTGCGTTTCAATTTACAGATGTTCCAGGAGTAATTCACACCACAAGAAAGCAAATGTTGTTTGTAATTAACTTGAATAAATTATATATGTGATTCCATATTATACAAGAATAGAATTGTTTTCATCAATTTCGCATGAATACCATTCAGAAAAGTTGCTTATTTATAATTTACGTTGCAATATAATTTAAATTAAATTATTCCCAAAGTTACACTGAAAATTTTAATTAATATTGTTATAGAAACAAATTCACTTACTGTTCCTAACGGTCTTTTAACAAAAACTTCATCGTTCTCCAAGACTGGTTTCAACAAAAAAATGGACCATCCAAAACAATTTTTGAAGATGGCTTACACTTGCAATCTTCCATCGTGCATGCTTCCAACACCAAAAATCAATGAAGGACATCGCTCCTAAGAACAACGTTCGACCTGCTTTAACCCCAGCTGTGTTAGAAGTGCGGGCCGAGCTTGTCGCTGCCCGGTAACAGCGTTACCTTGCGGTTCCTGAGTAGAGGGGGCTTTAGGAAGGATACCAAACAAGAGCTTATATATTGTCACCGTAGAATTTAACTTTTAACATGAACTAAATACTAGTTCTTTATTGGACAATAGATGTTATTAAATTAAGTGGATTGGATAACATTATAATGTATTATATTATTTAATATTTAATAAAAGGATTAATTATACGGATATATATTAGGTGGAAAATAAAATTGCTACAACCTATGTCGTGAGGAATACGCCCAGGTTGTTTATGTGTGTAATTTTGGTGCTGGAATCATTAAAGCAATCACTCTCCTTTATTTCAAATATGCCAACATATCATAAGAAAGTTTGCAAATTCAGTAACTCGTTAGTAGTTGATAAGATTGGCGTCTTCCTCCCCTATATTTGCTTCGATAGTACCATCTCACGACTACTTTTATGAGCCCGTGTGACGTAAAAATCAAGTTAGCCCAGAGGTACAGTTAGCGATTTCGTTACTCTAAAGCCGCCCTTCCACCCTGCATAAGTGCAAGACTTATCTCAATTTTAACTGATTGTATTCAAACCAACACAAGTTTAATTACTAACAATTATTTACAAAGAAAACTTAATGTTCCCGGATGTCGCTACAGAAACCGCTGCTGATAATTACTGCAATATTTAATTTGCTAAGATATTTCTTAATACGACGATTACATTAGACTTGTAACTAATGCAACTCCGTATATTGATGCACTCTTAATTGATTATAATGTAAGTATTACCATGTATATTCCAATTTTATAAAGATCTTAAGTGTATTTATTTTAACAATCGATCCATTAATTTATTTCGTAGTAGTTGCTGATTCATACTTACACTGAACTCGCCGTAAAATTGTACGGTTTCATATCTAACCATCAATCTTCCGCATTATACTAGAAATTATGAAGTGATTCTAGATTCATCTCTTTTGTTTGTTTTACAGAGATTTTTTAAATACACCCTTATAGCTGTCAATTAAACAATTGGTCGCTTTATGTGTTTCAATTCTAGATTGCTTGGCATCATTCTTACAGTATACTTAATTAAAGATGCGCTTAAAAATCTTTTTACTTACAATTAAGGAAAACAGTTGCCTTGAATTTTACCTGAAAATGTGGTTTCTTAAAAACATCTGTGCCTCAAATAACTTATAATCCATTGGCAATGTAAAGCAATATTTTACAAGTATTATTACGTCATACGCAGATTTAGTTTGAGTTTGAAATAAACACATAAACCCATAAGGTAAAAATTAATATTTAAGTTTTAAACACTTTTGAAACTCAAAACAATAACTCCTTTCTATAGTTTTCTATATATCGACTTAATTATGCAAGGCAGTGCCATGTCGCTTTTTCATATTTACATTTAAATCCGAACCCTTTCTGCTTATTGAGCAAATCTGGAAGCGGTACAATTTGGCTTAAAGTTAGATTAAATTTAGTTAATCTCAATTATACGCATTTATGTAATCTAAATTATTTTAATGAAATCAAGTTAGGCAAGCAAAGTTCCAGAATCATTTGTTTGACAGAAACCATTCAATTTCAACTACAACAATTTCCACTCAAAACGGATATTTGCAGAACAATTAAGGCAACAACAGTTGTTTCCAAGTTGAATTAAAGATATTATTTACAAAGATCATATTTACAAAGTGCTGTTTGCAAACGAGAGAAATTTTTGCTGTTTGCCAGGAAAATCTCTCAGCTATTCAAACTTACAATAGGAGTTTTTATGTCCTGTCTGAAGTGTTAAGCTAACGTAAATACCAAGAATATATTTATGCTTTGCACAATGTGCTTATGGGTGATTTGTTTTATACCAACAAATACGTGTCGAAACTTAATAAATAGAGTTACCGGGGATTAAAGTATTAAATGATTAAATTTAGAATTATCCAGAAGCGGCGGGAATTCCGTAACAAATTGAGGGTGTACCCGTTAACTACAGTAGTGCGGGAGTGGATCCCCATAGAAATAGTAACAGAAAATGGAAAAAAATCGATAAACGCAAAAAATAAGTAGGTGCAATTTCAAGCTACATTACCAATAACGCTTATTTTGAAGTGCTTTCAATACTGTTTTAAATATTGGGGCGCCCACGTTTCTAGTTTAGTACTAATCCCCTGGAAGACTGGTATTGCTAAGGAAATACTCCCTGGTATTCCTAAGGGTCTTAATTAAGTTTGCCTCCAAGTGAAATGGAGTTCCTTTTAGAATCAAGCATCTCTTTAATCAAAGAAACCACTTTCAACCCACTGCTCAGTTGCTCACCTAAATCTATTGGAATACAACCAGTATAACATAATTTCTGTAAACAGGTACGTACAAGGTATTACCATACCAATCCTATTTGATATAAAATTGTAACGTCCAGGTTTCGTGCATTTAATAAAACTTACATTATACCTTACACTTATGGATAACTTCTTGTAATTTCATCTCATTTGATTAAACAAGCGTCGTGCACAAATGCCACCAACAAAACGATAGGAACAATTTGTATATAGCAAATTACTTATAGCTGAATGCCAGTTTAAATAAGGATCTTTACTTCGCCAGGCTCAAGTCTACCTTACAAAAGTACCATTCAAATTCCAACCAAGTTAGTTTGGAGCCAAACTACTCGAACTAGATGTCGACTACTTGCCGATTATCCTCAGATATTAACACGTTGAGTACCCGGTTGCTAATCTCCTAGCCAATGGGGTTCCTCGATCTTCCTTATCTATGATAACCTTTCACATACTTTCTTGTTAACGGTTTGTGAATAATTAATGAATTGTTTTTCATGCGCTGCCTAGCTTTCGTCATTTTTTCCCATTTTTCATCTCTTGGAGGAGTATGTCATTGTATCACGGTCTTATGATTCAACTTGTATAGAATCATGCGAAAAATGCGTGATTAATGCTATCATATGAATTCAACAATTCTGAAAATGAACGCAATGTAACCTTCTCTATAGTATATCTCAGATTAGATCGTTTGCAACCTGACATTTGTGAGTTTTGCTATAATAACGTCTGCATTGAAGTAAGTAAACAATATTGAAATGTTATTACTATTATCTTGTCTAAAAGTTACTTTGTATTATAAGTACAAGTGTTTCTCTGTAACGTTAATTTTGCACAATTCTACTAAAAATTGTAAAAACTCTTTTATTTTTGGTGTAATTTTTGTATAAAACATGCACGCAGATAATCACACTGTTATTTACTCCTTTAATTATTCTAAAAACTTTTTTAAAGTAACATGACCACGCTATGATAATTTATTATTGTAATTATTCTGTTTACACAAATTAGCTCTTGTAATTAACCATGCTTGCATCTTTGTATACCTAGTCAAAACACGTAATATTGAAATCTGTTTTCCTTTTCGCGGTTTTGAAATAAATTATGCACCTGAGTTACGTTCAACTATGTGTTGAACAAAAAATATAACTATAGCTTTGATGGTTTAATTCATTGTCTGAATTCCCCTTATAAAACTAAAAAAATATTGAAATGTTATGCTCAATGAATATTAGTGTTTATGAAATCATAAGATACAGCGTACATCCGTATTTATTCTGCCTGTTTAAAATAAACGTCCTCTTTTCCATCTGATATCTATCTATCGCAATACGTTACTATAGTTTACACAAGAAACCGACCTCCAGTAAAACGAGTCCACAAAAGCTGTTGATAAGAGAGATTCTCGTTTTGTTATAGTTTTATTTACTAAAAGAACTTCACTTTTCGTTGTTTGATGTGAATTTCTATTTCACTCGTGTAAATGTTGGTATTACGTTGGACTAGTTGATTATCTTCTTGGAAAGGTTTGTACTTCTGCAAAAAGACGTCCAATCTAATATCCATAAGGATGGTTGTTTGGACTTCGCAGCGTTGGTAATCGTTTTTAATATTAAGAAGCCACCATTCACAAAATCAGTTCTTGCGCTACCGCCATATTTTTGGTTCTTCTTCTTTTCAGCACCTTCGCTTTATTAGGTATATTTAAGAAATACCTTCAATTTTAAAAACGTTTTCTACAGCGCATTTTTCAATTTTTAAAGTTTAATACAAATGAAAATTAGATTGTGACAAAGACAGATCACTGAAGAAAGTTCTTCAGGAAAGATATTTTTCTACTCACTTTCCTTAACTGGCGTCGTTACTTTGGCTTTCTTACTCCTAGATGGTGCAGCTCGGCTACCGCCACCGTCATCACTACCTCCTGATGACTTGTTCTTCTTGGGTTAGCAAAATTCATCGAAAACAGTTCATCGAAACACAATTAACCGAATCGCAACTCATCGACGCAACAATGGGCAATTAATTGAAACACAATTAATCGGAACACAAATTAGCCAACCAACAATTCATCGAACGAAGAATTAATCGAAAGTTTGCACTATAGGAAGTTTATCAATTTTTTTTAAGGATTATAAATTTGTTTTAAAGTAATCATATTGAACAAATCTTCGGAATTGCAGCATATCGCTGGCGACGCAAAGCCTAGTAGGGCAATTTTGCTCTTTTTGTCTAGAGACACAACGACTACTTCGACCACTTCGTGCAAATTTTGTATAGATCCAAAACGCCTAAAATAGGATTATAGCACCCAAAATCAGTTCGCGCGAAGTCAGAAAATACGCATATGATAATTGTTCTGATATAGTAATTAAGCTATGATCAAATAGCCAAATCTTCTCGCATGCCATAACACAATGCAATCTACACAGATGTTTATAAAAAAGGAGTATTTTAGCTGTATATGAGTAGTAAAACATTTTGAATGATAACCTAACCTCAACACTATCTTCGCACATCTACCCTTTAGTCAATTTTTTTAGTAGTAAACATATTTAACAGTAACCTTACTTCAACAATATCTGCGTAAATGTACCCCATGTGGATACCTTTTTGTGAAGCTTTGTTTTGGCTTCACATTCCCGATCTAAACAGCGTCTTTCATTCGGTGTTCGTTTTAAGTTTTCGGCGATTTGTTCAAAGCTTTCGGCATTTTATCCATTCAGCGTTTTCTCCTTTCAGAGTTATGACCAAAATTCAAGCTTAACCACAATTACACAACATTTATTATGAGCGTATCTTCTGATTTTATCGATGTGGTTCTATTTTAGGCGTTGTGGACCTATACAAAAGTTAGGCGAAGTGATCGAGGTGGTCGTTGTGCCTCTAGTCAAAACGTGGGTAAAATAATCCTGTTGGCCGTTGTGTCCTTAGTCAAAAGTTGGCGGAAGTGGATGCGTTCCGCGTTGTGGTACATATCAGAAGTTGGACAAAGTGGTCGCGTTCGGTGTTACTCGGTTTTCGTGTAGACGATGTGGTACAAAAGACGCGTGGGCGAAGTGGTCGGTGGACGAAATGTCCCGCCACGTTTTTAAGCATATAGAAAAATTAAACATATTTTGACTTAAAAACAAATATTTATTCTAAATAATCACCAAAATTCTATGCGCTACCCAAAATTCACAAAAATGATTATCCAAAGCTTCCTATAGTAGCTTGTAATAATTGCTCCACGGAATCATTATCAAAATTAATATCAGAGATTTTTCAAAAGTTTGTCAACTGTAAACAAAGTATTATATACACTTTTGAATTTACACAGATTTTATTAATAATTTTTAATTACCAGAAGATTACATACTAATAAGCTTAGACGTTATTTCCTTATTTACGAATATACCAAAAGAAGTAGGTTTACAGAATATTAATTCTATTTGGACTAAAGTTAAATTAAATACCAAAATTGATCAAAATATGTTCTAAGAAATCATTGAATTTATATTTGAATCTAATTAGTTTTCATTCAACAACAAATATTTTGCTGTCCAGTGGGTTTAAACATAAGTCCAATAATTGCTGATATAATAATGAATACGTTACTTGATCGAGTCATACCTTTCAAATGCCTTCTATTAAAAAATGTGTAGCTGGTATAACTATAGCTACCTTTAAAAAAGTTAAAGAGATTTTAGACATTTTAAAAAATTATAATCTATGTATACAATTTACAGCTGAACTAGAAATAAATAACACCATTTCTAGATACTTTATTAATTAGAACAGAAAATAAAATCATCCTACATTGGAATCATAAAACAATAAATTTTAATAAATATATCAACTTTTATTTCGTATGAAAATTAATTATATTTTACAAATGAGACACCGTATTGAGAAAACTACTCTTCGATCGTGTTACGCTTTATTTTAAAGCGAAAAATTAGGTTTACTAAATTAAAGGTAAAAACTTTTTTTAGAATTTGGAAAAATCCCCGTTGAATACCGCAATTTTGTTGACGCTGTGAAACTCCGGGATTATTAGTGTTACACTAGCCTTAACGTTAGTTGCTTATTTTTGCAATCGTAAGCTCTGACGTAAGGTTTTGTATGTGAGTAGGAGTTCATCTTCCCACAAACGCAGGCGGAAGTACGTCAATCTCTGTTGGAGAGAAGAGACATTGAAGAAAAAGAACGCCACATAGTTAGGGAATTAACGTACCGCATTCAGTGAAAGAACGATTATCGTACCGTTTACCGGGTACTGCTGGCGTAAGTGCGCTTTCGTTCCAACCCCTTTACCTTTATTCCTATTGTATCGTCAGCGAAGCTCTACTAGCAGAAGAAGCAGCGATCAACATTATAATTTGAATTAGGGCCGCTATACTTGCGGCCACGTCCCCAATGCTCCACCCGGAGGTACTACATTGGGTTTAAACGCGAAAAATAGTCGTGCTCCTAATTTATTCTTACTTCATAGTTGATTCACCCTAAATAAAAACTAAATAAAAATCTAACAAACCTAAAAATCTAACAAACCTAACAAACTCTAACAATCTAATAAACCTAAAAATCTGACAAAAACTGGAACAAAAACAAAACAAAAACTAAAAACAGGGTTGTAAATAATGGTATCCCTAGCGCTGACTTTCGAGTGTACCCGATCAACAAGCAAAAATGAGAGGGAGGGATCCGTAATACCGGATAGCAGACGCCGGTTCTGCTTACCAGTGCGACCTGAAGGGTCGTCTTAAAACTATCCAAATCTAGCTAACTAATTTAAATCCATCCCTAGCTTTCCTATCGTTCCCTAACTGATTTACATTATGATTACAATCTTCGCAATTCTGCTCGTCCTTCCCAAATATATACTGCAACCAAAATGGCGACAGAACGTCAAACAAAACAAATAAGCCACATAATACATGCTATATATAAATAAATATAAAGTGTAAATATAAAATATAAATAAATATAATTATGTAAATATATAAATAAATGTTTAATAAGCGTTAAGCATATAGCAGTGCACAAAATAGCGAAAGCATCACCCTATTTATCAGGTGCACTCGCACAAGCATTATGTCGGCTAGCACCTTTACACACCAAACGTGCTTCTTAAATTATTTCAAAACTACTAATTAATGTAAATCAATGCTTGTGCGAGTACAGCCGCCACATTTTAAGTCTTACCTCGATAATAAAATTCTCCAGCATCCGAAGATCTGGTCGTCTGTAACTTACTTCTAAAGGTGGGACGGGGTGCACTGCTAAAGTCCTGGTGGGTATGCACTAAATGTTTTGGGGGATCACAATCACTATCACTATCACTTCACTTTCAAGTCCTGGGGATGCGCGGTTGCACTCTGTTTTATTATCCTTGTTTACTTTATTGATTTAATTTAATGAGGGTTTATGATTTATTTGTTATTGTTTATTTGGTATTATTTATTCCCGATTTTCCGCACATAATTATGAAGATAGGCAGTGATTGTATTAATGGAGTGGGGTTTCTCGTGCATATTGGACATTTTGGTATAATTATCTTTTTTTTTTTTTTTTTTTTTTTAATATCAGGTTTTGGTTATGCTCGTATCCTTACTCACGCCAAGTCAATCTAAAATTTTCAATCCTCCCACCAACCCCACCGAATTTTTACACGCGGTCGTCATTGATTGTCTAATCTCGCGACCCTTCCCGCGAATTCTTTTAAGGCTGTCCAGAACGCCTTCTGGTTAACCACTTCCCCGACTTCCTCTAGGCTCTTTGGCCATGCCAGACCTAGGATAGCTAGTTTGCTATCAGCCAACCTCGATTTCCCGCTTCAAGCGGGCAGTCGAAGAGCACGTGCTCTGCGCTTTCCGCGCCCTCACCGCATTCGCAGCGGTCGCTATTGGTTAGACCGAACCTTTGTAAATACGCCTTCAGGGCGCCGTGCCCTGTTATCAACTGCACCATTTTGTGATCGAGCTTAACCTCGATCTTACCTCTGGCTTCTATGCTCGGTATGAATTTGTGGGTCAACCTGCCCGTGGCAGCGTTGTTCCACCTCTCTTCCCATTGTCGAATTGATTTTCGCGCAGCTTTCTTTTGATTAAAGACCTCGGTATCGACGAATGTGATATTCGAAAGTCGCCCGTCGCGGCCTCTTTAGCTAATTCGTCAGCCCTATCGTTTCCTACGTTACCATTGTGCGACCTGACCCAACAGAACTTTAAACGTCGAAACTCTAGCGCCGTACGCGCTATCCTCCAGACGTCCGCTTGGAGATCTGTCGAGGTGTTCATGTTTGTTAAAGCCGTTAGCGCCGATTTACTATCACTGATTATATAATACTCGTCTCTACCCGTATGGTTTATTACGTAATCGATAGCCTCTCGTATGGCTACCAATTCGCACTGGAAGATAGTGCACCAGTTCGCGAGTTTGGTTTGAAACCGAAACACCTCCCTTTCCTGCTTATACACGACAAACGCCGCGCCTGCTTGCCCATCGTCCATACGTGAACCGTCCGTATAAATTCTGATACCCATCGCGTCCTCATCACCTTCGACAAACTCGATCCTCTAATATCAGCCGGGTGCTCTAACTCAGATACAACAATCTTTCTTGCAATTTCCTATTACCAAGATTAAGATCTTCGATAATTTCGCGCCCTTTTCCTATATTTATTAATCGTCTATCTCTAATCTCCTAACGACATATTCGATAGGGAGAGACCTACTGATCACCAGGACAGCCTCCGTGGAGGTGGTCCTGTACGCCCTCGCCGCTTTTACCGCGGTTATGCGTTGTACGCTCGTCAATTGACGCATCTCCCGGACTTTACAACCTTCTGCCCATACAGAAGCTGCGTACAGTATTGCCGGCTCAATTGCGCCGGCATAAACCGTCCTCAGCGATTCGCCCCTGAAACCCCACTTTATTTTAGCCGCCGCCATCATTTTATTTGATATTTCGCCGCCCTTACTTTTTACGTATTGTACGTGCGCTTTCCAATTTAATTTATTGTCGATCTTGACGCCGAGGTAGGTAATACAATCTTTAAACGGATTTTCTCCTCCTAGCTCTAACCTAGGAGGTCTCTGTCCTGGTTTCGTGCCGAAATAAAGCGCCTCTGACTTCGCCGTGTTAAATTTTAATTTTACCGCCTGCGACCATTCGTGTAATTTATTAAGCGCCTCGTTCGGTTTTGTGCGCATATCCATTAACAATCTCGATCTTACAATTAAAAGTGTGTCATCTGCAAACCCGACGATTGAGCATCCTGCGGGCAACTTGACCCTAAAGATGCTCTCATACAACAACTTCCAAAATGTGGGACCAGAACATGACCCTTGCGGGCATCCCTTTCCACCTCACGCGACAGAACTTCACCCGGAATTTCAACCTGTGCTAATCGCCCCGAGAAATAGCTCTTGACCAAAGACATCAAGTTTCGCGGACAACCCCTACGATCTAACTCGCAAACGATTAATGGCCACCAGGCAGCATCAAATGCTCCTGAAATGTCCAAAGCAACAACGACACAGTACTCTTTGGCATCTCTTGCCTGCTTAATTTCCCCGACAACAAACTCTAAGGCGTCGATAGTCGACTTGCCCTCCACGAAACCAAACTGTCGGTTATTAAAACCGCCGCTGTCTCGCACTAGGTGTTCAACACGCGTAGTCATAACGCGATCTAAAACTTTCCCCAGCACCGGTAGCAAGCTAATTGGACGATAGCTGCCCGGATCTGACGCATCCGCCTTTTAGGTTTGGGTATAAATTTCACATTCTGGATTTTCCAGCAACGCGGAAAAACGCCCTTTCTAAACAAAGATTAAACAACCCAACAAAGACACACGGGGCTAACAGGCACGCCTGCAGAGCTGCGTCTGAAGTGATTCCATCATGCCCCGGTGCCTTCTTAGGGTTCATCCTCCTAAGAGCCCTGACGACCTCGTGAACTAGGATTGCCTTATCGGCACCTGTTCCTTGCGCCTTTGCAGCTTCCCGACGTATTAAATCGTGCGACCTTTCATCCCCCTCGGGATTATCCGATGGGAAAAATTTCTCTAGTAAATATTCCGCTGTGGTTTTAAAACCTTCCGTGTATTCGCCATTTGTTTTCTTTATATTACTGAGCGCGATTTTTGTTGTTTTCCTCTAATTACGCGGTATGCGGTTCCCCAGGGTTCTTTCTCTGAGTTTTGCGTGCAGAATTCTTTAAATTTAT
Organism: Platerodrilus igneus; assembly: GCA_036346225.1. Lineage (NCBI taxonomy): Eukaryota > Metazoa > Arthropoda > Insecta > Coleoptera > Lycidae > Platerodrilus > Platerodrilus igneus. The sequence continues at coordinate 4,845,419 of JARFIW010001535.1, forward strand.
TCGTTCGCGTTTCTTCTATTAATATTTTATATTCGCGGTAACTTTGATTATATTCTATTCTCCGTTGTTCTCTTATATCTCCCGAGGCGCGTTGATAGCGGCGCCTTAGGTTACGCGTTTCTGCCCGCTTGGTGGTTAGTTCCCGGGTCCACCAGGGTACGCTGTCTTTAAATGTTTTCTTTTCGGCATGGAATACGACGACGCGTCTACCACCGCGTCGTTTAATTTTTCGCGAGTGTTTCTACTTCGTCTGCCTCTCGGCAGTTAAATAGCTCATTTTCGAGCACAGGGATACTTTCGCCAAATTTTTGTTTAAATCGCTCCCAATTTGCTTTTTATTACAGAACCGCGGAAATACAGTTAGCTGCTCGTTTGCACTTGTTTTGGTTTCAACGTCCCATGTTATTAATTTATGATCAGAGAGCGTTTCCTCGTCCGACCTTAATTTCCAATTACAAATCGTTTCTAACATTTCGTGCGAGACTGCAGTAATATCTATAAAACTGCTGCCTCTATGCGTCTCAAACGTAGGTAAATCATTAGTGTTTATCACACTAAGATCCCATTCCGTAAAAGATCAGCAACCTGCGAGCCTCTATCGTCTTCGATAGGGCTGCCCCATAGTGGCGACTTGGCATTAAAATCTCCCCAATGACTAGATTTTTATTTCTGCCGATTTTATGAATAATATTATCTACTTCATTTATCAAGTCTTCGGTTTGGGATTTTCCGCCGGGAATCGACCGGCGGAGGTACACGCTTATTACATAGAACGCATTTTCCCTGATTTGATTTCGGCCGTCGTTACAAACTCGTTCGATAAATTATTTAATATAATTCCGGCGCACGTTCCATTATTTATTATTATCCGCTACGCGGTCGTTCACTATTCGCGTTTAAGACGGTAACCCCTCCCAAAACCTGTTATTTTGTGGCCATACAGGTGCGGTTCCTGTATAAACCCGATGTCGATATTATTTTCGATGAATAACTTTACGAAGTTATTTGTTGCCCTCTACCTTTCCCGAGATTTAGTTGCGCGAATTTAATCTTCTTGCTTCTTATGGACTTTGTTTTATCTTCACAGTCCATAATCGATGTTTCGTGTGATTGCGTGCTTCAGACGTTGCATCGTGGGGCATCTACTCGACTTGGCGTCGTGGCGCGTATCGACCTTCGCGCCACCGCCAGTTCTGTCGTTTGCCCTAGCGCAAACCACACAGCAGGGACTGCCTTCCGGCAATTCTTGAATTCATGCCCGACCTCGGCACAGTTACCGCACCACTGTACCTTCTCCTGCACTCCATCGATCGATGGCCGTACTCGTAGCACCGGTAACACTGGGTCATCGAGAAGTGGTCCCGGGCCCATACTCTTCGCCACCTGAGGTTAATAGCATCAGCTAATATACGTCTTCGAAGTGTGGGGTCACTTCGAAGACTACGTTGGCGAAGGGATCTCTAGGGCCCTTTCCGCCAAACCTGAACTTCTCTCAGGTGGTCTTCTAGCTTCAAATCGCCGAAACGGGGATTCTGGCTCGCAATCAACCGCACGAGCTCTTCAGCCTTCATCCCCGCTTCGACCCCGGAAGAACGACCCGTGGACGTTTCTTCTCGATGGTCTTCGCCACGAGTTCCTTGCAGTTCCCGCCGACCTTTAACTGCAGTTTCTTGGCGTCGTCGCGACCTGCGCACTCCACAACGACACCGCCCCGGCGCGTCCTACGAGCTCCGACAACAACAAACCCATCTCGAGCGGGATCGACCTTCTGCTTCAGGGTCGTCATCACGTCGTCCTTCTGGCCTGGCCTGGCGTCGACCCTTACAGCAAACGTAGGGGCAGATCCTGAAGCTGCAGCGGCGTAGGAGACCTTGCGCTGCACCGACGCAGCGATCAACAGCAAGACAAGAGTCGAGAGAACCGCCCTTGAGGTCATCGACGCCCAGTAAATATCGGGGTGTTTCCTTGCCCGGGGGTTTACTGGGAGAGCTGAGCGTAATAATCTTTACACGAAAAGAATTTAAATCTTTTTTCTAGAACATTAAAACAAAATAGCTTTCTATCAATTTTAATAAAAAAATAGTTTTACATAGTAAAAGATTCGAAACACAATAAAAATAACAACTAAAGTAGTATTTATAAATCACTACCACACATAGAACATTTAACACCCAAATTAGTTAAAGTATTTTAAAAGAGGAACAAAAATTGAAAAACAAAATATAGTATCAATAAGAAATCTATTTTATAAAATAAAAAATAAAACACCAATCTTAAATCCGCGAAATACAATATATAAACTCAACTGTTTAGTTTGCAATGCGTCATATATAGGTCAAACATTTCGAAACCGAAAACAACGAGTCACCAACATAGAACTGACATTAGAGTAAAACCTATAGCATGTCCTCTATTTACACATGTCTTAACTAGAGACCATAGTGTAAATTTCAATAATGCAAAAAAAATTTTAGAAATTGAAAAATATCTAAATAACGAATTTATAAAGAAATTTGCCACGTATATAAATGTGAGAATATCATAAATAAGAAAACGGATATATGCGATGTTAATTCAATATACACCTACTTACTAAACTTTAAGTATCCCGATAACGAAAATTATGGCTTAGTTCCTAATGTCAAAACCACTATACAAACACAAAACACAAAATTATAAAGAAACAGTTATACACACGACAAAATATACAAGGAAACGCACAAACACATACACACACAGACACATACACACATACATACATCATACACGCACCATACATAATACAATAGCCTTGAAACAATTTTTTATTTTAAATGACTTTACTTTTTGAATTCTGTTTTATATCATGCACACAAAGCTTTAATTTTTATTATGATTGCTATTTAATATTATATATATGATCGTTAATCCATTATTATAAAATCTAACATTGTGTACAGTTAAAATATATGTCTTTCAAATACTTTACTTTAGAATTTCAACCAATGAAATTAAGCTCGAAAATTTAGACTATCATGTTCAATAAATGACCTAGAAACTTTACGTTCAAAATTATATAAGCCAATATTAATATATAAATATATAGTAAATATATAATCGTTACATTACATATATAATAACTTGGCAATTACCGTGATTGCAGTTTTTGTCAATGTCATATCTGAATAGTCGAGTATAATTGACAATTTCAGATATAGATCTGACATCAAAATGCTAAACCGTAATTAATAGTTAGAGTATTATAATGTAGTTTTTACATTTAGATATGTAAACTTCGGCAATTATAGCCAGTGATTTTGAGTGTTGCCTGTCATATCTGACATAAGTCAAAACTCGACAATTTCAGATATGATTGACAAAATGCTAAACGTAATTGAAAGTTAGGTTTATATATGGTACTGTACACGATTTAGATTTGTAAACTTCCAATTATAGCCATCGGCCTCGGTAGCGTAATTGGTTAACGCACAGTTCCGGCAAAACTGAGATGCAGGTTCAAATCCTGTCCAAGGCCTTATATTTTCCTTCTTCAATTACTAGCTCGATTTGAAATGATCATTGGCTTTACTTAAAAGTCTAAGTTATTATTTCATCTTATTAATTTCAATCGTTAATTTATCAACTTACCTTGTGTAAAAACTACTTATAATATTTATATATATATGTATACATATATATATATATATATATACATATATGTATATATATATATACATAAATATTTTAGGTAGTTAATTACACAAGGTAAGTTGATAAATACTATCGTATTATAGTGAATAAGATGAAATAATAACTTAGACTTTTATGCAAAACCCAAATGATCATTTCAAATCGAGCTAGTAATTGAAAGACGGAAAATATAAGGTCTTGGATTGGACAGGACTTGAACCTGTCCAAGACCTTATATTTTCCATCTTTCAGTTACTAGTTCGATTTGAAATGATCATTTGGGCTTTGCATAAAAGTCTAAGTTATTATTTAATCTTATTCACTATATATATATATATATATATATATATATATATATATATATATTACTCATATTTAGACCAGGGTAGAAAATTAAATAATCACATCAAATAATTTTAATCACCGTGTATAATGAATATTATTAGATAATACGCGTTATTAAAACCGTGAAGCATAAAAATTTATTAGTTTCAGTAAAAATAAGAGATTTAAATCATGTACAAGACGCTTTATATCAAAAGAAACAGTATTAAAAAGCTCTACGTGTAATTTAATTATTCCTAATAAAGAAACAAATGGAAATTACGTGCAAAATTTATATTAATTAACCCTATTTTAAGTAACCGGTATTAAACAAAGTGTACACATAATAATTAATATTTAATTTGTATTCGCTAAAAATGAAAGGATAGAAGTCAATTTTAATTGGAGTTAATTAAACCATTATTAATAATAAGCATAAAAGCCTGTGAAAATCCAAGATTAAAATACCAGAAAATAAAGCTCTGAGAATTAATATTATGTTTGAACACCTGCGTAGTTTAAATGTCACGTACGGCGAAAATTTTGTAGATAACAAATGGTTTCAAAGAATCTTGGAAAAACCGGGGCTTAATATTCACGGGAAGGCGCGATACGGGGTTATTTAACCCAGATAGTCCACATGGACTAAAATAATCGATAATAAAGAATATCAATTTGCATCAATAAGAACAGGTTAGATAGAGACAGATAATATGCACAAGACCGAGACACATATAGTAAAAGGCGTGATTTAAGCAACGTCACGAGGGTCACAATTGGTTGAAAATAGGATGCAAATATCAGAGGTAGAAACAACGATTTCTGTATAAAATTTAGTTAGTTATTCTCGGACATGTTTGCGTGCCGTGTGAGAATTTCTGAGATTTAACTGGTGCGAGTGCAAAATTCGTAAAAACCGACGCGCGAGCTACGGAATGGGAACATAGCATGCGAAATTCTTTAGAGTTGCCCGTTTTGGGGACTCGACCGACAGACAGGCTAACTTCTATATATACCCAGGTGAATATAAACAAGCTCTCTTACATCCGCGACTTGATTCAAGATGTTAAACAGTGCATTTTAGTTTGATAAAATAATTTAAAGTTTGCTCGTATATTTTGGTGATTCAAAATAGTTTGTTCTTTACGTGCTAACATGAATATACTTTAGTGCACTTAGATACAAGGTAATAAAATTTAGTATCACTGTGCCAATTAGTAAAATTTACAACGACAAATGTATACACAAAAGTAGGCAGTTTTGGCGTATCTTGGTGAAAGAAGTATGAATTTCTTTGTTATTTTTCGGGGGTATTCATAATTAAATGGTGCATAAACGTGTCTGGATCCACAAGACTAGGGTCAGATATACACAGATTAGTTCCGGAAAAGCCCTGAAACAACTTTAAATAAATGGTGATGGAGAAAATTTTTAAAGCGTTGAGAATCAGAAGCCGTAAATATAACCCAGTTGGAATGGTGTGATTAACAAAAGGGACGATGTACATTGAAGCTACGAGTGCAAGTAACCTTCAGGTAAATTATACTATTTTGTTTGAACTTTGAGATTTTTGTGTGTGTTGAATAACTTTATACTTGATTTACTCAAAATGGACAGTAGTGAAATGGTACTAACAATAATATTTTAATTTTAAGGTGAAATTTGCTTGTTTAAGTAGAAAGGGGTATTTAGTATTGATGTTCTAGATTATGATGAAAATTTAGGGTATGTCTTTGAGCTCAATTAGACGAACCTGGTTAATTAACGTAAAGGGTGGTAGATGCTCCCTTTGTACTCTGCATATATTGTTATAGTAATTAGTAGGCATCCTACAAGGACTTTAATTCTGGATGCACTTGAAAATGATAACAAATTTAATCTTGAAAATTTTTGATATTAAAATTTATGCTGAATTTTAATTTTGAAATTTTAATGTATTGTGAATATTGATGTAAATAGAGTTAACGTTGATGTTTGTGGTAGGAATGTGTTTGTTTTTTTTATGTATGAGGATGAAAGTTATCTAGAGGAGCAGCCGAGGCGATTAACAGAAGAAAGTCAATGGACCAACACAGTTAAAGTAATGAATAGCTTTTCGTAGGATTCACAGCATTCTGGACATCCAATTCGTAGGGGCTCGATTCTAAAAGCGGAGTACCCGGATTTTAGTGGTATCACAGCAAATATGACGCCCAATCTGTGGGGCTCGAAGGTTTTTTTTAAGGGCCAGTTCCCGCATTCAAAGGAGCATTTCACAGCAAATTTGGCGACCCTAAAGTGAGGCTCGAGTTCCAAATAAAATTTTTTTGATTTTATTCCAGGAAACTGGCGATCTGAGAGAGATTTCTGTGTGTGTATAAATTTAAGAGTATTTTAGAGTGTGTGTGAGTGATTAGAACGTATGCAGAGAAAGGAGTGGTTAAGGAGTCAAGGAGTGGAAATTGGAAGTGACGATAGTGCATTGTGTGGGAAAAATTCGAAAATGGAAGAAGCTGGAGGCAGTAGAGATCAGTCGAGGACGGAATCAGGGGATCAAGGAAACGAGATGATGATGCGAATGCTAGAGGAAATGAGATCGAGTAGGGAAGAAGCTAATAGGAAGTTTGAGGAGATTAGAGAAATGAGTGCTGAATCGAATAGGAAAGTTGACCGAATGAATGAGACATTAACAGGAGTTAGGGAAACCCTAAGTAAGAAAATAGATAAGACGAATAAAGAAGTTTCAGAATTTAAAAATAGTCTTACCGTAAAGATGGGGGAAGTTGAAAATAGGGTTGATAAAAATGAGCGTGATATTACAGGTCTTCGATAGGAAATGGGACATTTAAGGTCCGAAGTACGCATTTTTTGTGAAGAAGAGATTAATATAAAAATGACTGAAGTGACAGACTCATGTAGGGATCAGTTAGGCAGGGTAGAACGCGAAGTTAGTAGTATCAAATACAACATGTCAAATTTAACGGGGGATGGTCCCAGATTTTCTACAGGTGGAGTATCATTGGACCAACACATGAAGTTTTATGGCGATAACAGGGTAAATCCACAAATTTTTATTAATAGCGTAAGAAATCTAGTGGGAAATTTATTTGACGAACAGACTAAACTGAATACGATAAAGGCTTTATTAAAGGACAATGCGGAAGCATGGTACAATTTAGTAGGACAGGACATAGACACGTATCAGGACTTTGAAAACAAATTTTTAAAGCACTACTGGAGTGACCACAGACAAGACCAGGAACAAAGACGACTTAATCACAGGAAAGTTTAAGGGAGAATTTTCAGGAAGTAGGGAGCAATATGCTATACGCAAGTATAGCATAGCAAAGCAACTGAACCCACCACTGACGGACCGACAAATTATTAAGTATTTATCACGACACTTCGAGGTAGACATAAGACAACACGTAGCACTACAGAACATAGTGGACAGAGAAATGTTTTTGGAATACCTGCAAAGGTACGACGACGTAAGTAGTGGACGACCTCGGGATAACAGGGAAAGACAGATCAACACAGTTAGGTTTGACAATAGACGGGACAACTACGCTAGACGGGGGAATAGTTACGGATACCAGCGACAGAATTGGGAACAGCGACGCCCATACGTTAGGAGTAATAGTTTAGGAAGGGGACCTGCACCGAGACCGGGACCTACCAGAATGAATAGTTCACCAGACATGAGCGGGACTGCTAATACAGACACGGAACGAGTGGAAACGCCTAGGACATACGCGGAGGTGACGGCTAGACCAGGACCGAGTAGGGAAAACAGACCTGGACAGGATTTTTAGAACGCGACAGACCACTAGATTTCAGTGTAAATGTATATGAACATCCACGTGAATTTTTCAAAATTGAGGAGGAAGTAGAGCCAGAAACTAAGGAAAATTTATGTTTGCCAATTATTAATTTAGAAATTTTGAGAATAATGTAGAAGTATTACTTGATACAGGGGCAGAGGCGAGTTTAATATCGGAGGAATTCGTCAGCAAAATTAGGGATAAGTTTGTGATAGAATTATGCCTATAAAGCGTAGCCATTTAGTAGCTCCAAATAAAAGAAGTTTGCTGTAGTAAATAGTGTTGTGGTGCTTAGGATAGATATAGGAGGTTTAAGCTGTGAACAGGAGTTTGTAATTGTACCTGGACTGAAGTTTCAGAGCATTTTAGGTGTTGACTGTATGATGAAGTTAGGGGTTTTGATAGATATGGAGAGGAAGGTAGTAAGGATTAAAGATAGGGTAGTGCCATGGAAGGGCAGTTATGAAGTCACAGAGAATGACACGGGGTTTAGTATTAATGTAGTAGAGGTAGAGGATGATGAAGTTAAACAGATCAACACGATAAGATGTCCAGAGGATAGGATAGTAGAGGTTCAAGCTTTAGTACAAAAACATGCAGAATTAGTGGGGGTAGAAGCAACAGCAGCATATCGGGAGCAGGTGAAGGCAGAATTAAATAGAATGTTGGAAGATGGCATAATAGAGGTATCAAACACTCATTTCATAAATCCGTTGGTGGTAGTGAAGAAAAAGGATGATAGCATTCGTTTATGTTTAGATGCACGAAAAATTAATCAACGGACCAAACCGCAATTCCATTGTCCACCATCCATGGACACGCTTTTGACGAGATTAAGTGGCAAGTTTATTTTTAGTAAATTAGATTTAAGGAATTCATTCTGGCGGATTCCATTACATAAGAATTCTAGAAGGTACATAGGATTTTCCGTAGAGAGAAAAATTGATAATTGTAAAGTAGTATCGTTTGGTTTGTCAGCAGAAAGGGAAACAATAATAAATGAGAAACAGACAAGTGTAGGGACTGAAGAAGAAGCAATAGTTAAGAGTCAGGATAATAGGGATGATAAGTTTATTGTATGTGAGATAATAGGGATGATAAGTATAGATATAGAAGGGGGAGAAATAGGGATGAAGAGTATTAGGATGGTAAGAAGAAAGACTTGGAGGGTCAAGAAGAGAGTTAGATTTAAATAGCTTGATGAACAAAGGATAGAGATAGGTGAATTTAGTATAAATATAGGGATAGCATAGGTGTATATAAAAGAGTAGAAGTAAGTGTTTATAGAAAATAAAGCTAGGTATAGGATAAATATGGGAGATAATTAGAAATAGGTTTAGGATGAGAATAAAGAGTAAATGTAGGAAGAAAATAAGATAGGTTAAGTATAGATATTTCATATAAGATTAGTGGAGAGTTAGGAATAAAGTTAGGAATAGGATAGGTAAATAGGATTAGGTAGGATGAAGTAAAGTATAGTGAAGATGAGTTAAAAGTTAGGAATAGGATAGGTATATAGGATGTATATAGGATTAGATGGATAAGTAGGATGAAGTTAGGGATAATTTCAGTTTAGAGAATTAGGTGAGAGTTAGGAATAGGATAGGGATATAGGATAGGTGTAAATTTTTTTTTTGTTGTGATTGGATAAGGTAGGTAAGTTAGATAGATAAGGGTAGAGAGAGATAGGCATTTTTTTTGTAAATTTTGTTTGCGGTTTAAATATTTTATATTTGAATTCAAATAAGTGGGATTATTTGTATTCAAATAGGGGGAAAATACTCATATTTAGACCAGGGTAGAAAATTAAATAATCACATCAAATAATTTTAATCACCGTGTATAATGAATATTATTAGATAATACGCGTTATTAAAACCGTGAAGCATAAAAATTTATTAGTTTCAGTAAAAATAAGAGATTTAAATCAAGTACAAGGCGCTTTATATCAAAAGAAACAGTATTAAAAAGCTCTACGTGTAATTTAATTATTCCTAATAAAGAAACAAATGGAAATTACGTGCAAAATTTATATTAATTAACCCTATTTTAAGTAACCGGTATTAAACAAAGTGTACACATAATAATTAATATTTAATTTGTATTCGCTAAAAATGAAAGGATAGAAGTCAATTTTAATTGGAGTTAATTAAACCATTATTAATAATAAGCATAAAAGCCTGTGAAAATCCAAGATTAAAATACCAGAAAATAAAGCTCTGAGAATTAATATTATGTTTGAACACCTGCGTAGTTTAAATGTCACGTACGGCGAAAATTTTGTAGATAACAAATGGTTTCAAAGAATCTTGTAGAAACCGGGGCTTAATATTCACGGGAAGGCGCGATACGGGGTTATTTAACCCAGATAGTCCACATGGACTAAAATAATCGATAATAAAGAATATCAATTTGCATCAATAAGAACAGGTTAGATAGAGACAGATAATATGCACAAGACCGAGACACATATAGTAAAAGGCGTGATTTAAGCAACGTCACGAGGGTCACAATTGGTTGAAAATAGGATGCAAATATCAGAGGTAGAAACAACGATTTCTGTATAAAATTTAATTAGTTATTCTCGGACATGTTTGCGTGCCGTGTGAGAATTTCTGAGATTTAACTGGTGCGAGTGCAAAATTCGTAAAAACCGACGCGCGAGCTACGGAATGGGAACATAGCATGCGAAATTCTTTAGAATTGCCCGTTTTGGGGACTCGACCGACAGACAGGCTAACTTTTATATATACCCAGGTGAATATAAACAAGCTCTCTTACATCCGCGACTTGATTCAAGATGTTAAACAGTGCATTTTAGTTTGATAAAATAATTTAAAGTTTGCTCGTATATTTTGGTGATTCAAAATAGTTTGTTCTTTACGTGCTAACATGAATATACTTTAGTGCACTTAGATACAAGGTAATAAAATTTAGTATCACTGTGCCAATTAGTAAAATTTACAACGACAAATGTATACACAAAAGTAGGCAGTTTTGGCGTATCTTGGTGAAAGAAGTATGAATTTCTTTGTTATTTTTCGGGGGTATTAATAATTAAATGGTGCATAAACGTGTCTGGATCCACAAGACTAGGGTCAGATATACACAGATTAGTTCCGGAAAAGCCCTGAAACAACTTTAAATAAATGGTGATGGAGAAAATTTTTAAAGCGTTGAGAATCAGAAGCCGTAAATATAACCCAGTTGGAATGGTGTGATTAACAAAAGGGACGATGTACATTGAAGCTACGAGTGCAAGTAACCTTCAGGTAAATTATACTATTTTGTTTGAACTTTGAGATTTTTGTGTGTGTTGAATAACTTTATACTTGATTTACTCAAAATGGACAGTAGTGAAATGGTACTAACAATAATATTTTAATTTTAAGGTGAAATTTGCTTGTTTAAGTAGAAAGGGGTATTTAGTATTGATGTTCTGGATTATGATGAAAATTTAGGGTATGTCTTTGAGCTCAATTAGACGAACCTGGTTAATTAACGTAAAGGGGTGGTAGATGCTCCCTTTGTACTCTGCATATATTGTTATAGTAATTAGTAGGCATCCTACAAGGACTTTAATTCTGGATGCACTTGAAAATGATAACAAATTTAATCTTGAAAATTTTTGATATTAAAATTTATGCTGAATTTTAATTTTGAAATTTTAATGTATTGTGAATATTGATGTAAATAGAGTTAACGTTGATGTTTGTGGTAGGAATGTGTTTGTTTTTTTTATGTATGAGGATGAAAGTTATCTAGAGGAGCAGCCGAGGCGATTAACAGAAGAAAGTCAATGGACCAACACAGTTAAAGTAATGAATAGCTTTTCGTAGGATTCACAGCATTCTGGACATCCAATTCGTAGGGGCTCGATTCTAAAAGCGGAGTACCCGGATTTTAGTGGTATCACAGCAAATATGACGCCCAATCTGTGGGGCTCGAAGGTTTTTTTTTAAGGGCCAGTTCCCGCATTCAAAGGAGCATTTCACAGCAATATATATATATATATATATGTATATATATATATATATATATATATGTATTAACTACCTAAAATATTTATATATATATATATTGTTGTGATATTCAGGTTGCCTTTTTATGAGCTTCCTTTTGTTTTATTTTGTTTATTATAACTTCTGTTTTAAAATTTAAAGATACCTCTTTTTATATGCCTCGACTAGCTCAGTCCAATTCACACAGAGCGCACGCCGATACGACAACAAGGACTGTTTAACCCCCCCTTTTACTTTAGCTCCTTTCTGTTTGAATGATATAAACGAAACAAACCAAAATTTGCATAATGACCAAGAATATGTACACTTTATAGTTTAATAATTTTGATACTTTAATCTGATATTCATAAAATTAACCCATGAATCAATATAATAATATCTTTCTAATTATGCCCAAATCATAACTCCCTTAAAGCCAGCAAAAATACCACTGTCTGTTACTAGAAGAACTTTTGAACGTTCAAATGACCTTCTTTCTCTCTACATAAATTTTTAAAAGATTTTTGATGACTCCCTCACAAATTAAATACTTCAATATATAAAAATTATAAGTGTTAAAAATTAAAATAAAACCTTATACTAGAAAATAATATTTTATCTCTGACCTGATTTTTTCCTGCTCGTTTCTACTTCATAGAACTGCCTCTGCGAGTGGTTGGGCAGCACCCCTAGATTGTTTCTATTTAATTTCGCTCAATATAATGCTTTGTTGATTAATTTTCCCTTCGATGCTCAGCCATCAATGTTTAGACTTAAACTCGTTTCTTAAATTCGTTTATCTTAGAGTTTATGTAGATTTACCCAGAGTATATTTAGAATAGATTTGTAATATGTTTAGAATATACTTAGAAAATATTTTAGAGGACACTTAGAGTATACTCGAACAATAATTAGAAGATACCTAGAATCCTAAATTATAAAACGTTAATCATCATCATCATTGGGTCTTCGGTCCTGAAACTGGTTAGACGCGTACCATCATTGTTTCCTATTCTGAACTAACCTACAGATTTCCCTGAAATTTGCACAGTCTGCATATATCACTATCTGATCTAGGTCTACATCCACCTCTTTTTTCCTATCTCTGCTTGTCATATATCCCATACTATTCCCCAAAAATGCCTTAGAACGTATTCTGCCCTTCTATTTCTCATATTTTTCCCCAAAGATATCCTTGTTCCCTTACTGTTTCTATAACCTATTTGTTATTACCTTTGTCTGTCCATCTTCAAACATCTGAAGCACGGCATTTCAAAGGCCGCTACTGTTCTTCTGTCTGCTTTTCAAACTGCTCGTATTTCGTAGGCATATTGTCTGTGCTGTGCTCCACACATATGCTTTCAACAACTTTTTGTTCTATGTTTGTTGTCTTTCATCATAGGCGACGTTCTTTCTTGTTAGGTGCAGTTCGTTCACCTTCTATTGTTTTACAATTATATACCCTATTTCTCCAACATTCAGTGGTTGCAAAGGGGGGTAAGCAGCGTGTGGCTGCCAAGTTCCCCCAGCACTTGAACATTTACTGATTTAATGTTTTTTCCAATATGTCTTTCCGCACAGTCAACATTAGTTGCAGATATTTCACAACAAACAACTAGTTGTTTATAATAATCATCAGATTTGTCTGCGCTTATTTTTTCGTCATTGGGTTTCCCGTCTCAAAACTGGTTGGACATGTACCTGCACTTATTTCTTTTCTAAACTAACCTACATGGTTCCCTGAAATTCTCACACAGCAATACAGCTCGGTTTCCCTTATATTGTTTACTAATATTATGCCCTATTTCACAGAGATTTATTGAAGGGGGTTAAGCAACCTGTGGCTGCCAAGATCCCCCAACACTTAGACATTTGCCGAAATAATAGCTTTCCAGTAAATGCTTTCACGAAATTACCATTATTCGAGAATATTGCCCCTCCAATGCTTGTAGTTGCTTATAATAAATATCATGTTTAAGTGCAGCTACTTTCTTCGTCATTAATTTATCCATCTTGAGACTGGTTGGATGCATACCTCCATTGATTTCTCTTCTGAGCTAGCCTACACATTTCCCTGAAACTCCTACAGCCTACATCTTTCACTATCTGTGTGCAGTAGTCTAACCTAGGTCTACCTCTTCTTCTCTTTTTTCCTATCTCTGCTTCTAGTATATTCCGCACTATTCCTTCATGCCGTAGTATGTGGCCTATCATTCTATCTCTCCTATTTTTTACCGTTTTCCACATATTTCTTTCTTCCCCTACCATTTTTAGTACCTCTTCGTTCTTTACTTTGTCTGTCCATGATATCTTCATCATACGTCTGTAGAACCACATTTCAAAGACTTCTACCTTTTTCTGGTCCGCTTCTTCCACTGTCCAGGCTTTACAGCCATACAGTGCTGTGCTCCACACATATGTTTTGAGCAATCTTTTTCTTGTTTCTATGTTTGTGGTTTTTGAGCACAGTAGTTGATATTTCTTGTTAAATGTAGCACGACCTTGTGCTAATCTTTGTTTTATATCTTTTGTGCTTTTCCCATTTTGCGTTATTTGGCTTCCTAGGTAGCAGAAATCCTTAACCTCTTGTAAGTTCGTGTTACATATTTGTATTCTTGTTTTTGATTTATTTTTCCCTCCTTTGCATACTAGTACTTTAGTTTTACTTTTGTATTTTCATACCGTATCTCTCTGTTAGAACCATTTCCATTTCAGTGAGAGCAGCTTCTAACTCTTTCTTGCTAGATGCTAATACCGCTATATCATCTGCAAATCTAAGCATATCAATTTTTTGTCCCTGCATAGTAATTCCAAATGTCTTCCTGCCTTTGATAGTATTCATTGCCTCCTCAATGTACAAGTTAAAAATTAGTGGAGATAGGGAACATCCCTGTTTTACCCCTTTCCTGATGTTTACTTTTCTATGTTCCTGCTCTAATTCTATTACGCCTGTTTGCTCTTTGTATAAGCTATGTACTATCCGTCTATCCCTATAACTCATTCCAATCTTTTTGAGTATTTCGAACATTTTTTTCCATTTTACATTGAAAACGTTAATACTAGGTTTAATTAACAATTATTTCTTACGTTCTGCACAGTAAACGGCAACTTCTATTATATTTATTGTCACTTGAATTATCGCGACTTTTAAAATTTTTCTGTTACTAAATAATTATTTAAATTTTTTTATTTTCACTCGGCTTTGAATTGTTTGTGCCTTGGTCGAAGATATACTGATTGTTTATTAAGAATGTGTTCTATATAAAGACTCCTCCTTCCACCTATGTTATTGGTTTTACTCGCGCATTTTGTTAATTGTGGCGTTGTACCTTGCCTTTATTATTGCAGCCTTCGGACTTTCTACAAATTTACCATTCAGACCCGTGTCAAAGCGATGTATATTCTCACGTAAACACGTACTTTGCATAGCTCATTTATCTGAAAATCCAACTTTCACCTATGTTTAAGTCACGTTCATTTGTTTATATTTGCTATTATTCAAATTTTATCGTGTAACCAAACATTTGTTGTTTGTTATTTAGTACTCCAAAATCTGTTGGATTTTATGAAAATACAATGTTGTTGGTCACGTAGTGAATTTTCTATGATGACGTATTTGAATGCGTTTATTTATTTATGCGTTAATATTTTGAATGAGATTTGTTTATACCTAGCATGCTAGGTTATTTCCTTTCAATAAATGCGTATTCATTTTAATAAAACTCGTTGCGTTTAAACCGTTACTCCTGCGTATTTCTTTTCAACTTTATGTTTGTATATTTAATTTAAAATGCATTATACGCCGTACAAGTTATCTAACTAAATATGATATGATTTTTGAGAATAAGCTTCCTTTCACGAATTAAAGTTAGTTGTGCTTTATGTACAGTGTGCTCGATATGTGATGAAATTGTTTGATTTTCTGAACTTTAATGATATTTACATGTATCGCGCGACCCTTATGACTCAGCACACCCCTAAATCACTCTATTATTATACCAATATATATATAGATATATATATATACATATATATATTGTTATAGATCAAGAAACAACATAGCTAAAAAGAAGCTTTTCCTTGCGATATGGACCAAGACTGCTTTATATCAATATAAAGCAACAAGGCCAATAAAAGAAACTGGAACCGTAAGCATAGAGCTACAAAATGTAATTGTAATGTCTACTTACTTCCACCCAAATAAAGAAATATAAACTTTTTGACATTGAAATTGGATGAAGGTTAAATAAAAAAGAACATCTAACATGTGGAGACTCGAATGCAAAGAATCCAATATTTGGCTTAGAAGCATCAAACGAAAGGGTGCTGAAGGAATGGATAGCAACTAATGAGCTACTGGTTGCAAATACTGAAAACACCATAACTTTTTACAATGCATTTGGAGAATCAATTATATACATTACGATACCTACCCAGAAATAGGTGAGCAAAATCATAAGCTGGCAGGTAAACAAAGATTTTGAAAGTATGAGTAGTCATAAGTATATTATACATAACATATTTACCTTGGGAATCCAAACAACGCTAACCAAATTTGCATATGCACACAAAGGGCGAAGAACAACACCAAAAGTCTAAATGTTATGAAGGAAGAGCGCCAATATGAGATGTGAGACAAAATGCACACGAAGCAACAAATAAACTAGTGAAGTGTGTTTGGATAGATGCGATAAGTTTTTACAAAAAAGGTTAGCGTTAAGGAATACCGAACACCCATGTATTGGAGGACTAAAAGAATAACTGCAAAAGACAGCACTGCATAAATCGCAGAAGAAAGTTAAGCAGAATAAAAGTAAATGCGAAAAATAAACTTCTCACATTGAATGCAAAGACAGCATACAAAACGGCAAAAAGAGACCTAAAATAAACAATCTCAAACCAAAAAAAAACAGTTCCTGGGCAAAGCTATGCAAAGAAATTAGAAGACGGCATTAGGTGTATGGGTTTCAATATTGTTACTAATAAGAGGACACGCCTACCAAGGACAATATTTAGCGTAAAAGAAACTAAACTAAATTACCAAATTATTCTCAATTAGCGACAAGATCAGTCAGGCAAAGAATCAAGTCCAAAGCGTATTAAGAATTTTTTCAACAAGAACTGAAACTTGCAATTAAAAATATCAAGTTCAACAAAGCATCTGCACTAGATGCTATAAATGTTTTATTTGGCAATAATCTGGAAGACACTATTAATGTTATGAATCTAAAGCCTAAAGCATGGAGAATTCTCAAATATATGGAAAAAACCCAACCTCACTTTAATTAAGAAAAAAAGATGTATTAGCATTTCCGACCAATAGACCAATCTGTTTGGTAAATGTACTAGGCAAAAAATTAGGATCCTCTATTAAACGAACTGGGAGCAAAACTAGAGAGCATATATACGTTGCATAATTAACAATACAATTTTAGAAAAGGGAGGTTTATCATTAATGCCCTCAAAGCAGTCGTGAGTAGTGCAAAAACGACTAACGAAATGGCATATCAACACAGGGAGATGTGTATACTGATTACAACTGATATCGAAAAAGTGTAACGTGAGAGGAAATTATTAAAGGCTTAGAATACGCTCACATAAGTTCGTATCTGATCAACAACTTTTTTATTGTTCAAAAGAAAACGCACAGAGAATGTGCAAGTACTATAAATAACATGTGGGGTTCCACATCTTAGAGCTGACACTTTGGAATATCATATATAATAAAATACTAAACCTGGAAATGGGAATGAAAATTGAATTACTATGTTATAGTAACTGGGAAAAACAAAGTCGAATTAAGATACAAAATGCCTTAAAAAATATAGTGGTGATCTTAGACAAAAACCTGAATATGATGACACATATCCACAAAATTTGCGGAAGAGCCTAAAAGATACAAACAATACTAGCAAGACCTTTACCAAATATAGACGGTCCTTAAGTATATAGAACGGAGGTACTAAGCAGTGGTTTTGCCAGTAATTCTATACGGAGCCTCCATATACCAAAAATGGTACAAAATACAAGTACTATCAGAATGTGTTGTAGTCCATAAATCGCAAAACATCAATTAAAACGATTTCGAAGTATCGAACAGCACCAATTGCAACGGTATTAGCTACAGCTACTACCTTTATCTATCATCTTAACATAAAAAAGGCATAGCGTTTATCAAAATGGAAGTGCACATAAATGATTGCTAGAGAAAACTAGGTATATGGCAACAGCGTAGGCAACACTATGACGGTTAAACAAAAACATTTATAACTTATGCTAATCTGTGGAGTCTTGTAACAGTTTAAATTTTTCCGTTACCAATTCTGTTGGTTAGGCAATGTATTCTACTTATTCTGATAGATAGACAACCATACATACAAACAGACCTCGTAGGAACGTGTTTAGTTGAAAACAACATTTTAGAAATCATCTGTGGGTAGGAGGGATATTATCTACTTGGTTAGATACGCAATTTTTGTCTTCATTTTTGATTTAAGCGTTGCACAAAAATGGGTCTTGCTAATTGTGAACTTGAGCTTAGCCTGAAAAGCTTCAAATATTTAGACGCTCCCAAGTTAGTTGGTTCACCTTGCAACATTGTGCAAAACCGAAAGTGGGTAAGTGTACTTCGCTTTTATTAATTTGAAATTGTTAAATCTAATAAGGGTTTTTTCACTTCATCACTTAATTACGGATCCACAAAAGTGGCACTTAATTGGGGATTCACAAAAGTGGAATTTATTTGCGGGCTTACGTGAAATTAAATTATGACGAGAAGCACGCAATACTAAATTTTTCCCGGAAGCGCGTGGAAATAATTTTGATCCCGTCTTATTCCCTCTGGAATCAGAAAAACATATGCTTTGAATAGAAGTCGCACATTGTAAATACTAACACCTGAGTTTGAAACAACCCCAAACATTATTCTTCACCATTCTGAACACACCCTTCAGTGCCGCCATCATTTCTAAAGTTTATTGTTAACAGCTGTCTGTACAAACAATCTATCACTTAAAAAGTTATTTCGCCTGGAATCCCCAAAAATACGTTTTGGTGATGGAATCATAAATTTTTGAAAGCCGTTAATCGAGCACACTGTTCAATGGTGTTTTGAAGCTTTTATCTGCCTAGATGTGGTCTTTGGTCGATCAATAATAGGAGTTCTGGTTGAGGCCCACTAGGTAACATCGCTATTCAACTTATTTATCAGGTGACAACAATTATCTACTTACCACACACGCAAACAGGTATTACCAATTTTATTCTTCTTATAATAGCAAAATTTTAATTTTATGCGTAGTTAAAACTGCTGTAGAATATTTAAAATAGCACATGAAATTTCATTAGACTAATTTTTTGCTGAATTATTACTAACCTAGGAACTTCAAGTTTGTACACGGCAAACAATTAAAACGAGCTCGCTTTAAATACATGATGACTTCATTTCAAACTAAAATATCTAGCAATTTGTTTATGCCGTTTGCATTGCAGCAACTTTTTTTAATTTTATTGTTCAATTGGCAACATTTCCCTCTATAAATATTGTAAAAACAAAATACTTTTTTTGTGTATGAATTTGGTTGTAAATAACATTGGTTACAGAATTATGAATAATATATTTTTTTTTACTCACTAAAATAGTGGCAATGTGTTATTGTTGATTGAACTTGGATTAAATCAAGTGTATGGTTTTACTAGTAGGAATAACAATTTAAAGAACCCACTGCAGGCCTTGAGATAAGAGTGCAGTTCATGTCTAGTTTAGCAAGAAAATTTTAACCTCAATAATTTTTATAGAAAGATGAATAATTAGAAAGGTTACAGTCTGCAAAAATATGAAAATACAGACTATTTATTATGTTATTCAGGCAATTACCAGACACGGCAGCTTTGGCGGTTACCTATATAAAATAAAAAACGGAAAATAGTTCCAACTGTAGGTATTGTGACGAAGATGACATCTCAAAGCATACAATGTTTATTTGCCTTAGATGGGAACAACATAAAAGAAAAATGCAAATAGATTGCAATTATGAAATAACCAAAAACAACATGGCGGATAAGACTACTAAATACAAACACAGTTGGACCGCAATTGCAAAAATAATTAAGAGAATAATGAAAACTAATGAAATTGACGGCTATTTTCTCAGAGTATAACACCAAATTAAAATGACGCTGAAAATATAATGACATATATGCAACATTGAAGTTGATTAACGGCCGTCACAAATGTTTCATATTTTGTAGGCATTACGACATGGGGAGCTTTAACTGGTGGATTGCAGTAGATGTGGTACAATTTCAGTACATGTCCCTCAGCTTGGTCGAACGTGTCAATGAGACTAACACCTAAGGTAGTTTCCACAAGGTTGGTATGCGAAGATTTCCATTAGAAACGAAGTTAAAGTCGAAGTAGTTCATGTACAGGTAAGCAAAGTAGAGGTTGTTCATATACGTGTAGTGCGTGGTTTATGTACTTGCATCCCTTGCATCTCCGTTAGACATATTTGAAAACTTGAAAATTCAAAACTTTTGTTTTCTAACCGAATGGATCACGTATTTTTACTCAGCAAAGCATTTGCAGTTAAAATATAATGTAACCCCGCGACATAATTAATACATCAGTACGTAAATGTGACGCCTGTACACAAAAGATAATTAGTATTTACCGTGTGGTGTGACATCTTCAAAAGAACTTAATTGACAGGTTGCAAGAGTTTGCATTGAAAGTTTTTTTAACCTTACAATAGGAAATTTCTCGATACTTATATAATACTTATATATACTTTTATATATATTTATATTGTTATGATATCTTAGCAATACCCCTCTGCGCCCTTTTTGTGAATTAAAAAGATTAAGATTTTTAATCTGTCAATTTTTGATTTTTCTAATGTATAATTTTAATTGCGTTAGCTAGCTCAGTCTATAAATTACGTACAGAGCTTGCGATAATACGACAAACAAAGGGTTTAAATTTTACCTTCTACTTCTTCTTCCTGTTCTAATCTTTAAACCAAAACACCGTTAAGCACAAGTTATTATAATGTTCTCAAAAATATTTACAACGTATGAAAAATTTAAAGATTCTCTAACTAGATTTTTTTTAATAATCGAATAAAAAATTTAATAATTATCATTTCCAAAGATGAGCAAAAAGCCAGCAAAATCACTATTATTATTATTATTATTATTATTATTATTATTATTATTAACCGAAGCTCCAACTTCTTTAATTATTTACGTAATTTACAACGTGTACTTAAAAAAAAACGATCCTTGCCGACTCTCACATAAATTATCGTGAAAGCAATTTTTAAAGTATTTAAATTAGAAATATTTAATGAAATGTTAATTTTTAAATCATTCAGTTTAGAAATGTACACAGAAATATTCACAATTAAAATAATAAAACGTTCAGATTGGCTATCCTGTTGTTTTTAGCTCGAATCAGTCTCTGGTCGAACTGCTTTAGATGTTGTCTGCATCCCTCTTAGCATAGCCTCAAATCACTTTAGCGTGCTCCGTTAAACTCTTTGACAATTCATAGTTGAAGTAAATTTTTGTTGCATTTCCTCATTTAATCCAGTAATTATTTATAATCGCTTATCCATTAATTATTTACAATTTTTCTTCAGGGATTATTTAGAATTCTTCTCCAGTGATTATTTAGAATTGTTTTCCAGTGATTATTTAGAATTGTTTTTCAGTGATTATTTAGAGTCCTTTTTATTAAGGTTAATATTAGAATTAAAATTTAAACAACTTTTAGTTACTTACGCCTTTTGAAGGATAAAACGACAAACCTCTTAATTTTCCATAATTACAATGGTATTATTTCACACTTCACAGTAAATTACTTCACGTAAATATCTTCGTTTTAAGGGATGTGAACTAAGCTTTACTTCATGTTGAAATGGTTTGTTTACAAATCCGGGCGATTTAAATGCACAGTCTATCTATTGACAAGCGTAAAGTTCGTTGTTGTGTATAAAACTTTTATACCAGGTTTTTGGATATTCCATCGTATTATATTGTATGTTGGCATCAACGCGTTGCTTTTGTCACGTACCATTTCGAGTGAATAGCATTGATTTCTTTGAATTTTCATACTTCTAGATAAGTAAACCATTGTTTGTTCAAATAAATTTGGTCAACTTTGATTTTAATTACCATGCTTTGCTTGTTTCCAATAAATCAGGTGTCGATTATAGCTTTCTAGTCACGTAGATTTAATACAATTTATGCATTAAATTATATGCGTTTGCTATCTTACGCATTTTTAAACCTGCTTGTTTTAATTGGGATTCTTGGCGTAATAATGATGCGTTATCCATGCGTGCCGCGTTTCAGCTTGCGTTTATGTTGTTTAATGACTTGGGAATTTGTTTATTCTAATAAATCTTCAAAATATATTTCATTAACTAAATTAATTATGATTATGGTTATATACAGAGCGTTGTCATTTCCTTACCAGTCTAATCATCGTATTTCTGGTTTTCTTCAGAAAACTGTCTCGTTTTCTGAGCCCTCATGTATTTTATATGAAGTGCGCTATACTATTGGTCCTAACTACCCCTAAATGACCTTATTAACACAGCAATTTACATACTTAAATAATTCAGGTAGATTCTCGAAAAATCTAGAACAATTGGATAAGGTATAAATTACTGTTAAGGGGTTTTGACGCTAGTTCTAATTTAAAGCTTTATTATAGTATTACGTTTTTATTCTTGTTATGAAGGGGTAATACGAAATGAATTAGTGGTACATACTGCTGACATAAATTGTCCTATATGTTATAAATTAATTATTGTGCTCCATATAAACTAGTCACAGTGCTTCTGCACAAATTAATTAAAGTGTTTCCATAATAATTAAAAACATAGCATTGTAGTCTTAAGAAATTAATATTTGTACTGTTAGCAATTAGCTGTAAATAAATTGTCGTGAGTGCTTTAAGAATTTCACTGTAGTTACTAGTTGTTGAAAAGGTTTGAGTCATCGGTTGATAATAAAAAACTGTTGTTTGTGTAAAGAATTTTTATTACAA
Source organism: Platerodrilus igneus (assembly GCA_036346225.1). Classification (NCBI taxonomy): domain Eukaryota; kingdom Metazoa; phylum Arthropoda; class Insecta; order Coleoptera; family Lycidae; genus Platerodrilus; species Platerodrilus igneus. The sequence continues at coordinate 4,868,272 of JARFIW010001535.1, forward strand.
TACGATATACACGACTACTTACGTATATTATATCAAGTTTATAAAACGAAGTCTAGCCGAATATGAAATTAGTCACAAGTTGAAACCTGTTACTTATTTGAGCGGAAGAACACTTATTTAAAGTTGTATGACTATTGATCGTTTCTTATGAATTTATGTTGCGAATTAGTTACAGCATTTTCAATTTAACGACAAAAGAGGAGTTCTGTGTATTATTAAAAGTAAACATACACAATCAATAAGTTAAATCCAGCTTAATATTAAATCACTGGGGGAACGAAATTCGTTTAAGGGTTTATTTGAAACTTGTACTCATTGTTGTTCATCGTTTAATCTTGTTATCCACCTAACTGAGTTTAACCAGTAATATATTGATGTTTGCTTAAATTTTGCGTGATTGTAAATTCACCAAATACAGAATCAATCACTTGGGAAAAATAACAATCAGCAAACAACAAACTTTAAGCTATATAGACTCCTGGACAAAATTAACGCACCACTGTATTAAATGCAAATAGTTACATTAAAGATAATTAAATTCAACAAAATGAATTACAAATGTAATGTAGGTTTATTCATTTATTTTGAAAAGAAAATAGCGGCGTAGACGCCCGTAATTTTTTTAACTTGAAAAGCTTTATCGAAAACGTGTAGAGCAAACGGAAATCGAATTAAAAAGCCAAAATAGAAGTTCCAATGCTAACTCAATATCGAGTATGTGTTTTTCTACTCCTAATCACTGCACTTATACGACATGGCATGCTAGAGATTAAATTACGAACAATTGATTGAGAAATATTTCCCCTTTCTTTAACTGCGACTTTCCCTAGTAGATTGTGACTGACAGCTCCAAACGTACGATTACGGACTTTTTGTTAAAGGATTTAGGTCGGGACTATTAGGTGGTCACTCCAATAACGGAATATCATCACCCAGCTACGTAGGGACGTGCATTATCTTGCATGTAAAATAATTGGGTCCAATAAACGGAACAAATGTCATTACATGTTCAATCACAATTATTTCCCAGCAATAATCTGTATTCGTTGATCTCATGCGGATAGGGACTAACTCTATACGAGCATCGAAACAGATTACTTCCAAAAACATTATAGAGACGCTGTCAAAACTTATCCTTGCAGAAATGTTGCAACTTACAAATCATTCTTCTGTTCTCCACCAGAGACGCTCACATCTATCAAGAGATTTTAACCTAACCGTGGTCTCATCGGATAGTAAAACTTTTTTCCAATCGTCAATATTCCAGTGTTCATGATTTCCGGCCAAATTCAATCTTTGAAGCTTATTCACTCTGGTGATTAATGGTTTTTCTGCCGGTCTTCTACTACTTAATCCAGTCTGATTTACACGTCTTCTTACAAGTCGAGATGACATGGCAACTTTGCGAGCAATTCGTAATTGATTTTTGAACACGTTGCCGGTAATGCTCTTATTTCTTATAGTGGACATTATTGAGAAAACGACCATCTCTTGTCGTACAACGTTTTCTTCCTTGATCTGGTGTTTGATCGTGTGAACCTGCCTCGTTAAATTTTTTGATCAGTCAACTTATGCTTTAATGGGATCTCTCCAACAACATATGAGCCATACATCGCATGCCCGAATTGCCTCTTTTATCGATAAATTCTTTTCACGATTCATTTTTTACTTTTTAATATCTGCTAGTAACTGCCGCAGTCCGATTGAGTAAAATTGACATTGCAAAAATTTTGTTTCCTAAAAAACTGGATATGTCAGACCCTTAATAAACGCAATTTAAACAAAAAGCGTTTTTAATTGACAATTGTCGATTTGAAACAACTGATCTCTTGACAACATCTGCATTAAATGCCTGAGGAGGTCCAAAGCTCTCTTGTGAGGACATTAGTAGGATTAAAAATATCATTATCTTTGAATTGAGTAAGAATAACATAGTGCTGCGTTAGTTTTGTCCTAAAATTTTTTTGCAATTAGTACCCAAATTGCTGATTTATGGAACGTAAATGAAACTAACCATTTCGGTAAGTTATTAAGTAACAGGAGAAAATGAATTCCCGTTTCCAAGTAACTATCAACTGCTGGTAATACAGTGTGTCCGCCGGGAAGGTATACTACTTTGTTTTATTATTAATTTTGTTTAAATCAAAGAGAATGGATTTAATGTTGATAAATAATTTATTTAATGTTATCAATTATATTGTCCGGTAATTATTCGTTTCTGTTAGCTTTACAATGCGGACCCTTTTCATTACCGTTTTCATTACATTTTGACACATTTATCCAGGCATTTCATTAATTTTCTCACAAATATTTTGTTTGAGATGCTCAAGGGTTTCTGATTTGTTTATATAAACATTGCTCTCCAAATATCCCTACAAAGAAAAGTTCGCGGCAGTCAGATTCGACGACAGTGGAGGACAATTAACAACACCATCTAGTGAGATAATTTGTTGTAAAAAAAGGTCTTGCGGTAATTTCATTGCAACTCTGGCTGTATGCAATGTGACGCAGTTTTGTTAAAACCACGTGCTAACCAAGCCCAAAGTATGAAGTTCTAACTTGAGAAAGTTTTCAATCGTGTCATGATATCATCCTTCAATGACAGTTACCGGTAAGCCATTTTCATTTTCAAAGAAGTTAGGTCCAATAATTCCTCCTGACCAAATTACACACCAAACTGTCACTTTTAATGGATGTAGAGGTAAGTTATTAATAATGTGTGCGCTGTTGATTGCCCAGAACCGACTATTCTGTTCATTCACATATCCATTCAAATGAAAATGTGTCTCGCCACTAATTATGAGTTTTTCAATGAAATCAAGGTGAACATGGGCAAGCTGTAACATATATATATATATATATATATATATATATATATATATATATATATGATGACATGATTGGTCTTGTGGAAGAAGCTATTGTGTTAATTGAATCTTATATGGAAACAAATTCAAATCCGTTTGCAAAATTGTGGCCAAAGCCGTTCTTCGTAAACTCAGTTTCTGAGCACGTTGTCGAATTGTGGTTGATGGATTGTTTTAAACACTTCCTTGAACAGCAGTAATGTTCTCAACCTTGAACCTATTCAAAATCATTCACCACACGATTAGTAGTGCGTTTTGTAGGTACGATGGTTTTCTCAAAAATTTCACGTAACCTTTCCATCGTCACAGTAATCAATGATTGATTTGCATATAATATTTTAACAATTAAATCATGTTGGTTTATCGAATTTTTTTCAATAATAAATTTGCAATGCCTTTACTTCACGACTGCCAAATACGAACTGTCAAAACTAATATTTATTAAAATGGTGGCACAATAAAGTAATATGTCTTCCCGGTGAACACCCGTTATTTAGTTTTTTTGTTAGTTACAAACTAACTAAATTAAGTACTAGATTTGCCTCTTTATGACCTTGTTATACCAATCGTGTTTAAGAAACAACCATTGAATTACAGAATTAAGGATTAAGAATTAAGAATAAAGGAAGCATATTTCAGTTTTTCAGAGTTTTTCAGACAGGCAGTTAAGTGCTTCGGTAGCTGAGGCAGCACGAGAAGCTTATAGTGTGGTTCTATTATTCTGCACTGGACCAAGCAGACTAGTGGTATATCGGGAAATTCAAATACTCTGCGTGCTTGTCAAGCTGTTAAAGGATGTGTTATTTTTAAGACGATATCTAGACTGAATTCCACCAACCACCCTCATGACCTTCCCAATTGTTTTCCTAGGCTACTCATTTTTGAAGTGATACTAGCTGGCTTGTAGATTTATATGCGCCTTGCTGCTTTTAGCTCGTTTAGCATAACTGGTTTGTTTTACTTACTTTTTTTTTATTACAAATTAAACTAAAATATAAAAGCAATAAACGTAATTCACCCAAAAGCCGGAAGCTTATGGAGAACAAGATTATTAGATCGAAGACATAAATTGGTAGAGTATTATAATATCTTGAAGAAACATTTGCTAGACCAATCACAGAAGACCACGATAATCTTTATCTCCATATAGACAAGCTAGAGTAAAAACTGTCAGTACAGATAGGCACAATTAAGAAGGTATCAACCTGCATTCCAACTAAATTTGTTACTAGTAAAATGAGCGTTAAGTTTTAACTTTCGATTTGCCCTAAATGGGAGAGAATTTCGTAACAAATTAAGGGTGTACTGGCTAACTATAGTGGTGCAGGAGTGGACTCCTATGGAAGAAATTTTAAAAAGAGTAAAAATAAAGGAATAAACATAATAAAAAGAAATGATATATAAAAGTGTTGAAATACAACAAACTACATTACGCTAATCTCCTACCCAGAAACGCTTTTTCTCTTTGTCATGCTTGGATGTTACAGCAATCTTTTTGCTATTATCCCTACACGACGGACATTTATTCCGCATAAGTATCCTGTGCTTTGATTTCCTAAATTTATCGCGGTATATCTTACGTCTCCAAAATACCTTAGAACACGTATTAAGTTTTTGTCAAATTAAATAAAATAGAAAAATAAAATGCCTTCCAAGTACGATGCCATCACTGGGATAACTGAATATCGTGCTTCAAATTGATTTCTCTATCTAGTTCCTAAATAGATTCAAATAAAATTTAACCTAAACCAAATCTCTATTAACATTAAATAATTAAAATTTAATCACAAATATACTTTAAAAAGAATCTAACTTCTTAACCTTACTCTCGCCATGTACTACTAACGGAAATCCTAAAACAATAACATTAAATAAATCTATCAATAATACTATCACTCTGATGTTCACGTTTCACACATTAAATTACATGAAGGTATAAATCCCAATTTCTGGACGTTCCTTTAGTAACAATCATAGAAAACAGTTATATACCAATTTTTCTTTGAATGCTTTCAAGGTCTATCTAAAATAATTTAAAGTCAATATGTATATATTTTTGAATATTTCAAAATGGTAACATTATGTTTAAATTCGATCAACATTCTTTCTGTCGCTAAGTTATCTCTCAACAAAACAATCACTTTTATGTACGATTCATTTCCTATGTACTAAATTTCAACTATTTACATACACAACCCACACGTAAATATGAACATAAAATTACTCGCTGTGTCCAACAACGCCAATTTTTTGTTACAACATTTACATATGTTATTATACAACAGCGGCACCCTTAACATAATATACCATTAAATTTAAATTATTCGAGGAGTAAATCCTTTAGGTCCTAGTTCCTTTTTATCTAAATCGCCATGACATTATATCTACGCAATCGCGCGCGTGAACATATCCTGCCCTCTCTCTTACTACTTACTGATATTTCTACACTTCCACCTTTCTAATTACCGGCTAGTAGACAATTAATTAATGTTTTTCCGTCGCGGTCTAAGTGCTGTGGTTTTTCCCACTATAAAATCCGTTTTCAGGATGAAATATATTTTAATCTATGCTTACATACAAGATTATTGACACGTTTCTTTGTATGTAGATTATATTGTGCTATAGTATGGTATTATTTTGATGTCTTTGGTGGTCGGGATGGACGACATTTATCTATTGTAATTTATCTTTTGCATGTGAAATGCAAACACCGCGTCTTCTAAAATTAAGATATATTTTTATTTGTGGTTTTAATTTTAAGTCATGGTTCTAGATTATTACACCTTGAATGTATTTAAAGTATTTTGAAGTTAAAGTTTGTTAACTAAATTATCGGTATACAAACAAAATTTGAAATTTCATGCTTAATTAAGATTAATTATTTGCGAAATATGTCATACAAGGTGGGTTCCTATTTAATTTGTCCATTCAAATTCACTACATTTTACGTATTGCTCACTGGACCCGAGCTCCACAATGACATTGCTAAAATCTTGTTAACTTTTAGCATTCCCAAATTCGTTTTTGTTAGTGATAATATATAAATGTATATATAAATTTTCATTATCGAAGCTGATTTTTGCTATCAGTCGATCCAATGGCGTTGGGAGTCTTCCCTGCCAATCCAAATTATCAGTTAAACGCGATTACTTATAGAGTGTCGTCAAATTCTTTCTTAGCGATTCCCAATCTGTTGAAATTGATTGTGTTAAGGGAAGTTATCCATTCTTTGGCTGCGTAAACTTTGAGAGACTGTATGTGGATGATATTTTATGGAGTGCTTTTTCAAGAAGCTCGAGCTTTGAAATGCCAACTTATTGACTTTCTTAGTCTCTGTTGTTTTAAGATGCACAAGTGGACGATCAATTGTTCACTCTTCGAGGAATATATACCAGTGGGGTATCAATAATCTATGTCGGATCCAAATTTTAACGATATCGAGTCTACCATCAAAGTTCTTGGCCTTCAATGGTTATCAGCCCAAGATATCTATGTCTTTAGTGTCCAACGCCGTCACTGTCGTATTTCCAAAATGATTTTGTTCTCCACCGTGGCATGTATTTATGATCCGTTAGGATTTCTCACTTCAGTCACTTTCACCCTTAAGCAACTCATTAAACACCTCTTGGTGTTCAGCCTGGATTGGTATGATCTCCCTTTAAAATCTAAATTATTGCTTTTTGGAAAAATATTTTTCGAGGTGCCTTGTCTCAATTTGTTAAAAATCCCACGTCACATACCTATTAAGCAATCCTCTATAAACAAATTCATGGGTTCTGCGATGCTTCCGAGAAAGGTTACGTAGTTGATGTTAATTTTCGATTCCTATATACCCCTTGCAGGAATACCCATTAATTTAGTTATTGCCAAATCAAAAGTAGTTCCTTTGAAGGATTTGTCGGTACGCCGGGTAGTACTGGTACCGCACCACTGTTGTCTACATTAATTAAATTTGTAGTATCAACGTTTGTGAATATTCAGCTTGATCGATTCTTCTGCAACACCGACTCATCTATTTCATTGACCTGCATAAAATCTGTTCATTCTCGTTTGAGGACGCTTGTGGCAAATTGTGTCAGCTACACTCAAGAACGTGTGGCACCTGAGCATAGGCACCACGTGTGTTTTCAGCACAATCCGGCAGATTGCGCTACCGGGGATCTATTCGCCTCTAAGTTGCTCTCATTCGCCTCTTAGTGGACAGGCCTGCCATATCTGTTATTGCCAAAAGAAGACTAACCCGTGCAACGTTTACTTATTCTATCCATAGGAGCTATTTTGGAAACGAAACCCATGTGTTACTTTGTTACGTCTGAGTTTTCTTGGCTAGAAAATCTGTTGACAATGTATTTATCTCTTCGGAAAATACAATATTTAATCGCTCTATACACTCAAATTTGTGGTGTCCAACGAACTAAGGTTTAGTTATTGTCTCGCTTTGCCTTGGAGCTGCATAGTGCTTTCACGTTTCTCGTGAAAGCGGTTCAGGCTTTTCTTAAGGATAAAATTCCTGTTAATGGTTAGAACGAACGGTTGTCGAAACAATTACTCAGCCTTGGCGTGTTTTTTTGACTCAAATGGAATATTACAGGTTGGTGGCAGACTTGCCAACACTGAACCAGTAGGCATCCTGCCTTGTTGCCAAGTCGTCATCGTTAATCAGATTTGTTAATCAAGCAAGTTCATATAAAAAGCTGGAATGAACACCACCCACTTTTTATTTGATTTATGAGAATTTTTGAATAGTATTAGATTGCCGTGTCATTTGCAGAATATTGTCCAAATGTTATCGTTGTTATCGTATGCGCCCAACCCCTGTCAAGTCCCTCTTCATTGAAAACCTACCGAATACACGTGATTCGCTGATTCGTAAGCTAAATCTTTTAGCGTAATTGGTGTTAATATTGCCTGCCCGTTACCGATCACCACGTATCGTATTAGAGGTTGTAAATTTCGCAAGGTTTACTTTTCGATAATTGGATTCTGACCACTAAGGCTCCCTATCTTGAGCTTGTTTCAGACCCTTTTACCAAGGCCGCTGTTGCCTGTTTTCGGCGTTTCATGTGCCATTACCAACTTTCTTGGAGCTGCACGCAATTACAAAAACATTTTCGTTTGTGTTACCGAATCCGAAGTCATCCCATAACATTTTATTTCCCCCCTCGTTTTGGAGGAATTTGGGAAAGCATGGTAAAATCTGTGAAAACCCACTTAACCAGAGTCATTAAAACTCAAATCCTCAGCTTTGAAGAGCTTCAAACCGTCGCCATTCAGGTAAAGGTTGTGTTGAACTTGGAACCCTTGTGCAGTCTAAATAACATGTCGAATTCTGAAATAGGTAAATGCAGTACGATTCACATTTAGCGAGGGATTTATTGAAAAGCAAATAGGATCCAGGCAAATTCAGTAACACTAACTCAAAAGTTAGCAATTTGAGAAACTTATAAATATGCATCAAGCAAAATACTAAAATGCCAATAAAGGAAATAAATGAATAACCACAAATAACGTTTGTTAATAGCGTAACTCAGATTGACAAGAAGAAACTTTAATTCCTGAAATACAACACAAGCAATAAATATGAGCACCGTCGCTGCCTTTATATATTTACTCGGGTGGCAGTATATAATAAAATCTTTAAATGAATTATTAAGAACACTAATGACTAAACATAAAGGGCATCCATCAATCGTACGCAGCAATAGAGGGAGACAATTTAGGCCTACATGTAAAAAGAGAAATAATTGAAATTAAAAAATCCATACCACACAAATGCACGATTTTACAACATATTTTAAAGAAAAAAGCAACCATCCCTTACTATTTTCATCTATTATCAAACCTTAAATGCCGAATTATTTGAATGTAGGTTCTGTTTCAAGAAGCTTCAAGGATTTTCTTAACGGCATAATGCAAAATGTGCAAAGGATGCTTTTCAGGATGTTATTGTTGTCCTTAATTTAATTAATTGAAAGCTTGCGTGAAGGAGAACTTGTTTAGTTATTTATTTTCTTTGAGTGCATCGTATTATGTGTTGAATGGTCAAAATAAGGACTTTTCAAACAAAATTTGATAGGAAGATAATAAATATTTCCTATCATTTGAAGTTCGAATGAATATATTCGAAACAGGATTTTACTTTCACTGCTTTGAAAATTGGTTTCACTTTTACCACAAAAGTATTTTCGAGTAACTTTATAAAGTGATTACGAAATACCGAAACAAAACTATATGGAAGCGCAACCGAGAGTTGGACAACAAGTATCTCGTCAAAGCTTATGTATCCAGAGGGCTTGCAAAACCTTGCACAATAACGAGGGTTTCGGTTATTAAACATAACGGGATTGAAGTAATCCTAATTACAATTTTATACAAGAAGCATATTCTAGAGCAGGAAATATTTTAGAAATTATCCTTCAAGCTTTATTAAATTTAATATAGGGTTGAACTTTGAAATTAAGGATGTTGTTAAATTATGCATTCAGATGATTTGCTATGTGATCTTCGGGTAGGCAGGATTTGTAGCGAGCGTTTTACTTTCACTTCAGCCACAGTTGATCTCCAAAATAATAGGGCACGATTACCTTTTTTGGTCGTACAAAGAAATTTTAAATTAAATTTTTTCACTGTTTTATCTTGTTTAAACTTCGTTTAACTTTGATGACAAGAAGGGTTGTTTTTTCCCTCTTTAGACATTTGTTAATAATAATAGAAGATTTGAAAATAGCACATTGGTATTGTTAGTCGTAATTTTTGGTATTGAAATAGATAACTTTTATAGAAATAAATAAAGATTATCTTAACACGTTGACTGCTACGGGTAAATGGAAAGTCTGATCCGAAGCGACACTTCATTCGAGCAAGAAATCTTTTTGAATTTAGTTTATATTCTACTGTTTTGCAATAAAAATACTCGTCCCAATTTTCTTTTAGGAAAAAAATTCTTCCGAGTTATCTCGTAGTTGGGCATCTCAAAATAAAAAAAAACTTCAGTCCTCCACCCTGCAAGATTACTCGTAAACCCCTACTACTTATTGCTTTAAAACATGGCGCGTCCTATCAAACTTATTGTTCGAAAATTTTCACATCTACTGACGCTATTCTTTTTTGGTATAGTTACTATGATGTTACGTTTGAAATCTTTGGGCATCTCGCCTATACATGTAGCTTACAAGCTGGAAAGGATGTTCCGTTACTGCATGTCCAGCAGTTTTCAGAGCTTCTGTTGGCACCTTATCAGTACTCGGCGCCTTACCTTTTTTCAGACCCTTTAATGCTAATTCAAACCCATTTCTAGGTATAGGATATTCCAAGTCATCATTTTCAATGTTTGATTCCTGTTCGAATGCAGTTAGTTCATCTCCTGCATATAAATTCCCTCTATATTCTTGCCATCTACCCACTTTCTTTACATTTTCTATAATGACGTTTCCTCGCGCGTCCCTTATATTTTGCTATACGGTTTTATATCCCTAAAATTGATTCTAATTAGTTTGTTGCTTCATCTGTCTTTCCTACTTCCATCTTAGTTTGTACCTCTTTGCACTTTTCATCAATCCATTGTTCTTTAGATTTCCTGCATTTGCTAATAATTTCCCATTTTATGGCTTTGTATTTCTGTTTTCCTGTTTCGTCTGATTTATTTTTGTATTTTCGTCTTTCTTTTATTAAATTTAGGATATCCTTTGTTATCCATGGTTTCTTATTTTGTTTTTATGTATACCTCAGAATATCTCTGGCCGCCATGTCTAGGCTGAATTTAATGTTATTTCATTCTGTTTCTACTTCCTTAGTATCAGATATTTTCCCGATATCTTTAAGCAATTCATTTGACTTTTTTACGAATCTTTCTTGAATATTTTTATCCTTTAGTTTCACAAAGTCCAAGTGCCTTTTTCCGTTCCTTTTTTTCAAATTTTTAAATTTAAGTGTGGCCTTCATAATTATGATGTTGTGGTCAATGTCTATATCTGCTTCTACGCAGCTTCTACAGTCTTTTACTTGATTCTTAAACCGTCGTGTAACAAGAATGTAATTTATTTGATATCTTCGTATATCTCCTGGCATTTTTGATGAAAGCATGCGTTTTGTTCATTAAGATTGGTTGAAGCCAAATAAATTACTGTTACGATAGTAACTCCATCTATGTTGTTGCTGTTTAAAATAATATCGAAGTTGTCCAGAAAGTGTAAAAAGGAGGGAAGTGATCAAGAGTAAAGCTGTTTGTATGAATCGATGTATAGATGATAACGATGTGAGGCAAACGTAACGTGATAGGAATCTATGGAAAAAAATTGGTAATAGGACCTGAATATTCTGCAAAATAAATTAAAGGTTAATATTAAAAAAAAAAGGTTTCGAAAAACCTACTTGCCACTTCTAGGTAGTGGTATGATAGGTACATAGTATGAGTCAATGTTTGCCACCTGTTCACGACTAAGGATTATATACAAATGTATTTGGAACCCAAGAATTATTTATTTGGGTGTGATCGAGTTATCTTAGTTCTATAGTAAGTGTCTTAGCAATAGTGCACATTAAAAGAAGTGCCCTGCGTTTCTATTAAATGTTGAATGAAACCGTAAACGATGCTTGTGAAATGATTAATGAACAATTACGAATTAAGTAAATTCTAATTCTCACTATAAACTTTCTTCAAATAGCGTAATAAGCTCTAACTTATCTCTGAGGCAACTTAATAACAGTAATCCTTTGTCACGCTTCAGACGATCTAATTTTAGGTTTAAGTGAAGATTGCGTGATGGAGGACATTTTTCTTATATAATGTGTTACTTACCGTAATTTTAAATTCCGACATGTCGACCTTAATTTTAATTAAGTCAGAATATCTATTTATGTATTCGATTAGGTATATGACGATTTTCTTGGGTAGATACTATACAACAGATCTTTTTAAAAACTAATGAAAGTTTAATTAAGTAATTAAAGTTGTTCAATTATTGGTTATCCAAATACAAAAGATAAAAGTGTACGTAGAGATCATGTTTCTACAAATAGCCTTACTATAAGTGCATATCTACCAGAGCTGGAGCAATATGTATTTTGCACTTCTGTTTTGTTGCTGAAAATGGAGGCAAACATATTTTCAACCAAGGTGAACTTCAGTACTATGCGGAGATAACTGAGAATGAGTGGAACAAGTTTTTACTTGAACATTCCGATGACATAGATTACAATCTCTCAACTACCAGTTCTGAAAGTATCGCAAGTGGTGCAAGTGATGAGAGTCCTGATGACGATAATCAACCTGATAAAGATGATCTTGATGTCAATTTTCCTGATATAATCGACCTCTAAGATATTCCAAAAATCGAACAGAACGTTATACAGAAGCAAGTAGCATTGGCTAACTATAACTGGCGTAATATTGAAGAAGAACCGCCCATCTTTGATTTTCAAGGTAACTATATTGATTGACCAATGCAAACTTGGGTAGCAGTAGAATATCATCCTGATCTTTTTTTCTCCAACAATTTCCTGAATTATCTAGTTGATCAAACTAATTTATTTGCAGCCCCAAAATATTAAAAAAAGTAAAGTAACACGTTTGTCACGGTTAAAGCGATGGGCCAACGTAAATGCTTATGAAATGCGTATTCCTCTTGGTTTGCTGTTACTAATGGGTCCCCGTATACTTCCATTGAGTGAGCATTATTCTAGTCAAGACAGCATGTACGCAATTACTCTTTAGAGATCTGTTATGAATCGCGATAGATTTCGATTGTTATTACGGTTTTTGCATTTTGTGGATAACGTTTTGCTCACTAATGACATTATATAAAGTTAGGTTAATACTAGAACATTTCAATAATACAGGGAGTTTATAAAAGAACTCCTTAATTAAAAAACGAAACTAGTAATAAACTTTCGGGTTTTGAACTTGAGTTCAGTATATGGTCAAGATTGTTTGGCTAATATTCGATCGCAGTGCGTGACCTTTAAGCAAGCGTGGTGGGGGAGATTCTTACTGCTTTCGCCGGTCGGCAGTCGCCACTCATCAGTCATGGCTACGCCACAGCAGAAAGCTCAGTGTGTGATTTGGTTTATTCAGTCGAGTTCAGTGATCACAGTTCAGCGTAATTATCGACATGAATATGGGGGCGATGCACCTACTAACAAAACTATTCTGCAGTGAAATAATTACTTTCGGAAACAGGTAGTGTCTTAAAAATTAAGCTACCGAGTAGGCCTTCAGTCTCTGAACAGAATGTGGAACAGATCCGTACATTTTGTATTCGTAGCCCTAAAAAGTCATTGGCATGGCAAAGTTCGGAGTTGGAAATATCTAAGTCTACCGTGTACAAAGTTGTAACTTATTCTTGCCTCACACCTTGGGCGTTAGTGTAACTTTCTATAACTGATCTTTTATTTTTTCTCACAAAAGTCGTGCAGAAGATGTAGTTTTATCCGTTTTAACACAACTGACTTTTGTAGACCTCCGCACTAACTCTGAACTCTATCTTCAGCGGTTTAGAGAGACTATCAGAAGGGGTCGTTAAGTAAATACGGATGGGTAGGACGCCACTGTACTTAGGTAAGGTGTAAGAACAATAAATGTCGCTAAGAAAAATACAGGAACCTCAACGAATATATTCTGTTATTGGAATACAAGATTTTGTATTTTTAGATGGTACTACGTTTATCCTGAAATAAAATAAAGTAAACAAAATAATATTGGAGACAGCAATTTGCACCTCAAAATAAAAAAATCAATAAATCAGACAAGTTTTGTGCATTTATGGTATTTTTCTTATGTGTATTGGTGCATGGACACTCTACTTATTGAATTTATGCACTTCTGATTTATATATAATTTATAGAATTCAAAAATAAGTATGAATAGAGTAAACACTATTTCCTAAGTGCTTCTTTGGGTGTAATTAACCGTTTCTAAGTTTATAAAGAAATCAAAGTTCTTAAATATCAACACATATATTAACTGAAAAATATTTCTGATTTAAGTTGACAGATATTTATTATAAGTTTTCTGAATGTTCCATTAATTCTATGAATTTATATTATTAATCTTGGTCATTTTAAAAGCTTCTAAATCAAATAGGCATTATAAATATCATTAACAAATTTATAAGCTTTTTTGTCATTTTTTTAGTACTGACTAAACGACGTACATATTTACAAAATTAGTTTTATAATAAGATCTTTTAATTAGTAAACTTAAACTTTGTTAAATAGTTGTCATGTGTAAGCAAGTACTCGACTATATTATTTATAATGTAAATTCATAAAGAGTTTGTTAGGTAAACAATTTTATAAAGCATAATTTTAATCTAGAGCAAAGTTTGAAAATCTAAATTCATAATTAAATATTATCATTATGATGTTAGTTTCTATGGGTTCAAACTACCAAGGTTACGGTTTAAACATGACGTTGTAGGCCAAACAGATAATTGTCTTAACAAAAGAAAACTACATATCGACTTGGAACATAGAGTACGGCTGGTTACAAACCAATTAGCAAACAAACTCGACCCATATGTGGACTTCCAACATTGAACAAACACAAGAAAAAGCAGTTGTATACTTTGTTATAACAACGCTTCGTAAATTACAACCATAAAGAAGAAGGATAGAATCCTCGTAAGTTTCCAATGCATAAACGTTTTATACGCCATAAATTAACTTTTTCTTATAGTCATTGATCAGTTCTTTAGGGTTGTTTCTTTATTAAAACAAATCTTTCATGTTGAAAATGAGAAACGTATATATCTTATACTCAATAAATTAACGGTTTTGTACAACCATTATTACTTCAGTTCTTTAGTGTTGCGCTAAGGAAAACCAAATAAAAATTAGTTTGAATTATTTAAAAATAGAAATTACAAACCTCTAAACCTACAGATCGATGGACTGCACGAAAATGGATTGCAACTCGCAAGTCACCCTTTGATATCAATTTTCCCATGTTGACGCTAGAATGATAAAGGGTCGACTGGTTCGACTCGACAACAACCGCGACCTCAACACTTGAGTATCGAACAACCAGATGCGCAAAATCACGCAATGTCATATTACCTTGAAAATACTTTATGGAAATTCTGAATAGCTTATTCGAGTTTTAGCATGGTTTTAAAATACAAACCGGAGCATTTATAACTATGCACTTTATTTACTAGATAATTAGAATAAATTGACAATAATTGGGGTGTTTTGAAATTATGATACCTTCTTTAATTTTGTATGAGTTGTAGATGTACGATTCATATTGAATTATAAAAGTAAATTTAAAATTTTTGTACCACAACACATAATTTTTATGCGTTATTGTAGAAGAGGAAAAACAAACTGTTACAAAGTGATGCAATAGAGGCTTAAATTACGTAGGTGTAAGTAAGATTCAACTTCTGCATGATATGCTGCTGAATAGATGGGAAGAAACTGATCATCGTGTAGACGTGCCAAGGGCAACAAATGGTACACATATAGAACTTTATTAGGTATCAAAAAAAAACTTGAGAAGATTCTCTTTAATACTATATAGGTTTAATAACTATTATTTTAACTTTACTGTGTACAAATAAAACTTTAAATCAAGAAGTCCTTTTATAAACTGCCTGTATTATGTGTAATAGTTACTTACCAGATAAAAATCTTGGTATTGACAAATCTTATTCATCTAACGTGACAGGTTATTTATTCGCCAGTATATCAAAAACCTAAAACATAAATACAGGGTTAAATTTTATGAATTGTGCATGTCCAGTAGAATTGTTCTAAAAGTAAAAATTCTTTGCGAAAATCCAAGCTTCCGAGTCATGCTTCAAATGTTATTATTTTTACTATTACTATTACCGACTTTATTATTTTCAAAATCAATTATTTGAATGCAAGTGATAAGCGAGATTAAGGCCAAACGGCCCTGTTATACATCTAACTTATAGCCTGCAGATACATATTTATGTATAATATTGTATTGAATAGAAAAACCACCAGATAGACATGCACAATACACAATGTATAATACACGCATAAACAAACTATACTACACACACACACACACACACACACATGCGCGCGCGTTCACATTCAAGCATGCATTTGCATCAGACAGAAACAGGGTAGGCCGTAGAGTTTTAGCAAATTCATGAACGGCTGTTAGTGTCTTTGATGAGATAATCATACAATAATTTACAGAATTTTGTTTTTGAGTGGGTGTTGTTAATACTTTGTGGAATAGAATTCCAGAGAAGCGAACCTGTGACCAGGAACGAAGAGTGGTACATTTGAGAATGGTGGATAGGAATGGATAGTACATCCACTTGCCTAGTATTGTAAGTTCTGCGTGAAAGTAGGGAAAACTGCGATGATAAATATGACGGCAACTGTTGTATCAGTAGTATATAAATAAAAATAGCTAGGTGAAGTTTGCGTCTTGCATCAAGCTTAAGCCAATTTAATTGAGAGTAGAAAATGATTACTCTGACGTAATATTTTAAATCAAAAATAAAACAAATGCAATGTATTTTGTACGCGCTGTAAACGCATACGAAGGTCTGAACATAAATTTGTATAGATTAAGTCACAATAATCGAAATGGGGTAGTATAATAGCTTGAACTAGCATCTGTTTGAGTTTAAGTGGTAAAAAACGCTTTAGTCGCTTAAGTGTGTGAAGAGTTAAAAAACCTTTTTTGCAGACGTCAGATATTTGATCGCGCCAGGTTAAATTAGAATCTAAGAGGATTCCAAGATCTTTAACGGCAGAAGAAAGGGTGATAATTGATTTGTCTAGCGGTAGAGGAGGGACATCATCAAGATTAAGTTTGTTTAACATTTTTTGCGTCCACAGGAAGATTGCTTGACATTTTACTGGATTTATGGTGAGGCTTATACATGCATCCCACTCAAGTATTCTAGCTAGGTCATTGTTAACATCAGTAAATGCTTGAATGACATTGTTTGGATTAAAGTGATGATACAATTAGACATCATCAGCATTACAGTGGTAGCGACAGAATTTTAAACAGGTAGAAATATCTTGAATGTATAAACTAAATAGAAGGGGACCTAAGACACTCCCTTGTGAAACTTCTGACACTAGACTCCTCAAAGCTGAAAAAGTCTATATGTTGTGGTCAACTACTTGCTGTGTACGTTGTTAGCACCTTATGGACAAATGCTATTTATTATATATAATCAATTTCTACAACTCGGCTTCGCCTACAGCTCTGATGACTTCTAGAAAAACGTACATTTGTGAGGTGGAATTGAAAAAAGAATTCGAAGTTTGCTATCTACAAGATGTAAATGGAGAGATAAAGGAAAGACATCGATAAAGGCAACGAGGCTTAAAAACCAAATGTATTTAAAGATTAGAATAACGGAATGTTGGGTATTCACAAATCTGATCAAATGCTGTCCTACTACAGTTATTACGTTCCGTCCCTGTAATTAATTTAATTTAAAACTTCATAATCCAGTACAGTTTTCACAGTTATTTGTGTGTATTAGCGAATCCAACAGCCTTTGTCAATTGAAACGGTGGCTTATTCATCATCCTATAGAATTTGTGTTAAATATTCAATTACAAAATTTAAGGTACTTTGAATCTGTACTTATTATCATATGTTGACAACGTGCTAGATTTCAGGTTTTTATTAGTACGTGTAATTATAATTTAAATATAGCAAACTACTCTTTCAATATAATATTAAAACCTGGTGTCTTGCTTCAGAAATATTATAATACGTTCAAGAACGTGGTTTTGGATTGTTAAAGCATTTGTTTTAGAAGTATTGCATTCATTTAGCGACATGTTTTATCAATTGGGTTTCCGTGATCAGTTATTGCCTTTGTAGTTTTTAATGTGGATTATTCAATGTATGATTTTGATTTTGTCGGTTCCTTACTTAGAAAAGCATAAATTGGTTGTGCGAGCAATCTCAGTGGATACTTTTTTTAAGAAGCGGGAGTTTGTTTGTTGACATGGTAAAAGAGGTTAGAAAATAAGTATCTGCTCAAAAGAAATTCTGTCGATTTCTAACTTATAGTGCAAAATTGGAAATATTCGTTTTTTACTAATACGGAGGATATAATACCAGCTACTCACAAATGAAGATACACGTGAATTTCTGTACAATGTTGTGCGTGATTATATTCAAGACTTTAAAATAACATCATTAGCTGAAAAGCCGGCCATTAAAATATTGTTAAGCTGCTTTAGGAGGCAAATGCAGAACGCCTTGCTCAGCTATATAATTAAATTTACTTTGTTAAGGTTTCAGATATTGAAATGAATTTTGCTCCGCCTGGACTGTCGGAATGTGCCTACGGAGATCACTAGTATTGGTGGAGTATTTATTAATAATAGATTCTCACTGACTATAAAGTTTTTCTCTTATACATTTCTTTTAGGGTTGCTCTCCTGTTTGGAGTACAATTTGTTTGGGAAATTTGTGTAGAAACAATCGAGTAAAATATAATTACTTTAATTTCGTGTTGGGCAAATTCTATTGACGACGACCGCTTTTACTAGTATGTTTTAGACGTGTTTTTTTGCATTATTGTTTTTTTTTCAGCTCAAGCTCAAATGCTTTTCAGCTAGGAGCAGCTTTAATTGCAGTGTTCACTATTATATTAATGATCTTTTATTTTATTGAGATATAGACTCTGAGTAGGTACTTAGTTTGTGTACCGAAAACGGTCCACTATATATATTTGCGTAATTTTTGTTGTTCCATGATTAAAGGAAGGTATTATTTTATTTTAGCGAAGATTTTGTTATGCTATGTAATTCTTACGGGATAAAAACATTCCTCTTATAGGTTTATTTTTTATTTCTGTATGACTCAACCCACTCTACGACGTTTTTAGCTAGCACGTTATTAATTCTTATGATTCTCTTTATTTCTGTTGCGGTACTTGGTTCGGGCTATTGTTACTTTGCTTACTGTTTTTACTTTTCTCTTGCCTGCACGATTTACTGTATCACACAGTTCTTTGACTTGGTGGCCAAAAAAAGACGTGCATATCTTTGACATATACTTCCAAAATGCTTTTTCGTTGTTTTGCAATGCCAATAGAACAAACAGTTTGAAAATCATTTACAGTACATCGAGAACAAAATGCTAGGCAAACAGCCAGTGAAAGAATGCCCCTTTTCAATACATGGAAAGCATTCATTCTACTGAAATAACCAGGGCCCCCACTAAGCTAGGTCGTATTTGTACCCAAGAGAAAAACAAAGAGACCTGTTATATTGTGCTGCGTTTAATGAAAAACCAGTCTCATGCATGGAACAAGGCTTTAAAAATTTCATTTCCTTTATTTTTTTTCTAGATCTGCAATAAATAAAGAATAATCAAAGGACATTTTTTACATGCACCATTTTGACTTTATTTAACCTTTCAGCGGACGCCCACGCCCTCAAATCCAATGTATTTATTACGAATAAAATCGTAGCTGGCAACACAGAAGAAATTGTAAAGTATGAGATCTCTTGTAGTTGGCTTCAGAGTCTATAAAGCCAAGTGTGCGTTGTCGTATTGCACAGTCAACGCTATACTTTCTTTACTCTTTTCGAAGACGTAAGCGATAGTATAATGATTTCAACTTCTCATTGAGTCCTGGATAATCCTTTCTTTTTGAGATAAAGTGAACTAACTACTTTGATATCCTTAAAAGTGGATATGGGAATTCCTGTGGAAAATAAATAGAAGCCTAGGGCAAAACTTGGTATTCAGTATTTGAAAGATAAAGAAACTTCCCTTGGTAGGTAAAGCAACGAACGAACGACTCGACTAATATGGACGCCACTACATCCTGACGATAAACGACTGAAGCGAAACTTTCTAAGAGATGATGTAGAAACTCCTAGGGAAGATTTGCCGGAAAACTGTAACAAAAAATTCTACAAATATATACTTATTTAGACTCGAACCCTCTTTTGCCTACGATTTGCTGTACGGGTGGTACCTATTGAGGAAACAACTGAAAAACAAATATCATATCAAAGACATGTGGCACTTTATTTATTTTTAAAACAATGAAATAGTGTTACAGCACTATTCTATGATTTAAAGTGACTGATAGAGACTTTAAAAAAACACAGTGAGTGTATTCAAACCCCAATGAATGGATTCTTGGGAATATTTTTGTTGTCGATTATAAATTACTTCTTTAGTTATATCAATGAGCTCTTAAACATAGTCAAATGAAGGTCACAATTAGTATGTAACGGTATTTTATATAAGTACTATCAAAATAAAATACACCTTATTAAATGGTTTGGTACCATCTCATATATTGGTTATGATAACAAACTAGGCTATTTGAAATAGTAACACACTTACAAGTAATATAGTCTTCAAAAAAATGCTGTAAATAAATGTCTACTCCTAATATTTCTGAATATACTATAATTGGTGAATTTAAATAATCATTGAAATAATAAATACTACCTGTATTCATAACGTTTCACACGAGAGTAAAAAAAATTATGATAATAATAATTTGATTAAGGTCATAAAAACTTAATATAATAGCATAAGTTTGATGAAATAATCATTTAATTTGTCAAATTTAAAACGTTCTTTCTATCGTTTAAGATCAGTGATAAATTGTTTCATTATTATTTCACTTGACTCTTTGATGTAAAGAATTTGTATCGCAAAAATGTGTTACGTTCCATTTAGTATTTGAAAATTTAATGTCTCCTTACTTTAAGAACCATTATAGTTTCTACGCATTTGAAGCGCTTATTTAGGTAGCCAAATGTACTCGTACTTTATTAAATTCACGAGTTTGCTTGTCTATATTTTTTCTCGTTTTCTTATCTAGATATATAATCCTTACTAATTAGAATTTCATGAATGTTGCTAGTTTAATGGCAATTAGGTAAAGCAGCCGTGTTTGGCAAGGTCAGCACCTGATCAATTTTATTTCTATTATGCACGGGATTTCAGTGACTATTTCTTCAAAAAACAATTTTCAACTACATTGGTCAAATGAGTTTACTAGATATTTAGCGATTGGCCACGTTGGTTGTTTGCTAAATGAGGCAGTTGCAAATCCTTATGGTAAAAAACGTGCTTTCTCTGCATACGTGATTGGTAGGTAATTGAAAGGTAAAATTCCTTTAATATAAGTATTACTATTTTTAGTCTAAATTTTTACTCATTATTTTTCGATTCTTAGAACTAAGGTTTGCTTCCTTGTACCATAGAAGCTAACGATATCGTTATAACATATTTTGTCTGGTTACCGTATTATATGGAGATCAAGTTAAGAAGAGGTGGTTGACCATTGTAGCTACCCATACCCTTCACAACCTGCTGAAAAGAGTACTACATGGTGATGACCGACAACTGTTTACTTTACTCCTGAATGGTATACAGTACGCATACATTCAGGAAATGTTAAGAGAAAGGCTATAGACTAAGACTTATTTAATTATTTGGGGTTGTATCTTCAAATGTGCTATGCTTTTTTTGTGTATTTGTATATTTCAGTAGTTTGTGTAAGAATAAATTCGGTCTACATCAATATAGTAAGTAAGTAGTTAGATTATGTAAACTTCTGCCTCTGTATATGATTAGTATTAATTCCTAGTTGTGTTAATACAGATTGTTATTAATTATGGTGATTAAATTCACTTAGCATATTATCTTAAATTATGTGGCAGTATTTAATGGGGTGTATAGTTGCATAATTCTTTTGTTTTCAAAACACCCTTTGATGTACTTGTGACTAGATGTAATTAGTGTATAAGAAGGAGTGGGGATACAGATGCTTGCTCTACAATTTAATTTTTTTTTGCAATTCAAATTCCTGAAAATTATTTATTACAATTATATTTTATGTGCGTTTTGTGTTTAATTATTCTTGCAGGTACAGGTGTTCGAGGAAAAAGGACAATTGGCTAGTGTGTACTATCGGTTCATTCTATAGATCCCCACCCCCACTCCATCCCCATCACCGACTGTGGTTAGCGCTGCATTCGGTTTTTTGTTCTTTCTCCCCCTTCCTTTGTTACCCCGTAATGCGGACAAGCATTTCGTTCTGATTTTGTTCTTCTTTTATTGGTCCGCTCGTATTGCGGGTAACAGATGGCAGATTTTTTCTAGGCGAAAAGTGATTTTTGAATTTTTCCACTACTTTTTTTTGTCCATGTCGCTATTATATATTATTTATATTATTATTAAGTAATAAAGCTGTTTCTTTATTTATTTTAATGTTCTGCAGCATGACCATTATTTAATTCCAATCGGGGTAGTACGTTACTCGCCATTTCTTTATAAATTGTTCAAAGCATTCTGAATTATTGTGACTTTAGTTTGTAACATTATTTTGAAATGTTAATTAATAAACAGATTCATTGATTAATTAAATTTCATTAACTTGTATAACTTATAGGCAAAAATTTCATTATAAATTACTTTTATATTTTAGTTAGCATACCTCATAATAAAGACTAGGTTTAGAAATAGCTTAAGACTTAAATATTATAAATTCAAGCGGCAGTCATCATAATTTAATGGTCCTACCTTGCAAATCCGAATACAATAAGCCTTTTAAAGCTTATGTCGCTTATAGATTGACAAATATGATAAATTTAAATGGCATAGTACCTTTTAACGTAAACAAAGAAAAGCAATTTTCAGTGGTAAAACTTAATCTTCTTAATATTTTCGTTGATTGACAGCGGGTTATAGAAAACGAAACATCATAAATAGCTAAACTATTTCCAATTTGATTTGTTCAAAGAGTGCAAGTAATTTTAAGTAGTCTGGAGACATACATTGTATTTAAAATCCATTTCGGCTCAAGTGGGTTAACCGGTCTTTTGTTAATGGCAGACCTCTGTCGCCAATAGCTATGGTCCACAATTCAGTAATTAAAAATTCCAAAAAGATACAACATAGTTATACCATTAGAAAAATAATTGTTTCCGTGATCCTCATCTCCCAAGGGGTTGGATTTGGTTTCTGAAATCTTGTTTTTGGGAGGTTCTGTTAAGTCATTGGATAAGAGAAATATGACGTAAATAATGGTTGGAGTAGGGATTAATATATAACTTAAGGCTTTAGTCAAAAGAATAGAGATTCCAATGGTGTTGTTTGTTGTAAAAAGGTAGAAAGTCAGAAAAGTTTGCGGGTAGCTTTCTCCGGCAACACAGATATGATATTGCACTTAGTATCACGATAGTGAAATTGGAAAGGAGTAATTAACTTTTCTAGTTCGCGAGGGTTACGCCTGTGTGTTCGCGGATTTATCAGTGATATAAAGTAAAGAATAAAAAGCTTGTATGCGTGTGACGCACAAGTTAAGTTAAATTATCAAAAATATCCTGCCGGGTTCGTGTGCCATTCAATTATTTTATAATTGCAAAAAACAAGAGCAACAAGCGAGATTCTCTCCCCCAATTTACAAGCAGTTCTGCGTTGGAAGGCAAGCCGTCAAACAATGGACGATTTTTAGTAAGTAAGTTTTTATAGTTAAGTTAGCATGACCAATTTTTAGTTAATTTATTTGTTAGGACGTTTTGGTCATAAAGCGTAGGATAAACTTAGTGTAAAATTTATTATAAGATAAGTCTTTTCTATATAAAGCATTTGGGAATTACTTATGTACGTAAAATTATCATAATTCCATATCAACCATTCAATTAAATTTCTAAATTAAAATCAATGAATGTAATAGTTTCACGTTTATTGCCCTGGTGATTGAATAGTTTTTGTTTACTGTTGATTAAGTCAATATTTTTTTAATTTTTGATCATGAAAGGTGCATAAGTAGTCAAAAAGGCAAGAATTGATTAAAAGAAACAATTGTCCTCCTTGGGATGACAAGTCTCTCAAAGTTTTGCATGAACATTTGGACATTCTCGACTTGTCTGGCGCCCTTGGTAATTGTCATTAAGCCACAATATTTATGAAAGGTAAGTGCCAATTTTTTTTGTAGTATATTATATATTAATTTAACCCTTTCTGCAAAATTTTAACCTTCTATATGATCCACGACCTTCCGCTAGCTAGTGCCGGTGACCTCCCTTCAATTTTTGTTTTACAGGCCGCCCCCATTTTATAATTTTAATGAATAATATAGACTTAGTAGCTTTTCCGTCTGTAACAGGTTGTTATTGTTGGTTTCGTCGCAACGGTATGCTACGTTTATTATTATCTATTTTCATAAACGATTAACGTACATATTTGAATACATTGGTTACGGCTTGAACGTCTACCTTTACTCACTAACTACTAACGAAGACCTCTTGTCTTGGACTTGTTCCTCCCACTCTTGTCTGCATAAACACCTTAAGGCAGCGGATCTTTTCTAACAACTACAATGCATGTTCCAATCTAAATTGTTCAATACTTGACCTAAAAATTCCAGTGCTTATACGAATGGGATTTTATTAAATCCTATTTGATTTAATCCGTTCGACTAAAAAGTTGTCTCGTATTTGCTGTTTAAGCCGATTGCTCATAAATCCGGAAGGGTTTATATCGAAGTGTTTAAGTGCATTAAAAAGGTATAAGCGGATTCAGCTGGGCGATATAAACTGGGTCTTATAAACATCTATCAGTTTGTACTTTATATGTGGGAATTGTGGCATTCAATTGCTGTACAACATTCACAATAAGGTGTATGAAATCTAGAGAATATTTTTATTCTAAAGTAGTTGGAGGCTTGGTATAACGGCATATAATGTGATAAATAAAAAGATAGTTTGCAGACACATGTAATTTGTTATACTGTATTAAACTTGATGCACAATAGAGAGGACTTCCGTCTAAACCCTTTTTCTTATTGAAAACAAAAAACTAAATTGACGGTATCTTTTGATCTCTCTGTTGCCTGACCATAAACAACACCTACGTTAATTGGAGAATAATTCATACCACAACAAGCATTTTAGAAGTTGCATCATCTCTTCGTTTCAGATTATTTATAAACTATTTGGACTGAAGCATTAACAGTAAGTTCACTTTATGACATCTACGACGTTACAACATGGTTCTACTTTTTGTCACTATGTCACACGTTAGGATGTCGTGGACCTATTTAGTTGGTTGACGACCACCACTGAACGTTTTCTGATCTTGTTAAAACCGCCGTAACGTAAGTCGAATTCAAACGTCAAATGGACGTTCTTCTATAACGTGCAAGTACATTAGTGGAGTTCCGACGTCTTATTGAGTATATACGGAATGACCACAGTTTGTAACATTAACCACGTCAGAGTCGGTAAAACAATAATCGCTAGTCGATAAAAATTAAAACTAAAGTTCATGGTATATCATTAAATATTTTTTGCCACGTTGCTGGATCAATAGTTGCAAATAATCCATTGTCATTCTCTTCTAACATGCTTTCATTAATTGTAAATAATTCAGTCAACTCCAGCGATGTATATTAAGTTTCACGCTTTTCTGATGTGCCTCCGTTATTTGTAAATGATTCACTTAACTTCTACGTTGCACTTTCATGCCCTTCAATATCTGCCATGCCATGGTGGATTGAGTTTAAGAAAGAATTTCGTTGTCTTTTGTCTACTTCTCGTTTTCCCCGTCTTCATTTTCTGTTATGATGCCAAGGAGTCTTTTTCTTCTCACAATTAACCTCACGACTAGACAACTTGCCTTTCCTACCCGAACAGTCTGACGATCAGTCATAATTTTGAATTACAACGGGTATGGTAAAAAATTGACTGGAAAATATGAACAATAAAATTAACACTTACTTCTAACCCGCATCTATTAAAGTATACTGATATTGTAATATATGCAGCAGTTGATATGCAGTAATTGCTACATTATTCACTGGAGTACGTCGACTGATAATTACATGTAGTGCAATTGAATTTCCACTGTGATAGCATGTGGTACACACCAAAGTCACTATGTACACTGAAATTATTAAAATATAAGTGGATTTTAATCAAAGTCAACCTTGTTTATATCGGATCTGCAATAATTACAAAAACCCCTAAATGAAGTAGAATTATCTTAGATCACGTTATCCCATATCTTGTAGCTGTCAATCAAGTCATTGCGTTCTATAAGTGGTTTGTTGTACCATATCGCCCGTTCATTCAACGATGTTTTATTTATTTACCAGACAGTCCGACGTAGAATAAGTATTGTAGCCTTCCCACTTAGAGTGTACTACGTATCACTTCAATAGCTGGAAAATGCACTGGCTTAAAAACCGTGTGGATTAGGTTAGCGCATGAAATCGTTCAACGTGCTCCAATGCTACGCTATTATAATAACAAATGTTAGTAGAAAGTTTCACTCACCTCGCAGCATATGTATCAGAAGTCAACCGTAACAGGCGAGAAGAAAGGTAGGAAATTGCCTGAAGTTGAAAAACACACTCGCTATCACCTCCCAAACCTGCAAAGGTTGCCTTAACGATAAAATCTGACGCAACACTCGCGAGCAATAACTTGGAAATTATGAGTATATCACACAGAACGCAATCCTTAATTCAAACAACACGCAAATTATTTTTCTTGGCGTTAACAGTGTGGTCTCGAACACATCTAACACTATACATAGGAGAAAGGAGCTGTCAGCCACTGATAATCAAAGAAGCCAAATGCGCGTAAATTGTATCACTGCTCTAATCTTTTGATTTGAATAATTTACTAAAAGTATTACAAGGCCTTGTATTGAAAATATTTTGTTAAATAAAGTGGAGCCCTGATTGTCGCGGAGCTACTACGGCTACGACGTAGTGCTGTCACCGCACAATCTGCACACTCATCACGTTGCGAGCACGAAGCAGCATAGTCTCAAATAAATCTCTTAACATTACGATTTTCAATTTGAAAATTCATAAATAAATTGAGAAAAGTTCGGAACAGGAAGCTTTGCCTGGAGTGATACAATTTTGCACCAAACTTTTTCTGAATAAACATTGAAATAAAAAACCTATGCATATATGTTTTACTTGTTAGCAAAGAGCTTTGACTCTCAAGAAATTTACATTAGTAAATTACATTTGTGTGTAGGGAACGAGTTGAAAGTAATGGGTAATAAGCTGCCTAAGTATATTATTTTAACCTAATGTACGTTCTTCCTGCTTCATATACAAGAACTATGGAAATAAAAACGATGGTTACCTTGTGAGCAGCATACTAATGAAGTGTTTAATAACCCTGTTGGGTTTTTGCTAC
This sequence comes from Platerodrilus igneus, assembly GCA_036346225.1. NCBI lineage: Eukaryota > Metazoa > Arthropoda > Insecta > Coleoptera > Lycidae > Platerodrilus > Platerodrilus igneus. The sequence goes on from JARFIW010001535.1 coordinate 4,895,301, forward strand.
GCTCGCTGTGAAATATAGATTGGATATTAACTGTTTAACTGTAAATGTCAAGGTAAAAATGACAAAAAAGGAAACGTACTTTATATTGTAGAAATGAGTGTTTACTGTGTTAAAATAGCGAAGTTTGTAACAAAATGATTTCAAATGACTTATGTCAAATCAAAACATATATAGGAATTTCTGGCAATCATAAATTACAAAAGAATTGAGTACTTATGCCTTTTTTTTTACTCTTGAAGATAATTTGCTAATTGAATTTATTATTGGTCATCCACAGACCAATAAACTGAAACGATGTAAATCAGAATATATATATATATATATATATATATATATATATATATATATATAGGTAGAACTATAACCTCTTCGCCCAAAAATTTTCTTGGAACCATCCGTAAGAAAAACGCTGTAATTGAAATCAAATTAAAATAATGAATTAAATACTTTTGTCTTACTACCGTTAACAGAGAAAGCAGAGCTTACGTGGGACCTTCTCGTTCAAAAGCTTAAATCTAAGATGGTTATACGCATATTACACTCTCTATTCCTACCAAAACCCATGTTGCTTGTTTCGAGAACCGAGAACGAATGCCGTCCGATTTGACAAACTAATGAATCGACCTTACGTTGCTGTCAATTGAACAAAATTCAAACAACCATGCGGTAAAGCATTGGCCTTTAATATTTATTTTAAATAATTCTCGACTCCTAATTGGGTAATATTGTAAACGTTTGGATAGTAATTAAGATTAAGAAACTAATTACTGAATCGAACAACTAGAACACTGTATTGAAGCAAAAAATCTACGCATTTATAAATCTCAGCAAAAAGACTTTACACTCTTCAAGAGAAAGCAATTGAAATACAGTATATAATCTTATCCCTGTCTTAACATGCATAATGAACACATTAAGGCCCCACGTAAGCTCTGCTTTCTCTGTTAACGGTAGTAAGACAAAAGTATTTAATTCATTATTTTAATTTGATTTCAATTACAGCGTTTTTCTTACGGATGGTTCCAAGAAAATTTTGGGCGAAGAGGTTATAGTTCTACCTATATATATATATATATATATATATATATATATATATATATATATATATATATATATTCTGATTTACATCGTTTCAGTTTATTGGTCTGTGGATGACCAATAATAAATTCAATTAGCAAATTATCTTCAAGAGTAAAAAAAAAGGCATAAGTACTCAATTCTTTGGTAATTTATGATTGCCAGAAATTCCTATATATGTTTTGATTTGAAACAGATGGCTTCCTTGTGATATCTTGTGAAATTTCAACATTAGCTTAACAACTCGAGGTAAGCGAATAGCTTTATACTTGCTCTCTTACCAAATGTTCGTTTCGAAGTTTTAAAAAAGTCAACATTATATTTACACAAGAATATTAACTAAATAGCTATTTGTTTATATTAAAGTGTAGTTGGATTTCCATTGAAGGTATTAGAGCTTACGTTTAAAGGAATTGTAAAACTGGTTTGCATTAAATAAATAATTAATAAAAGTTAATATTTCAAACTCAATATCTTGTTAAAAGAATTCATACCTTCAGAAATGATTAATAAACCTTTTTGACGAATATTTTAAAGAACTGTTTAACTTTGAAGTGACGTTTAACATATAGTTCGAAAACCTGCAAACGTCAAATACTTTTACTCTAAAATTTAAAATACTAGTTGTCGTATCAATAATTTTGTGAGCCCGAATATATAGATCTGATATAAAGGGACCTCGTAATTATGTTGCATAAAAGATTATTATTTTATATGAGTTTAGTAAGGAAAGTATACTCTACTAAAATTAAATTTGTTGCCGCTTTTTGAAAGCTTTTGCTTGTATACAAATAAATGTTGTATACTTTCTAAATGAAATTATTAAACATAAGAATAAATACAGATTTTTTAATCGAACAACTTAAGCTAAATATGCAGTTTTATTTTGGACAACCGCGTCCAAAAACATCTTAAAGGGCGTCCAAAAAAAGGGAAACTTAATACAATTCTCTGATCTATATTGCTGAATAGGTGACATATTAGTAATGACCTTGCGGTAATCATTTTTACAGTGTGTAAAATCAAAATTAGTCAGTATACTACTTGGCTTTTATATAAGTAAGAGTTTAAAACAACAACCTCTTTGGTAGTCTTGTCTTACAGTAATCCTCAAATATCTTTAATAATGTGGTTTGGTAATAAATATATTTTATTACAGAAAATGATCTTATGTGTTGTTTCTTTTGCAATAGCAAGGTAGTACGAGCACGCCTACTGTGCCCTTTCTTTGCCCTAACTATATTGTTATAATACAGGTGTGACGCACTTCTTTTTGGCTTTTCCATAAACAATCATCCTACGAAAGTATATTTGTAAATATTCTTACGCATTGCAAAGACATTATAATTTGAATAAGGGCCGCTATACTTGCGGCCACGTCCCCAATGCTCCACCCGGAGGTACTATATTGGGTTTAAACGCGAAAATAAACGTGCTTCTTATTAATCCTAATTTCATAATTAATCCACCCTAAATAAAAATCTAAATAAAAATCTAACAAACCTAACAAACTCTAACAATCTAACAAACCTAAAAATCTGACAAACTGAAACAAAACTAAAAACAGGGTTTAAATAATGGTATCCCTAGCGCTGACCCCAAGGTGTGTGTACCCGATCAACAAAACACAAGTAAAAATGAGAGGGGGAGGGATCCGTAATACCGGATAGCAGACGCTGGCTCTGCTTACCAGTGCGACCTGAAGAGTCGTCTTAAAACTATCCAAATCTAGCTAACTAATTTAAATCCATCCCTAGCTTTCCCTATTATTCCCTAACTGATTTATATTATGATTACAATCTTCACAATTCTACTCTTCCTTCCCCAATATACACTGCAACCAAAATGGCGACAGAACGTCAAACAAAAAAAATATGCCACAAAATACTACAATACATGCTAATAAATATAAAGTGTAAATATAAAATATAAATAAATAAAATTATATAAATATATAAATAAATGTCTAATAAGCGTTAAGCATATATAGCAGTGCACAAAATAGCAAAAGCATCACTCTATTTATCAGGTGCACTCGCACAAGCATTATGTCGGCTAGCGCCATTACGCACAAAACGTGCTTGTTAAATTATTTCAAAACAACTAATTAATGTAAATCAATGCTTGTGCGAGTACAGCCGCCACAATTTAAGTCTTACCTCGATAATAAAATTCTCCAGCATACGAAGATCTGGTCGTCTGCCTACATCTAACTGTAACTTACTTCTAAGGGGAAGATGGGGTGCACTGCTAAAGTCCTGGTGGGTATGCACTAAATGTCCTGGGGGGATTACTATCACTTCACTTTCAAGTCCTGGGGGTGATGCGCGGTTTCACTCTATTTTATTATCTTTGTTTATTTTATTGATTTAATTTAATGAGGGTCTCTGATTTATTTGTTATTGTTTATTTGTTATTATTTATTTCCGATTTCCCGATTTTCCGCACATAATTATGAAGATAGGCAGTGATTGTATTAATGGTGTGGGGGTTTCTCGTGCATATTGGACGTTTGGGTATAATTATCATGTTTTTTTTTGTTTTTTTTTAATATCAGGTTTTGGTTATATCTATGCTCGTATCCTTACTCACGCCAAGTCAATCTAAAATTTTCCAATTCTCCCACCAACCCCACCGAATTCTACACGCGGTTGTCATTGTCTAATCTCGCGACCCTTCCCGCAAATTCTTTTAAGGCTGTCCAGAACGCCTTCTGGTTGACCACTTCCCCCGACTTCCTCTAGACTCTTTGGCTATGCCAGACCTAGGATAGCTAGTTTGCTATCAGTCAACCCTCGATTTCCCGCCTCAAGCGGGCAGTCGAAGAGCACGTGCTCTGCGCTTTCCGCAGCGGTCGCTGTTGGTTAAACCGAACCTCTGTAAATACGCCTTCAAGGCGCCGTGCCCTGTTATCAACTGCACCATTTTGTGATCGAGTTTAACCTCGATCCTACCTCTAGCTTCTATGCTCGGTATAAATTTGTGGGTCAACCTGACCGTGGCAGCGTTGTTCCACCTCTCTTCCCATTGTTGAATTGACATTTTGCGCAGCTTCCTTTTAATATGGGACCTCGGTATCGACGAATGTGATATCCGAAAGTCGCCCGTCGCGGTCTCTTTAGCTAATTCGTCAGCCCTATCATTCCCTACGTTACCATCGTGCGACCTACCCCAACAGAACTTTAAACGTCAAAACTCGAGCGCCGTATGCGCTATCCTCCAGACGTCCGCCTGGAGGTCTGTCGAGGTGTTCATGTTTGTTAAAGCTGTCAGCGCTGATTTACTGTTGCTGATTATATAATATTCATCTCTGCCCACGTGGTTTATTACGTAATCGATTGCCTCTCGTATGGCTACCAATTCGCACTGGAAAATAGTGCTCCAGTTTGCGAGTTTGGTTTAAAACCGAAACATCTCCCTTTCCTGCTTATACACGACAAACGCCGCGCCTGCTTGCCCGTCATCCATGCGTGAGCCGTCCGTATAAATTCTTATACCCGTCGCGTCCCCATCTCCTTCTACAAACTCGATTCCTCTAATATCGGCCGGGTGTCCCAACTCCGATACAACGATCTTTCGTTCTACCTTCCTATTACCAAGATAAATATCTTCGATAATTTTGCGCCCTTTCCCTATATTTATCAATCTCCTATCTGTAATCTCCCTAACGACATATTCGATAGGAACAGTCCTACTGATCACCAGGACCGCCTCCGTGGAGGTGTTCCTGTACGACCTGGTCGCTTTCACAGCGGTTATGCGTTGTACGCTATTCAATTGACGCATCTCCCGGACTTTACAACCTTCCGCCAATACATCACGTAAAACGTATTTAGTCCGGTTTTGATTGCAGCCGTCGTTAGAAATTCGTTTGATAAACTATTTAATATAATTCCTGCACACGCCCCATTATTTATTATTATTCCGCTGCGCTGTCGTTCGCTGTTCGCGTTTAAGACGGTAAACCCCTCTCAAAACCTGTTATTTTATGGCTATACAGGTGCGGTTCCTGTATGAGCCCGATGTCGATTTTGTTTTCGTTCATTAATTTAACGAAATTATTTGTGGCCCCTTTGCCCTTGCCTAAATTAATTTGCGCACATTTAATTTTCGAGCTTCTCGGAATATCGTCTAATGGCCTAGGATCCATAGTCGATGTTCCTGGTGATGACTGCCTTCAAACGCTGCATCGTTGGGCACTGGCTGGACTTGGCGTCGTGACGAGTGTCGACCCTGACACTACCAACCCTATTGTTCGACCTCGCACAAACAACACAACAAGAAACTGCCCGCCTACAGTTCTTGAACTCATGCCCCACTTCGGCGCAGTTACCGCAAAACTGCATCCGCTCCTTACACTCCGCTGACCTATGACCGAACTCGTAACAGCGATAACACTGCACCATCGAGAAGTGATCACGAGCCCAGACCTTACGCCAACCCAGACTGACCGAATCCACCAAGAAACACCTCCTAGCCTCCGGCGACACCTCGAAAACAACGCTGGTCAACGGATCTCTGGGTCCCTTGCCGCCAAACCGAAACTTCTCCTTGACCTCCTCCTCGAACCTAAGCCCCCTGAAGCGGGGGTTGTGAACAATCAACCTCTTCACGAGCTCTTCTTGCTTCATCTCCCTCTCTACCCCAGGGAGCACGATGCGCGGCCTCCTCTTCTCAATGGTCCTCGCGGTCAGACCCTGACAAGCCCCGCCCACCGTCGACTGCAACCGCTTGGCGTCCTCCCGATCAGCACACTCCACAACAATGCCACCCCTACGCGTCCGACGTGCTCCAACAACAACAAACCCATCCTTGGCCGGATCAACCTTCTTCTTCAACGTCGCCATGACGTTTTCTTTGACCCCTGGATTGGCGTCAACACGAACCGCGACCGTCGACGCTGCCTTCTTCGCCACTGCACCTGCATACGAAGCTACCCCTGGGACCAAACGACCTCTTAATCCCCCCTACCCCACTACGACCTGCTCCGTCCTCGCCGCTGCGACTGCTACCTCCGCCACAGCCTCCTTCACCTCGCTTCGCACCATCCTAAGACCTCTAACCATCCCCAAAAGCTGATTCGCAACGTCTCGGAACTCGTCCGCGGCGTTGCGAATCACCTTCCTGTCGTCCACGGCGATGGTTGCCGATGTGGCAGGGACCCGCTTGTGTATAAGGCCGTGCGCCTTCCTCGCCCGGAACATCAAGAGATCCAGTTCGTCTAGATCGCTAGTCGCAACGCTTCCGTTGCTGCTAGTCGACCCGCGACGCTGGCCTCTCGAAGTTGCGGACGACCCAGGCCCGGCTCCACACACAAGGGGCGACGGTCCCTCCGACACAGACTCCCTCTGCAACACGACTATCTCCCCGTTGAGCTGCAACTCCGACTTCTCTTCCCTAACCACGACCTCCTTTTCTCCGACCTTATCGACCGCCCCAGTCTCCGACTGCTCAGCCCTGACTGACTCCGACCTACCACCCCTCTTGTTCTTCGGCAACAGCTCCTCATCTCGATGTACAACCATGCTGAAAAATCTGATAACAAAAACAACAAGGTCAAACAAAAACCAGATTAAAATGCCCTGACGACACTTAATAAATTCGAAGCTAAGATGTGCAGCTAAACGGCAAAACAACAACAAGTACAGAACAAAAACGCTGCTCCAATAAAAGACCTAGATTTCAAATGACCCTTAAACTTATCTGTTTTTATTTATTTATTCAAATTTTATAAACCGCCAAATGAAATTTCAAATTTATGAGAAATAAAATAAACACTAACGTCAAAATAACAAGGAGGACGAAATAAGATAGCAAGCCCAACAAATATACGCAATTAAAAATCTACTATAACAAAACTGTTTATTTGATCAGTTTTTTCTGCTACTGTAATATTCGTGTTCTAATATAGGTTAAGCGAACAGCTTGGAGTTTTATTAGTATTTGAGTATGTTCTAAGTTAGTAAGTAAAGAGAAAAAAAGGTGTACACAAGATTTTGTCAACCAGTATTGCAGGAATTTAAAAACCATTTAACATCATCTCTTAGACCACTTATTATCTAGCGAGATTTAAAAACTCCAAGTGAGTTGGTGCTGAACCAAAGGCTATTTAATTGTAGGTTCAGATACATTTCTAAGCAGATAAAAGTATTAACGTTGGTATACCTCCAACGCTTTGTTTTTGTTTTCATAGAATTTACCCCTCGCCACTGCAAGCTAGTGGATGCACTGTAACTGTTACGTCTCCGTGGTAGAGTAAATTTTGTTTCGGCATTAGCGTCAATTCAATATGTAACAAAGCTAAAAACACACAGCAAGATGTACCAAGGGTATTCTCAAAATTTTGCTAGAATTTTGCAAGACGTGGGAATGCAACTATTTTCTTAATTATAGCTTTAGTCACACGGACGGAAACGAAGAAAACGCTAAGGTTGCAGTTAACAATAATTAAACTAGGGAATTGATTGTTTAATATGAGCAACATGCTGATAAAACTAAGAAATGTTAAAAGTTTATGCGCTAAATTATAAATCCTGAAGTTAATAAACACATTGGGAATCATGTGTTTGGTTTATATCCACATATACATTAAAGGGAGACATTGCAATTTACTTTATAGAAGAATTAATAAAAGTTTGAGAACAGCGATAGATATCTATACAAGTGCAAATTATTACAGCACAGACAATGTATATAATTTCTTAAAAACTTGTTTTAATTCTGTTAGAAGGAACAAAATAATATTTGCAAAAGTTGGTATCGATTTCCAAATTGTGAAAAAGCTAATAGGTAGGTTAAAAAGCAGTCGCCTTCTACTTTGTAATAGCTTCCTTCATTGGGCTGATTGAAAGAACGCAAATCAAAAATTGATGGCACTACAATTTAAGTTATTCGAGGAACTAAAAACTTGGGAAAATTGTAGTCCCTATTCACTCTGTGCTACGGCAGTAGCCAGTCTGCACGGTAAGAAAACTATCCTAAAGTGTTTAAAGCAACATTAGTTAGATGCATGTGAAAAGTTTAAATTAAACTAGGTGACGAAAAGAATAATCTTTGAAGGGTTCCTGTATTACTCTCCAATTAGACAGGTATTAAAGTAATATATTTCATCGTGTAATAGAAGGTAATAATATTTCACAAATTTTTAATACACACAAATGATTAACTCAATTAATAAATCAAGCTTACCTTTATGAATTTAGATAACTAAGTTAAAATAGGACTATTAAATTCTTGTAATATTCATTTCTTCCCAGAAATTGCTATGTATTGTTCCCCTAACTACGGATGCATGGACGTATGAGTTTCGGCGGCCATTCTTCACCAGTGGCAGTATTGTAGATAACCTACAACATTTAAAGCGGAGAACACATAAGATAGTAAGATGGAGAAAAAGGTAGGAATTTCACAGGTATATAACTGCATTATACTGCATATCCTGGTTACTTCGTCTCTACGGTAAGGTAACCCAGACTAATCTGCCAGATCACGGCGGTTATTCACACCAACTTCTCTAGATCGCATGTTTTCATTGGTTGAGGCAATGCCGCACATACTACGAAGCATAAGAAAACGTATAATTTAACCACCCATTTAAAGGAAATATATAATAATTGTAATAAACTATTCTAGCCCCTGCTGGGAGCTCAAAACCACATTTTTAATGCGTCGCATCCTACTTATACTAGCTAAATTGTCAAAACTTTTTTAAGTCCTATTTAATATCGATGTATTATAAGAATATGCGGAATATAATGGTCATTTGAATGCATTTGAAGAATATTCGTATAACATGTTGTCTGAGATTATTGTTATATTTCTGATTTTTGTCAACTATTATAATTATTCGATAGTACAAAAGTAGGCTAAGAATTGATGCAAACATAAACAACATAATCTACAAAAACGCGCATTTTGAAGTCACAATCCCCCTTTATACGCAAACCCATCTTGACTAGTTCGTTTTGAATAGTAAAACCATGAAGACGTGTTCCAGTGCTATGTCAACGCGTGTTAAGTAGCACGCTGTTATCGAATATTTTACTGTTGAAAATGTAGCTCGTACTGAGATTCATCGCCCTTTAAACGCTGTATATAATGACGATTCTGTTGATAGGTCTAATGTAAACCGATGGATATTAAAATTTCGTGGTTGCGAGCCTGGAAAAGCCATAACTGTTGATGAAACGCGCAGCGGACGTTTGATCACTATCACAAACAATTAACATCGCCAACTCGTCAAAGATTTGATTCACAATGACTAGTGAATCTCTCAAAAGTGTATTGCGAACCAAATTAGAATATCGAAGCAACGTGTCGGCTTCATCATTAAACAATTAGGGTACAGTAAAATCTGTTCACCCTGGGTACTTCTAAGAGGTATTACGAAATTTGAAGTTTGAACCGATTCCACACCCTCCGTATTCCCCCAGATTTCGCGCCTTGCGACTTTAATTTTTTCCTCTACTCAAGAGAGACCTCAAAGGTAATCATTACACCTTGGACGATGAGGTGAAGGCAGCTATAGTGCCCTAAATTCGAGAGAAGTCTGAAAAGTTCTTAAGTAACAGGATGAATGAATTTGTTCAACGTTGTGAGCAATGTGATAGACGTAACGGTGACTATGTTCAAAAATAAATATATGATTTTGAACCTTAAGAATTATACTTTCATTTAACTTTTGCACGATCTAGCTAGTTGTTTTTGTTCGTACAATTATGCAACTTAATATAATTTTATGAATAGCAGTAACAGAACGTCTCTTCCAACTTGTAAGCTATATGTATGAGACAGGCGAGATACCCAAAGATTTCAAACGTAGCATCATAGTAACTATACCAAAAAAGAAAGGCGCGGATAGATGTGAAAATTTTCGAACAATAAGTTTGACAGCACACGTGTCAAAAATATTAACTAGAATTGTGCAAAGACGAATGGAAAAACGAGCTGAAGAAATACTAGGAGAAGACCAATTTGGGTTTAGGCGAAACAGGGGAACGCGGGAGGCTATTTTAGCTCTGAGAGTGATAATGGAGAAAACAATAGAAAAAGGGGAAAGCATGTATATAGGGTTTGTAGATCTGGAAAAAGCATTCGACAATGTAAATTGGAAAAAATGTTTGAAATACTCAAAAGATTGGAATGAGTTATAGGGATAGACGAATAGTACATAGCTTATACAAAGAGCAAACAGCAGTAATAGAATTAGAGCAGGAACGTAGAGAAGTAAACATTAGGAAAGGGTGAGACAGGGATGTGCCCTATCCCCATTGATCTTTAACTTGTACATAGAAGAGGCAATGAATACTGTCAAATGCAGGAAGACATTTGGAATTACTATGCAGGGACAAAAATTGATATGCTTAGATTTGCAGATGATATAGCGGTATTAGCGTCTAGCAAGGAAGAGTTAGAAGCGGCTCTTAATGAAATGGAAACGGTTCTGACAGAGAGATACGGTATGAAAATTAACAAAACTAAAACTAAAGTTCTAGTTTGCAAAGGTGGGGAAAATAAATCAAAAACAAGAATACAAGTATCTAACACGAACTTACAAGAGGTTAAGGATTTCTGCTACCTAGGAAGCCAAATAACGCAAGATGGGAAAAGTACAAAAGATATAAAACAAAGATTAGCACAAAGTCGTGCTACATTTAACAAGAAAAAGCAACTACTGTGCTCAAAGACCACAAACATAGAAACAAGGAAAAGATTGCTTAAAACATATGTGTGGAGCACAGCACTGTACGGCTGTGAAGCCTGGACAGTAGGAGAAGCGGACAAGAAAAGGTAGAAGCCTTTGAAATGTGGTGCTACAGGCGTATGATGAAGATATCATGGACAGACAAAGTTAAGAACGAAGAGGTACTGAAAATGGTAGGGGAAGAAAGAAATATGTGGAAAACGGTAAAAAATAGGAGAGATAGGATGATAGGCCACATACTACGGCATGAGGGAATAGTGCGGAATATATTAGAAGCAGAGATAGGAAAAAAGAGAAGAAGAGGCAGACCTAGATTAGACTACTGCACACAGATAGTAAAAGATGTATGCTGTAGAGGTTTCAGGGTAGATGTGTAGGCTAGCCCAGAATAGAAATCAATGGAGGTACGCTTCCAACCAATCCCAAGATGGATAAACTAATGACGAAAAGATAACTGTGCTTAAACATGATGATTATTATAAGTAACTACAAGAATTGGTTGGGCAATATTCTCGAATAATGTTAAGTGTGTGAAAGGATTTACTGGAAAACCATTATTTCGGCAAATGTCTAAGTGTTGGGGGATCTTGGTAGCCACAGGTTGCTTAACCTCCTTCACTGAATCTCGGTAAAATAGGGTATAAAAGTAGAAAACAATAGAAAGGGAACGAGCTGAATACACATGCTGTGTGAGAATTTCAGGGAACTATGTAGGCTAGCTCAGAATATAAATAAGTGCAGGTGCGTGTCCAACCAGTTTTGAGACGGAAAACCTAATGACGAAAAAATAAGCGCAGATAAATCTGATGATTAGTATAAACAACTAGTTGTTGGTTGCGAAATACCTGCAACTAATGTTGACTGTGCAAAAAGATAAATTGGAAAATATATTAAATCACCAAATGGTTAAGTGTTGGGGGAACTTGGCAGCCACAAGCTGCTTACTTCCCTTCACAACCATTGAAGGTCGGAGAAATAGGGCATGTAACTGTAAAACAATAGAAAGTGATCAAACTGCATCTAACAAGAAAGAACAGCGCCTATGAGGAAAGACAACAAACATAGAATAAGAAGAAAATTGTTGAAAGCATATGTGTGGAGCACAGCACAGTATGCCTAGGAAATACGGGCAGTCTGAAACGCAGAGAGAAAAACGGTAGCAGCCTTTTGGAATGCTGTGCTTCAGATGTATGAGGACGATAGCATGGACAGACAAAGATAATAACAAATAAGTTACAGAAATAGTAGGGGAACAAGGATATCTGGGGAAAAAGAGAAATAGTAGGGCGGAATACGTTCTAAGGCATTTTTGGGGAATAGTATGTGATATATTACAAGCAGAGATAGGAAAAAAGAGGTAGATCAGACAGTTATAGATGCAAACTATGCATATTTCAGGGAAATCTGTAGGTTAGTTCAGAATAGGGAACAATGATGGTACGCGTCTAACCAGTTCTAGGACTGAAGACCTAATGATGATGATGATGAATAGCTTTGAGTTTCCCTTGTTTAATATCTTAATGTAGCACGGTTATTGTATAACCTTTATTATACCTCTACTGCTTGTCATTAATAAGTCAACTTCTATTAATTAATTAGGAACTTCTACATTAAATTAAAATAACAAAAAATAATGAATTCATAACAAATAATACTAATATACATTTAAGTACATAGTTGATACATTAACGCTTAATTAAACTGAGGCAACACCGAACAACATAAAGTATATACATTTTTTCTAGTGTTGTCTGATTATAGGTGTGCGAGTGTATACAAGATTCAACAATGTCACTTGGGAGTTTGTCTCTCAATATCGCTGTATGTTTGTTGTGGTTTGTTTAGCATTCTTCTTAATCTTCTCTGGGAATTAAACCACTCATAGTTTTTAAAATCATCTTTATGTACGTTTCGATTCATGATCTATGTAAATAAGGATTTTCTAGAGAAAAACCTTTACTTATTACATTTAAAAAGCATAAGAACGAAGCCCTCATTAACTATGTAATTAAGTTCCGTGTATTGCATTTATTGTAGACTGAAAATGGACTGTATATACTTCTAAAGCAGTGACACATTTCATTTCGTATGTTTCTAAAAGACAAATTATAAAAAGTAATGCAATCCTCGTTAAAGTAAAGCATATTTTCCGTGTGTAGATATATCATTTAAAACAAAAATAAAATATTCATTCTCGTCAAACATACCATTGTATGAGTTTTAAATAAAACGTGCCATTCTTACAAAGAAGTTAGTTTCGAATTAATTCCAGAAGTTTTAAATATTTAATAAAAGAATACCCTATTTACTAGAGTTCGAAGCATCTTGGCCATTAATAAATAATCAGTGAAGTGTTATTGGCCAATCACATCCACAAACGAGGTGACAAAGGACTGACAAATTACTCACCTACTAATTAAAGAGAATTTTTGTACTTGTTAGAGGAAATATTTCTGTTTTTGTTAACAAAGATTAGGTAAGGATTACCTTACTAATAATTTAGGAATAGATTTATGAATGAACTTAAACTGTAAACTGATTTATAAATTTCTTTGTATGAAAAAACAATATTTTTAAATGCATAGATATATCTTGAGATTTGTGTTTCACTTCATTTTCAAAAACTCCACAGTATAGTTTCCGTTCAGCTAGCCAAGCAAAAAGGAAAGAAAGTTATTAATTTCATATTTTCCATTGTATTTCCACTAATACAGTTCACTGTACCTGAGTCACGGTACAATCAGTGGCGCTCCTACTCATAGAGGCTTGTAACATCACACACACACACACACACACACACATATATATATATATATATATATATATATATATATTGCCGTGGACTTGGGGACCTTCTCTGGGAACACTCGAGCCTTCTCCTAAAAATCATTCGAGCCCTACAAATTGGGTGTCATAGAATTGCCATGGATTTTTAGAACTAAGCTTTTAGCATCGAGCCCCAGCGTTAAGCCGTCATAAAATTTTTCAAAAAAATTTAAATAAAAAATTTCTTACCCTTTTATAAGGACGCCTTCTAATTTTTCTGCTCATCCTGGCTAGCTCAGCAATCGGCCTCTTCTTGAATGCCTATTTTTACGTACATACCTCTCTCACATTCACACACCTCAAATGAAATTACCAAAATAATACAACAATCATACAACATTTATTTACACATATTAGCAGATAAAATATTTACACGTGAGTATAAACAGTTTGGTACAATTATTACCAGCTCAATTTATTGAGTGCTTTAAAATCCTCGATTTTAAAATGATTTTACACAAATTCGAGTAGATATGAGTAGATGGGCCCCACATGTAACCCCAATTTGACTTCATACTGGTGTATTGCGAGCTCATTATAACCCAGTTTAGTTTGTATGTGCTTTTTAAACCTAGCAGTAATAAAAACAAATTTACAGACCCGTTTACTCCTTACAACCACAATTTATAGCCTGCATAAATTTTTATATATCTTCAATAACTCTTTTTCAATACTCAAAATTATTAAATTGTCCTGAACACGTGCCTTTTTAAACAAGTTTTTAAAACAATAAATATGCCACCAATAAGTCAACCACACAAACACAAAATATCCACAAATGTTTATATAAAAACAGAAATTTCAAATTTATTACCTGGAGACACCTTCTCTTTTCGTCACCGCTGGAGATGGCTACCAGAAACCCCTAGTAGTTGTGTTCTTCTACTACGCTGATTCCATGATCCATCGATCTCCACCATCTAATATTTCCGCTACCACTATTGTTCTTTGCAAGATATTCGCTTCGTCTCACAGTAACATTCCATACTAGATGTTCCTCGCATACAAATTGCTTTCCAGTTCTGATTACTCCCAAATATTATTCATCCATATAATAATTTTGTTGAAATAGTGGGACCTTTTATTTGAATAAGCACTAACTCGTGCAATCACTTTAATAACTTGGGGTCCGCTGCTACAGCTTGTATAATTTCAAATAAGATGTTAAATGTAACTTTACTACACACACAAATTCTAACCGAAAGCTTTACTATTATGTAGGTCTGAACCCGTAGTCAGAACTCGATGTAAGGAAAAAGAGAGCTTTAATATATTCTCGCGTGTATTTATACTATTCTCCAATACCCCTAGTTGACCCGTTTAATGAGAAAAGCTTGTTTTCCAAGCGGCTTCTTAAAATTTTGAACGTAGCCGTCTATAAATTCTGAAAACTTTCTCCAGTCCGTCGTGCTGTTTACATAGAATTCGTTTCCTACCTTACTATATGTGCTCTTTTTAAAAACTGTTGGCTATCAACCAATGATATAATTTCCTGTCGTCCCAATGCTCCACCTATCCGCTATACATCTCTATTCTATTCATGTTTGGTATCTCCTTTCAAACCCCACTTGAGTTACAGAAAATCGATATTGTCGACGTTTTTCACCAACTCCACGTGTATATCCTACGTGACTTTCAATTCAACGCTTGCTTTATCTGCCTCTTTATCTGTTGTATATTATCGATTGTTCATTCCACTCCCTCCTTAAGATATTTGTTATTATAGCTGCTTATACAAATTGACCGTTGAAAACAATTTCTATGGAATTCTATATTAACGTTCGTTTCAAATTCTCTGAACGTAACATTTAACCAACAGGTGTTTCTTGAAATTATCGACCGTTTGCAAATAACAATTCCTAGATTTTCTGCTTTGTAGTATCTGTGTAAATGCTCGTTAGCTTTTAAAACAAATACATTTGCGTTAGAAATTATTGATTTTCTTATGCAAGCACGCTCCCTTTTTGCTTTCATGCGTTAGATTAAAAGAAATTATAATTAATTATGCGTATCCTTGAGTTTCTATGTACTTTAAAGCTTTTCTTCCCTTATGTAATTTTCACATTCGAATTTAAATATAAAAATACCTTAATACTCGTCCGTTTTCACTATATGAATTAAATTAATTTGGTGCGTAAATAATTTGCTCTTTTCTATATACACGGTTGCTAAAATTTTATTGTCTACACCTATTTACCCCTTTAAATCCACAACAATATATATATATATATATATATATATATATATATATATACATATATACTGCTGTGGGAAGGGCAAGTGCAGTGGCAAGGGCTCGCTTTGTAGCGTTACTAAATGGGTGATATCAAAATGGCCTCGCGTTGTTAGCGTGACTAAAAGAGTGCTGTAATACAGATACAGTAAATTTGTAAAACTTGAGATTGTTTATTTACCTTCTTTTTTAAATTTGCGTGGCTAGCTCAACGGAAATGACGAAGTTTTCACAATGAAATAAAACACAGCAATATCACTAAGCATTTATACAGTATGAAATATTTTCACTCATACAAAAGCATTTACAACATCGTTTCTTTCAAACAAAATAATTTCTAAGAAGTACTTGTTATAAAAAATGTTGTTCCTTACCTAATTTTAAGTTATTTTTTTAGATACCATACACTGAAAACGAATGGAGAAGGACAGCAAAAGATTTCTTAGTTTTCTGTAATTATCCGCATTCTGTGGGAGCTTGCAACGGAAAACACGTTAAAAATCCTAAAAGCAGTGGTAGTATATTTTTCAACTACATGGGGACTTTTAGCATTGCTTTCATTGTTTTTGGCGATGCAAATTATAATTTTATATACGCTAATGTTCGCTCAAAGGCAGGATGTGTGACGGAGGCGTTTTCGAGAAATATCATTTTAAAACCTGTTGGTGAGAGGAAAACTGAAATTACGTCACTCATTACCACTTCCTTGTAGCAACAAATTATACCTCTGTATAATGCTGGCAGATGAAGCGTTTTCTCTACAGGAACACATTATGAAACCGTATGTGGCCAACACAACAAAAGCTCATGTCAAAACCTTTACAGTTATAGGCATTTATGCCTTCGCATAGTAGTAAAAAACCTTTTGTGAGGCATGATCGGTGTACTATGTATTTAAAGAGCGACAAAATATTAATTTTGAAAATGCCGAAATCGTCACAAGAGCATGTATTCATTTTTATAGGTATTTGAGCAGTAATAAAACATCGCGATCAGTACACTGTACTCAAGGAATGTCAGAAATTTAAATGCAAGTTGGAAATTTATTCCGGGATTATGGAGGGTAGTTGTTCAATGCGATACTAGCTTGCGAAATTTGCTACAAAGACCACGAAAGTCAATTTTTGAAGCTAAAGAAGTAAGAAATGAATTTATAAGATATTTTCAATCAGATGAAAGACGCATTCCTTTGCAGGCTTTTGCTTGTATCTTATACATACTATTTAAATATTACGGGTCCTGCAATAGTGCGTGGTTCCTTTATAGCTCTAATAGCAAACATGTTAGAAATTTCGTTCTTTTACAGAGCTTTAGTGCTCTCCAGACTGCTTCTCAGGAAATTTATTTTCACTTGTACAGTGTGGCCCAAAAAAGTGTGACATTTTCGATTTTAAAATTTAGGTTTAAAATTTAAATGAAATGCCCTGCATATTTTTTTTTTGTTTTTTTGGTTCTTCCGAGATTCTTTAAATATTCCTAGAATATTATTAAAATCGGTTCAATATTTTCAGAGAACAAAAATAATATTTAAAAAATGATTTTGTACCACCGAGTTTGAAAATCCCTAAAAAAATATGAGAAATATTTTGAAATTGAAACTGAATTGGAAATTTATTTGAGGTCTCTAGTTGTCGCTGATTTAAATAGCTCAGATTTAGGTTTCATAGAGTGTCCAGAATTAAATTCTATTTTTCTTCGCAATTCAAAGAAAATGTTCTCCACTTTTTCAAGTGAAACACCCAGTATATTTTTTTACACATCAATCAGGTATTAAAAACGAACATTCTTTTGTTCTTAACAGTTTTTTAATATTTCTAACGGTTTCGTAGATATGCACCAAAACAAAAAATGCTTTGCATTGAAAAATTTTTCAGAAAAAAACGTAGCTAGCTTTGGAAAAAGTTGATTTGTTGTGTTGTTAAGTGTCTATTCAGAAATTCAAGATTTACCTATCAGGTTTAGTTTTACTATTGTGTGTTCATTGTTTACTACTTTTAGTTAAATTTTAAAAATGACTTTTAACAAAAATGAATTAATGGATATGATTTTTGTCTTAGGAGAAAGTGAAAGAAATTGTCTTTTAGCGAGCAAACTTTTTGCTAGCTGATTCCCGAAAGAAAACATTCTAAAGAAATCAGTTTTAGAAGAGTGTTAGAACAAAAGAGGAAGCGTAATTTATACCAAAAAAGTTCGATCAAAACCTATCACTAACGAAGAAAATCAATTTGCGATGCTTTTATCTGCAATAGAAGATCCTACAAAATCACAAAAAGATATTGGTTTGGCTACTGGTTTAAGTGAAAGGTCGGTGCAGCGAATTTTAAAAAAACGTCATCACGCATATCACATTCAATTTCACCAAAGTCTAACTGATATTGATTTTCAGAGACGTATCGAATTTTGCAATTGGGCAAAGCTAAAGCTGCAAAAGAATATTTTGTTTTTTGCGGAAATTTTATTTTCTGAAGAAGCTACAATCCACAGCAGCGGATGTGTTAACCGTCACAATTTCCATTATTGTTGAACGGAAAATTCCCGATTAATAAAAGAGATTGATCGTCAACATAAATGGTCACTAAGTGTAATGGAGAGGAATTTTTGGTGAAAAGTACTAGACCCTATTTTTTAACGGTCATCTTATCGGGCAAGTGTACTTAAATTTTTTGCAAAATGATTTACCTGGCTTGCTTAAAAACGTGCCAAGGCATATAAGGAGCCAAATGTGGCTACAACAAGATGGAGCACTGGCACATTTTTCGCTAGAAGTAAGGGGATATCTTAATACTATTTTCTCTGAGCGATGGATTGGAAGAAATGGACCTGTCAATTGGCCTGCTTGATCCCCAGACATGACTAAGATTGACTTGTTTCTATAAGGATATGTAAAAGAAATTGTGTACAATGACTCACCTACTACTGTAAAAAACATGAGACAAAGAATTATAAATGCATTTGTTAATATTACACCGACAGCTTTGCATAGTGTTGACGAATTGTTTCCAGCACGAATAGAGCAATGTCTGAATCAAAGTGGAAGGCATTTAAAACATTTATTAAGATAAAGTTGATGTTTTAGCTTTGTTATTTGTAATTTTGTTCAGTATTATTTGTTGTTTAGTTTGTTTAATACTATATTTTTTCGATAGTGTGTTTTAACTAAATTTGCTGTGGTGAAAAATAATAATAAATAGTGAGTTTTTGACAAATAACTATCAAACCATTAGAAATATTAAAAAAGTGTTAAGAACAACAAATGTTTATTTTTATTACCTGATTGATGTGTAAAAAAGCATACTGCGTGTTCCATTTTAAAAAATGGAGAAAAATTGCTTTGAATTGCGAAAAATGTAGCACTTAATTCTGGACACCCTGTGAAACCTAAATCTGAGATATTTAGATCAGCGACAACTCGAAATTTTTTCAAATAAATTTCCCACTCAGTTTGGATTTCAAAATAGTTTACATATTTTTTAAAGATTTTTAAACTCAGTGCTACAAAATCCTTTCTTTTAATATTATTTTTTTTCTGTGGGAATATTGAACCAATTTTGATAATATTGTAGGAATATTTAAAGAATCTTGGAAGAACCCAAAAAAATTATATAGGGCATTTCATTAAAAAAAACCAAAATTGAAAGTGGCACAGTTTTTGAGTCATACTGTATAAGTGAAAGTATTTTTCTGAGAAGCAGCCCGGAGAACACTAAAGCCCTGTGAAAGACCGAAATTTTTAACATGTTTGCTATAAGAACTAGAAAAGAACTACGCAGTGTTCCAGGAGATGGTAAATGATTATTCACATTATTTATTGCGAAGTGACTTCCCTCGAAAGAAAATGTTTTAATAACTTAATACTTCTGGTTGCTTCTGCAACTACCCTAAGCTACTTTGATCCGTCTGTACAATTTTATCCGTGGATGCTAGTTCTTATAGGTTAGGTGAGGTAATAATCGAGGACAATAAACCCATATAATTTACTAGCGTTTGCTTATCGCAAATGCAACAACGTTATCATCATATAGACAAAGAACGTTTAGCAGTTGCATTCGGGTGTGAGCGCTTTTATTATTATCTTTTCAGGCAGCATTTTACATTAAAAGTGACCAACTACCCATTTTGGGACTAAAAAATCTTTAGACGAAATGTCTTCACGGATTTAATGTCTTGTTATAAAACTTCTGACATATTTCTTTACACCATTACAAGCGGTAAACAAAAGACAATTACGGTAGTTAATAGGGTGCTTGCATAGAAGGCATACTAGGTTTCACAAAATTTGCAAAGGAAAAAAAATTGATTTACGTTTCAAGTTTGTAATGTAAATGAATTAATACCCGCATACCTTTCTTAATTACTGGGTATTAGCAAGCTAGGTAACAGATAAATGTTTTTTATCTCAAAGTTGCCACGTCGATTGCAAATTGCCTTTTCTAAGCCATATCCGTAGTTTAGTTTATTACTCATTTCTAAAAAAGTACACAAAACAAAACAAGATACGATAATATCTCAGGACGGGTATAGAATCAGCAGGTAAACACTCCACTGTCTAGTCTATAATGCACTTTGCCAGCACAAGCAATTAATGGAATTTATCGTGGAACGCTTTTAACAACCTGAAAAGCACGATCCGTTTTCGCCCGTCCTATTGATTGTTCGCAAAGACAACTTATGTATGTTACGAACTGTAAGAACTTACATTTAACATTCTTTCATACGGTGTAGAAATGGATACTACGCTAATACAAGAGGTAATTTACAAAACCCTAATTTCTAAAACTAGATTAGACAAATATTAATATATCTAAATTAATTATACAAAAAGATCCCATAAAATTAATTAATTTTCTAAATCTTTTGTTAGAGGTTTGTAACGTGTAACAAATATGGTGTAAGCTTTGGGAAAAAGCCTTGGGTTCTGTGTATACAATACGTTTTACATAAAAGTGCACTAACATAATAGACCTTCTAAATATTAAATTTTATACATTATAATTAATACCACCAATCACAACTATCAATTACAAGACAGCAGGTAATGTTCAGAAAGCAGAAAGCAGTAATTTAATAAACTTACACATTTGGTTTAACCTCAGCAAAGCTCCGTCGACTTTCTACTGCAAAAGAGTTTGCAGGTAATTTAACTATTCTAATTTGGCATTGAAAAGATGCTCCGATAGTGGCAATTTTTATGCTTAACGATATTTTCAATGTGGTACGTAGTACGAATGAGCCAGGAAAAACTAACTAAATCAGTAACAAATTCTCGCCCGACTTAGGATAACAAAGAAATGCAAAGAAAAAAAATTAATTCACTCGTTAACACGCTCGTAGATGGGGGAGGTCTAAAGAAAAAATAATTAATATGTGTATATATACATATGTATATATGTATTATGTATATGTATATATATATATGTATATATGTATTATGTATATGTATATATATATATATATGTATATATGTATATATGTAAATGTATATATATATATATATATATAATATTGATGTGATAATAAGATTACAAGAGGTCATTGAACACCAAGTTCTATGAAAAAACCATCCCAAAGAAAAAAACAGAAAAGTAAATATATATATATATATATAAATATATATATATATATATATATATATATATTATCGTGAATAAGATGAAATAATAACTTAGACTTTTATGCAAAGCCCAAATGATCATTTCAAATCGAGCTAGTAATTGAAAGATGGAAAATATAAGGTCTTGAACAGGACTTGAACCTGTATCCTGGTTTTGCCGAAACCATGCGTTTACCAATTACGCCACCGAGACCGATGACACAATTGGGAAATTTACAAATTTAAATCGTGTACACGACGATACATCAACCTAACGCATGGTTCCGGCAAAACCAAGATACAGGTTCAAGTCCTGTCCTAGACCTTATATTTTCTATCTTTCAATTACTAGCTCGATTTAAAATGATCATTTGGGCTTTGCATAAAAGTCTAAGTTATTATTTTATCTTATTCACTATAATACGATAGTATTTATCAACTTACCTTGTGTAATTAACTACCTAAAATATTAATATATATATATATATATATATATATATATATATATATATATATATATATATATATATATATATATATACAGTGTGTCCAAATTTCGAGTCTCTACATTGTGATTTCAGTTATTATAAGAGATAGAAATTGGGTTAAATGGGGAAAGATTTGGAGGAATCCAGGCCAGTTTTGTATCCGTTTACAAAATTGGTGTAAGTTGTCTGGTTTTGGAGATATTCGAAGAAAACTAAAAATGGCGGATTTTGTTTTTTGATAATAAAACATGAATCATAAGTCGCACCATCACAAGACTTGCACATTATTAAGACACTTTTCTAAAAGGAGTATTTTAGCATAAACAGAATCATTCGACTCTCTTTTTGTTTTTGAGGAAACGCCCACAACTTTTGTTTTTCTTATGGCCGCCATTTTGAATATTAAGTGAATATTATGCGCCTTAAAATTACCTTTTCAAAGATATGCCACATGTCTATAAAAAAATGCAAAACTATCCTAAATTTTAAAAATAACTAAATTTGTATGTTCTTTAACGTTTGGTAATCCCAACAGTGCAAAAATTTGATTTCTACTTTATGAAAAGTACAATACACATTTTATAATGTACACAAACAGCATTTGTCACAAATTATTAATTATGGTGGTACTAGAGTTAAAATGATATCGTTTTATAATAGTAGGCGGTGGTATGTGACAAAACCAAACAATTGAATTACAGTTATATGTCAAACAAATTCTAAAATTTAGATAAACTTGTGTGTGTTGTAAGTTTTGGTGCCGGTGGTGCTGCATTTTAATTTAAAATGGCACATGTCTACAAGTTTTCGAATGAGGAAAAGTTTGATATGCTAAATACTTATTTACAATCGTTTCGGAACGCTGATACGGCATCCGCCAGATATTTGGAATTGTATCCAGAAAGACGACAACCGCATAAAACATACTTCAGAAAAATTGTAATGAATTTACTGAATTATGGTGCTTTTGAACAGACTAGGGAACAATACGACTTAAACAATAGGGAACGTGTTCAAAGCATTACTGAGGCGGTAACACGAAATCCATCCACATCCGTAAGATCTGTAAGCCGTGAACTTAATATTCCAAAATCAACTGTTCATAATATTTTAAAAAGGAAAAGTTTCATCCTTATAAACCTACTATTGTCCAAGGCCTCAAAACAGAAGATTTCGCCAGACGAATGCGTTTTTGTAATTGGTACATCCAAAAATGCGAGGAAGAACCGCACTTTCCAGAATTGATAATATGGACAGACGAAACGCGGTTTACCAATTGCGGGTGTTCAATAAACATAACACGCATCACTGGAGCACTGAAAATCATCATCTGACGACGCAACGCAAATTTCAAACGAGATATGGATTTAACGTTTGGTGTGGTATCTTAGGTAGTTAATTATGATATAAATATTTTAGTAAATTAACCAATGTAATTAATACTTTTATAGGTAATAATTTGATTGGACCCTTTTATTTTGTCAATAACAATAGTTTGCTGTTTCGGTCACATTTAAATTTGTTCCCTAAATTAGATAAGATAGGCTACAGTTTTATGTTTAAGTTAATTTTAAGATTTTATCCAATACTTTACGAGTTCTACTTAACAAAATGTATGTGGTACTACTACTACTACTACTGTTTGGAAAGTAGAAATCAAATTTTTGCCCTGTTGGGATTACCAAACGTTAAAGAACATACAAATTTAGTTATTTTTAAAATTTAGGATAGTTTTGCATTTTTTTATAGACATGTGGCATATCCTTGAAAAGGTAATTTTAAGGCGCATAATATTCACTTAATATTCAAAATGGCGGCCATAAGAAAAACAAAAGTTGTGGGCGTTTCCTCGAAAACAAAAGACAGTCGAATGATTCTGTTTATGTTAAAATACTCCTTTTAGAAAAGTGTCTTAATAATGTGCAAGTCTTGTGATGGTGCGACTTATGATTCATGTTTTATTATCAAAAAACAAAATCCGCCATTTTTAGTTTTCTTCGAATATCTCCAAAACCAGACAACTTACACCAATTTTGTAAACGGATACAAAACTGGCCTGGATTCCTCCAAATCTTTCCCCATTTAACCCAATTTCTATCTCTTATAATAACTGAAATCACAATGTAGAGACTCGAAATTTGGACACACTGTATATATATATTGCTGTGTTTCCCTGTATTAGAATCGAGCCCCACGTTGGGCGCCATGTATGCTGTGAAACCTCATGAATTACCTGATCTGTTGATTAATTTTTCGTGCATCTTTAATTAATTCTGCCTTCACCTGCTCCCGATATGCTGCTGTTGCTTCTACCCCCACTAATTCTGCATGTTTTTGTACTAAAGCTTGAACCTCTACTCTCCTATCCTCTGGACATCTTATTGCGTTGATCTGTTTAACTCCATCATCCTCTACTTCTACTACATTAATATTCAACCCCGTGTCCTCCTCTGTGACTTCATAACTGCCCTTCCATGGCACTACCCTATCTTTAATCCTTATTACCTTCCTTTCCATATCTATCAAAACCCCTAACTGCATCATACAGTCAACACCTAAAATGCTCTGAAACTTCAGTCCAGGTACAATTACAAACTCCTGTTCACAGCTTAAACCTCCTATATCTATCCTAAGCACCACAACACTATTTACTACAGCAAACTTCTTTTTATTTGGAGCTACTAAATGGCTACGCTTTATAGGCATAATTCTATCACAAACCTTATCCCTAATTTTGCTGACGAATTCCTCCGATATTAAACTCGCCTCTGCCCTGTATCAAGTAATACTTCTACATTATTCTCAAAAATTCCTATATTAATAATTGGCAAACATAATTTTTCCTCAGTTTCTGGCTCTACTTCCTCCTCAATTTTGAAAAATTCACGTGGATGTTCATATACATTTACACTGAAATCTAGTGGTCTGTCGCGTTCTAAAAATCCTGTCTAGGTCTGTTTTCCCTACTTGGTCCTGGTCTAGCCGTCACCTCAGCGTATGTCCTAGGCGTTTCCAATCGTTCCGTGTCTGTATTAGCAATCCCCCTCATGTCCGGTGAACTATTCCTTCTGGTAGGTTCCGGTCTCGGTGCAGGTCCCCTTCCTAAACTATTACTTCTAACGTATGGTCGTCTCTGTTCCCAATTCTGTCGCTGGTATCCGTAACTATTCTCCCGTCTAGAGTAGTTGTCCCGTCTATTGTCAAACCTAACTGTGTTGATCTGTCTTTCCCTATTATCCCGAGGTCGTCCACTACTTACGTCGTCGTACCTCTGCAGGTATTCTAGAAACATTTCTCTGTCCACTATGTTCTGTAGTGCTACGTGTTGTCTTACTTCTACCTCGAAGTGTCGTGATAAATACTTGATAATTTGTCGGTCCGTCAGTGGTGGGTTCAGTTGCTTTGCTATGCTATACTTGCGTATAGCATATTGCTCCCTACTTCCTGAAAATTCTCCTTTAAATTTCCCTGTGATTAAATCGTCTCGTATCTGGTCTTGTCTGTGGTCACTCCAGTAGTGCTTTAAAAATCTGTCTTCAAAGTCCGTGTAGGTGTCTATGTCCTGTCCTACTAAATTGTACCATGCTTCCGCGTTGTCTTTCAATAAAGCCTTTATCGTATTCAGTTTAGTCTGTTCGTCAAATAAATTTCCCACTAGACTTCTTACACTATTAATAAAAATTTGTGGATTTACCCTGTTATCGCCATAAAACTTCATGTGTTGGTCCAATGATCCTCCACCTGTATAAAATCTGGGACCATCCCCAGTTAAACTTGACATGTTATATTTGATGCTACTAACTTCGCGTTCTACCCTGCCTAACTGATCCCTACATGAGTCCGTCACTTCAGTCATTTTTACATTAATCTCTTCTTCACAAAAAATGCGTACTTCGGACCTTAAATGTCCCATTTCCTGTCGAAGACCTGTAATATCACGCTCATTTTTTTCAACCCTATTTTCTACCTTCCCCAGTTTCACGGTAAGACTATCTTTAAATTCTGTAAATTCTTTAGTATTTTGTTCAATTTTCCCGCTTATCTGCTCTAATTTTCGGTTGGACTCCTCCCTCGCTCTATTCGATTCTTCGCTTAGCAGTTCTAATTTTCTGTTGGACTCCTCCCTGGCTAATCGCATTTCCTCTAACATTCTCATCATTAACTCATTTCCTTGATCCCCTGATTCCGTCCTCGACTGATCTCTACTGCCTCCAGCTTCTTCCATCTTCGAATTTTTTTCACCCAATGCACTATCGTTACTTCCAATTTCCACTCCTTGACTCCTTAACCACTCTTTTCTCTGCATACGTTCTAATCACTCACACACACTCTAAAAATACTCTTAAATTTATACACAAACAGAAACTCTCTCTCTCAGATCGCCAGTTTCCTGGAATAAAATCACAAAAATTTTATTTGGAACTCGAGCCTCACTTTTGGGTCGCCAAAGAATGCTGTGTTTCCCTGTATTAGAATCGAGCCTCACGAATTGGGTCGCCAAGAATGCTGTGTTTTCTCAAAAAATCCGGGAACTACGCTTTTCGAATCGAGCCTCCGAATTGGGCGTCAAGAATGCTGTGAAACCTACAAAAAGCTATTAATTTAACTGGTCCGTTGACTTTCTTCTGTTACTCGCCTCTTCACTCTTTTCCGCCTCGGCTGCTCCCCTAGATAAAACTTTCATCCTCAATCATAAAAAAAACAAACACATTCCTATCACAAACATCAACGTTAACTCTATTTACATCAATATTCACAATACATTAAAATTTCAAAATTAAAATTTTTTTTTTTTGCTTAGTGTACTCAAACCAAATATTTCAAACATCAATAAATCAAAGTAACCTTCAATTTATGTCATAAACGTCAAACTTGAAGTTTTTATTATTTTGACAACGATCCTAGGTCATGGATCGAAACGTAAATAAAATAGATTTTAAAAACTATGAGTTGTTTCATTCCCAAAGAAGATTAAGAAGAATGCTAAACAAACCACAACAAACATACAGAGAGTAATTAAAATTCAGCATAAATTTCAGTATCAGAAAATTTCAAGATTAAATTTATTATCATTTGAATGTGCATCCAGAATTAAAGTCCTTGTAGGATGCCTACTAATTACTATAACAATATATGCAGACCTGAGTCTGAGTACAAAGGGAGCATCTACCACCCCTTTACGTTAATTAACCAGGTTCGTCTAATTGAGCTCAAAGACATACCCAAATTTTCATCATAATCCAGAACATCAATACTAAATACCCCGTTCTACTTAAACAAGCAAATTTCACCTTAAAATTAAAATTTTATTGTTAGTACAATTTCACTACTGTCCATTTTAAGTAAATCAATTATAAAGTTATTCAACACACACCAAAATATCAAAATCCAACAACAAAGCATAAGTTACCTGAAGGTTAATGCACTCGTGGCCCCAATGTATATCGTCCTCTGTTAATCACGCCAATCCAACTGGGTTATGTTTAGGTCCTCGTATTGCTGGTCGCCATTAACATTTTCTACATCACCATTCATCTAAAGTAGTTTCAGTGCTTTTCCGGAACTCATTTGTGTATATCTGAAGCTTGTTTTGTGGATCCAGACACGTTTACGAATCATTTCATTATTAATACCCCCGAAAAATAACAAAGAAATTCATACTTCTTTCACCAATATACGCCAAAACTGCCTACTTTTGTGTATTCATTTGTCGTTGTAAATTTTACTAATTGGTACAGTGATACTAAACTTTATTACCTTGTATCTTCTTTTCTAAGTGCACTAAAGTACATTCATTGTAGCACGTAAAGAACAAACTGTTTTAAATCACCAAAATATACGAGCAAACTTTAAATTATTCTATCACACTCGGAAAACTAAAAAGCACTGTTTAACGCATTGAATCAAGTCGCAGATCTAAGAGAGCTTGTTCATATTCACCTGGGTATATATAGAGGTTAGCCTGTCTGTCGGTCTTGTCCCCAAAACGGACAATTCTTTAGAATTTCGCATGCTAGGTTCCCATTCCGCAGCCCGGCATGCGATTTTTACGAAATTTCCACTCGCACCAGTTAAATCTCAGAAATTTCGACACGGCTCGCAACGTCTGGAAATAACTAATTAAATTTTATACAGAAATGTTATTTTTACCTCTCAATTTTGCCTTTTACTTTCAACCAATCGCAACCCAGTGACGTTGCTCCACTCACGCCTTTTTACTATATGTGTCTCGGTCTTGCGCATATTATCTATCTCTATCTACCCTGTTCTTATTGGGGCAAGTTGATATTCTTTATTATCGATTATTTCAGTCCATGTGGACTGTGAAATAACCCACCTTTAGCATTTCCCGTAACTATTAAGCTACGGTTTCTTCAAGATTCTCTGTAACCATTTGTTATCTGCCAAATTTACGCTGAATGAGCGTTTTAAAAATACGCAGGTGTTCAAACATAATACTTCTAAATAACACTTCTACGATTTGCATTTTATTGGGTTTTTACAAGTTTTTATAGATATTATATGTTACTAATGGTTCAATTAACTTCAATTAAAAATCATACCCTTTAATTTTTAGTGACTCCTAATCAAATATTAATTATTATCTGTACATTTTGTTTAATACCGGTTACTTAAAATTGAGTTAATTAATATAAATTTTGCACGTAATTTCTCTTTGTTTCTTTACTCGGAATAATTAAATTACACGTAGAGCTTTTTAATACTGCTTCCTTTTTTTTTATAGCAAGCGTCTTGTACATAATTTAACTCCCTTATTTTTAATGAAACGAATGAATTTTTATGCTTCACGGTTTTTGTTTTTTAATAATGCGTACCTTTTCCCAAAGCTTCTACACGGCGATTAAAATTATTTGATGTGATTATTTAATTTTCTACCCTGGTCTAAATATGAGTAATATATATATATATATATATATATATATGTATATATATATATATATATATATTATTAATAGAGAAGAATAATCCACATTTGGAATGCAAATGAATGCTTAATATATATTAATAGTTATTAAGATGAAATGGAAACCCAACTTTGTATTTAAAGTTGAATTACCATTTCAAATCGAACTAGTAATTGAAAACCACTAAAAGAATTTAGACCAGGGTAGAAAATTAATTAATTAATTAATTAATTAATTAATTAATTACATCAAATAATTTTAATCACCGTTTATAAGGAAGCTTTGGAAAAAAGTACGCGTAATTAAAGGCCTACGGTGAAGATTTAAATCATTCAATTAGAATGTAGGGTTTGTATAGAATTTTATTAGATAATACGCGTTATTAAAACGTGGAGCATACAAATTTATTCGTTTCATTAAAAATAAGGGATTTAAATTATTCACAAGACGCTTTCTATAAAAAGAAGAAGAATTAAAATGCTCAACTTGTATGTAATTTAATTATTCCAAGTATAAAGAAACAAATAGAAATTACGTGCAAAATTTATATTAATTAATTCAATTTTTAAGTAACGAGTATTAAACAAAATGTACAAATAATAATTAATATTTAATTTGTGTTCGCTAAAAATTAAAGGGTAGAAGTCAACGCCATTCATTATTATTTTAATTGGAGTTAATTGAACCATTAGTAATATATAGTATGCATAAAAGCTTTTAAAAACCCAATAATATTCAAATCGTAGAAGTGTTATTTAAAGTATTACGATTGAACACCTGCGTATTTTTAAATGTCAAATTCTAATAAATTCGAGCTGATAAACATGCAGATTCTGCGTATATTTCAAACGGTCGGATAAACCGTAGCTTATATTAACGGGAAGGTTAGTTGAGCGGTTATTTAACTCAAATATGAATCCACGTAGACTGAAATAACCGATAGTAAAGAATATCGATTTGCACCACTAAGGCCAGGTTAGAAAAAGACGGATAAAATGCGCAAGGCAGAGACACAGATAATTAAAGGCGTGATTTGAGCAACGTCACGAGGAAACGATTGGTTGAAATAAGTTGCAGATATGAGAGGTGAAAACACAACAATTTCTATACAAAATTAATTAGTTGTTCTCGGACGTGTTTGCGAGTCGTGTGAAAATTTCATAGATTTAACTGGCACGAGTGCAAAAATTTAGTATAATCGCTGTGCCGGACTGTCGAGAAGGGAACCGAGAATGCGAAATTCTGAAAATTGTCCGTTGAGGGACAAATCCGACGTGCAAGCAAGGCTGTTATATAAACTGGACTTTAAACAGTTTCGCTCTCTTAGATTTTCGATTTTGATTCAATACTTTAAACAGTTTGCTCTTATATGTTTTGATTATTGAACACTTTAAAACAGTTTGCTCTTTACGTGCTACGATACAAGTTATTATGCATTAGTGCACTTAGAAAAGATAGATAAGTAGCGATAAATAAATACATTTAAGTATGCAGCTTTGTATAGCGTGAGTGAATTATGAATTGCTTTGCTAATTTTCGGGGATATACATAGATGAGTTCCTGAGAAGTCCTGAACCAATTTAGACGAATGGTGGTGTACAAAAATTTTAAAAGCGTTTAGAATCTGAAGCCGTAAACAAAAACCAGCTGGAATGGTGGAATTAGCAAGTCCGATGTGCATTGAAGCCACGAGTGCAGTAACCTTCAGTTAAATTATACTATTTTATTCGAACTTTGATGTTTTGGTGTGTGTTGGATATTTTATGATTTGTTTGATAAAATAGACAGTAGTGAATTTGTAGAAACAACAAATTTTTAATTTTAAGGTGAAATTTTCTTGTATACGTAGAAAGGAGTATTTAACAGGTTTATGTTTTTGATTATGATGAAAATTTGGGTCTGTCTTTGAGCTCAATTAGACTAACCTGTTTAATTAACGTAAAGGGGTGGGAGATGCTCCCTTTTATTCAGACTCAGGTCTGCAAATATTGTGAAATTAATTAGTATGCATCCTACAAGGACTTTAATTCTGGATGAAAATTAAACATGATGACAAATTTAAACTTGAAATTTTATGATACTGAAATTTATGCTGAAATTTAATTTAGAAATTTTAATGTATTATGAATATTGATGTAAATAGAGTTAACGTTGATGTTTGTGGTAGGAATGTGTTGGCTTTTTTTATGAATGAGAATGAAAGTTTTCTAGGGGAGCAGCCGAGGCGGAAAGAGATTCAAGAGGGCGAGAATCACAGCAAATCTTGGTGCCCAATTCGAGAGGCTCGAATATTTTTTTTTACTCTGGTGAGGCTTTTTCTAGGTTTCACAGCATAATCTTAACGGCCCAACGCTGGGGCTCGATTTGAAAACCTTAGTTCACGAATAATGGTGAGGTTTCACAGCATAAATTATGACGCCCAATATGTGGGGCTCGAATGATCAGCAGAAAGTACCAGTTCCCGTGACCAAAGGCGCATTTCACAGAAATATATATATATATATATATATATATATATATACAAAACATATATGTCATTTTACTAGAAATGTTCTTAAAGCTACTAAATAAGCTAATTATTTTGTATCAATGAATAGACGCCCCAATTTAAAGAACGCGCTTCTATCGGGAAAGCCATACAAAGATAAGAATGATAAGCGTTCTAGTAGCTCTACGCATTACTAAAAGAAATAGGCAGCGAGCATTTATTTCGTGCATTAACAATGAATGAAGGACGCTTTACGCAAGCTATAAATAATACTGGCAGTTCAATTAATTAGGGATAAGGAGGCGAATTCGGGGTAATTATTACATCATCCAGGTGTGTCATCCTTCAAAATAAAGCAAGAAGAATCGAGAAAATTACGTATTGATTTGGTGTTAGTATATAAGACAAAATTAAATTGCAGCGGGTAATTCATTTATTCATGTTAACGTCAAGAAACATGTAAATTTCAAGTAAAGATTAATTCTTTAATTTATTTTACGACATACAACGTATAGGTTTCGAGTAATTTATAATCTATTTTGTGGGCGTTCCAGAAGTAACATAGAACTTTGCAAAATTATGAAATATAATTATTTTAAAGAATATTACGAAAATTAAACTATCTTCGTCATAAATAATCTTGGCACATGTGCAACTATTAATTTTAATCAATTAAAAATAAATGCACTTTGCAAGCTGATATTTCTATTTTAAGACTCATTAGAAATGGAGATTTGAAATGAAACAAGGAAGTATTCAATGCCGTTGATTACAATGGAAATAATATTTTTATACGCGCTATAAAAGGAAGCTTTTGAGAATACCTATTGCAAGTATAATTTCGTTTTGTTTTTGTAACCTAATAAGTTATTTGAATAAATTAAGCTAGAATAACATTTAAATTTTATAAGAATTATTTGTCAAGGAGATAATTTTTAGCAATTTTGTGGTCAGAGTTTGAAACATTTTGACCTTTACTAAATTATCTGCCCAGCGTTGTTGACCAACTAGACTGACAAATGGGGTAATAAAAGTATAACTAAATTATCCCGAAATTTTAAAGAAAATTTGGTTTTCACATAGGAGATGTTTGAGTTCTGTAATTGTTAACAAGGATTAGGTTAGCATTATTTTAATAGTAAGTAATTATGAGATAAAAATTTTTGCCTAAGATTAAGCTGTAAATTGTTTTTATAAGCGTTATTTCTATTGAATGTAAGTCATTAAAAAATGTGTACAAAGGAAAGATGTCTTTGAATGCTTAGAAGACTGTTCGTAGATATTTCATAAAATTTCTGTGTTCCATTTCTTTTGATAAAATCCACAACATTTTTCCGCTAAACCAGCCAGGTAAGGAAAAGGATACGGTAAGATAGACATTTCATATTTTCTATTGCATTTTCATTAATACAATTCCGCTGTACCCAAGTCACAGCATTTCTTACTTACTTACTTACTACGGTGACTATGTCTACAATAAAATCTATTAAATTTAAGGAACAAAGTACATATTTGCAATAGTACCTTACCCGCAATCAACACCAATAGATTATCAAATTCCACAGCTAATGGATAATTATCAAGTTTATATATAATTTCGAAACCAATTCCCTTGGTTATCCGTCAATATAATAAACAATACTATACAAAACCTACACCAATTTTCTTATTTTAATAATACGAGCATTAAACAACTAACGGGTGCTTGCTTATTGATTTCTTAATACTTCCATGATACCCACGTAACTAAAGCTAATCGGTACTTGTCGACCATGATGACATTCCCTCACGTAAGCTTTCAGGGGTTAGTAAAAATAATTATCTGGTCATAACTTTATCTGTGTGCAAACAGCGGCTAGAAGATATGTGTTGTAAAGACGATTTAAAGCTTCTGTATTAAGGTCAAGTAATTATTAGTTCAAAGTACCTAGGAATG
Organism: Platerodrilus igneus; assembly: GCA_036346225.1. Taxonomy (NCBI): domain Eukaryota; kingdom Metazoa; phylum Arthropoda; class Insecta; order Coleoptera; family Lycidae; genus Platerodrilus; species Platerodrilus igneus. The sequence continues at coordinate 4,928,568 of JARFIW010001535.1, forward strand.
TGGGCCAGAATCCGGGCTAACAATGTGAGTTAAAATCTAAGACAAAAATACTAAAATTTCTGTTAAAGAAACATCACTCTTCAATTACCTACCAGTCACATAAAACAGAAGCAAGTTTTCATCATAAATATTTTGAAAACGCTCGGTTGGATTAATTATATGTATCACAAGAATAATCACGCAAACCAACGCTCCAAATATAGGTTTTATAAAATGGTTTTCTGAAGAATAATCACGAAAAGCCCATTAGTTATAGCATTCAATGATAGCACAACGGCTTTATTTAGTTACAATTAAACTAGGCCATTTAACTACAATAAATGCCAAATACTACGTATCATAGGCTGCTTGTAAATTTGAGCAATTTTCCAAATGTAAAAGTAAACACGCATTGAAATAGGGTATAGAGTGTAAAGCGGCAGAAAATATTCAAACTACGAAATGGCAACTAACATCATATCTGCACTTTGATTCGCGTTTGGAAACTTATTCTTACGCTTTTACATTTGATAGAAAAAGCTGCGTTATTTGTTTTATTCCCAACAAATCTTTTATAGCTGTATTTGTGTCTGTGGTGTTTGAACTACTGTGAATTTGTACAAATAACTTTAATATTCCGGTTACTTCTGAATGAATATTTGGAATTTTCTTTAATTTAATACAAATGGGTGTAAAGTTCCTATTTTAATTCTTTATCCCAATTTAATACATATCAAAATGGCAACGTATCTAAATGTATACTATCAAAGCTTTTAAATTTTACAGGCTACTATTGTGCTAAAAATTCCTTTAATTAACTGAAATTAATGAATTCGTTTTTATTATCTAATGTTTCTTAAGTAATGTGCTAGCGTTACATATCGAGCTTCTTTAGGTTATCTTCAGGAAGTGGTATTAATAATATCGAGGTCCTAAGCACCGATTATATTTTGCAATAATACTATATTTATACCTTCTTTATTAATGTGTTTGGCAGATGCTTTAAATATATGCTAAAGTTTTGTTTCTACTTCTGTCATTGTCCTAGCTCAGCCTAATCAAAATGCGGTGTTGCTCCAAATGTCATCTTGAATTTTATCCAAAATTTATTTACGTAGTTTATTGCTGCTAGTAAAAGTGTTACTGTAAAAAGCAATATAAATGCCGTATTCGATTTTACATTAGTTCCGATAGCATGCTCTACAAATCTTAAAAGCTTTTACCCAGTTCTTTCTTTAGGCAACGTTAATAGTTTACACGAAAACAAACACCATGCTTTATAGACTTAATAATATAACATAGTTATTGTAAAATCTTTATTTTTATCTCTATCAAGTGCCATTTCTAAGTAAATTTTTTTAATTAATAATGAATGTCCAGCTTAAGTTAAAAGTAACTAAAACAGTGATATCATAACCAATAATACTATTACATAGATATTTAAGTAAATGGTTGATGCATTAGGTGTTATGTTGCCAGATGCATTACAACACTATTTTAAACCTAGACTAAACTAACTCTGCTTTAAGGTTAATCAATACCAGATTTCAGGGAAAAATCCTAATGCAGGTATATCTTAATTATAATATTCATAAATTTATTATAATATATTAGGTAATCCCTCGTAAACGGACAAGAAAGGTCGAGCATTTAAGCATACAAGCCTTTATAACCTTTATCACCATAAATTACAAGGTAATAAATGCTAATGCTTTTCAAGCTGGTTCTATTTGCTTTGAACTGTTAAAGGTCTTAAGATTAAATTCCGAAATTACAAATTATGCTTTTTCATGCAATGTCATGAGATTATATCGCATTGAGGTATAATACAACGCAAATGGAAGCTGTATAACTAAAATGTCGCAGAGCAGGAACTCTATTTCTCGTTACTTTGATGTAGTTGATTTCTGGGTATTCTGCTTGTACGAAAAGGAAAGTAAGCTCACTAAATTCGGAGATATAATCATACAATTTGGTCACAAAGAAAATGCTTTCGTTACTATTGTGATGGCAATGCAAAAATGTGTATCTAGAGTTTGCTACATAGAGTTTTGACAGCTTTAGCAGAGGCAAACATTTTCTTTCAGTATTTTATCGTTTAGATCCACTGAGATAGTAGTTTAGAAAATGCTAAGAACTTTATAATTTGGTTTATATCATTTTAAGTAATGCTACACGAGATATATCTTAAAAAACAAATTGAAATTTTAACCTTGCGACGTCATTTTCAACACTATTATTTAGAAACTATAGATGTAATTAAGTAAACAAGACCACAATGTTAAAATCATTTATGGCCAAAGCTTTATAGAATGTAAAGCTACGAAGGCGTAGAAAGACCACAAAAAATCGCTCTTATTTTAGTTAAATTTCGACTTCGATCTCGAAATTTAGTTAAATTTCGACTTCGATCTCAAAATTTATTAAATTTCGACTTCGATGTCGAAATTTAGTTAAATTTCGACTTCGATGTCAAAATTTAGTTAAATTAGTTAGTCAAAAGTTTATTCTTGTTGGTATTTCAAAATCGAAGTCAAAATTTAACTAAATTTCGACATCGAAGTCGAAATTTAAGTAAATTTCGAGATAGAAGTCGAAATTTAACTAAATTTCGAGATCGAAGTCGAAATTTAATTAAATTTCGACATCGAAGTCGAAATGTAATAAATTTCGAGATCGAAGTCAAAATTTAACTAAATTTCGACATCGAAGTTGAAATTTAATAAATTTCGAGATCGAAGTCAAAATTTAACTAAATTTCGACATCGAAGTTGAAATTTAATAAATTACGAGATCGAAGTCCAAATTTAACTAAGTTTCGACATCGAAGTCGAAATTTACTAAATTTCGAGATCGAAGTCAAAATTTAATTAAAATAAGTAGTGCGATTTTTTTTGTGGCCCTTCTACGCCTTCGTATAAAGCTATAGTCCATTCGTTTTAATTTTAGTATGACGTCAAATGTAGTAATGAAGTGTTGGCAACAGTATGCAAATCAGTACATAGAATTGCGCTTGAAGAATACTGTCATTTAACACATTAAAGGTTAGCAGTTCTGTACGGTATTGGCACCAATTCCACTCGCAAGTCGAAGCATTTGCCATTCAACATCCTTGTCCTGCTGGTTCTTGTTTATTTTTGTTTTTACTGTTTATATTTTTGTATTTTGTATAAAATAGATACTTTCACAACTTTGTTACCAACTAATGGACAGGCAGGGGTAGGAATAGTGTTAGCTAAAAGATTAGGGCATAAAGTTAAAGAGTACTTACATTTTAGTGACAGAATAATTATGGTTAGATTGAGTACAAAACCCACAGACACTGTTTTAGTACAGGTTTACATGCCAACAACTCAGTACGAAGATGAGGAAGTAGAAAAGGTATACGAGAATATAAATAGTATAGTGAGAAAAGTAAAAGGAGATGAGAATTTAATAGTTATGGGCGATTTTAATGCGTCAGTGGGAGAAGGTAGTGAGGGAAAAATGGTAGGAAAATTTGGGTATGGCAGACGAAATGATAGAGGAGAAAGATTAGTTGAGTTTTGCCAGGAACATAGATTAGTAACTATAAACACCCTATTCGAACAACATGTTAGGAGAAGATTTACCTGGAAAGCGCCAGGTGATAGGGCTAGATACCAAATAGATTATATTTTAGTTAAACAAAGATTTAGAAACCAAGTTAAAAACTGTCGTAGTTATCCAGGGGCTGACATAGATAGCGATCATAACTTAGTTAAAATGAAGTGTAAACTAAAATTCAAAAAATTGAGAAAGGTTAATAGAGAGGGATGGGATCTAGGTAAGCTTAATGATAGTAGGGTAAAAGAGGAATATAAACAAGTATTAGATAATAAGAGCAAAGAGATAGCTGTAGGAGGGAATGTAGAAAATAGATGGAAAGAAATAAAACTGACTGTACATGATACAGCAACACATACTATAGGTAAGAAAAAAATAGAAGCGAGAAAACCGTGGGTGACAAAGGAGATACTAGATTTAATAGAGAATAGAAGAAAGCTTAAACCTTTCAGAGAAGTGGATAGTGAAAGTAAGCAGAAATATAATACAGTTAGAAATAAGATGTAAGAAGTACATGAGTGTAGAAAAGCTAGAAATAAATGGATGGAGGAGAATTGTAAGGGAATACAAGATGATTTGCGAGTAGGTAAGACAGACAGGGCTTACATGGCAGTTAAAAAGTTTTTTGGGGAAGATAGGAAAAAATGTAATGGTATTAGAGACGAGAATAATGAGCTTCTAATAAATAAAGTTGAGGTAGCAGATAGATGGAAAAGATATTTAGAAGATTTATATAAGGGAGACGATATGGATGAGTTAGAGTACGACCAACAAGAGGATGTAGAAATAGGGTTCTCAATATTAAGAGAGGAATTTGATAGAGCTGTTCGGAATCTTAAATTAAATAAAGCGCCAGGGATAGACGATATTCCCGCAGAATTAATAAAATATGCAAGTCAGAAAACTTTAGACAGATTATATGAACTAGTAAATGTAATATATGACACAGGTGAGGTTTCAATAGATTTCGAAAAAAATATTATTATTCCAATCCCAAAAAAGTCAGGAGCTGATAGGTGTGAGAATTTTAGAACGGTTAGTTTAACTTCTCATGCTTCCAAAATACTAACAATAATAATTAAAAATAGAGTAGAAGCTTTGACTGAGAATTATTTAGGCGAAGACCAATATGGTTTTCGTAAAGACAGAGGGACTAGAGAACCGATACTAATGATTGGGGTAATTATCGAAAAAAGGTTACAAAAAAATAAAAGGACTCATTTCGCGTTTGTAGATTTAGAAAAAGCATTTGATAGGGTTAATTGGATTGTTATATTCAGGGTTTTGCGAAAAATAAAAATCTCTCATAGGGATAGAAAAATTATTTACAGTCTATATAAAAACCAAAGCGTAGTAATTAGATTTGATGAAATAGAAAAGGAAGCTAAGATTAGAAATGGTGTTAGACAGGGTTGTATACTGTCTCCCTTGATTTTTAATGTTTATATTGAGGAAGCTTTAAACTTAGCTAGAGAGAAAAAAGAGATAGGTATTAGAGTACAGGGACAGGAAATAGACATGTTACGTTTTGTAGATGATATAGCCATTATAGCAGTCTAGAAAAGAGTTAGGAGAGTTTTTAAATATTTTAGATGAGATACTACAGAGTAACTATAGTATGAAAATTAACTCAGTAAAGACAAAGATAATGACAAGTGAGTAACAGCCTAGTTCTAAACCAAAATTAAAAATAGGTAATACCGAGTTAGAGGAGGTGGATGAATTTTGCTATTTAGGTAGTATAATTACAAAGGATGGACGTAGCAGAAGGGATATAGTAGCTAGAATAGCTCAAGCTAGAAAAATGTTTTTAAAAAAGAAAAACTTACTAATAGCTAATAGTATTAGTTTAGATAATAGAAAAAGTTTCTTAAAGTCGTACGTATGGAGCGTTCTACTATACGGTAGTGAGACTTGGACAATTAAAGAAGTAGATAAGAAAAAGATAGAAGATTTTGAAACTTGGTGTTATAGGAGAATGTTAAAGATTAGTTGGACAGATAGAGTAACAAACGAGGAAGTTTATAGAAGGATAGGTGAGGATCCCTGTATGTGGAAACAATTGAAGGTCGGGAGAGATAGAATGATAGGGCACCAGTTAAGACATGAGGGACTATTTAGTAAAGTCTTAGATTATAGACTACCAAATAAAAATAGAGTAGGAAGGCCTAGACAAAGCTATATTAGTCGAATTATTAGAGATTTAGGTTGTGAAGGCTATGTAGACCTTTTTAGACTAGCTCAGAATAGAAAAGAATTTAGAGCTGCGTCAAACCGACTTTAAGTAAGTTCGAAAACAAAACAAAAAATAAAAATCAGTTAACTAAATGTCACCAGGACATAACTCACAATTAGTTAGCGGTCTGGCATGTTGGTAGCGTTTCGTTGCTTAAGCCTTACCATAACATATAATTTAATAAACGTCACCATGACATAACTCACAATTAGGTGGCGGTCTGGCATGTTGGCAGCGATTCGTTGCTTAAGCCTTACCATAACATATAATTTAACACTTTTCCTTTTTGAAGCGGATAACCAGGTTATATTTCATTTCCTTATAAATGGTAATCATGTAAACATGTTAGAGTTCTTTAACAACCATCAGGTTGCTAATATCTATGTAGAGTCAGCTGGATAGGAAAAAGATAGAAGGATATAGGAAGACCTAGACCAAACTATATTAGTCAAATTATTAGAAATTTAGGTTGTGAAGGGTATGTAAAGCTTTTTAGATTAGCACAGAATAGAAAAGAAGTTAGAGCTGCGTCAAACCGACCTTAAGTAAGGTCGAAAACAAAATGATGATGATGATGGATAATGAAACACATACTTAGGCATGAGGGAATAGCATGGCAAGGAGGAATAGGGAAAGGTAGAGTTAGATCTAGATTAAACTTTAAACACAGATAGTTAAAGGTGTGGGCTGTGGCAACTTCAGGGAAATGTGTAGATTAACTGAGAATACAAAACAATGGAAGTATTGGTACAACAAGTTCTAGGACTGAAGACCTAATGATGACGAAAGCGTTTCTACCGGTAACCTAATTTCAACATTTTACCCATGTGTTCGAATATATTTTCAGAGTAGTAAAACATTCATTCCTAAGAGTAACTTAACCTAAACACGATTTTTACCCCTGCAGACGCTTTGACATTTTGTTTAGTAGCAAAATATCTTCAATGTTAACGTAACTCAACATTATTTTCGCCCATGCACCAAGCATCCTAGTGGATATTTTGTCTGTGTAATGACATTCCCAAAGGTAACCTAGCCTCGATATTATTTTCGCAAATGCATCCGTTTGAGTATAGTTTCTTTATAGTACAACATTGCTAATAATAACATTACATCAACAATATTTTCGCACACAGGCCGGTTTGGGTATCTTTCTCAGTAGTAACACATTTCTATTGATAACTTAACCTCAACTCTATTTTCGCCCAAGCACCTAAGTGGATATTTTGTATTAGTAATAAAACATTCCTAACCGTAACTTTATCTCAACACATTTTCTGACATGTATCCGTTAGGCTATAGCTTTTAGAAGTAAAACATTCGTAACAGTAACCATACCTCGACACTATTTTCACAAACGTGTCCGTTTGAGTATTTTTTTTTAGTAGTAAAGCATTCTTAACAGTAAACACATCTCCAACACCATTTTTGTCTACGGACCAGATTATGCATTTTGTCTTAGTAGAAAAACATTCATATGGATAACGTAACCTCAACATATTAACATATGCGTCTCTTTGAGTATACTTCCTTAGTAATACAATATTCTTAACAGTAAACTTCTCTCAACACCATTTTTGCATGTGTACCTGTTCGAGTATAGTTTCTTGGTAGTAAAGTATTCCTAACGGTAACCTTACTTCAACAGTATTTTGTTTGTGTATCAAGATATTCCTAACTGTAACTTAGCCTGAATACTATATTCGCACTGTATCCGTCCAATTATAGTTTCTTCATAGTAGAACTATCCTCATATTAAGCTTAACTCAACAATATCTTTGCACACGTGTTCGTTTGGAAATCTTTCTTATTAGTATACCATTTCTAATGGTAACTTAATCTCAACACTATTTTCACCTAAGCACCTTAGTGGTTATTTTGTATTAATAATAAAACATTCCTAAGAGTAACCTTACCTGAACATAATCTTTGCACATAAATCAGTTCTGATTAGTATCTTAGTAGTAAAGCATTTCTAACAGTAACCTTACCTCAACACTATTTTCACACATGTGAACGTTTTGGTATTTTTCTTAGTTGTAAAATATTTCTAATGGTACCTTTATCAACACAGTGTTTACGTCTAAGCACCTTAGTGGACACTTTGTTTTAATAATAAAACATTCCTAACGATAACTTTATCTGAACATCATTTTTGCACATGTATCCGTTAAAGTATAGTTTTTTGTAGTAAAAATTCATAACAATTACCTTACCTTGAAACTGTTTTCACATATGTAACCGTTTGGGTATTTGTTTTTATAGTAATGCATTCCTAACAGTAACCTATCTTCAACACTATTTTTGCCGAAGTACCAGATTAGACACTTTGTCTTAGTAGTAAAACTTTTATAAGGATTACGTAACCTCAACACTCTATTAGCAAGTGGGCCTGTTTTCGTATACTTCCTTAGTAGTATTACATTCTTAACAGTAAACTTACCTCAGCACTTTTTTTGCACGTGTAACCGTTAGAGTATAGTTTCCTAGTAATATAGTATTCCTAACCGTAATCTTACTTCAACACTATTTTCGCACGTGTATCCGTTAGAGTATAGTTTCCTAGTGGTAAAGTATTCCTAACCGTAACCTTACTTCAACACTATTTTTGCACATGTACCATGCACCCAAGTGAATATTTTGTCTCTGTAGTAAAACATTCCCAGCGGTAGCCTAGCCTCAATACTATTTTCGCAAATGTATCCGTTTGGTTATAGTCTCTTAATAGTAGAACATTTCTAATAATAACCTTACCTCAACACTATCTTTGCACAGGTGTCCGTTTGTGTTCCTTTCTTAGTAGTAAAACAGTAATTTCGGACAAGCTCCTTAGTGGATATTTTGTAATAGTATTAAAACCTTCCTAACAGTAAACTTACCTCAACACCGTCTTCGTAAATATACCACCCGAAAAGTATACTTTCTTAGGTATTCCTAACAGTAGTCTTACTTCAACACTATTTTCCATATGTGCCTGTTTGGGTCTTTTATTTATAGTAATAAAACATTTCTAGCGGTAACTTTACCACAACACTATTTTCGCCGAAGCACCTTAGTTGATATCTTGTCTTAATAATAAAACATTCTTAACCGTAACCTTAGCTCAACACAAGTTTTCGCACATGTATACGTTTGCGTATAGTTTATTGTATTAAACCATACTTATCAGTAACCTTACTTTAATACTATTTTTGCAGGTCTGTCCGCTTGGATATTTTTTCTAGCATTTTCCAATTGAAAATTAGGTTGATGTATGGTTGTGTACATGATTTAGATTTGTGTATTTTCCAATAATAGTCACCGGTCTCAGCGGCGTAACTGGAGGTCGCATGGGTCAAGAAAGCCTAAGATACTGGTTCAAAAAGTGTCCTGGACCTGATATTTTTCATCTTTCAATTACTAGCCCGCTTTAAAATGATCATTTGGACTTTGCATAAAAGTGTAAGTTATTATTTTATTTTATTCACCAAAATTGTGAAATTTATAGGTTAAAAGGGGTTAGAAAGGTCATTGCATAATTTATTACAATGTTATCACATGTAATTACAACTGATTAAAATTTTGACACGCTGTCTGTAGCTCTAGCGTGGAAATCTACAATTCAGTGAAAAATTTTCAATAAGTTTAAATGAGTAAATTGTGCTTTGTGTGTTATAATGTAAATATTGCAAGCGTGTATAGTGTAGCATTTAAAAGCTGGCGTAGGGCAAATTAAAAACATATTTAATCAATGTTCATAAAGTGTAATTGGTAAAACGTTAGCATTTGTATAACCTTCAGAAGCTTCATTATAACAGAGGGTAGAAGGAAATATTTTCCTAGTATTGTTTGTAACAAGCGTGAAAGTGTTTTAAACAAGCTTAACGGTTACAGAGGGGCAGACAAAACATTACGTTCTTAGTATTTGTATACGAGTTTGAAAGTAGTTATGGTCAAGGATTTCTTAATATTATTGTAAATATGTTCAACTGTCGTTAAATTTCTACGAATTTCAACAGGGAACGTGCATACTTAGGGAAAATGCAGGGAGACAAGGAAAGAATAAATCGAGATGACGTATTAGATAGAATACATGTGTAAATGAGACAGGATTATTTGGAGAGGGCTATTGTGTCAAAGACAAGAGCAAGTTGTAAAGAAAATAGGAAATGGAAGATTGTGTGTGCTAGATGAAAGGAGACAGATAGTTCCGTAGAAGGGATGTTATTGTAAACGTTTGGAGAGTAGTGGCTTGGATTCAACGAAGTTGATGTTGGTTGGAGCGCAAAGTTGCGCTTTCGTAGAAAAGAGCTTGTTTGCAACGTCGAAATTCTGAGATTTCGGTGGCATTTGATATTAGGGTAGAAATTTACAGGGAATTGATGATGGCTAAACAAGTATTTCTCGGAATTAGAGTGGCAGTTGAGCATTTGTTGTGAGGAGTTTTAAAAAACGTGTTAACCATTTGAAATTTACCAAGAAGGCTGTTTTGTTTGTATGCAAATTTGAGCGTCTTTGCGATAACTCAAAAACGGATTGAGATATCTTAGGTTTCTTTTTAGATTCTTGAAAGACATAGAAATGCATCTTTTCTTTAACTGAATCCACGCTACATCTCTTTCCGTTTCGATTAGTCCAATATTATGCACTGTAAGAGTGATCACCCTGTATACTATATTCATTCGACAGTGTTTTAGAAAGTGCAATATCATACTTGAATCTTTGTTTTCTTAGCTTTCTATCACCTCTTTAAATACACGCTTGTAGCTCTCCATCACACACCATAGTTCGCATAACAACTTCATCGGTACCATTTTTAGACGCTCGAGCGACAATGCTATTGCGAGCGCAATTGCTTTGATTCAATTTTAAAGCGATAATGTAAATACAAATATCAAAAGTACTATTGCTTTTACGTAGTAAACGCTGTACTAATATAACGAAACAGGTATCATTGAAATCTACAGCATGCGACAACTAAGAAATGTGTAAGATCCTATCTAACGTATGTGTATTGTTAAATCTTTTTCTTAAAACGTGATTGATGTTACAAGTATGTTTCCCACGAATTTCTTATTACGTTAAGATCTACGTGATGTAAAAGGAAAGAATTACTTCTAATGGCAGTGAAACGGCATCTTATTTTTGATACTTTGTATCAGTGTTCTGCCTCTTTACCAATTCAGTACATGTAGTACAAAAGAAATTGGAAAATGTTTCGAAACTGTTGCGCATAAGTTCTACTTCCCTATCTGATCTGTTTTTCAAGCCTTATTCGATTGTAAATTGAAATGTTTTATATATCTGCGGTTTAAGAATTATACCACACAACTTTGTAAATAAAGCTGAATTTGACTATAAATGTAGCCCTAACTATTAATTCTAGGGGTAGATTTGTCTTCGATGTCTTGAATAAAATTTTTCAGGTGTTGAAATGTGAATTCTTGGAAACCGTAAAAATTTTGGATGGAGTATTATAATTTCAGAAGCTGGTTTTGCATAGATGCGAACGCGTATTATGTGATTTAGAGTATATCTACCAAACTATAAATCGTAGCAGGGAAGATTACTGGTATAAAATCTATTCTAAAATTTAAGTACAGTTTTGGCCCTATAAAATCTAGCCGGTAATCTACATCAAAACACTGTGAAGTACTCCACTAATAATCCTGTTTCTGTAAAGTACCGAAAATCTAGACTGTACTAACAAAAATAGTTGCCAACTAACTCAGTGAGACGGGTGCTGTACGTGTCTGAAGAGGGTTCCAGAACGTCTTTGTGTGTGAAATATATCTTAATCGGGAACTATTTTGGACGTCACCTAATTTCTCGGGGTTTCTAGCTTAAAAATTCATATGAAGAGTCGTTAAGTACACTTGCTTAAACATAGAACAAAGATTTATTTATTTATTTTATTTATTTATTCACCTATACGGATTACACCTTTAATATTGATAGATAATGCTATAAAGAATACCAACAATAATTCAAAATATTAAAAATATTAAAACTTAACATGAAGTATAAAATGCATATCAATTTCATAAAATACATAAAATGCATAAAAAACTACATAAAAACTAGTAAAGTTCACTGTGGGGTTATAAACAGCTGATTACACTCCCTTTTAAATTCTGATTGTGAAATTCCTAATACATTATAACCATGCGCATTAGCAGACCTAACCATCCTAGTTAGAGGGCAGAAAAAAGTATAATTAACCTTATGATAAGGCACAAAAAATAATGATGTATCTCTGGTATTACGAAGTGGTATCCTAAGAATATTCAGGCTAAGTAAGTCGGAACAATCAATATCTCCTGCTAAACTATACAAAACCAGAAGGTCATTATAATCGCGTAGAATTTCCAGAAGTAGTAATTGCAAAACCTGGCGAATGAGGTCATAATCACAATTAAATTTACTGAATACAGATCCAGTCTTATATGCACAAAATCTTAGGAACCTATTCTGCACCGCTTCAAGTGTTTGTATGTGTACATTATAATGGGAGACTATAGAAACATTAATAGCACTAATAGACCCATTTAGAACTGCTAGCTGAAAGAAAAGTTTCTAAAATCAAATGTTAAATTATTTGAATTTTCAATCACTCCTCTAAGTAATGTAAAATAATTTAATGCAACAAAATTGGAAATATACCTTCATATTAATTGAAAGAAAACATATAAAAAAGTCTGTAGACTACTATACGATTGCGTTATTAACTATATTACATCCTTATGTTTTTATTACAAATACATGATCGACATGCTTAAGCACATATTGAAAGTAAAAAACATCAAAATTTACTTAGCTAAGTTTCTATCCTAATCACACAGACGTACTGTAGGCGCATTAATGCCATGAATTTAGAATGTTTTTTATTTACAAATTTTTCTAATGTGGGTTTCAGAGATTTTCATAGAGACCTTATAAGTGATTGTTGCCTAGCTAATTCGGACATTACTAAATACTTTTATATATTTTGACTTCGAAACTAGTTGTTCTTAACGTTCTTATGTTCAACATAAAGTTGGCGATTTGGGCACCAAGGTGCATTTAAAATTAAAGGCAACCAACCTGGTAGGGTATTATCCGGACATTCCTGACTACTTCCAGTCTGTTCGATAACCTATTCTTTAAAGTAGGTAACCTACTCAAGTTACATGTTGATTATTAAGATGGTAAATACGAAGTATTTTATAAGAAATTGATCTTCCGTGCATAAGATAATGCGAGATATCTTCGGCAAACTTTGGACAGATGAATTAAGATTGTAAATTGAAAACACCTTGTGTCATTTTCTCTATCTAATTATAATAAAATTGACCCACAGAAACGGGGACTTTTAATTTACTTGCGTCAGCACAATTTGCATATAAACTTTATTTAATACACGGGCTATAACAACATAGGCACGGCAGCATGATTCTAATTAATCAAAACAAATGTGTCATGAAACTGTAATAGTGTTGCACAAAATAGCCATGGTATCATTTCTAACCTTTTAAAACCGCCATAATGAATTCGATAACCTCTGAGTATGTATAATACAAAAATAATAATTGCATGTAACCTAAAACTTACATTTCTTAAAAGAAATTACCTAACCCTATTGGTGATATTTACTAATACAGAAACTATTAATTGCGATATGATTATAAACATTTCAAAGGAACGTCACAATATATCAACTACTTCAATACTATTACAATTTCAAGAATGGTCTAAAAAGTAATCAAACGCACGGATTTCAGAAAAATAAATAGGTTGTTATCCCAAAAACGTTTCCACGTATTTCAGACCTAATGTTTTAATCTATTATTAATGGGGACACACAGCAGTCAGAAAGTACACACACAACTATAATTAATCCAAAAGACCGAGTGATATGATTGAATTCAATAAACTTAGTATTAGTGAATCTTTTACTCCTGGTCACTGACATATATTTGTATCAGCGGAAGCCACTTATAGCATCCTTCATAAAAATAATGCCTTGCCATATTCCAGCAGCTAAAATTGAATTCAATTATAAAATCGCACGTACGCTTTGTCTAGAAATAAATGATTTCAAAGGATAGCAGCCGAGATACATGCGGGTATAAAGACATTAATTATTTCTACCTGCTGATAACCAACAGCGACCAGCTTTTTAACTAGGCAGGGCGTTTCCTACAAAGCTTGCAGTTGACCTTATTTAATCCAAAGTAGGATTTAGCTTTTGGATTGAGTGCAAAAGCTACTATTAATGCTTCTTTTGATAATGATAATTGTATTGATATGCAATTAGTTTATACATTGTGATTTGTAAATAGTAGAAGAATGACAGCTTTGTAGTATAGTTAATAATAAGGTTAGTCGCTCAAATGCCATTGAAACGAAAAATACTTTTTCACACGCTCGGATAACTAAGTGTAACTAAAATTTTTATTTTTACTTGGGGAATTAACGATAGAACTGAAACCCCTTTATCTATCCTTTGTGCCGGTAAGTCAGAAGCGCACAACTTACAACAAAGGAGAGCCTAGGTAATAGATGGTAAACAGATTTAGAAGAAGGTAACAGCGTTACTGCAGCATAGCTCGGGCATGAAACCTGCAGATGGCACGAGAGAGGTCGTACGTTTGTTGTTTACTTGGTTCAAAGCAGATGTTGAATTGCGAAGAGGGGCGCCACTACATATAATACTCTTACATATAGGTAGAGCAATGCACAAGAGGAAAGGTAGAAACCCTATGCTCAAGGCTCTAAAGCAATCATCATTAGGACATTTAATATCGGTTCCCACTAAAATGGGCTGCTCCTGAAAAGCAAAGATACAGTTAGTAAATACAATAGGATCACAATTTGTGATTCAAGATAAACAATAATGATATTGAAAAAATTAGAACTTAACTGTCTTTTAATATTTTGTATTAGACAATCAAAAATTATCCAATAAAGTATTTCTGTTTCTAAAATTAAATAAATTTTGATGTTTAATTAAAGGTCTTAAAAAAAAAAATTAAGATAAATAATTGTTAATGGTCTAGCATAGATTCGAAAAAACTGACAGGATTCGTTCATTTTATTTAATTAGTAACATCAATCAGTTTTCAGATCTGAATACTTTACCGATCGTCAATGATACTATTAAAATACCTAAGTTCAATATTGAAACATTAATAGATTAGTATTGTCAACTTTCTATTTGATATGGTAACAAAATAAACAAAATGATAGGAAAATAATCAACTTTAAACATATGCATGCCAAAGTTTTCTTATGTATTTTTGACACAAATAGATATTTAATGGGACAAACAATTTAGCTGTCCAAAAACGATTTTTTCAACTTGTTCTACATTATATAATACTTTCACGAAAAAGATTTTTTTTTAAGAATTAACAAGTCTCATTCATAAACAACTCTATGCACTTTCTATGAAATTTCAAAACATTTATATAGTACTTAAATTTATTTAATACCGTAATGTGGGGCGAATTCAAATGGGTTGGCTAAATTCGAACACGCCGCTCTTATTCTGCATTTATCTCAAACGAACTTGTAACCACGAGTTTAGTCTACCACCTGTGGATTGTGGTTATAGAACACAGATGAGTACATTGGTGGTAATAGCACACATACTCTCTGTTAGGTAAACATTTCGTGAATTTTATAATCCTATATTGTATTTCACCCATTTACGTAAGCGCTGAAAAGTAACTAGTGTATCTTTAGTCTATCAAAGTAAGTTTTCTTGAAAACTTGTAATAATAGTCTTTACATATCTTTAAGATGTATGGTAAATCTTACTAAAATATAATAATAAATGTAATTTTGAGAGGCACTTATACAAATTTTCGTTTACAGCAGGGTGAGTTCGAACATGGTTAGAACGTATAAAAAGTGACTAGGGGCAACGTACTATGGAAATTATTCTACATCATCGTTAGAAAAGGCGTTCAAAGCCCTCAAGGATAAAAAGTTGACGTACAGGCGTGCTCCAGAGGTGTTCAACATTCCTATAGCAACCCTCTGCAATAAAATAAAGAAAAACCATCCCTTACCTGCTGGAGGTCTTACAGCATTAAACGAAGATGAGGAACTTAGTCTTTCAAAGAGAATTCAAAAAGCTGCAGAGCGGAAACTTTCCTTACAAGGTTTGTTATCCGGTTGTTGGTCAAGTAGTTCTTGGATGCTGAAGGAAAAACAGTCAAATGCTTCAAAAATAACATCCCCGGCATAAATTGGGTCTACAATTTTTTGAAAAGGCATCCAGTATTAACGGAACATATATGTCAAAATATCAAGCGCTATCGAGCTGATCTAAGCATTGAGATAATAAATGATTATTTTGATAATTTGTCAGTTTCCTTGAAAAATGCGCCACCGTGTAATATTGTCAACTACGACGAAACGAACCTGTGTGACGACCCCGGTAAAACCAAAGTAGTTTGCAAAAGAGTTACAAAATATGTTAACTGGATTCTAGCAAATCGAGTACATCGATAATGGTTGCCGTTAGAGCAGCAGGAAAAGTGTTGCCACAATATATTGTTTATAAAGCACAACATCTTTGCCCTACTTGGATGGAAAATGCTCCCGATGATGCGGTTTATAATCGTACAAGGAGTGGGTGGTTTGAAAGAACTGTATACGAAGATTGGTTTGAGAAAGTAGCGCTGCCGTATTTTCGAAGATGCGAGGGTAAAAAAAATTTAATAGAGGACAATGTGTCCAGTCATCTTTCAATACGAGTTATACAGCTATGTGAAAAAACGATATCGATTTTATCCTTCTATCACCAAACTCAACACACATCTATTACAACCGTTGGATGTTAGTTTCTTCGCGCCTTTTAAGAAAATATGGAGAAAAATATTAACTGCATGGAAACAAAATAATGAGAGCGTCCTACCAAAATCAGAATTTCCCACTGTACTAAAGAGGTTTCTTTATGATGTAGGTGTTAATGCTACCAAAAATATTCTTTCTGGTTTCAGAACTTGCGGGATAATTCCCTGCGATAGGAATAGCGTTTTAAAGAAGCTTCCAAAACTTACCGATGACCAACTAGAGAAGGAAGCTAAACTAAATGAAATTAACCGATGTTGGACCACGACGTTCGTCAGTTTTATAAATGAATCAAAGGCACTTGAAAACCAGCAGATCAAGAAACGGGGTAAAAGAATTAACGCTACACCAAGAAAAGGAATCACCTCACGTGACTTGAATCTACCGATAACCTCAAGGGAACAAAGTGCCTCTGAAGATGAGTTAGAAATTCTTGAGTCTGAAGAACGTGGATAATACTGCAAAATTTAATTCGACTGACAACCATAATCCAAGCAGTAGCTTCGAAAGTGTCTATGACAGTTTGGGTGCTAACGACTTTGTTTTAGTGAGTTTTAAATGTCCAAGTAAAAAAGAAAGGTTTTTTATTGGCAATATCACTGAGGTGTTAGAGGCTCAGCCTGACCTTTTCTTGGTTAATTTTTTGAGACAAAAAAATCTGAAAAGGTAAACAATTATTTTTATTATCCAGACGTGAAAGATGAGTCCGTAATCAACCTAAGTGACATAGTAATAAAACTGCAGTCACTACAAAACCTCAGAAGAAGCCGATAGTCGTTTAAAGATTTACCGAAAGAATGTGTCATAGATTAAGCTCTATTGTATTTTTATTCATTTTCTTTTTGTTATCAAATAGATTTAAGTTTCTATACTTACCTAATTTTTCAACGAACTTCGTTCGTTTATGAAATCTATTTGTCTGTGTGTCTGTCTGTCTGTGTGTCCGAGGCCTTTTTAATGGTCGGACATCAATGTGTGATACATCAATCGATTCAGCTCGGTGTCCAGAGCTTAAGTTTTGATGTCAGTTAAAATCGGGCCACGGGGACGCCGAGCCCCCGGGAAAATCCACAGGGATAATTAAAATTTTAAATAAGTTTAAAATCAATATGCGACACATATTTGAACAATTTATGGCATTTCATGCCATTATTCCAATATTATAACATTGTTTAAACTTTAATTTTGATTACCGAAAATAATTAGATTCATATAAAAAAAAAAAATTTCTTATCTTATTGATGAGAACTAATATATAGCTTTTAAAATATTTATTCAATAAAATAAAATATATTAAAATGTCTCTTTTGTTGTTTATTAATTTTTGTATTTTATCTGAATACTTATAATTATTACAACATAATAATTTTAATTTCTTTAAATTGTTTTAAAGTAAGTCTACATTTGGAAGTTCGTTGCGACAATGTCTTGCATTTTCAACTTGTTTCTTATTAATCCAAATAGTTAGTTATGTAAGAAAGCAGACTTTGCTTTGTATTAAACTGGTTTATAACAACATGTGTGGCTTTATGCCTCACGGGCTCGCCATTTAATTCTGAATAAAAATTATTTATTTTTTTAACGTGTTGTTCGAATTGACACGTATGGGGTTTTAAAATCACAATACTGTGTATATTCAAGTGTCGTTCAAATTTACCCCACCCTTCGGGGCGAATTCGAACAATGTTTATTTATTTAAAAAAATTTAATTATTATTTTTTGATCAATGACGGGTCTACATATGGCTTCACAAAGGTTTGATAAAGATTTAAATTGTGGTAATATTCTAATGTAAAGCACAGGTAGAATATTGAAAAACCACAAACATACATTCGAATTCTCCCCAGAGTACAGTACTTTTACCAACTGGGATACTAATCTACACCAATATATTTGAAACAATTTAGCTCATAAACGAGAACTTTGAAGTGTAAAAGAATTTAGCTTACTTTTTTGATCAGAATAAACGATAGATGTTGAAACTACTTTGGTATACACCTTAATGAGGAAGGAACAAATTCTAATTCTATTTGATGTTTGATGTGATGAGAGGATGTGGTTTTTCATAGATGTTACAGTTAAGATTCTATTTGTAAAACAAAGTTGTTGTGGATTTAATAATTAGAATATGAAAAATTGTTTGTAAAAGAATATTTCCTATTAATATTATAAATCCGATGTATGATTCTAGTGGTTTCATGTGAAAACAGACGAAATAATTAGACAACGGGTAAAATTGGAAACTTTTACTATAAGCATCTTTTATTCAGACATTTCACAGCAACAAAATTTGACGATCTAACCTGGTGCTTGATTAAGCCGCAATTCAATACACTTAAGAATAACGCCCTGTTCCACCTACACACTAATTAAGTGCGTCGCTGTATGATGATATATCCGACTTTATATTAATTACATTGTGGATACCCAGCAGAGTATCATTATCCCTACGTAAGAATTAGAGCCCTTCAGAGCTCTGATCTTAGCTGACTCCGAATAAAGCAAAAATAGTTTCACCCGCAATGTTGTTTTTGTTTTGTAGTAAAAATGGGAATCTAGCTTTACTCCATTCCTAGCAGATACAAATTTCGAGAGCTTCTCACATAGGTAGCTATTAAAGGAGCTACATTTTAACAAAAAATATACTATTATTATTTAATTCCTCGGTGAAATCAATAATACCCTACATTTAACCAACATTATATTATCGCTAAAACTCCTTTAAGATAAAGTGAATGTTATATCCACTTAAATTGTGGAAATAACGGGGTAAAGCCGAAGATCTTCTATTCGATATTACATTTGCCGTCTGAAGTAAAATCAGAAATTTTCAGTTAATTGGTCATGATCTCTCACACCTTCCCCATCACCTACCACTTTCATCTACACACATCATTCTCTCCACTATACATCACTTCCATGTCCATACCACCTTGATGCATTTAGGAAGACAGGCTTGCCATCTTCCAACCAATAAGATTGTGTTTTAATCGATTATTACACGTCATTCAACACACAACAATTTTCAACAATTTAGATAGATATTAATGCAAATACTCCCTGTATGTTTGTTGTGGTTTGTTTAGCATTTATCTTCTTTGGGAATTAACCACTCATAGTTTTTAAAATCATCTTTATTTACGTTTTGAAGTTTTTATTATTTTGACAACGATCCTAGGTGATGGATCGACACGTAGATAAAGATAATTTTAAAAACTATGAGTGGTTTAATTCCCAAAGAAGATTAGGAAAAAAACATATTAATGCATTTAGTCTTGTAGTACCACGACCTTGATCAAAACTAGATCGAAAAGCCTTACCTAGTCGAACATCCGCTAATTAAATCCGCTTTTTAATTCCCTACCTGTTTGCTAATTATACGCTAAACATTAGGTTATTTTTGCATAGTTAAATATTCCGATTAAAGTTCAAAACTTTTAATTACGTAAATTACTCTTCATTTACTTGAGTATTTACTACGTTAAACGATTTTTAATTCTTCAATGCTAAACTTATGTGTTCTATTTCTACACCGATCGAATACTAACTTATGCAGAAAAGATGCTATCTATAGTCTGTAAAGCAAGAGCCGAAAGATGTCGAAAGCATGCAAACGAAGTTGAAGATTACGTTGGAAACGTAAAGTGTGAGGTAAATGCAGTATAGTACAAGAACAGTAATATATTGTTTAATACATTTTAGAAGAAACCCAAGGATGTCGAAGACATCCGAAAACAGTCGAAAATTAGTCGGGGAAAACCGACAGTAATTAGACGAATTTTGCGTGTGCACACGCAAACACTGCAAACATATTGTATTATACAGATTAGAATCGAGCGACAGTTGTCGAAAGACACTCCAATAGTAGTCGGATATTGATTAGGGAAAAAACCAAAAGTAACAGACGAATTTTACTTGTCAACACGCAAGCTCAACAAAGTATCGTATTTAATACATTCAGAACTTAAACGGGTTATAACTAAATGTCCGATCAAAATACATTTTTTATGTAGGTACCAAACTTTTTGTAATTGCGTTTAGTGTATTAGAACATCTAACTACTGTTACTTAAACTTCGATTTCTCAAAAGTTCAACATCTAACAACTTGAAAGGTTTTCTTTGAAATATCTCATAAAATTATTTCTAAAGTAGGTTCAAACACATTAGCATTTTCATTTGCGATTGCTGACAAATTAAACTAGTTCTTTAAATTATATATACGCACAAAATTTTACAATTAGCTATTTTTAAATTCAACTGATTTCTCACATCAAGCACTGACGTTGTAAAATCGTACATAGGAAAATTGACACTGAATAATATTCAAAAGATATACATACTCTTCATAGATTTCATTAGAAATTATGCTTTCTGCATTTCATGTAATATATATTACTTTTAAATTTCCCTAGATTGAAACCCCACGCTTGGCTGCCTTTTGTTACGCAGTTTACTGGGTTGCTCCTCATATAACTAATACAAGCCCCACAAATTGGGTGCCATAAGCACTGCGAAGTTGTAGGTCTGTTATCTCAAGCACCGCCGCTGGACGCCATAATATTGCGAAGTTACCTGTGTAATAACTCCCACGATGTACTTTGCCACGGCTGCTCTGCTGCTTATACTTGAAAATACTACCCTACTGTTTTATACACGAAAACTTGACTACAAAAATGCACTTTGATTTATTCGAACTGAAAACTACTACAAAAATCCATTTCAATTATTATTTCCTACATCATCAATATTACATACATACTCGTTCCAAAATAATACATTTTCTTTCTAATATTGCCTGATAAAGTTTTATCTAACAACAAACCATATAAAGTAACCGGGCTTAACCATGAAAATTACGTTACCCCCGGTTTAATAAAAGCTCATTGTAAAACCTTTAAATACTTGTGCTTAATTTTGCACTGCAAATAACCAAAACTCTCTTTTACTTTGCACATCAATAAATATTATAAAACTATTTATAAGTGTTAACTCCTGTATAAAAATATTGTCGAAGGATCAATCATAAAACGTTTATTAGGTAACTCTTTATTTCATAGAGTTCATAAAAATAATACCAATAAAGCACCAAATTGTCATGACACATCAAATAAGTACATAAAATCAAAGTTTCACGAAATCTGTTACTTGGAATGCACCACCGCTCCTAGATTTGCAATCATGCAATCGATGACTGTTGTCCTCTCCTAAGACTGCACGTTCTGGCACCTCTCTGAGTTGTAGAACACCATCCTTGATGGCAATCAGCTACTCAAATTTCTCCTACTACCAATAGAGTCCACATCCAAACTTTCATACTCCCGCTACTGGTTCGTTTACCATAGATAAACCATCCAATCCTTCCATCTACACTCTTTAATCCATTTATGTACATAACTTGCACCCACAACCAACATATAATGCAGTCTTTACTTACATTTTTCAATCAAGCTCTGTATTTTTTGATGTACTTCTTCAGACTTTCGGACTGCTACCGAATATTACACCAACTTGTGCAATCAACTTTCTTATAACATTTAGATTACTTGTATATTTGCTCACTAATATAAGTCGACGCTTGGATGGTCAGCCACAGCGCTGATGAAGAGTAAGAAAGCAAGAGAAGAGAAGAGAGCTCATCGTTACATCCTAGTGCTTATATAGACGAATCTGCTTCCCTATACTTGAAATTTCTCAAAATCACTTATTACACATGAACAGGCCTTCTTGGTAAAATTTCTCAACGATCATAACATTTCTCAAAACCCCACACCAACAATTTTCAACTGCCATTTTTAATTCCACTAGCACACGAGCTATCGTACAAACCGGCTCCAAAATCCAAGAATTTTTAACAATACAAAAACATTTTTATGAAAACCCACTTTAGTCTCGCAACGGATACTTTGGTTCCTCGAATCTCAGTTTCAACTGCCAATCGTTTCTTGTTAACACACACCCTTCATACTACGCGTATTAAAGTCGGCTCACTCTAACAAACATATGAAATTTTTCTCTTCTTTACTATATATCGTTACTATCTTTCATATCCTACCATGAGTTATCTCCATCCCAGTCTAACCTGTGTGTTACACCCTCTATCCTTCTTACATCATGTTTGCAAGTTTGTTTGTCCCTGAAATAACTTATACCCTCTTTAATACTGTCGTCTGTCCCCCTTCTATATATGAGATCCAATAATCTATCTCCGCTCCTCCTATGCAAGCTTCATCCGTTCTTGCAGAAATCAATCACTTTTACATATACAAAATACCCTCCTCCTACTGTTATAAACGCGTAGTCTAATACTTTTTGTCTGTCTCTCATTAACAGCTTGTCTATAACCTTTTTTACAATATTTCTCACTCCACTTTTAAAACGATGTCTATACAAACACTCTGCCTCTCACTTGCACGATTACTCCTTCCTTGTTCCACAGTTCCTTTCAAAGTTAAACGAACCCTTAACATATGATATCTTTGATCTCACTTTAATGCATGCTAAAAGTAATCTCTCCTTATCTTATATCGATTCCTTCCTGTTTATCTGCTAACCGCCATTCTTAGAATAGACATGTTATTTAAGCACGTTCTCTGTCAACCGAGAAATTTAGCAACGGTTATCTTGTTTACAACATTATTGAGAAAACTTTTAACATCCCCACACTATCCAGAAACCCTTGAAATAAATTACTACTAGAAACTTGTTTTCAACAATATGCGTTATAAAAATAACTAATTGTAAAATACCGTAAAACGCATTCAATGCGAATAGAAATCGATTGTTTTTAGTATATTCAAAGCCATTTACTCTCACTTATTAATTATCAATACATTTTTGACAAAAATGTTTTTTGTGTTATTGTATATAGCGCAAAAAATTTCTATCTTTACGCATTTAGCATAAAATACTATAATCTTGTTAAAAGAAACTCCAATTCTAACCTTTAATAGGTGTATTAAAAACACATTTTATGTTAAAAGCAAATATTTCGATAAAATGCAACACCTTTTGCATTAAACTGCAATTAAAGCTTAAATTATTACCCTGCGGCTTAGAGAAATTTATTGTAAATAAAGAATTTTCCAGAATACAAAAGGACGAGTCATCGGTATATAGAACTACATAAATAACGTATTAATAAATAATGGTTTATACCTAGAAGCGTTCGGAACACAAAAAAATCTGCAAAATCCATGGGATAACTGATAAACATTATTTATGATTTTTGCATTCACTGTTGGAAAGAAGCGATACGCCACAATAATAGTATATGTGGGAGCAAGACGAATAGCGCGCATCACAGATAACTGGAACCAGATAATTAGGTAATAAAATTCAACAAATTTAAACACTAATGAGTATTTCTAAGAATATTACGTAAGATAGAAGTTTATGATTTAGAATGAAATCGCGCTAATTCTAGTACCTTCTAAATATAGATAATTTAGTGTATATAAGAAAGCGTGTACTAGAAAGGGAGGTCATTTGATTCTGAAATTTAAGTCGCAAGCTGTAGCTAGGCGAAGATAGTATTTGAACTATGCAGTAACCATAATGTAATTTAATAGTTGCGAGGTTGCAATGAATATAGAAGTGATGTTTTTAAATGCAAATTACATACAAAAACGGAATTATTAATTACAATGAATCAAGAAAATTCTTCAATATAACGCTATTTTAAAAATTTTATTAAATCATCGAAAGGAAGATTTAACCAAAAATCTACTTCTGTAATTGCTGTTTGAAATCAGGAATTTTAATACGGAAAATTGTAAGCTGATTGGATATCAATTTAAAATAAAAAGATATTTTAATTACGAGTAGTGTTTTGTGGATTCTGCAAGTACTATTTTTAGATTTATTTTTAACGGATAGTGGAGTATTTATATCTAATTTAGAGTAGAATAATGTGTTAATCATATAATAATTTTTTGTAAAGGATTTTACCAGCAGAATTGGTGTTCGGAGTGCGATATATTCTGACCTCCTAATAGATTATCGGTCAAGGATTTTTTGGCCAAACAAACTTTACAAGCGTGGTAGTAAATTACAACCAGTTAAACCATCCTCAAAAAAGAAGTATAATTCTGTAAATTTAAAATAAGGTAAGAAACTATTTTTTTTCGTAATAAATACTTCTTACAAATTATTTTATGTATGAAAGAAATTGACAAAATATTAATCACGTTCTAGTGAACATGTAGGTACTTATAGGAGGTGGATATAAACTTCTCTTATTATTTCTATTTCACATGCGTTGAACTTTAAATTATCAATTTCATCTGATAACTTGAGAGCGTCGGTAAACACTTGGCAACGTGAATTTTATACAAACAGTAACAAATCGTCAAGTGGTTACCTTTAGAACGGGAAAAATACATTACGAAACCATATAGAATATGGATCCACATGTTATACATATTGATAAATGTAAATCAATAAATGCTTTAAATTAAATGCCAATATATGGGGGAGTGCTACAATTAATGTCTGACGTATGTATTTTGAGCATGTTTCCAAGCTATGAATCTGTGTAAAAGGAAATTTTTATTATTGCTTATTCGCTGGGCGATACCTATATAAAAACTTCAGCGATAAAACTCTCGCGCATCTATAAACACTGGTTGTAAATTAACAGAAATTTAGCTTTAAGCATGTTAAGGGATGCGATCAACGTTTATTGGCGTATTATTTATTTACACAATATTTTTAGGCAGTACTAGCTTGTTGAAATAAAACATAAACTTGCATTTAATTGAAATCTTAAATGGAAAGTTGTTTTTTTTTAGAAAAACCCCTGTAAAGTAAGCAATAGAAGTATTGTTTATTATTATTTCGTTCACAGCTAACTAGAAAGTTTTTGCGAAAAATACACCAACCTCGCCGAATGCTGTTAATTTAGTCTACGGTGTTATAAGATACAAACAGCATCAGTAACTGAAAATATAAATAAGTAACAATAATTTTGAACTGAATACTAAGATGCATAGGCACTGAACTGACTTAATTAA
Organism: Platerodrilus igneus; assembly: GCA_036346225.1. Taxonomy (NCBI): domain Eukaryota; kingdom Metazoa; phylum Arthropoda; class Insecta; order Coleoptera; family Lycidae; genus Platerodrilus; species Platerodrilus igneus. The sequence goes on from JARFIW010001535.1 coordinate 4,954,201, forward strand.
ATTTGAGTTGATAGCTATTGAAGAAATATACGACAAATCCCACAAGGAACTAATAAGTATTGTCACCAGTCAAAGTTGGATGAGAAACCGCTTGTCAACAAAAAGTTGTAAAGAAATTCAAAGACGAATTTAATGGGGTTCTAGTAATAGAATTTGTTGGTAGTAGGGTTAGGTGCTAATGTATTGTAAGCGAGAAAGTCACGATTATAAAGATTAAAGGGGTCTCCCGAAGTGCTGTTAAGAATATTAATGTAAATAGTTTTAAGGACATGAGACTCAGTAACGTAATTTAATTCTTTATACACTTTGTAGAGGGGATAAGACTTAACATGCCACCACAGAGTATGTAACTAAATTCAGCAAACTTACCCGTTGCGTTATAACCTAATGAATGTTACCTCAATTAGCCAATATACTCAACCAGTAAATATAGCAATGTATTCACAACCCTAAGTGTACGCTAATTAATGGCAAAAGATAATCTACAAATAAGTCAATCTATCTCAATGATCTCTATTGTAAAATATTCCCAATTACTGTTTGTACATTGATAAAAATGAAATAAATGCATGACATAATTAAACGTAATTTGGTTTACGGGTCTTAACACAAATTTTAAGGAAGCCTTTTCTTGTTCCACTTTAAGCAATTGCTCGAAGCTCACAATTGACATATAAATCACATATAATATATAGATTAATTCGTTTTCGTTTTTACTGAACAAGAACGATATTCTTGTACTTAACTAATTTAATACGCCCTGAATCCCAATTTAACTTCCACAAAAATAAGTCATTTACGGGTTAGAGATCCACACTTTAACTACTAATCCTAATTAGTTATACTCATCTAGATACACATGACATGGAACGGCACGCCATCAGCATCCTTAACCTTTCTGCAACCACCACTTGCAGTCTTTAAACTCCAGTCCAAAATGGTTTCTTATTGTACAACATATACCCAAGACAAGGACAAGACTCCAAACAAAAAATGAAAATGAAATAAAAATAAAAATAAAAATAAGAATAAAAATCTGTAATAATAATGTATATAACAATTAATGCACGCGACCATGTGCTACCAAACAAGCAAGGTTGAATATAAAATCCAGTTCAACTGTTTCAAAAAATATTCTACTCTTCAGCAATATTCTTTCTCGTTATGCCAGGCGATAAATCCCAATATTTTGGATGACTTTCTCTTACTCTGATATAGTCAGAAAATTCGCACTAGCATACACCATGCTTTAACCAAGCTGTTCACAAAACAATCAAAAAGGAAATACCTTCTTCTCAGATAATCCAAATCAAAACAGGAATGCAATATAAAGAGATTAAATTTCAATAATTAAAAATCAATAAGACAGGGCAGCATTTCACATGCTAAACAATTATAACATTGAGTAACTCCCTTTTTAAAAACAAAAGAATTCTTGTTAGGTACATGTAACAATTCCATAACATTTAAAATTAATTTCATGATATATCCTTTTTTATATTGAGATATATTTATTAGAATGTACTGAATTCAAGTTCTAAATAACTATCAATTCCCTGAATGCAGACCTGTGTTTATTCTTTCAAATCAATCACATCAAAACTGCCAACTTATTTTCTTAATAAGCAATAATCAATAATAGATATTATTTCAATTAAGATGAAGTTTCAAAACAACAAATTACTAGATGAATTCAATTGGTCAGAATGAAAGTTATTGTAATTAATGCTGTTTATATTTTCAAATAAGAAATACACAATTAAAAAATAAATTAAGTTCTTGTAAATAACATGTAGGTAAGATAAGTGTTTGCAATAAAATTAATTTGAAGTGTAAAGAAAATTTAAACCGTAACAATAGTTTAACATTGACTTAACTACATAATTATGTTATGACATGCATTTAGAAATTAAAATGTAAAGCTAGGAAATTGATAAAATTTTTACCCTGTATAAAAGTCTCTCATGTTATTGATAAAGTGTGTTGGTTTAGAATGTTTTAGTAAAGAACAGGTTTTGAATTTCTTTCTAATGCTTAAGAATAAGGTACATTTATCGCGAAAGAAACAAGAATAATCTTTTATATGCTGGCTAGAGAGTATGTGTGTAAAACGGTAAGGGGTTGCCTCGATTTTAAATCTGTTTGCAGATTCGAATTTTGCGTAAAATTCTAGACTAATTTGATGTGTGGCATGACTAAAAAATTTATAAGAACGCTCAAAAGTCGCTGCGGGTAAAAAATTCTTAAAATGCTCCGTGGGGGATGATGCTATCTAAAAAATTTCTAGAAATTCAGGTAGCTGAGAAAAATCTAATAATAATTGATACCAAGCAAGGTACATTTATATCGTGGGTGGAAATGTGGAGAAAGATTTATCTCGCGGGTGGAAAGAAGGCGGGTGTGACGTAATCAAAATGGTTAATGTGTAGGTGTCCGAGCAAGGAGGGGAGCAAGGAGGGAGCAAGGAAGAAATCCCTTAAAAATAAGACTTAGCAGATCTTCCTTATGGGAATTTACATGTAAAAAGTGGATCGGGTGGATCCAATGGGTGGATCCCATAAGATGGATCTGCGTTGGGATCATCCAGTCCTACTACCATAACACTTTCAAATGTGACACCTCATACGATATATATAATTAGAACCTTTTTCTTCGTTCGATCAAACCCACCCCAATTCTAATCTAAAAGAATTTTTTCTAACTGCGGACTGCTGATATATGTGCGCATCATTAGAACCTAACATTATGCCAAATTTTAAACTAATACATAACGCGTTTCTTGAGAAAAACCTTTGTGATAGACGGACGGACTGACACGAAAGCGATTTTATGAAGGTTCCGCTTTTTCTTTTAAAGTAAAAACTCTAAAAACAGTATAAAGTGTATACATATGTTTGTAAGGTAGATGGATGTTGTAATTGGAATCCATGATCTTTGGCTAATTGGGAACACAATGTTTTTTCCACATATGTTAACAAATTGATCTTATTAGAAATTATCAAAATGAAGTTACCCTAGATCATAGGTTCCCAACCTTTTCTGAACCACCGCCCCCTCTACTGGAAAAAAACTTCCAACGCCCCCCTCCTCATCATAGTGCATTATAACGAATATTAAAATATTGTTGCATAGTATCTATCTATCTATATATATATATATATATATATATATATATATATACATAGATACTCATATACGAACGTTGCACTTTTGACTGCTATTACAAGCGTTCACTAAAGCGTTGGACAAGGTATATATATTAAAAATCGCAAAAGTAAACCTTAATTAAAACGACTATCAAATGTAGTACAAACTTGTTTATTAAAAACTTAAATATGAATACATAATGAACAGAAAAAAAAATTAAGAAGAAAAAATTAATGAGATAGTTGAGGCTGGTGAAGTTTTAACAATTTGCTAATGTCGGGTTCCAATTTCGTTAACATCAGCCGCAAATCGCCACGTTCAGTAATGTGCAGTCTGTTCCTTTTCTTAGACAATAAATTAGCTACTGCACTGAACCCACGCTCAGCCAAATAAGATGAAGAAAATGCAATTAAAAATATCTGTACTCTTGACCACAATCCAGGGTAAAGAACTGGTATTGGTTTTTGAAGCCAGAACTCTTGATATCCATTTCTGAATTTTACTTTTAGTTCTTCGTTAGTTGTGAGTTCTACGAGTTCCTCTTCTAAATTTGATGATTCTGCTGTATCTGCATTTGCGAAAGGATCTAAAACCCAACCCCGTATATTCATGTTTAAAATATCCTGGAATCGCTCCACACAATCAACATGAAGAACGTCCAAGTGTTGGCAGTAAGTAAGTAAATCTTCATGTTTTGCAGAGACTGCTGATAATGTGGGAAAGTGGCTGTATTCACCTCTCCCTAGATTTCGTTTGAATAGAAGAAGTTTTCCCACAAAAGCAGCTATGACGTTTTTGTTTTAATTAAATTCAATTCGTCACCTTGCAATTGTAAATTGACTTCATTAAATATTTTAAACAAGTCTGTCAAATAAGCGATGTCATTTTATGTATAATCAGGTTTTCGCGCAATTTTTCGTTTCTGTTTTCAAGAAAGTCCAGTACTGAATCAAATAGTTGAAAAAACGGTTCAAACAAGTACCTTTTGAGAGCCAACGAACTTCTGTGTGCAGCAGCAAGCGATTGTAATCTTCATCATTTTCACTACAAAGTTGGCTAAATAATCTGTCATGCAATGAATTGCTTCTAATCGTATTTACTGCTCTAATAACGTAATGAAGCGACGAATGCAAACGTTCGTTCAGATTTTTGCAACCAAGTGCTGACGATGAATAATACAATGTATAGCGAGTACATTTGGTACTGCTTGTTTCAAATGAGCTATGAAACCCTTATGACGTCCCGTCATTGCTGGAGCACCATCAGTAGCTGCCGACAAAATATTATGCATAGGTATTTCTTTCTCTTGAAAAACGTACTCATGGTATTAAATATCGTTTCTCCCTTTGTATCAGTTTCCAAATTTTTGCAAATAATAACTCTTGATAAATTTTTCGTCTTTTATGAACCGAACGTATGATAACAGCAGTACTTCGTTATTTGGTAGAGTGGATTCATCAAGTTGAATGGAAAAATTGCAAGTTTTAAGTAATCGCATAATGATATTTCAACGTCTTGAGCCATTTCGTCTATTCTCCTTTGCACTGAGTTATTACTCAGAGGAATTTTTCTGATGACATCTGCCGATGTCTTATGATGAAGAACAGTTTTTATTATCTCTCTGACTGCCGGCAAGATAAGTTCCTCGCCAATGGTATGTGGTTTTCCCGTTTTGCGATTAACAATGAAATGTTATATGATGCTCGTAGTCCATCATCTTCTTGTTTAGAAGACGACGCAAATAGGTTTGATATAGTTGGCTGTTTCAAATATTTCTTCTGCAGTTCTTGAAAATAGGACAAATCTTTGTCCTTTTTATCAGTATGCATTTTATTTAAATGTTCTTGTAGCCTAGAAGGCGTCATGGCTTCATTTGAGAAAACTTTTTGGCAAAGTAAACACATGGGTAATGATGGGTTTACAGGAGAGTGCGTAAATCCATATTTCAAATACAAAAGACTGTACTGCCGGCATTTCTTCTTAGATTCAGACATTTTGAAATCCAAAACTTGCCACGGTTTAAAATAAATTAACTTTTCAACGAATTTATAGATAATTATAAAATTAATGGTTATAATGACTTATATAACTTATCACTCACGAACATGGATTATTTGCGAAGCACACAAAATAATAACACATTCCTAGAGCTATCCCTGCCTTTTATACGTTTGATTTCATACAAGCATCAACTTGTATGTTTTATCTTGTTTGCGATGCCGGTGCACTTTGTAAGCAAGTCATATCGCGTCTTTGCTTATCAACTTGCAAAGACTTGTTGCGGACAATATTAAACGGAATTAGGTATTCATAGACCTAATGCTGAATTAAATGTTTTAAAGTATATTTTCTCGATAACAATAACATAGACATTTTAGATAGCTAAATAAACTGTCTATTCATGCCAACTAGGTATTTTCAAAGTATTTTAATATATTTATTTTCTAAAACGGTAAGTACGTCACGAACGCCCCCCTTGATCCTCCTAACGCCCCCCTTTTGCCCCTGTACTCGCTACCGCCCCCTTTGAAACCTACAGCGCCCACTGGGGGGCGGTATCGCCCCCGTTGGGAACCTATGCCCTAGATGATCTACCAAGCGTCAGTGTTGAGCTAATTTTATTGAGCTACCCAGATTTTCATATTATTTCGAGTAAACCAGGCTTATTGCTTTTGCTTTATTTACAACTTTCAACTTTATTGTAGCTTTATTACACAGGTTGCTATCTGAAATTGATTACCGATGTTGTAAAGTTAGTCACTATGTTGTAAATTGTTAACACTAGACTCAACACCATTCTGGTTAATTCCATTTGGTAATAAATTTTATAGCGCTATGTACTAAAGTACGTTTATATAATAGATTTGCATTTTCAGGAAAAGCTACAATATCGAACAGGAATGCCGCTATTTTTTCTCTACGCCCTATCGCACAGCACTTTAGCTAAAGGAGTAAACTAAAATATCTGTGCTATTCTCTTAATCGAAAATGTTTACTTGCAGTAGAAAAACAATTTTAGATAAAACATGAAGCAGTGTCAAAGTAATTCTTAGAATCTTGTACCACGAAGAGTACATTAAGGTTAACGCAATGTAGTATACTAGCGTTGTGCAATTGTCATATTTGTCAAATTTGATATTTTTAACCTATACGTCAGGTAACAATTCGATTTTGAACTTAGTAATGTAAATCCGTCTCGAATAGCAAACGCAGTATTTACAGTACTTTCCTTTGTTGTCAATTTTGCAAACTAGTGTCAACGTCATAATTATGAACAAAACCTTGTGCAAAATGTGTAAAATGCATGTAGCCAAAATGACGTTATCTGCATATATATATATATATATATATATATATATATATATATATTGTTGTGGATTTAAAGGGTAAATAAGTGTAGACAATAAAATTTTAGCAACCGTGTATACAGAAAATAGGAGCCAAATTAATTTAATTCATATAGTGAAAACGGACGAGTATTAAGGAATTGTTATATTTAAATTGGAATGTGAAAATTACATAAGAAAAAAAAACGTTATAGTACATAAAAGTTCAAGGATACGCATATTTAATTATAAATTCTTTTAATCAAACGCATGAGACCAGAAAAGGGAGCTTGAATGCATAAGAAAATCAATAATTTCTAACGCAAATATATTCGTTTCAAAAGCCAACGTTCATTTACACCGATACGACGAAGCAGAAAATCTAGGAATTGTTATTTTCAAACGGTCGATAATTTCAAGAAACGTCTGTTGGTTAAATGTTACGTTCAGAGAATAGTAGACGAACGTTAATATAAAATTTCATAGAAATTGTTTTCAACGGTCGATTTGTATAAACTGGTAAATAACAAATATCTTAAGGAGCAACTGGAATGAACAATCGATAATGTAAGACTGATAGAGAAGCAGATAGTGCAAGCGTTGGATAGAAGTCACGTAAGGTATACACGTAGACTAGGCAAAGGACGTCTACAATATCGATTTTCTGTACCTCAAGTGGGGTTTAAAAGAAGACAACAAACATGCATAGAACAGAGATGTATAGCGGATAGGTGGAGCATTGGGACGACAGTGAATTATATCATTGGTTGTTAGCCAACAGTTTTCGAAAAGAGTGCATACGGTAAGGTAAGAGACTAAATTCTAGATAACACAACAACGGACGAGAGAAATTTTTCAAAATTTAGAATCGGTTACGTTCACAATTTTAAGAAACCGCTTTGAAAACAAGCTCTTCTCTTGAAACGGGTTCCACTGGGGGGCTTTGGAATGACATAAATACCCAGGAGAATATGCTAAAGCTCTCTTTTTCCTTTCATCGAGTTGTGAATACTGGTTCAGACCTACATAATTTGTAAAGCTTTCGGTTAGTATTTGTGTGTTTAGTATTGTTACAGTAAACATTTTATTTGAAAGTATAAAAGTTATTGTAGCGGACCGGAAGTTAGTAAAGTGATTGCACAAGTTAGTGCTTATTTAAATAAAAGGTACCGTTACTAACTTTTAAGTTACACGTATGAATAATTTTGGGGTAAGCAGAACTGAGAAAAATTTGTATGCATAATATCTGGAATGGAATGTTACTGTTGAGACGAAGCTAGTATATTGAGAGAAGTACAATTATTGTATGGTAGGGATCGGTGGATCCTCGAATCAGCGTAGTAGATGGACACAGCGACGAGGGGTTTTTGGTAGCCATCTCCAGCGGTGTCGAAGAGTGAAGGTGTCTCCAGGTAATAAATTTGAAATTTCTGTTTTTATATAAACATTTGTGGATATTTTGTGTTGTGTGGTTGACTTATTGGTGGTGTATTTATTGCATTTAAAAACTTGTCTAAAAAGGTACATGTGCAGGACAATTTAATAATTTTGAGTATTGAAAAAGGGTTTATTGAGGATATTTAAAAATTTATTTAAGCTATAAATTGTGGTTGTAAGGAGTAAACGGATTTGTAAATTTGTTTTCAAAAATGCAAGGTTTAAAAAACATTTATAAACAAAACTGAGTTATAATGAGCTCACAATACACCAGTCTGAAGTCAAATTAGGGTTACATGTGGGGCCCTACTCATATCTACTTGACCTTGTTAAAATCATTTAAAAATCAAGTACTTTAAAACATTCAATAAATAGAGCTGGTATAATTGTACCAAACCGTTTGTACTCATGTGTAAATATTTTATCTATTAATATGTGTAAATTAAAGGTTGTATGGTTGTTGTATTATTTTGGTAATTTCATTTGATGGTGTGTGAGTGTGAGAGAGCTATGTACGTAAAAATAGGTATTCAAGCAGAGGCCGATTGCTAAGCTAGTCAGGGTGAGCAGAGAAATTCGAAGGCGTCCTAATACTAAGGGGTAAGAAACTTTTTTTTAAAGATTTTATTTTTTTTTAGAAAATTTTATGTTGGCCCAGGTGGGGCACGGATTTTACTGAAGTACCACGGCAATTTTATGATGGCCCAACGCTGCGGCTCGAATGATTTAGGTGAAGGCTCAATGCTAAAAGCTTAGTTGTGGAAAATTGCAGAGGTTCCACGGCAATTTTATGGCATCCTATCCGTGGGTCGAGAAATGATTTTTTGACGATCCACGGCAATATATATATATATATATATATATATATATATATAAATTATTTTATGACCTTATTTTATTATATAATATAGGTAGTGGGTTATAGGTCTGCTGGATGATTAATACGACTCTTTTTTAGTACCTAAATTTTTGAATATATTTATATTCTTTTTTAGGGCCACTATAAAATATACAAACGCATTAAAATAAATAATTACATTTGAAATATATTCACTAAATCGAGGTTTAAAATATATTAAGTGGCATCAGATATATAAATAAAATATTATAAAAGGTTGTTGAAACATATAATAAAATTACTTTTACTTTGTATATATTAGGATGTTCTTTTTTGAAGTATATCATTTAAATTTTGGAAGTTATTTTGTATACCTTTTGTTATTTTTTATATCATAGTTGTATGCATGTAAATCATCATGTATATATTAATAAATATACAACCTTCATCAATACGTATACATACACATACATACACATGCTTCTGGAAGAACATGTGGGATATTGTTACAAATACACACGTTGTACACTAGTGTGCTTGCATTAATTATTTTTAATACCCGTTCAGGAGAATGATGAAGCACTCGATGCTTTAACAGTCATCGAAATTTCAACTTTAAACCCCACTGCATTGCCCTATAAATGATCTAGTACTGCAGTGGCATCATTGTATACAGCTTCAGGAGTATTTGGTTCAGCATTTTGAAAAGGAATCATCAGGTAGGTCGTAGTGGGTATCTAGAATCACCTTAAAATGGGTTTGTCATTTAGAGTACTTCAAAAATACAAAAAACATACTTAATAAATAAAGGACTTATATCCCTGCAGATGTAATTGTTCAATAAATGGAAGTACATTTCTGTTTTTCTATATGTATATCTATCGTGTGTGCTTCATGGGAATCCTGTATCCTCATTTAAAATAGTTAAATCTGAATCGCAAATCTAAAAAGTCATTTTTATATATATAGTTCTTTCACAAAAATTATTAAACTTTCTAGTTGAATATTTATGGAATGATAGGCTTTCCTATTTACATAAATATGTTTCGGATCAGGTGGATCATTTAGATAACAACATGCATGCAATCAATACATCAGTAACTCTGGAAAACTGGCGCCTGTTGTAAAATATAAAATGTGTCAAATTTAGTTAGAATATTTACAACTGTTATTAACATCTTACTTTGTACGAGTTTCCTGTAATTCATCAAAATTTCTTGGAAAGTAGACATAAATATTCATAATTTGAGGCATGGTTAAAGTGTCCGTCACTTCTGACAATGCCCTGCTGAATGAGAATTGGCTTATCGCAGCATTAGTGTTTTGTGCAATGTTGAATTGGTAACTGACATATTCCAAAAATTGAAGCGTTGTGATAACCTACAACACCAAAATATTTGTTTTTCTCCTATACATAGCAAATGAGAATATTACATAAACTACTTACACGTGCCTTTGTTTGTAGATTGAGAACAGATTTTCTTGATGATTCGAACAGGTAGTTCGGCCACCAAATTCTTTGTCAATCGATAGGTACGTTGAAATTGCTTATCTGACAGTGTTTTAAATGGATCGTCTTTTGAATGAAATATCTTTTCAGGTGCTGTATTTCCAATTAAAGCGTTTTCTAGGGCGTTTATTACAATTAGAGCGGCAATTTCATCTATATAGAAACCATTCTTTTTGTGTTTAATTAACACATGAACGTGCATTTTACATTAATATAATAAATGTAAAACATAATGCAATTGTGTAAAACTACCTTTAAATTGATTTTATTTATAACAAATATTATAAGGCTTAATCAAGATTCGTAGTAGGTTAAACTAGGAATACAATTTATCACTGACCAATAATTGTAACCTCAAATTCCTATTTTTTATTATTTATAAAAACGTTGCGCATAGTTAGAGTTATTCGTAAATCCTTATTCGCAAAGTCTTTCTACACGAATGCTTTGTTGCTTTTGAGAATACGAAACCCGATTGCGCATGCGTAAATATGTTGTTTACGTATACGTATAATTTCGAGAATCGCAGCCCTGAAATCCAACTTCATTGCAGTTTGGCAGATTAATTTTTAAGTTGTTGGATTTGGCAACTATAGTAGTATGAAATATTTGTTTTGTATGTCGGAACATGTAGGTTTTGAAACTTGTCTTTGTTTAATAACTGATATGATGTGCCAGGCGTCAGTTAAAATTTGCATGACAATTATATTTATAAAATGTCTTTTGATTGTAAGAAATCAAGTCATTTAAGAGTAATTTTATATTTTAAAGCTCAGTTTGGCAGTTACCACTTAGTGAAATTTTTTGTGTGTATTTTTAACATCTGTTCGATATTTTTCTTAATCTTCTTTGGGAATTAAATCACTCATAGTTGTTAAAATCATCTTTATGTACCTTTTGATCCATGACCTAGGATCGTTGTCAACATAATAAAAATTTCAAGTTTGACATTTATGACATAAATTAAAAATGGATTTGATTTATTAATGTTTGATTTGAATACATTACGTAAAAATTTTAAAGTTTAGAAGAAGAATGCCTTCAATTTGTGTTGCGCCCTGGGAGCGACTTTGGGGTAGCCAATAAATGTTAAACTTCAAATTTTTATTATTTTGACAACGATCCTAGGTCACGGATCGAAACGTAAATAAAAACTGTTTTAACTATGAGTGGTTTAATTCCAAAGAAGATTAAGAAAAGTACAAAACAAACCACAACAGACGTACAGGGAGTAACTGTTCGATATCTTTCAATTTCTATTTGAAGAACTCATGTTGTTTATTAAATAAATACGACATCTGTACTCATGCTGATAAAAATTTAATAAAATCTAAATTGTTAACATACTTCGTAATTTGACAATTGCTTATTTGAGCACTAAAACATGTTAAATTTGAAGTTGCGCTAAACATACCATTTTTCATGTATTTATTAGAGGTTATAATATAGTTTGATATTTATGTGATCCATGTCAGGTCTGAATTTGGTCAAATTAAAAATAAATTCTAAACACTTTTGGGGTTTTTTTTTGTGGAACGCCTTATATTTAGTTACGGTTTTGATTTCTGCGCGGCGGCTAAGGTCGAGTTTCATTGGGGTTCATTGTGCCTGTCTTTTGAGATATTTTGACTTTTCAAAAAATGTGTGTAATTCCTAAATAAAGTGGTGTTTAGGGAAGTCGTTGTAACCTGAAATAGTTGGATGTTTGTTCGATCGGTTGTGGTATTTGGTATTCTTGAATGTTTTATAGGGTGTTCGGGGTGTTGCGTTCTTTCGTGAGTACATGTAGATGCCGTGGACGTTGTTGTTTTGAATGGAACGCTCTGTATTTTATTTGTTGGGCATGTTGCCGTTTTGATTCTCTATCAAATTATTATAGTGTTCCCTATGCCTGGGTGTTGGACTTTTCATGTTGTTTGCAATATTTGCAGATTTGCAGTGGTTTTCTTTAGAATTAGTATTTAATCAAGTAAGCAAGCGGTGATGGCTTCATGACAAGCCGTATAATATCGTATTAATAATCTCATTAAATCTAGGATGCTGCTGTCACTTGATGAAACAAATTTGTTATAGTCAAAACCATGAAAGAAGTCGTCTACGTCATCACTTGTATTTGTACGAATTAAGTTGAAAATTTTAATACCCAATAAATATTCCGATTCGGAAGTTTTCGTCAAGTTTCGCGTATCTGCAAACCGTAATGAAGCATGGTTGCCATTAATTTTCTATTTTCATATAGGTATTTGCTTTAATTATTTCTAAATTGGAGCCCTCTTGTTATACGAGTTTAATGAATTCAGTTAAAATAAAATGCATTTTCATAAATTGAGTTACATTCATTGATCTGGATAGAAACGCACAATAACTGCAATATAAACTATTTACGGCAGCTGCATTGAGATCTTTCTCCGTACGATAACTTTGGCAACCGTGCTTTACGAAAAAATTTACATTTTGTCTTGTTGACAAAGGTTCGCCTGTTAAGTATAAAGTACAAAACATACGGATACATACTCTTCTCTGTCGTTTTCCCTGATGAACGTGTTCACGTATGTCTTTATTTAAAACACGTACAAATCGTATTGCTATATTTATTATATATATTAGTTAAGTTTTTAAATAATCTTAAACGTATGTTTTATATTGAGTTGGGCACCTGTGACGTAGAGGACTTCTTTCGTGGTTTGTACTATATTTAAGTTTCATTTAGTTAGGTACACTAAATATTTGCAGCTGCTAAGATTGAACAATATTCACTTCAAAAAAGAATTGATATGATTCTAGTAATTAGAGATTGTTTGATAAACTGTATCCTAGCATCAAGAGTTTATGCCGGGACATATCCTGATATGGAACATCCCAGAAAGAAAGTATTAGAACGCTTTGCTGAGCAGGTTTAGAGATACGAGTACTGTTGCATACAAAAATGCAACTAAAACTAAACCAATAACCAGCAACGAAGACAATGAATTTAAAGTATTGCAGTTCGTAATTGAAAAATTCAAATACAAGTACCAGGTTAATTGCTAATGGAATGGATAAAGTCACAGCAGTGTATCGAGAATCCTTAGGATGCATAAATATCAGCCATTTCACATACAAATGCACCGACATTTATATGGACGTGATTTTGATAAGCGTATAGAATTTTGCTTATGGGCATTGGATCGCGTTGGCGAAGATAGTGACTTCTTAGAAATGTTTTATTTTCTGATGAAGCTTCATTTCATAATACCGGTTTAGTGAATAGACAATTTTCATTATTATGACACAGAAAATAAACACTTGTTTTGTACTTTTCACCGTCAAAATCGTTGGAGTGTTAATGTTTGAGGGGGAATCATTAGCGATTTTGTTATTGGACCTTACTTCTTTGATGGACATTTGAATGGGAGAAAGTTTTTGCACTTCATAATAATATATTAACTTTAAACGCAAGATTTATTCAGATGTCTTTTGAGCAAAACCATTTACTTAATTTTGTGTTTTAAAAGCAGCAGGTAGTTTGTATTTCAAATTCTTTTGTGCCTAATGTATTCGCATTTCTTGAGAATGTATATACTTTGTCATTAAGAAGCATATCTCTTAATAGGAATATGTTGCACTTATTCTTATATTATTTCGTTACAATAAACGTTTTGTATCCATATCTGAATCCCATCCTAGTTGAAGGGCCTACAAACGATTTTGGCTTGCTTGCTGATAATGATTGTCACAGCTTAGTGCCTTAGGTTCATGTTTTAATTACTTTTGTTAACGTCCATAATCCCTATAGTAGGGGACAAAGAATACTACTATATGCTTATCGTTAAAGGCGATTAAAAGGCGCAGCAGCCTTGCTGGCTAAAAGATATTGGAAGAGAGCCGGTTGGTCTCGGGCGATTCTCAATAATTTACGAGGTTGTTGGGAGTTGGCCGTGACAGATACGGCTTTTTGCTAAAATCTTTAAAAACTGCGTTGTGGAAAGATATGGGAACCTACCACAATATTTCCCAGGTATGCGTGGCCTAAAACACGAAATATGTATGATGAAGAGCTCACAAGTAAAATTCTTGTCCGGAGGTAAAATACCCCCTCATTCGGATCTCCAGGAGGGGGTACTTGAAGCTCGTCATGGTAAGAATGTAAAACAACGGCTCGACTTAGTGATAGGGAATGATTGAAATGTAAGGTCATTACTTAGGATAGATAAGTTAATGAATTTATTAGTTTAAATGAGAAAAGGAAAGCTGGACATTTTAGGTATTAGTGAGGTGAGATAGCCAGATAGTAATGACTTTTGGAAAGATAATTATAGAATAATTACAACTTCTGCAGCTAATGGACAGGCGGTGTAGGAATAGTGTTAGATAAAAGATTAGGAAGTAAAGTTAAGGAGTACTTACAATTTAGTGATAGAATAATTATGGTTAGATTGAGTACAAAAACCACAAATACGGTTCTAGTACAGGAGTAGATGGAAATTGACAGTTCTGTGACCTCATTTCCTCCCAAATCCTTCTTTTCCTCCCAAATTTACATGTAAATCGCCATAAGGAGTAAATGAGGAGGAAGGACTCCTAGGAGGAAATGTGGAGATGTAAATTCTCATAAGAAGGAAATGTGGAGATGAATCTTAGCATCCACATTTCCACACACAATCCACATTTGCTCCCACGTCTGAACCAAATAGTTTCTTTGTCTAACCAATGCATCTTTCGAGATAAACCTATCTTGTTTGGTATCAATTAATATTAGATTTTTCTCAGCTACCCGAATCTCTAAGAATTTTTCAGATAGCATCACCCCCAAGGGAGCTACCCGAACTTTAAGATTTCTTACCAAGATCGATTTCTGACCGTCCTTATAAATTTTTTAGTCATGCAATACATCTTTTTGGTCTAGAATTTTACACAGAATTTGAATCTGCAAACAGATTTAAAATCTGATCATCCCTTACAAAGTTACACTTTAAAGCTCTCAAAACCTCTAAATTTTGCTCTTTCTACACACATCTGAACCAAATAGTTTTCTTCGTCTAACCAATGCATCTTTCGAGATAACCCTATCTTGTTTGGTATCAATTAATATTAGAATTTTCTTAGCTACCCGAATCTCTAGGAATTTTTGAGATAGCATCATCCCCCAGAGAGCTCCCCAATTTTAAGATTTTTTACCAAGATCGATTTCTGACAGTCTTTATCAATTTTTTTAACCATGTGACACATCTTGTTAGTCTAGAATTTTACGCAGAATCCGAATCTGCAAACAGATTTAAAATCGGACCATCCCTTACAAAGTTACACTTTAAAGTTCTGATCCTATAAATTTTGCTCTTTGCTCCCACATCTGAACCAAATAGTTTTCTTCGTCTAACCATTGCATCTTTCGAGATAAACCTTTTTTGTTAGGTATAAATTAATATTAGATTTTTCTCAGCTACCCGAATCTCTAGGAATTTCTTAGATTGCATCATCCCCCAGAGAGCTACCCCAATTTTAAGATTTTTACCAAGATCGATTTATGACCGTCCTTATCAATTTTTTTAACCATGTGACACATCTTGTTAGTCTAGAATTTTACGTAGAATCCGAATCTGCAAACAGATTTAAAATCGGACCATCCCTTACAAAGTTACACTTTTAAAGTCCTAAAGCTCTTTAAATTGTTTTGCTCATCTATAACATATGCTTTAAACAACCATCTCCCTAAAAATCTAAAACCGCAAGGATTTTAGAAATGAGTTCTTTATAAGCCACAAGTGTTTAATATTTAGAATCATTTTTTCAAACAGTAATGTGCTGTTTTCCGAATATCGCAAAACCCATGACTTTTAAAAATTTTTCTGGTTTAACATAATTACATGCACAATGCTAAATAGTTGGACAATACGTAGACGAGGACAAACTAATTGCTTTACAATTATGTGACGTATAGTGAAAGTAGCGTAGACCTTTCTTTTTTATTAATTAGTGGCTATATGGTTTGAGAAATATATTTCAATGTCGTGCATTAAGAAATTCACCTATAATTTCTGATGATTTACACAATGTACTTTCTATTACGAGCTCGACTAGAAAAATGCAAACTTCATCTTGTAATACAGATCAATTAACGGTTTTAAAACCGTATATAACGCGGTCTAATTATTAAAAACCTATTCGTCTCTTGTGCGTGTAAAAGTTCATCGAAATTTTAAACAAATCGTTTCGTATAGTGACTTTTTGTGAAGATTTAAGGTAAGTTTACATTTTTTTTTATTAAAATAGAACTGAATTTATTTGCAAACACCAATTATTGTTTCTGGATGTATTTTAAAACATCTAAGACTCGTATAGATTTACATTAACCGGTATTAATTCTCCAAAGTAATGCGCTGTTTTACATATATATTTTTTCAAATTTTAAAGATAGATTTGATGTTGCGAATGCAGTTAGTAGAAACACCGGAAAACGTCTTCCATGTTATACAGGTCGGCAATCGAATCGCATGCATATTAAAAAATCCAAAAGGGTTATAGCACACGCACACAAATTGGTTGCAAGTCGTGCAGTAGAAGATGCAGTGCTACTATAAACAATAACTTAATAAAACATTTTAAACCTTTACTAAGAGGATACCAAACTTGTTGCCTACAGAATACTTACTAATAAAACAATTTAATTTTAAAAAACTTCTACGTTATATTTTCGGAAATGCCAGGCTTGAATATTTTCTTTGGAAACAATTAAAGATTGCCGAAGACACTCGAAGAGTGCACAAACGCGGTCGCTAAACCAATTAGCATTAATACCAAGTATTCCGTACTCTCGTAGGTTGTTCATTTCCTAGAACCAAATTTTCCGCATAGCGATCGGTATCACGTAATTATTTCTAGAACCGGTAAGTACTCGATATCGCCCAAATAGAGAATTAGATGCTCGATGTCTGTCAACCCCCGATTCCCTCGGTCAATCACCCATTATACTTCGACTCATCCCGTTCTGATAATTTACAAACATTTTTCAAACGACAATGGGCTGAGAATTTTTAAACCTCCGAGAGATCTTTAAGTCGTGATCAATTACACATCCGAGCTATACGTAAACTAACATATTTTGTAGCAACTGTGCACTGTATAATACATGCATACCCCTTCTCTGCGCTACTGCTATTCTTGTAGTTGCTTGAAAAAGTCAGTCGCCCTTTTTACTGCTAGAGTCGCTAAAAAGCACCATTCCATACTTTCTTTATAAGTGTAGCACATCGCGCACTTTTTTGTCGGATAATTAAATTTTGTTTATGTAGGCCTTTACACTTTCGCTTATTTATACATCTAATACGATCGATTAACCACTTTCGATTATTCTAACGGAGGCCATCATACACCCCGCCGCACCGTTCTTTTTGAATCCAACGATCCTATGGGCTTCCGCACACTAACACCTGACGTATCTTCCCTGCTATTTGTTAAACAAAAACTACCGGTATCGCCATTGTGGACGTAAACAGATGTTTGTGGATATGTACGAGAATATGTAGTAATATACATTAACCAGTCTAAGCTATTTTATTTAGTCCACAAAAACTATTATTTTTCTAAACCACAATTACTAATCGCCTTTATAGGTTTAACATTTCTACCATTTCCCAATGACTGGTGCTACGTACATAGAAACTTTAATTTTGTATTGGAGAGAATTCTTATTCTCCCACGCACTACTGCGTAGTTGCATGCCCGCCCCTTTTGGGGATATATGCTCGTTATAGGTTGTAGGACCTTCGGTTTTACATAACTACACTTCGGGAGACCCCTTTAATCTTTTTAATCGTATCTTTCTAGCCTACAATACAGTAGGACTTAGCCCTACTACCAACAAATTCTAATACTGTACTCCCATTAAATTCGTCTTTAAATTTCCCTACAACTTTTTTGTCGACAAGTGTTATATTGTATTTATTATACGCGGGGTAGTCACTCTATTAAGATAAATATATTTTGCTAGGTATCAACTAACATTAAATTTTTCTAGGAAGCCCAAATCTGTAAATAGATTTTAAATATGACTACCCCATACAAAGTTATGCCTTTTAAAGACCCCAAACCTCTAATTTTTGCCCATCTTTATTTAACTCCATCTTTAGAACCTTTTTTGCTACGCAAGACATATGCCTTAGCCAACCATCTCCCGAGAATTCTAAAACCGCTGTGTTCCGCGAACACCACGTGGAGATAACACGTATATTCTGTCAACCGAGATAGAAGCAGGAAGGATTTGAAAGGTGGGCGAAGAACTTAAAAATTATGGAATCTTAACACTAATATACACAATAGATTTGCAAAATCTATACAAATATAAACAAACATTCGTATATCTTTATGTCTCCATGCGTAGATTGATATGCTTCCAGGATGACGTTACGCTAGTCATCTTCGCTAGATAAACTAATTTTATTAATACGCTACGTGTACAAATCGTGTTTTTTACTCCGGATACATACGCAGGCAAGTACTGGATACCATCCAAATAAAGTATTGGATGCTTGGCGACTGTTAACATTCGCTTCTCTCGTGTGAGGGAACTCATTAAAAAGCAATTGGTGCTAATTGCTTTTTAATGAGAAAAATAATTAAAAATCAATTAGTGCTAATGGGTTTTTAATGAGAAAACTCATTAAAAACGGCCTAACCTATCAATTTTTACTTTTATCTAATCTAAGTCCACACAAGCCCAGCTAACCTAACCTAACTCCGGACAAAACTAGCTACCCTATCCCCCGACAGCTCCACATCCAACCTAGGACGGATGCAATTTTACCCTATGGATTAATTTCATCCTAACCTAACATCCTACATATATCCGGACATATGTCGATGCGCACTCCTGCCCAGTTTGACCTAGGTCGGATAACAAAACTGTTCCTAAACAAGAGAATGTAAGCGATATGACGGTGCCCGACATATTCGGTTATCTTCGGCAATATCCCCCCCCCCCCTCCCACTCTGTAGGGTACATAAGGGCAATTTTCGTGTTCAATTACGAAAGATCGAAATGTTGTTGTGCTACCTGCGTACGAGTGCATCAAGCTATGGTAATATTTGTTATGTCGAATGCGAGCAGATGCTGACTGGTGGACTACACACACCAATTACAGAACCATTTTGTGGCAATATAATGCTGGTTAAAATTTGCAACCTTTCTGACGCCGAGCAAACGTCTGCAAACAAAAGGATGTTTATCCTAAAAAAAGAAATTTGTGGTGCATTTAACAGCTATCTACGAAGAAAGTTCGACCGGTTTGTTTCTGCTAGGCATGGTGTTAAAGCTAAGCTTACGTTTTCTCTGGAAAGCACTAACAAGATGGGTCTGGGAGTAAAAGAAATTATCGGAAAAGAAGACCTCGAAAGCATTAATAAAAAAAATCCAAAATCCTATATGTGTTGCGTACAACGTGGAACTAGCAGATGTTAAGTTGGAAACTTTATTGTAGGAACTACCAGATATATTAGACGAACTCAAAAAAGATTATTACCATCTTTTTGACATGGATGTAACCCGAGATTTTGCGGGCATATTTAGCAAGATGGAGATGTGTAATTATTTAACTACAAACCATAACTTTTGCTATAAGGGCGAATACGAAGGAAAGTGCAATATTATAGTTGACAACGATAAAACTGTGGAAATTGATTGTTTAACATGGCTAACAACCAATGCAAGAATTAAGATATACAACAAATTTGTATGTCAGATAACAAATCCTGGTGTTAATAAACAACTTGAC
Source organism: Platerodrilus igneus (assembly GCA_036346225.1). Classification (NCBI taxonomy): domain Eukaryota; kingdom Metazoa; phylum Arthropoda; class Insecta; order Coleoptera; family Lycidae; genus Platerodrilus; species Platerodrilus igneus. Next base: position 4,974,205 of record JARFIW010001535.1, read on the forward strand.
AATCATATACTAGATTTTTTACGTTGTCCAGATGTACGTTTAAGGGAAACATTTTCGTCTACTTTGGCCCAAGAACATGGTATTACGCGATTGGAAGCGACAATATACAACTGTGCAAGTGGAAGCTATGTCAGTGCGGAACGGGCGTATAAACCCTTAAAAGACTGTTTAACCTTATTGGAAGATAGTAAGTTATACTTCATAAAGGCGCCAATGTACTCGGTACCACTTGCCAAAATGTGGAGTAAGATATCGGACAAGCTACAAAATAGCTGCTGTTTAGTGTATAATAACCTACTACAGTACGTGTATTGGGGGAATGGCAATACAAAGAAATTGACGGGCTTGCAAATTAAGTTGTCCGAAAAACCAAAAGAAAAGGAAACATTGATAAAGTATGTGCTTTCGGCTTTTAGTTTTAACTATTTACCTGTAAATTATTTGGAGATAGTAGAGGAGGAAGACAACCAAGATAAAATAAAAATCTTACACAAGTGCTACATTAAAGCAGGTAGTACATATTTTACACAATCTGCAACACCATATTCTACAATTCCAAAAGAAATAGTCATTTCGGAATTGGGATTGATAAATACGCCTAACATTCGCCCAGAGGTTGTACGACAACGCACAAATATTGGTAGTAAACTCTATCCGTTTACGCTAAAGGAAATTTCCCAATTATGCATGCCATACGCTGTAAGTGGAAGGAAAAGACAACTGGAATTAGAGGAAATGGATGCAAAAAGGCGAAAATTGGACTACATGGAAAACACGGCGACAATACGCGAACAATACAAAGATGTGTTAGACAAAGAACATCTTATTAGAGAAAATGAGGAAGAATTAAAAGATTATTTTATGTGTCGATGGACTGACTTAGATACATCCGGGTTGTACAAGCTGTATTCATTTGCGGTTAGTAAGAAAGACTTTTTTAGTTATGTAAGCGTTCTTGCGGAAAAGGATGGTACTAAATCCGTATACTTTTTAAAAGGTTATTCTAAAAACGTATTTATCAAAATGGCATATAACAAAGACGAGCTAAGGAATGCGGGTTTCGTAACGTTGGCGTACACCACACGTAAAGGGGTTCCGCTAAACATTGTATATTTGCCTAGTAAAGAACCTTTCGGATCATTTAAAACCGAGGGTCTTACAACCTATAACAACCATATATATCCAAAAGTGGTGGACATGCAACTACGCAACAGTGTGTGGGAGAATAAGGATTTCCTCCAATACCGACAAGAAGAAGTCGATCAAGCTAACAAGATACGTATGCAGGATATAGTGGGAAAGCTGCGATTAAAAGATTGTCACAAGCTGCAAGAATTACACGAAGGAATGGATCTGGTTGTCGGTGGAATCAAAGACTTTAAATATAGAGGCAAACTTTGCTACATTTTACAATTCGAAAACCTAAACGGTCTCTATGTATCAAACTATTGGCTAGAAAAGGAGATAGAAGACTTGGGTGTCGATTTAAATTTTAAGCTGCGAATAAAATTAGATAAAATTAAAACCACTCCAAACAAACATGAGAAGCTAGAAATAAATGGATGGAGGAGAATTGTAAGGGAATACAAGATGATTTGAGAGTAGGTAAGACAGACAGGGCTTACAGGGCAGTTAAAAAGTTTTTCGGGGAAGATAGGAAAAAAAATAATAGTATTAAAGATGAGAATAATGAGCTTCTAATAAATAAAGTTGAGGTAGCAGATAAATGGAAAAGATATTTAGAAGATTTATATAAGGGACACGATATGGATGAATTAGAGAACGACCAAGAAGAGGATGTAGAAATAGAGTTCTCAATATAAAAAGAGAAATTTGATAGAGCTGATAGGGATCTTAAACTAAATAAAGCGCCGAGAATAGACGATATACACGCAGAATTAATAAAATATGCAAGTCAGAAAACTGTAGACAGATTTATATAAACTAAAAAAAGTAATATATAACACAGGTGAGGTCCCAATAGATTTTGAAAAAAAGATTATTCAAATCCCAAAAAGTCACGAGCTGATAGATGTGAGAATTTTAGAACGGTAGGTTTAACTTCCCATCCTTCCAAAATACTAACAATAATAATTAAAAATAGAGTAGAAGCTTTGAGTGAGAATTATTTAGGCGAAGACCAATATGGTTTTCGTAAATTAGGGTAATTATCGAAACAAGGTTACAAAAAATAAAAAGACTCAGTTCGCGTTTGTAAATTTAGAAAAGGCATTTGATAGGGTTAATTGGATTGTTATGTTCAGGGTTTTGCGAAAAATAGGAATCTCTCATAGGGATAGAAAAATTATTTACAGTCTATATTAAAACCAAAGCGTAGCAATTAGATTTGATGAAATAGAAAGGAAAGCTAAGATTAGAAATGTTGTTAGACAGGACTGTATACTATCTCTCTCGATTTTTAATGTTTATATTGCGGAAGCTTTAAACTTAGCTAGAGAGAGAAAAGAGATAGGTATTAGTGTACAGGGACAGAAAATAGACATGTTATGTTTTGCAGATGATATAGCCATTATAGCAGAGTCTAGAAAAGAGTTAGGAGAGTTTTTAAATATTTTAGATGAGATACTACAGGGTAACTGTAGTATGAGAATTAAGTTAGGAAAGACAAAGATAACGACAAGTGAGTTACAACCTAATTCTAAACCAAAATTAAAAATAGGTAATACCGAGTTAGAGGAGGTAGATGAATTTTGCTATTTAAGTAGTATAATTACAAAGGACGGACGTGGCAGAAGGGATATAATAGCTAGAATAGCTCAAGCAAGAAAAATGTTTTTAAAAAAAGACTTACTAATGGCTAATAGTATTAGTTTAGATAGTAGAAAAAGGTTTTTAAAGTCGTACGTATGGAGTGTTCTTTTATACGGTAGTGAGACTTGGACAATTATAGATTTAGATAAGAAAAAGATAGAAGCTTTCGAAACTAGGTGTTATAGGAGAATGTTAAAGATTAGTTGAACAGATAGAGTAACAAATGAGAAAGTTTATAGAAGGATAAGTGAGAAACCCTGTATGTGGAAACAATTAAAGGTCAGGAACAATAGAAAGATAGGGCACCAGTTAAGACATGAGGGACTATTTAGTAAGGTTTTAGAATATAGACTACTAAATAGAAATAGAGTAGGAAGACCTAGAAAAAGCTATATCAGTCAAATTAATAAAGATTTAGGTTGTGAAGGGTATGTAGATCTTTTTAGACTACCTCAGAATAGAAAAGAATTTAGAGCTGCGTCAATCCGACCTTAAGTAAGTTGAAAACACAACAAAAAATAAATAAATAAATAAAAATCAGTTAACTAAATGTCACCATGACATAACTCACAATTACTTAGCGGTCTGGCATCTGGGTAACGATTCGTTGTTTAAGCCTTACCATAACATATAACTTAATAAACGTCTCCATGACATAAGTCAGAATTAGTTAGCGGTCTGGCATGTTGGTAGCGATTCACTGCTTAAGCCATACCATAACATATAATTTAATAAACGTCACCATTACATAACTCACTATTAGTTAGCGGTCTGGTATGTTAGCAGCGATTCTATGCTTAAGCCTTAACATAACATATAATTTAACACTTTTCCTTATTTGGAGTGGATATCCAGGTAATATTTCATTTCCTTATAAATGGGAATCATGTAAACATGTTGGAGTTTTTTAACAACCATTAGGTTGCTAATATCTATGTAGAGCCAGGTAGATAACAAAAAGCTAGAAGAGTATAGCAAGACCTAGACCATGCTATATTAGTCAAATTATTAGAAAGTTAGGTTGAGAAGGGTATGTAGAACTTTTTAGATTAGCACAGAATAGAAAAGATTAATTTTATAATTAATTGTTGACCAAAATTATTGACCAAAAGGTCGTCTTTCTTCACACACACACAATAGAAAAAAAAGACAGAATGTATATAGGGCTTATTGATATAGAAAAAGCATTCGACAACGTAACATGGAAAAAAAATGTTCGAAATGCTCAAAAATATTGGAATGAGCTTTAGGAATAGACGGATAGTACATAGCTTATACAAAGAGCAATCGGCGGTAATAGAATTAGAGCAGGAACGTAGAGAAGTAAATATTTGGAAAGATGTGAGACAGGGATGTGTCCTATCCCCGTTAATTTTTGTCAAATGCTGGAGGACATTTGGAATTATTATGCAGGAACAAATGATTGATATGTTTAGATTTGCAGATGATATAGAGGTATTAGCATCTAGCAAGGAAGAGCTAAATGCAGCTCTTATTGAAATGGAAACAGTTCTAACAGAGGGTATGAAAATTAATAAAAATAAAACTGAAGTACTAGTATGCAAAGAAGGGAAAAATAAATCAAGAACAAGAATACATATATGTAATAGAAACTTACAAGAGGTTAAGGATTTCTACTGTCTAGGAAACCAAATAACGCAAGATGGGAAAAGCGCAAAAGATATAAAACAAAGATTAGCACAAGGTCGTGCTACATTTAACAAGAAAAAGCAACTACTGTGTTTAAAGACAACACACATAGAAACAAGGAAAAGATTGCTTAAAATATATTTGTGGAGCACAGCACTGTACGGTTGTGAAGCTTGGATAGTAGGAACAGCGGACAAGAAAAAGGTAGAATCCTTTGAAATATGGTGCTACATACGTATACTGAAGATATCATGGAAAGACAAAGTTAAGAACGAAGAGGTACCAAAAATGGTAGGGGAAGAAAGAAATATGTGGAAAACAGTAAAAAATATGAGAGATAAAATGACAGGCCACATACTAAGGCATGAGGGAATAGTGCGGAATATACTAGAAGTAGAAATAGGAAAAGAGAGAAGTAGAGGTAGATCTAGGTTAGACTACTGCACACAAATAGTGAAAGATGTAGGCCGTAGAAATTTCAGAGAAATGTGTAGGCTAGCTCAGAATAAAAATCAATGGAGGTACGCATCTAACCAGTCCCAAAATGGATAAATTAATGACGAAAAAATAACTATACTTAAACAAGATGATTATTATAAGCAACTACAAGTATTGGTTAGGCAATATTCTCGAATAATGTTAACTGTGTGAAAGGGTATACTGGAAAACTATTAATTCGGCAAATGTCTAAGTGTTGAAGGATCCAGCAGCCACAGGTGTTTAACCCCCTTCACTGAATCTCGGTGAAATAGGGCATAAAATTAGAAAACAATACAAAGGGAACCAAGCTGTATGCAGGCTCTGTGAGAACTTCAGGGAACTGTGTAGGTTGCTCAGAATATAAATAAATGCAGGTACATGTCCAACTAGTTTTGAGACGGAAAACCTAATGACGAAAAATAAGCGCAGATAAATCTGTTAATTATTATACACAACTACAGGTGTTGGTTGTGAAATATCTGCAACTAATGTTGACTGAGCGAAAAGATAAAATAGAAAAAATACTAAATCGGTAAATCTTCAAGTGCTGGGGGAATTTGGCAACCACAGGCTGCTTACCCCACAATCACTGAATGTCGGAGAAATAGGGTATATATTTGTAAAACAATAAAAGGTTACCGACCTGCATCTAACAAGAAAGAACAGCGCCTATGATGAAAAACATCAAACATAGAAACAAGAAGAAAATTGTTGAAAGCAAGTGTGTGTGGAGCACAGCACAGTATGCCTATGAAATACAGGTAGTAGAAAAAACAGACGGAGAAACAGTAGCAGCCTTTTGGAATGCTGTGCGTCAAATGTATGAGGATGATAGCATGTACAGACAAAGTTAATAACAAATAGGTTATAGAAATAGTAGGGGAAGAAGGATATCTGTGGAAAAAAATAGGAGCCATAAAAGGGCAGAATACGTTATAAGGCATTTTTGAGGAATAGTGTGAGATATATTACAAGCCGAGATAGGAAAAAGGAGGTAGATGTAGACCTAGATAAGATAGTGATAGATGCAGGCGGTGCAAATTTCAGGGAAATGTGTGAGTTCAGAATAGGAAACAATGATGGTACGCGTCTAACCAGTTCCAGGATCGGAAACCTAATGATGATGAGATTATAAACTTCAAATAGTATAAGCAAGCAGCAAGCATATGTATGCGATGCGACTATCTGAATGCACTCCGCATATTCATCACACCACTTCGGCATCTAACAGCCCCATCCTTACTAGCAAAACTTTCAGAATTATAATTGTGGAGATGCGGTGTGTAAAACGCATACACTGCTTGTTCGTTCGTATTACTTATTTACCTATAACAAAGCGCTTAATATAGCATTAATGTCGGTTTATTTAATTTTTTTTCTTGTTTAGTGGTATTTAAATTAATAGGGAAAGCAAAATTCAAAGTTGCCTAATTCGTCTGACAGCAATAATCATTTTGTAGATATACTATACAATTATTGTTCCTTGTAAAAGGGCAAAGATTGGGTGTTGAACGATGGATGATATAATTTTGCAATCCCATTCATGGCTACTACCAGCAACGCATGGATTGAAATAGGTATTTCCATCGCTGATACTGATGTATGTGGGTGCATTATTAAACAACTGAAGGCAAAAGGTTTTAACACGTATTCATTTGCTGAGAAAATCGAAATAATAAAAAGTCGACAACCTAAATTAAATTTAACTATTATAACAAAATTTAAATTATGTTTTAGACATTTTAGTGATAAGGTTTACGAATCAGAAACATGGTTTTATGGTTGCAAGTTTTTAAATAAACTTTTTTGCTGGCCATGTCTACTGTTTTCTCGTGAAAGGTCCGTGTGGAATACAGTAGGGTATAATGATCTAAATAATATTTATAGATCTGGGAAGAAATACGGGGACTCTGCAATGCATATAGCTAATCAAAGAGAGCTGCACTTATTAGGAAAAAATCAGGGGTTAGACTTTACATTGTGTAATCCATACGAGCTCAAAGTGGACACAATGAACTAGTTAGGCAAAGTAGGAAAAATAATTAGAAATTTAATTAGAATTACTTGTCTTTTGGGAAAATTAGGTCTGACATTTAGAGGTCACAACGAAAGCGATTCGTCATCCAATAGAGGAAATTTTATAGAATTTGTGTATCTAATTGCAAAACATAACAACATGCTAAAATCGCATTTAGAGAATTCAACTGTTTCGTAGCATTTTCTTATCTATTCAAAACGAACTGATTTCTTTAGTTGTAGTTATTATGTTGCAAACAATAAAAAAGAAATTTCAAGTACTAATTTTGTTCCACTAATTTTGGATAAATCTTCTGACATAAGTATGAAGTCGCAGCTAGCAACGATACTACGTTATGTAACTCCAGATGGATGAGTTGAAAAAAGATTTTTGCATTTCACTGACGTCATCGCGGATAGGACAGCAAATGATCTTCTAGAGCATGTGTTAAAACTTTCAGTGAGTTTGATTGTGATAAGAAATTAATTGCACAGGTATATGATGGTGCGGCGGTTATGATTGGAAAACATGCTGGATTACAAGCAAGACTACGAAAACATTGTAAATCTGCAATCTTTTTTCATTGCTATGCCCATAAACTAAATATAGTTTTGTCTCAGTCTGCTAGCTTTATAAGGTATGTAAGAACATTCTTTACAAATCTCGTAGGATTTTCAATCTTTTTCGCCAAATCAAATAAACGAACTCGTGCGCAAGACTTAGTTGTAAAGAAAAGACTACCGTCTGTATCACAAACGCAATGGAATTTTCATGGTCGTTTAGTTAAGACTGTCTCCGACCATAAAACAGACTTAGAGTTCTTGTTTAAATCTATAATTCAAAACGAAACTTCTTAATGGGATCATGAATCTGTTATGTGTGCACGTGGGCTTTACAGTACCTTAAACGAATTCGACTTCAACTTCTTCAACCTCATTCTACTGATTTTTTCTACAATTTTTCTCCATTCGGATATATTATTCCAAACTTTACAAAAAAAGATCGTAGACGTTGAGTATTGTATCAAAAAAATTCAAAACTTTAAACAGTACGTCCAGAATCTAAGAAATGATTTTCAAACTTTTTGGAATCGGATGACAGAATATACAGCTGATAATATATCACAGACATCTAAGCGGTTACACCTGGACGTAATTTCTGGAGAGGTCAAAGAAGCGTCTTATAGACGATTGTTTTATGAAATTCTTGACGTAATTATTTTAAATGTATAGATACGATTTAAGGAAACGTCGGAATTAAAATTTTTGTCTCTTTGACGAGAGTCGGTATGACACCTTCAGCAATCAGTTTCCAGAGAAAACCTTTTTGTCGTTACAAAAAAATATGGTGAATGTTGTTGACTTTTCGCGTATACGGAGCGAACTAATCGTCGTACACAAAGATGCCGAGTGAGAAAAATAGCGTAATAGAGTTAAATGAATATATACATTGGTTAAAATTGTGTTCAATCTTTCCAGAAGTGGCCAAGCTTGTCGAATTGTTTTTAACTTTTCCAGCTACATGTTCTTCTGCTGAAAGATCTTTCTCTAGTTTAAAACGAATAAAAAATTATCTGAGAAATACCCAACAACAGGATTGACTTTCAACTCTGGCGTTAATGAACATAGAAAGTGCTCTTTCAAATAATTTAAGGTCCTCTCCGCTCTTTGAGAAAGATGTTATTGAAGTTTTCAGTGAAAAAAACAGACGAATTCAGTTGACTTTTAAAAAATAATTGCCAAGTTGCTTGTGCGTATAACTTTTTATTTTGTGTTGTAAGTAAACTATTATTAACTTTATCCCTTTTTTGAATATCCGGATTTGTTTAATCGATCTATATGAATATAAAATTACTTTAAATTCGACGCTTTTACGTTTTGAAAATCGCATCTCTTAAAGAAAAAGTCACGCGACACCACTGTGTAATACTATTGTTGGTGCTACTACAATTATAGCTAAAAGTTACGGAGCTAAAGAATGTGGTGCCAACTTCACACGCGTCATAAAATACTTCTATAGCGTATCACTGTGACAAATTTTGAAATTACCAATATACGCTGTACGGTTATAAGCGGCAAGACACTTTAGAAGCATAGTGGCATGACAGTGAAAATAAAAATAATACTCCTAAGTAAAGTATTTTCCGCCAGTTTTGTTTGATAGGTCAATAACTGGCATGTACATTTCCTTAATAAGCGAAAAGAGATACTAAAATCTAATAAATCTCGGCAATGATTTTTATTAACGTAAAACTTTCCTTTTATTACTCAATCTTTGGTGGACATTTACTGCGTTCAACCACATTTTGTTCGTTATTTCGTCCGTAACGGGTCATTTTTATGTCGCTTTATTGCAGTGATTTTAGTGTCTCGTTTTCAACTTAATGAATTAGCTGTTTTAAGCGTTTTTGATCCCGTTAGGGAATAAAGGGCATTTTCTATCGTTATTGATACCGAAACACGCGCTTATCGAAAACTATAAAACACCCTTTAAGTAAATTGGTTTCCCTTTAACTTTTTCTTAACATTTAAAACGTGTGAATCGTACAATTTTTATATTTGTAAGGAAGCTATTTCTTTCCCTTGAAATTAATACGTTCCGATATCCATTCTTACCATATGCCTAGACCAACGTATAATCACTTGAAACGTAGCTTTCAATCATAAATGAACTTAGGAAATCAATTATTTTATTTATAAACACTAAATAAATTAAAACTTTATAAGATTGAAAGTTTCATTACGGCCAAGATAATTCAGTCAATGTTAACTTAAGTATAACGGCGTAACCCCAAAAAGCTTAAAAGAGTACACTGTAGTCGTTATATACTTTTTGTAGTCAGTAATTAATGAATAAAGCTACCGTAGCACGATTACCAATAACCCCTTTTTGCAAAAAATATTTACAAAACCAAATATCTGCTTCTACCGCCGAGTAACAGCCGCAAACCAATGTTAATAAATAAGTTATTCAGGAACCTTTCTGAAGATACGCTCTTCACCCAGCAGGCTGAAGTGAAGAACTCTAACAGACAATGTTGGGTGTAATTTTGGGTCTAGATTTAATTGACTGATAAATTCAATGAGCAGGATTGTCTAAGAGGAGGTGTTAATTCATTCTACTTTTCAAGTTTGATGTTACAGTTAGTTACAATTAGTAAATTGGTATTTGTTAATTTTATATGTTTACATTTGCTTAAAAATAGAAATCATATATTTTAGGCAGGCAGGATCAGAGGTTGCCAGAGAAACGGAAGGGCGACAAGAGAAAACATTAAAAGAGAAAAATCTTAAGGCTAAGAATGGAACTCTATCTATACTTTATACGCCACTATTGCGACATAATAAACTTGTAATTCACCTATCTTAATAAAGTCTACAAGATATGGTATTGGTTAATTCACGGATTTAAAGTTGAGATGCGTATAGGGTTGCCTAACTGCATTATAGATTAATATCTTACAAATTTATTATTATGCCTATACACGTAAGAACAAAAAAAATAGAAAATTTGCCATTTACGTGCAAACAGTAGAATCAGTATGTAGCGATTTTATTTCCTATCAAGATGAGTACATATAATTAATCTATTTATTTAATAAAAAACAATATAATGCATAATAATGTTACACAATCCGCTAAATAAATATTACCTATTGTCCAATAAAATATTAGCTTTCAATTCAAATTAAAATTTAATTTATACGGTGACAAAATAAACTTTTCATTTAGTGTCATTCCTAGAGCTCCCTCTGTTAGACAGCTGTAAGGTAATCTTGTTTCCGGGCGGTAACTCGCTTGACATGAGCACTTCCAATACAGCTGTGGTGAAAACAAGTCGAATTGTTCCTTGAACCCGAGGAATGGCGTTTGCAGTTTTTGCGTGTTGGAGGCACGTGCGATTTAAGTGTTTTAGGAGAGAATGTCGTCTCCGAAGCGCATTTTTGTAGTGTCTACTTGCTGGAACATAGCTCGTAGTTGACGAGAAATTATTTTGGTTGAAGGGCCGTGGTTAACATGCAACTTTACATATAGTATTCAACGTTTGATATAATATTTAACTTGGAAATAATATTCGTGATTTTAATTTATACGTAACGCAACTTTAATTAATACGTATTTTGTAAATTGGAAATGATGTTTAGCTTTGAAAAAACATGCAACCTTTAGTTCACAGAAGTTTGGTTTAACGTAATTTAATAAATGTAGTAGAAGAAAATATAAGAATTTACGCTTTGGTCGAGTGTGGATCTGACGGGATTCAATTACTTAAAATGGATGCCGTGATGTAGTTTGAAGCTTCAGGAAGCAGCAAAATTACTTGTAATGATTTGGAGATTTCTTTATTTAAATGCTGATGCAAGACGCCCAGCAGGTATTTTTCTGTCAGATGAACATCTGGTATGTAGAAATTTGTTTTCGTATGTTGGCTGAATTATGGATTTAGTAGATAGATAATTTTTTGTTTAATCAAGTTATTTGAACTTCAAAATAGGTCAAGGATAGACTATATATATTTTTCAATATTAAGTAACAGGAACCTGTATATTTTTCATTTCTAAATCTTTTATTAATACACTGAAACTACGGAAGATGTCATTATGTGATAGAGAAAGTAAATTCTCCTATTTAAAAAAAATTAGAAATTAAACTTCTATGTTTACCATTTCAGTAATAGCTGACTGTAATAACTTATTGTGAGGTTATGGTAGATTTACTTAAACCGACAGATATTGTTATTTGTAAGTAATTGTTCAGAAAGCAACTTCAGACTTAATAATTCTTAAATAAAATTTGGCTAGATATTTCTTATAGAAATAATCACATTTTAAACTGGAAGGTACTTACTATACCCAGTGCCTTTGTAAATTATTTTCATGAATTAAATTAATTTAAATTATATAAAAAAAACTGAAAAGATATTTTGTAAAAAGCACGTTAACTGAATACAAGAGGAATAGATTTTTATTTTGATCAAGACTATTCTTTTTAATTAGAATGAATGAAAGTTGATTCGAATTGAATTTAAAAATTTTGAGTATAAATGCACAAACAGTGCTATTCTTTGTTTAATCTGTTCACAGGTGTAGCAGTGAAGTATAAAGGTCAAAGTCGAGCCATAAGGTAAGAAACTTTAGGGATTATGTTGTCTTTAATAAATTGTATAGCGGTTATTGAATAAAGGTTTCCGCATTCGCCTTGTACAAGGGACTTAAGTAAGTCTTCATCGTATAGAAAAATTCGGTGGCGCCTTATTCTTCATATTTTTGGTCGCAATCCAACCCCGACCCACAGCTCATGTTCCACCCAGAGCATATAGTTCGACTAGCCGCTTTGCCTTTGAGATTTCCACAACTTTGTGCCATTTTCCATCAGAACTTGCCGTGGGCTCTATTCGCTTACTGGAAATTCTCGTAAAATAAAATCCCATAATAAGTATTAAGGCTATAAGTAAACAAAATAAAGGTTGCAGTGCCAGCTCTACTAAGACTAGATCCCACACTTCTACAACAAGAACAAAGGGTTCGCGTTCAAAACATAAAGAATAACTGAAAGCTCTGGGAGAACAAAGACGGATACTTAAAAAAACGAGAATCAGGTAATATAAAGAAGAAGAAAAATATAAACTCATAATCAAAATAGAGTATTCAAGCGACTCCGGTAGCTCTAAGTCAGAAGAACGTGAAAGCGAGAAAGCCTTCAAGCAGGCATCAGTAACGAGATGGGTTGCTGAGCAGCCACCTAATACTAAAGATACCTCTCATCGACTAGAAAAAGCCAACATAGCATGTGGCAGTTCAGCCCATGCTACTGGGGTAAATGCCAAAAACTTGTATAAAGGGTTAAATGTTGACGGTACAAGTAAGATATCTCTGAAAAGATGTTGTAACTGGTCCGTCCTACGTCAGGTACCAGATCTACCTAGCTTTTTCGGGTCTCCAAATGAATGGCCTATGTTTATTTCAAGATACACGCGATCCTCAACTGCGTTTAATTCAACAAATTTCGATAACTTGATCCGGCTTCAGAAAAGCTTAGAAGGTGACGCCTTAAAGCCGGTACGAAGTTGTCAGGTGTATGAAGAGGCTGTGCTAAAAGCGATCGAAGCTTTACGTATGCGTTTTGGAAGACCTGAACTAATCTTACAAAACATAATTGATCGAGTTATGGTGGTCCCAAAAATTAACCCTGAAAAATTAGGTACGATTTTGGACTTGTCTATAGCTGTACAGCAGTTATGTGTAACAATAAAGGCGTCAAATATGGTGGAGCATCTAAACAATCCAATATTGCTTCAAGAGTTAGTAGAAAAGCTACCGGGCTCTCAAAAATTAGAATGGGCAACATATAAGCGTAACTATGAAGCAATAAACCTTTCAAAATTTAATTAATGGCTAAGTGAAACAGCAAATATAGCTAGTACAATAATGCCTAGCAATACTACACTATCTCGAAGGCATGAAATGAAACCACCATACAGCGCTGACGCTAACAAGAAGGGACACTTACATGTTGCGCATGCAGATAACTCAGATCAACCCAGAGACGACAAGCAGGAATATGCGGCAATGAGCCGAATTTAAAAATGAAACGATACGAAACACTTTAGAACTACACAAAATAAAAATTCATTTTCATAACTGAAAACCACCCTGAATCCAACGGACTAATCGAAAGACTATTTTCAACCCCGCTAGAACAAATCAGACTATTAAGAATAACCTACAAGAAGGAACACATAACTAACTTAATGTCATACGCATTAATCGCCTATAACAACACAATTCAATTATCAACCAATTTTACGCCATTAGAATTAACCTTAGGACATTCAGATTCACGCAACCCTTATGCCATACATTATAACAAAGAAGTTTATCAGCAATACGCCAAAGATTATAAAGAAAAAGTAAAAATAACTTACGACAAAGTAAAGGATAAATTAGATAACGACAAGGAACGCATTATCGCAACCCGTAATAAAAACACAGACGTAAACAAATTTTAAAGTAGGACAAACCGTGTACGAGAAAAAATTTCAAAGCAAACGACACAAAACAGCACCTAGAAATTTAGGCCCTTTTAAAATTAAAAGAATATCGGACAAAAACATAGCCGTAGTAGACAACGGCAAGAAAACGAAATATATCCACTTGAAAAATTTAAGACACCCTGTACTTTCAGATGGGGAATCATCACCCTTACCGTCAACCTCCACCCAGGTAGAACGGACACCGAGATAACAATTGAAGACATAAAAAATAACCCCGGCAGACTACCAATAAAATTAGGTAGTATGCAGAATACCATAGACTATTGGACCTTTGCACAAAAATTCGACTTAACAGAATTAAGACAAGAATTTCAAACAATCAAAAATAATTATTGCCAATTAAAACAATCAATGGACACAACAAAATTCGGAAAGGAATACGCAATAGAAATGATGAATTATGACAGTATGATAGAAAGTATTTTGAGAAACATAGAAGACAAATTTAACCGACTAATACCCACAGAACAAACGGCGAGACGAAAAAAGGACTAATCAACGGATTAAGAAACATAATAAAAGCAATCACAGGCAACTTAGATAATCAAGACGCAGAACGTTATGACAACGCAATACAACAATTAATTGAAAACCAGAACGATATCAAAACCATAATTTGTAACCAAATATTATTAACTCAATCAACGAAAATTCAACGAAACGCTAAGAAAATTAGTTAGAAACCGAGATAGTATAGCCGACCGAATACAAACCCTTGAAAATAACATACAAACTACCATGTTAGGCATGCGAGATTTAATTAGATTTAACACGATATATAACCAAATAATATCAACCCTTACCTTAATTCAACAAATTTTAACCACGTTAGAAAACGCAGTAACATTTGCAAAACTAAATACCCTACATTCCAGTATCATAGAACCAATCGATTTATTAAGAAAACTACTAAGAATTGAATCATTTATAACCAACAGTAAATTACCTTTTGATGTAGTAGAATCAAACATTTTAATATTTGAAAAAATAGCTATAGTTGAAGGCTATGTAAAAAATGACATAACATTTTTGATAGAAATCCCAATAGTGGAGATTAACAATCATAATTATTATCATTTATTTGCTTTTCCAATGAAAATGACTAGCACATACCAAGTTATTATACCTAAAACCAAATTCCTATCCTTAAATGAACTAAGATCTGGTTATACAAACGAAAAATGGAATGAAGTCACACCAAATCAATATTTATGCCAATCATTGACAACGACAACCATTCAAGACAGCCCTTGCAAAGTACAATTATTAAAATTCTCAAATCATTACGAGAACTGTGAAGCCAAACCTGTACAAATCACCAATATGAAAATCCAGAAAGTAACAGAAAATAAATGGATAGCCATTTTCCCCACAGAAGTGATAGCAACAATCCACTGCAATCAAGACGAAAACAACTTAGCATTAACCGGAAGTAAATTAATCACACTTAAGGAAAATTGTTATTTAAAATTAAAAAATGAAATAATCAGAGTCTACCAAGATCCCGTACAAACCAAGAAGTTAGCAAACTTACCCGAAATACAAATCAAGATAACGCAAGACGAAGACGAAGAAATATTTCCAAAACTTGAACATCTGGAATTAGACAACCTCAACCACGCCATGAAACTTATGGAAGATTATAAGGAACATTTAAACGAACTTAAAACGCCCAAAGTGTACTACGAAAACATTAGTGTATGGACAATTGTATTAATTATTTTGACTATTTTATTGATCATTTATGTAATTTACAAAATGTATATTAGGTATAAAAATAAAGAAAACAGTTTTAGATTTAAGGCAACCAAGGCAAACAAAGAAACAAATATACCATTAGAAAGTATAAATTTTAAGAAATGAATTTAATGAAATTTAAATTAAAAATCAAGAAAAGGAAAACCCTTAATTTTTAATGTACGGCGGGAGGAGTTATGTATCTCCCAATTGATGTATACATATTAAAATAGAATAATTAGGAAATTATTAGCAAGTGTTAGTGCAACATTGTAACACAAGGAGAATTTGTAAAGTTTATTAACGTTCATGACAACGGATGCGCTACTTTGTATCGCAGACGATAGTGACACTGCAGATGTCAGGTCGCAGACGGTCACAGACGGTCAGATACCGTAATTACTTAAAAATTAAGATTGCAACAATGTAATTATGAATAAAGTTAAGAATAAGCAGACATGAGATCTGCAAGTTCCCACAGCCATGTGAGGGGGTAGGAATATTATAAAAAGCCCGGGAGCCCCAGTCGATGACAGTGAGTCCAGCGATCAGCTTTAGCATTGCAGTTTGTTAGACTACTCATCTTAGTACAATTAACTAGTGTAATTTCAATTAAAGTAATATTCAATTAATTTGTCAAAATTCCATAAGTCAATTCTGTATCAATAAATAAAATTGTTAAGAAGTTTGGAACTGGTTTTTAAAAAGGCCGCTCCCAAGCCACGAACCTTAACTCCTCTACCTCTCCTTTTTCCTATCTCTGCTTCTAATCTATTTCGCACTTTTCCCTCATGTCTTAGTATGTGACCTATCATCCTATCCTATTTTTTACTGTTTTCCACATATTTCTTTCTTTCCATACCATTTCTAGAACCTCTTTGTTCCTAACTTTGTCTGTCCGTGATATCTTCATCATACGTCTGTAGCACCACATTTCAAAAATTTCTACCTTTTTCTTGTCCGCTTCTCCTCCTGTTTAGGCTTCACAGCCATACAGTGCTGTGCTCCACACATATGTTTTAAGCAATCTTTTCTTTGTTTCTATGTTTGGTATCTTTGAGCACAGTAGTTGCTTTTTCTTGTTAAATGTAGCACGACCTTGTGCTAATCTTTGTTTTAATATGTTTTGCGCTATTCCCATATTGCGTTATTTAGCTTCCTAGGCAGCAAAAATCCTTAACCTCTTGAAACTTCTTGTTACCTATTTGTGTACTTGTTTTTAATTTATTTTCCCCTCCTTTGCATACTAGTACTTTAGTTTTATTTTTGTTAATTTTCATACCGTATCTCTCTGTTAGAACCGTTTCCATTTCATTAAAAGTAGCTTCTAACTCTTCCTTGCTACATCATCTGCAAATATAAGCTTTCCCCTTTTTCTATTGTTTTGTCCATTATCACTCTCAGCTAAAATAGCCTTTCGTATTCCTCTGTTTCGACTAAACCCAAATTGATCTTTTCCTAGTATTTCTTCAGCTCATTTTTCCATTCGTCCTTGTACACTTCTAGTTAATATTTTTGACACGTGTTCTGTCAAATTTATTGTTCAAAAATTTCGGTTTTGATCTTTTGTGCTCTTCCTATCTTGCGTTATTTGGCTTCTTAGGTAGTAGAAATTTTGAAGTATAACTATTTATAAATGTGTTGAATTGCTATTTAAGTCTAACGTTTTGCAATATATTATGAATTGAAAGAAGACAATGTCGCGCAATAAGATGAAAATTATGTAGAAAATTATAGCACACAATCTTCCAATGATTTTTAATATTTTGAATAATAAAACTACGTTTCAGATCTCAAGCTGGGCCCATTCTCTGGTTAACAATAAGTCACAGATTGTTCAATGTTGTAACCTTCTAATGTATTATTAACCAGAGGATGAACCCATTCTGAGCCCTGAAACATGTAGTTTTATTATTCAAAATATTAAAATTTATAGGGAGATCGTGTGTTATAATTTTCTTCAGAATGGAATATATCAATATTTTTAAAGCAAAATTATTCAAATAAATAGTAGGTATCTATTTCTGAAATTGGGTTAACCAACACAGCTATTTGCTACCTTAAAGAAGATGTCTCTTATCTTTAGTGGGCTGGTAGTGTAAAGTGTAGCTGCAGATGTCGTAACTGAATTAAAGCGCTTATGAGAAACCACGAAGTTAATCAGAACGTTACCGGTTGGAGAATACGACCGTCTAAGATGACCATTAATACACTCTAAAATCTTATTGTAGTGATAACAGGTTAATGCTATTGTCTATACGTGTTACTTATTTAAACTATATAAACATGAACAGGGCCGCGCCACCCTAGTTGCAAGTATGTTCACTGAACAAAGGCGGTAACTTGGAAAGACGGCAATTTTTGGCAGTAGAGTGGTAGAAAAGGTTTCTTTTAAATTACATGTCTGCTACAAGTGGAACTCTTTCTACTTTTGCAAGTAAAACAAAAGTACGAAAAGTCAGTTAGTGCCTGTGGGTTGTGCAAAGTGAAATCATAACTTCCTTGTTTAAACGGTTAAGCTACTGTAACGAAGCCGCTGGATCGTGGCTTAGTTATTTTAGCACATTACATTAGGATTCATTCGGCGCACGCGTAGAAATCCTAACGGCTATCAACCGACAAAGGCGCAACCATCAGATACTGCCGTTACAGGAAGTCACCTATACCTTATCAATTGTCGGTCGACTTTCAGTCGCCCCAATTTAATACCTTACATGTGATTTTCCAATTCTCCACCCGAAGGTACTACATTGGCCAGGAAGCGAGTTTTTTTTTTACCTGAAAAATTTGGAATTTTGCCGAACCTTTGCTGTTCCAAGCAAGGTAGGGATCTTTAGCGTGCGTGACAATACTCACACACGGAACCTCCATTTTACCTCTCATCCGAACGAGGGTGTATTTTTGAGAAATTTGGAATTTTGCTAAACTCTTGCTGTTCTAAGTAAGGTAGAGATTTAAAACGTGCGTGACAACACTCATACACGAGGCCTCCATTTTACCTCTCATCCGAACGAGGACGTATTTTTGTGAAAAATGTTCGCCTAACATTTTTCAAGCGGACCATGTCGGAATTCGAACCAGGGAGCTTTGACGTAGTAGTCACACCGTCCCCCCCCACCAATTTAATACCGCGAAATTTCGGCCTTTTTGTAAAACGAATTCAACGATGGAAGGAAAGTATTACGCCGATGTACAACCTTTCAGAGGCTTGCACCGACACTCAAACGCATATCAAAGATAACCTATACACTCGTTGGTTTGGCGACTTATAGTTAATTTATAAGTGCCTTAGTTCGCGCCAAAAGGATCGTTGTGTATTCAAAATAAACAATCATAGTGCGCGATAGATAGAACCAAATTTATCTTGGAACGAACACCTGGCACGCAAGAGTGGATTATTATATAAAAGGTTGTTCGTGTGTGATCGCAGTGTACTCAAGAAGTGCCTAAATTTTTGTTTTTACCGCTTAAAAATATAATATAGACCGCAACTGTGTTAACAGTGGATTGTGCGTGCCGAAATCACCTATAGCACAGAAAGCCAAGAATCACGTGTGTAAAATCACAAATATTACATACAAGTACTTTACATGTGATTTTCCAATGCTCCACCCGAAGGTACTACATTGGCCAGGAAGCGAGTTTTTTTTTTACCTGGAAAATTTGGAATTTTGCCGAACCTTTGCTGTTCCAAGCAAGGTAGGAATCTTTAGCGTGCGTGACAATACTCACACACGGGACCTCCATTTTACCTCTCATCCGAACGAGGGTGTATTTTTGAGAAAAATGCTCGCCTAACATTTTTCGAGCGGACCGTGTCGGGATTCGAACCCGGGACCTTGGGCGTAGTAGTCACACACATACCACTACGCCACGGAGCCGCCTACATACAAGTACTAGTAGTTGACACTATTACAGATAAATTGCCAGCATATTTTATTGGTAACTGTAATATGCAATTTCTTAGCAATGTTCCGCTGGCAGACCTTTCATGGAATATTCCTGGCATAGAGCTTGTAATTGGAGCACAATTATTTCCATATATCTACTTAGGTAACCGCATTGATTGTGGTTCCGCTACACCGCCCGCTGTACAAACCGTATTTGGTTATGTTTTCATGGGAGATATTCCCTCTCGCAGTGTCAATGCCGACCATTCTTACGCTTCTTTTACCGCATTAACTTTAAATAATATTGAAGCTTCTTTGCATAAATTTTGGGAATTAGAGGAAGTTTACGTTAAACGTTTTCTTAGTCCCGAGGAAACGCTATGTGAAAATCTATACACTTCATCGGTCGAAAGAGACCCGACGGGCCGCTACTCTGTTGCCCTTCCATTTTGTAAAAATCCCTCCGCTTTAGGCAGTTCCTATACTGTCGCATATCATCCCTTTTTATCCTTAGAACGTAAGCTCAAACAACAACCAGTCTTGTTTGAAAATTATAATCAGATAATTAGTGAATATCTAACTAAGGAGTATGTATCAGAAGTACAAACTTCTAATGATACACACGATGGTTATTATATACCACATCATCCTGTTATGCGCCCGGACCAGTCTACCACAAAATTACGTGTAGTTCTTGACGCCAGTAGTCAAACTCATACTGTCTATTCGTTAAATGATATCCTTTATAGTGGGCCTAATTTGCAGGCGGATTTGTTTTTGCTTCTGTTGAATTTTCGCTTATTTCCAATAGCTTTAACAGCGGACATAGGTCAGATGTACTTGCAGATAATTGTACCAAATTTTCACCGCAAATATTTAAAATTTTTATTCCGTTTCACAAGCAAAGAAAAAATACAAACTTTTCAATTTAATCGTCTCCCTTTTGGGTTAAAATCTAGCCCATACATAGCTATGCCCACCATTCACCAATTAGCTTCTGCTAAAGCTAAACGTTTCCCAAATGCAGCACAAATAGCTCCGTCTAAACTGTACATGGACGATCTGGTTTGCTCTGCACTTGATTATGAAACCGCTATTAAACTGGCTCAGAAACTTATTACTTTATTTAAGTCCGGAGGTTTTGATTTAATTAAATGGGTTTCAAATTCACCCGAGTTATTGGCTAGCTTTCCAGACTCCCACCGCGCTTCCGTAAGTTTTTCTGACGATGGTAACTCAAAATTCTGTGACTTTCATGGTTGCCGTCGCTCGATTTATTTAAGATTACCATTTCTGATACTAAGGGTAAATGTACGAAACGTACAATTTTGTCTTTTATCACCCGTTTATTTGATGTACTTGATTTAACTTCGCCTACAAAGTTATATGCGAAATTGCTTATTAAAGAATTGTGGAATATTAAAATTGATTGGGATGATATCCCTCCAGACGTGATTGTCCAACGCTTTAAATTATTTCTCCAGGAAGTTCATTTACTTTCACAATTAAATATTCCACGTCATGTTGGTGTTCTAAAAAATTCTGTTGTGAATCTCGTAGCATTCTCTGACGCTAGTTTAAACGCCTATGGTTGTGTTATTTACATGCATACTACGGATTCTCTCGGAAATATAAAAGTTCGATTGCTTGTTCAAAATCAAAAGTATCACCGGTTAAAATAATTACTTTTGGCCGGCTAGAATTGTGCGCAATTGTTTTAATGTCTAATCTTATTAAAAGAGTTTATGATACTTATATTGATCAAATACCTATTACAGGTATTTACGCACTTTCGGACTCCACTATAGCATCATCGTGGATCCATTCTTCACCGCATAAGTGGTCAATATTTGTGAGTAACCGCATAGCACATGTCATGAAAATTTACATCTTCGTCATTTTTATCATATTTCTGGAATTGAAAACTCTAGCAACAGTTTGTCGCGAGGCATGTTGCCCTCTCAATTAATAGTTAACAAACTATGGTGGCATGGCCCACAGTGGTTGCATTTTCCTATATCAGAATGGCCAATTAAGCCATTTAGTTCTAATAACACTGATAATTTGTCTGAACGTAAATCAAATACTTTGATCGCCTTTGTTCAATGTGAACAACCAGTATTATATATTTTGGCTCAACGCTGTTCCTCATGGGTCAAACTACTTAGGGTAGTAGTGTATGTACTCCGCTTTATTAAAAAACTTCCACTTTGTAACGAAATGAGAGCATCAGACCTAATTATTGCTGAAAAATATGTTATTCAGTCAATTCAATTTGAGCATTTTTGTGATGAAATTAGCAAGCTAAGTAACTCTAAATTATGCTCCAAAAAGATTAAGAATCTTTGCCCGTTGTTGGACGAAGACAAGATTTTACGAATACAAGGACGATTATCTAATTCCGATTTCCCTTTTGAAACTAAGCATCCCGCTTTATTGCCAAAAAATGATCATATCGTTAATCTCATTATCGATTATTATCATAAAGTAAATTGTCATACGGGTCCAAATTTGTTGATGTCCATATTACGACAACGTTTTTGGATACTTTCCGCTAGAAGTATTGTTAGAAAACGAGTATACCAATGTAACTCCTGTTTTCGTTTATTGCCTATTCAACCCGTACCAAAAATGGCCGATCAGCCTTTATGTCGAGGACAAGAAACAATGGCATTTGTACATACTGGCGTTGACTATGCAGGTCCAATTAAAATTACGCTAACGCGACGGCGAGGTTTTCGATCACAAAAGGCCTACATTTGTCTTTTTGTGTGTCTGACCACTATGGCGATACACATAGAATTAGTCTCCGACTTGTCTTCTGATTGTTCTCTGGCCGCCTTGAAAAGATTTATATCACGCCGCGGTCCTGTTGCTTGTTTATATTCGGACAACGGAACAAATTTTATTGGTGCCAAGACACAATTAAAGGAATTATATACTTTTTTGGTATCCGCAAATTATCAAACCGCTTTAAAAAATGAACTTGCAATTCACCGTATTGAGTGGAAAATGATTCCTCCACGAGCTCCTCATTTTGGAGGTATGTGGGAGTCAAATATAAAGAGTTGCAAGACGCATCTATTTCGAGTAATTGGAAGTCAACTATTATCATATGAAGAGTTACTGACTGTCCTTACTCAAATAGAATGTCTGTTAAATTCCAGACCTCTTTGTTTATTATCTTCAGACCCTCACCCTGATGTTCTCACACCTGCTCACTTTTTAATGTTTACGCCCTTAATCAAGACGATACTCCTCCGCTGCGATGGCCCTTAGATATGATCCAGGAAGTTCATCGAGGCCGAGATGGCGTTGTTAGAGTTGCCACTGTCAAAACAAAAAACAGTTCCTTTAAACGAGCAATTGTGAAACTTTGCCCGTTGCCCACCCAATAATTAAATATTATTATACTTACCCGCATTTCTTCAACCGCATTTATTCATCAATTCATCCGCTTATAAAGGTTTAGTTTAATAGCATTATGCTTTACCGCTTACATAAACTCTTGAACTACTTGTGTGTTGAGCAAGCACCGAGTTCTTTTTTATTAAAAGACTTGTTTACTTTGAAACGTATCTTATAATTATTACCAAGTTTACTTCTATTTCTATAAATACCATGGCAACTATTAGTCCGCAACCTTTAGAATAAATTTCTAAAAGAGTATTTTTAAATGTTTCTTACATCCCTTTTCAACAGATTAAATCTCGAGAATGTGACAGGGTAATTCTGTGCTTTTGTTATGTTATGTAGATATTTCCCAATTTTGTTCCTGCTCATTTAAAGCGCTCGAAACACTCAAGGACTATCGGTGTAAGCTAAAGCTTAGAGCTTATTGGCATTGTTTCCTGGGATTCTCCTTTACTACAATGGCCCATAAATGCGAAATTTACGTGATTACGCCCTTCGTAACATAATGCAGAGGGTCATTCGGGTAAACAGTGATGTACTAAGCCTCCAGCTGAATCTGATATACAAAAGGTGATATTGAGTATGCAAATACCTAAATATTGAATACGTAAACAAAATTCTTATATCATTTGGCAACTGTTCCTATGGGATGTACCTCTACAGCAGCTGAGGTGTCGCATAAATATTAAACTTTAGCAAAAGAGCTTTAGTTAATAAAAACATTAAATAACGTTTGCTTAATGGTAAATTATATCCAAAATATATTACCAAGTCTAAATTCTGTATATTGCTGTACGCAAAATCTTCTGCAACTGCTTGCTCGCCAATTTCATACCTAAACGTTCATATAACAAAATTGGGTTGCCATATCAAAAGTTTAAGACTAAAGCATTATTAACTCAATAAATAGAAGGCAAAATAGTTACAGAAATAGGTAAATTTCAAAAGATGTTTTAATGATTGCTATTCGTTTTTCAAAAAATTATATTAGTAGTTTAGCTACCTTCGTTCTAGCACAAAAAAGATTTTAAATTTAGGCAGTTTAAGGGCCATTCTGCTAATTTTTTGCACCACTCAATGTCTTTCATTTGAGGATCACGTGACGTCATCATAGCTAAACTTTCACCTTTACCCTTTAATGTCAAAATTCAAACATACACAACCTTTATTATTCTCATCTCGATCAACAGAAGAATTTTACAAACATTTGATAGATAGGGTAGCGCTTTTAAGATTAGATCACAAGTACGAAAATCAAACTATAGCATATGTCATACAAATTTCTTTTAAAGATGCACATCAAAATATATAGGGTGTTTCAATAAGAGCGGTAAATTTCAGTGTTCAATAAAACATGGTTTTCTGTAGCAAAGTATTGAAAAATTTATTGATTTAGAAAATATACATTTGGTAATTATGTATGAAACAAAATATCTTGTAAATGGCCGCCACGGCTTTGCTGGCATATGCGTACTCTTCTGACGAAATTTTCAATAACTTTATTGAGTACCTGTGGTGGTATTTTATTGATACAGCGTCTAATGTTGGCTTTCAATGCTTCGATGGTTGCACGCTTATTAGCATAAACGTGTGACTTCAGATAACCCCACAGCCAGAAGTCTAAAGGCGTTAAATCGAAAGAGCGTGGAGACCAATTCTGGTCACCAAATCGGGAAATGACACGACCAGGAGCAAAGTTGTGCAAGATCGTCAATGTTTCACGGGCGGTATGACATGCGGCACCGTCCTGCTGAAACCACATGTCGTCAAGATCAATAGCTTCCAAATGAGGCACAAGAAAGTGTGTTATCATAGCACGATAACGTTCGCCATTCACCGTTACGGCATTTCCTTTTTTGTTTTCGAAGAAAAACGGTCCAATTATTCCTCCAGACCATAATGCACACCATACAGTAACTCGTTGTGGATGCATTGCTTTCTGATGAGTCCTTCGTGGATTTTCTAAGCCCCAAATGCGACAGTTTTGCCTATTAACAAAGCCATCGAGGTGAAAATGGGCCTCATCACTAAAAATGATTTTGTTTGCAAAATAAGCAGGTTGCTCAAGGATCCAACTGGTGAATTCTCTTCGCTGGACATGGTTTTTTGGCAGAAGTTGTTGAGTCAGTTGGATTTTGTAGGCACGCAGCTGTAAATCTTCCGTCAGAATTCGCTGAAGAGTGCCTGTTGAAATGTCCAATTTTTGGGTTCGATGACGAATTGACGTCTCTTGCCTTTCTGTCACACTCTCGTGAACTGCCGTGATTTGTTTTAAACGACCTCTACGAGCTCGTATCTTGTGTTTCACATCACTAACCGAACC
This sequence comes from Platerodrilus igneus, assembly GCA_036346225.1. Lineage (NCBI taxonomy): Eukaryota > Metazoa > Arthropoda > Insecta > Coleoptera > Lycidae > Platerodrilus > Platerodrilus igneus. Next base: position 4,999,541 of record JARFIW010001535.1, read on the forward strand.
AGTACTTTCGAATTTTTTTATTATTCTTTTCACAGTAGATGAATTAGGCACTTATTTCGACCGAATATTGGTCGCATTTTACCAATAGTGGCAATTAAAACTTTCACCATTTTGATAATAATTTTTGCAAATCAGGACGCGTTGTTCTACGGTGTAATGCTCCATGTTTACTAACTCCCATCTGTCAACTTCCGATCTGTCACCTCATAATCATGTGACATTACGACTGTCAAACGTGGCGCGCAATTCAAATCCTTCTATCATTGAATAATTATTTAAATTTTTCTATTTTCACTCGCGTGATATTCGGCTTTGAATTGTTATAGCTTGTGCCTTGGTCGAAGATATACTGATTGTTTACCAAGCTATGTTCTATATAAAGACTCCTCCTTCCACCTGTGCTATTGATTTTACTCCCGCACTTTGTTAATTAAGGCGTTGTACTTTACCTTTATCATTGGAGCCTTCGAACTTTCTACAATTTTACCATCCAGACCCGTGTCGAAGTGATGAATATTCTCACGTAGGCACGTACTTTGCATAGTGTATTCTTCGGAAAATCCAACTTTGAACTTCGTTTAAGTCATGTCTTCTTATTTATATTTGCAATTGTTCAAATTTTATCATGTAACTAAACTTTTGTTATTTGTTATTTAGTACTCCAAATTCTGTCGGATTTTATAAAGATACAATGTTGTTGGTCACGTAGTAAAGTTTCTATGATGACGTATTTGAATGCGTTTATTTATTTATGCGTTAATATTTAGTTATATACATTGCGTTATTGTTGTTCATATGTATGTGTAACTGATGGTATTATTTCTTATATCACATTTTTCTTAACTCAATTGGAGCAATTTTAATTTATGCATTAGGATGCACCTCACCTTGGTCCGCCAATGTTTATGGTAATACTATACATTACTTCTTTTTAAGTGGAATTTCTGGAGGAGTAAGGATTAAGTGTAGAGAATCCATTTTAGATATAGAACAAATTTTTATTTTCTTTATTAATTATTTTAATGACAATGGAATAAAAAGCTATAGACAATAACTTCGAAAAATTTGTAAAACCTGTACATAACCCTTATTTATATGCTAACACATACAATTTAAGTATAAAAAATATCGCACAATCATGCTATATGCTATATGTACACCATTATAAGCATTACTTAATCTAACAGTTTACTTTTATTTATAAAGTATGTACCATAAAACAACTCTATTTCTATGCATTATTTTATTTCAGAACAAATCATTCATAGGCAGCTTCGAAGAAAAGTCATTTTACCCAAGAAACGTTACATTAACTCATGAACTTCATTTGTTCTCTGATACTTGTTACCGTCATCCCACAGGAATTCAGTAAAGATTAAAAATTTATACTATGTTAACAGTTGCAAGAAATCGATTTAGAAACACTAAAACAAATATAGCTTCAACAAAAGCTACCCCACTTACAAACTAATGTACTTGTTAACCCCTTTCAAGAAGTACTGGTGCTTCAAATATTATTATCCATAAACGAAATTACATTATTTTTATGAGCATTATTCTGGGCTACAAATGCAGTTTGAGGTGATCAGCACCAATAAATTACAAGCTTTTTAACAAAGTAGAATGTGAACTGTAAAGTGCCTACAGATGTGTAAAAAGCTTTCGCCTTATAACTATATTAACAGCTTGACAGCACTACAAAAGTTTCGGCGTACATCAAAAACGAAATCAAAGCTCTTGTCTGTTTTAGACATTCTGCTTTAGAAATTCTGAGTACAACTCAAACTATAATATTATATTTCTTTTTTCAGTTATATACTTATAGAATTGTGCTTTTGTGTTGTCATTAAATTTTTAAGAAGACAGTTAAATTATTAGTTTATGGCTACTTGCTCTAATGTATAAGGTTTTTTATGCAATTGCTAATGGTAAAGAACTTAATAGATTTCCTGCCAGTGATTTCACAGTGCGAAACAGCTTCATAGGACTAATGCATGAGATGTTCTAAATTGTCGCTGGAGACGTACCTTTAATGTTTGGATGCGGTTCTCTCCATTGTATAGAGAAAAAGCAGTTTATGAATCGGCTTAACAAAGATTTAGCTCCAATGTCCTATTTGTAAAAAAAGAATAACCAAGCGTCAAGTTCTCTTACAATTTATTAGTCAAATTCGAAGTCGAATAACGGCATGCATCTCTGTGTAATTCAACTAGAATTTAGAAAACGGGATTTTAAGCTTGATCCTTCTGTCATGAGCATTTAAATTGTCAGTGACTTATATTTATTATTTTAGAAATTATACGAAACCTGATAATACAATATATTGCTTGAATATTTCAATAAAAATTTGGCTTGCTGTCTCCATCATTACAAGCGTGTTAGTGTAATTTTAAGGGAAACGCTTCTCAAGAACTTTTGTTATTCATTCATATACATGTTGCTGCTTATTGCGTTATACTTTTGATTGCCCTTCAGATATTTTAAAATAATTTTTTTCCCGGAAAACTGATTTCTGGATTCGTGATGTTTTGCGGTAAATACAGTACTTTAAAAACTCTTTTTGAAAATAAAATAAAATGCGACAAAAGTAATTTATATAGATAAAGCTTTCGTATATAAAGAAGCTTAAAAGAAATTTGCAAAATGCAGTTTAAAAGCAGTGCGGAAGTAAGCAAACACTATGAGACAATTTTTGTTGGAGTGCCTTCAGAATGTTGATAAATAAGTAGTAATTTTCCTAAAATTATTCTCTGTCGACAAATTTTAATCGTCTATTTGTATTTTGGTAAACGTTATTTAAATATCAAATGTGCTTACAGATGAATGGTTTGGGTCAGCGAGTGTCCGGAAACAACGTTTGGGAAAGATTCAAATGCGTAGATATATTGTGTATGACAAATTTGGTCAACAAAGCCTATGGTTAGGAGTTTCTTTGATATATAAACCTAACATCAACTCTAGACCTTAAAAGATTTAGAGCCTTACATATAATTGCTGTATAATTCTAGAACCCTGTTTCTATAGCTTTAGAATACATATTCAGTGCGTTCAAATATATAATATATATATATATATATATATATATATATATATATATATATATATATTCCTTTTACATCGCAACTGGATTTAGAAAGATACTTTGAAAATAAGAAGATGAAGTAAAGTTTTTGTGTAAGCCTAATTGATAATGTAACGAGTTAATTTTTATAGTTAACCAAAGTTGTTACACACTTCGAGTCCCACGTTGTACGCGTCAATGTAGAGAATTTATTTTAACTCCACTACTTTGGGCGTCATTGTAGGGGAAATAAGTATTAAAAATTAATTAATGAGAAGTTGAAACTATAAAACGTGCCGCTTCTGCCGCTAGTTTGGCTATTGCCCATGGGATATCATGAGAAAGGGCAACGTTGAAATATTCTTCGTTAAACCAAAAATTAAATAAAGTGAAGTTGGACGCCACTGTATCTAGCAAGTATTAAAAAGGGTGTTTTAAGGTAGATTTAGAAACCATACTGGAATGAATTTTTTCAAACTTTTAGTTTACTTTACATAGAAAATTAAACCCGTAAGAATAAGAAAATATTTATTGTATAACACATAACTTTTATACAAAAAAATTAAATCAATTCACAAAGTTTAGTGATATGAAACATTATTATTTATAGACATTTCCGTCTCTAAAAACTTGGATGAGCATCAGATCTGACAATCACGTACATACTTTAACTTAAATCTTTTTACTATCGTTATAGCTGTAAATTCTTAAATATAAAATTTTCATCAATTACAACTTCTAAAGAATCAAATGCTTTAATTAAGAAAATTTACTAATTAGTACCAGGTTACGACTTAACGATGGAGTGCCGAGTTTTACGAACTACTAACATGTGGCTCAAGACTTAGCTCTAGTGGAAAAGGAGGTTGCCAAACCAATATATAGACCCTCTTGGGGTCCTACAAAAGTCACTCACCCTTAACCACTAGTGGTTGGCGGTGGCCTTCAAGTTGGTTTGGCGCAGGTCCCGGCGGTGTGGTCACATGGCGTCGGGCCCAAACTAATGCGGTATGCGATAGATCTTGTTCAACATTCGCGATCTGGTTGTCTCATTATTGGGAATGGTTAACCCAACAAGGGTTTTGCGTTTCAATAAAAATCGATTAAGGAACTAAAGTTTTTGAACAGCAGTCTCACAATCAACGACTTTCCAGCTTGCTTGCCTCGGAGATGTAGTGGAAGTGAGCGGATTAAGAAAATTACTTCCCACAACAGTTCAAGCAGGGAGACTTAAATGCCCACGCGCCGTGTGAATAAAACAAGTTGGAGACAATGAGGTATTTCTTGAACTACAGGGTGTTTATACGGGCTTTTGAAAAATTAAATTCTAATTTCTGACTTTACAAACCAGGTATCATAGCAGCTGGATTGTATCCTGCAAAATTGTGGATACAAATGTTGAACTTAACCTTGTGAATGAATTAAATTAAAAAATAACAAGTTTGTTGTTTTTAATATGGGAACAAGGACTTATTAAAAATTGAGGTTCGACCTAGTGCTGCAAACAAGTGGTCTGGATGAAATTTTTCAATTTTTTCTAATTTGTTTCAACCAGCAATTTTTCCCTTTAAAAAAATTGTTACAATAAAAATATTTTAAGGTTTTCATTTTTTACTTAATCTTATTTGATTTAAATCCCTTACGCTCATTTCAAAAGCTTTTAATTTTAAATGAATTTTTCACTTTACAGAAATCTGCTGATTGACCAGCGCGCTTTTTTCTTAGCCACATGGTTCTTATGTAGGTTGTTTGTGTTTATACGGTGACGTGACTAGGCGACGGCGCTTGAGTCTTTACCTGTCGTTCGTGTAAGAGATAGAGCTTGAGGTTCGAAATAAGATAGGATGCCGTTTTCTGTCATTTAAAGCGCCCGTGTTCAATTCTCGCGGGAAACAGAAATCCATTTTGATATGGAGCGGTTTTGCCAGGAGCCTTTGAGTATAACGGTTCGAAATAGTGGTTTAGTAGGTATACTCGGTGGCAAGCTTTGCTTCATACGTTTTTATAAGGATCCTGTTAATGACGTGCGTGTTAATTTTTAGCACAACTAATAGTATTAGAACTGCTAGTATTACAACTGCTACGAGTACGTAACTACAAGAATAAAATTATAAATAATTTAGAGTGTTAACTTTTTGTTTGGGCCTTTTGAAAGATATGCATGGGTTTAGTATGAAATGGTACGTAATGACATAAACTCTGCGTTTCCTTAATTAGTTATTGTCATATATTGGTTACAGAAAAGTTTATTGGGTTGTGTGTTATATACGACGGTGACGTGACTAGGCGACAGCACTTAAGTCTTTTTACCTGTCGTTCGTGTAAGAGCAAGAGCTTGAGGTTCGAAATGAGGGAGGATGCCGCATTTTCGCATTTAAAGCGCTCGCGTTCAATTCTAGTGGGAAGTGGAAATCGATTTATATATGGCACGATCCTGCCAGGAACCTTTGAGTCTAACGGTTTGAAATGGTTTAGTAGATATACTCGGTTGCTAGCTTTGCTTCATACGTTTTCATAAGGATCTTGCTAATTACGTGCGTCTTAATTTTGAGCACAACTAATTGTGTCAGAACTGTAGTATTACAACTACTACGAGTACGTAACTACAAGAATTAAATTATAAATAGCTTGGAGTTTTGGATTTTTCCTTTGATCTTCTGAAGGTTATGCATCGCTTTAGTTTGGAGTGGTATGTAATGAAATAAACTCTGCGTTTCCATAACTAGTTATAGCCATGCATTGGTTACAGAAAAGTTTATGCATTGGGTTGTGTGTTAGTATAAATCGTTGAATTTCGCAATTGAGTTTAATTAGAAAGTTTGTATGATCCAACCTCTGCAATAGGTTGGATACTAATGCAATTATTAGAGAATTTGCTGTTAATAAATCAAGAAGCATTGAGTTTTGAGTTAGAGTAAGTCTTTGAATGTCTATGTAACTATAGTTCGTATAAATAAATACAATTTTTGTTATTTGGGATTTATTTTACTTTTGTTTAAGTACGCTTTGTATTTTTTAACATTTATTTTGGTATTAAATTGCATTTTCTTTTATTTAGATTATGTTATTATAATTTATATAAATGTGTATCTAATTGTTTTGTTTCTTATGTCATACTTTTACCTTACTCAAATGGGTAATTTTAATTTATGCATTGGGGTACATTTTACCTTGACTTGCCACTGGTTATATTATTATGAACATCGTGCTATATACTACTTCTTTCAGGTAAGAATTTTGCAGAGATAATGATTAATTACAGAGAATCCATTTTAGACGTAGAAGCAATTGGTTACTTTCTTAAATAAACAAATGGCCGAATTCCTACTTAACATTGGGGGACCTTCTTAGAAGGTACTACACTCATTGCTAATTGAGGATGTTAGTCTACTGAAACTAATACGTTTCTAGCTACTTGGTAATGAATAATTTTGCCTGGCATACGGAAAGTAATTCGAGCAAAAAAACGAAAATAATATAAATGGTTGGTTATTTTGCAAAAAGAAAAGCTCGTAACCGGTTTCACTGTTCTTGCAGATCATCAGACGGACGTATCTCTTTTTGCAAAACAACCAACTAAGTTCTGGGGTTATATACAAATCAAGGTGTATTTATAATACAAACAGTTTCTAATGCGCTCTCTATACTCGAATGTAAGCAACTAACCATCGATAACTTTTACAAGTCCCAACATGATCAGCATAGAGTTGCCTGACAACATTTTTTAAAAACCTAGTCAAAAGACAAGATGAAAAATAAATAAACAAATGGCCGAATTCCTACTTAACATTGGCGGACCTTCTAAGAAGGTACTACACCCAATGCTAATTGAGGATGTTGGCCTACTGAAACTAATACGTTTCTAGCTATTTGATAATGAATAATTTTATCTGGCCTAGGGAAAGTAATTCGAGCATAGAAAACGAAAATAATATAAATTGTTGGTTATTTTGCAAAAAGAAAAGCCATTAACCCGTTTCACTGTTCTTGCAGATCATCAGACGGACGCATCTCTTTTGCAAAACAACCAACTAAGTTCTAGGATTATACACAAATCAAGGTGTATTTATAATACAAACAGTTTCTCATGCGCCCTCTATACTCGAATGTAAGCAAATAACCATCGGCAACTTCTACAAGTCCCAACATGATTAGCTTAGATGGAGTTGCCAGACAACATTTTTTAAAAACTTAGTAACCAACAATTTATATTATTTTCGTTTTCTATGCTCGAATTACTTTCCCCATGCCAAGCAAAATTATTTATTATCAAGGTTACCTTCTTTATTAATATTTCAATGACAATTGAATAAAAAGCTATAAACAATAACCTCGAAAAATTTATATAACCTGTAAATACCTTTTATTTATATGCTAACACATATAATATAAGTATAAAAAAATATCCCACAATTATGCTATATGCTATAAGTACACCATTATAAGCATTACTTAAACTAAAAGTTTATTGTAATCTATGATGTATGTACCATAAAGCATCCCTGTTTTTATACATTATTTTATTTCAGAATAAACAATTCTTAAGCAACTTCGAAAGAAGGTCGTTGTTTCACCCAATAAATTTATATACTCATGAACTTTACTGGCTCTTAGATATTTTCTGCCGCCATCCTACATGAATTCAGTAAAAATTAAACATTTGTAAATCTAGCTTTAACAAAGGCTGTCCAATTTACAAAACAATTACGTGATAATTCGGATTTTGGTAATATACCGAGGTCTGGATGGATTGTATTTTTATAGAATAATATGTAAGGTGTTACGGGTAGTCTTGTATTTTGCAGATTTTTAAATGTGATTGGAGTGACAATGGTTAAATGTGTATCAATTATCGTTATCGCGTGCATATGTATAATAGTGACCGGAGTCTATACTTGGCCCTGCATGACTACTGCAGCTTACAGTTCATAATCAAAATCGTCTATAGTAACAAACAGATCTAAGTGTATGTGCTGTTGTAGTTTGGATCTTTCTTTGGTGGTTGTGTTGAATAGAAAATGCGTTATAGTTAAAATTAGCCTAGCAGGTGGATTCATAACTAAAGTGACTTTTTTACCATCAGTTAAATTGCACCATTTGTCGCACTGATATTAGTTATTTTCGTTCAGTTTTTCCGTGCGAAAATAGTAGTTGATCAAACTTTGTACCGACTGATTACGAGGTTTATTGGGAAAGGATAGTTGCAGATCGTGGAAGTGCTCTGTTTGCTCATTCTGAGTGCTGCAGTCTGAACAGCTGTATAAGGTTACAGATTTGCCGCTGAAAGATCGTTAAATGATTGCCGGTTTTGCCAGGTTGGGGGATGCAGTGGGTACATTTCCGTTTAAGGTTTGAGTAATGTTAATTTGTTTTTTCTCCTGGAAATTATCTAACAAGAAGCTTAGAAATTCAGAACTATCATGTTGCTGCCCTCCTTGAAATTCTGGAGGTTTTGCATGGTTTAATATTTCGACTTGTTGAGAGTATTGTAGGAGAGTAAACATAACTTTTAATTGGGAAAATAAGGGTGGCATATCTTCTGTACTTAATAAGATGTTGTCACAGAAAAGTTTTGTCATAAAGAGTGCTTGGAAAATACTGTTCATGTAGCATGTGTCTAGTGCAGCTGAACTAGATTTTTAGGTAGCTGATGACTTGTATTTTGGAAGTTTAGGTTAATATATGTGGTTATTGATGTGTTGAGTAGAATGGTTGGTGTTGGGAAGTATGTTGGGAGTTCCTATTGGAGTTAGAAATAGTTCATCTAATGACTGGCATGGTTGAATTGTGTCTAAGATTGAAGTTGCGTTACCGCGTTGTATTGCTAGACTTATTTTTTGTAAAAGGAAAGAAGTTCCTCTGGAATCAAAGGTGCAATTACTTATTCTCTTTCCAATCTCCTTAATAAAGCTGATGGCTTGTGAACCGAAAACGCCTATAGTTTCTATAGCTACTGGGTAGAAAAATATAGCTCTGATAGGTGCGAATATTTCTTTATTTTAGCATTTTCTCCATATGAAGCGACAGCTCCTGCCGTTTTGGAACAAGCGATGACATGAGAGTTTGTTAGGGTATCGTTGCAAGTGAAGCCCCAGATCACAGATTTTCCGGATTTCCAAGGTATCATAAAGATGCCGTCTGGGCGTTTACCATCGTTTCTGAAAATATTATTAGGTTCTAAAATAGATGAAACATCTGCCGATGCTAAGGCTCGTCGGATTAAGTCGTTGACTACTCTATGTCTTGATTGGTGGCCAGCGCTATATTTCCAGTTTAAGCCGTGTCGGCCAAATTCGTCTATTGGAAAACCGCAAATGCAAAAATAGGGGATACATAATGCAGTTCCGAGTCTTAAACCAGTTGCTATTCTAAAAGTGTGGTCATCTAATAAAGTTCCTAGGGGATAGATCTGAAGTGCTGCCAGCCAAGCGCTTGCGTGTTTTGAAGAGACTGCTAAAATGCGGGCCTTGTCAATCGGTTTAGTAGCTGAGTTAAGCAGGTTATTAGAAATAATGTTTAATATTGATTTATGCCAGAATTTTTGGAAGCATTAATCGTGATTGATTTTATATATGCCTCTTATGTCACGCCAAAGGTTTTCGGTTTCCGTGTATAGATGGGTTCGGTTTTTGATTTATTTAAAATAATTTCTAAAAGGAGTAACATGAATTAAATGATGATAGGAAAGCGGGGAGAGATAAAGATGAAGCTAAGCGAACGCCAAATTCTCCTCTTGATATTTGGAGCGTTGCTTGCGACCAGCAATTATCTGTTAGTTTAATGTTAATAATTTCTTCTAAAGTATTACGTACGATTTTGTCGAAAGAGTCTAGTATGTTTTTAAATTTCCAAGATGGGCTGCATCTAAGTAAATAAGTGAGTTTGGGGATGATAAGACAATTTTTTAAAAGAAAAAGGGAAATGTGTGAAGACAGATTAAGTTCGAGGAATCTATTGGAAATTAATTGCACTTTATCTATTTTTTCTTGAAAACAGGCTTCAACTGCATCAAAACAAAGTGGTGCTCCGAGTAGATTTCACATATTCTTTGTTGGTAGAATAATATTGGGGACAATTGATCGGAATGAATTTACTATGGATTCTTTGGGCTGATTAAGGAAAATTAATTCGCATTTATTGAAATTTATTTTGAGGCCAATGTTATCTGATATGTTGATTATATTAAGAAGGTTATTTAACACGGAATCATATTGGCCGGCGATGAAACCGTCATCTAAATACCAGCAATTGAACTCTGAAATGATATTTTTTGTTAAATTATCAATTTGTTAAGCAAAATAAAGGTGGGCCGAGTGGCTCTCCCTGTTGAATTCCTGTTTCAGCGAGAATAATTTTCGAGCCGAAATTACGGAATGATTTAGTCAGATAATATTGGGAAACGAAGAGAAAAATTGATAGAATGTGTTTGTGTATTAGTTTGAGAAAAGTGTGTCTCTGAATATTATTAAAAGCGTTTGAAAAATCTAATTTGAGGAAGACTATATATGAAATTACATTATTTTTATAAGAATTATTCTGGTCTACAAAAGCAAAGTAGGAATTGAGCAGCAACTTCTTAGCTAAATTACAAGCTTTTTAACAAAGTATAATGTGAACTATAAAGTGCCTACAGATGTGTAAAAAGCTTTTCGCATTGTAACCACATCAACAGCTTGACAGCACTACCAAAGTTTCGGTGTACATCAAAAACGAACTCAAAGCTTTTGTCAGATTTAGACATTCTGTCTTGGAAATACAGAGTACAACTCAAACTAGAATATCACATTTCTTTTCAGTTACAAACTCACATAATTCTGCTTTGTTGTTGTTATTGAATTTTTTAAGAATACTGATAGATTACTAGGTTATAGCTATTAATTTGCTCTAATGTATAGGGCATTTTATGTCATCACTAATGCTAAAGAAAGTAATGGAGCTTTTGCCAGTAATTTCACATTGGAAACCAACCAATACAATATTTTGCTTGAATATTTCAATAAAAGTCCGAACTGCTGTGTCCATCATAAAAAGCGTGCTGAAGTGATTTCCAGGGAAGCTCGAATCTGTAACCGTTGTTATTCATTTATATACGTGCTCCTGCATATTCCGTTAAGCTCTTGATTTCCGTTGAGATATTTTAAGGTGTTATTTCTTTCCTGAATCCGACTTTTAAATTCGTGATGTTTTCGGTAAATCCTGTACTTTATGAAAATTAATTAAAATGGGAAGTAAAAAGCAATTTATGTAGAAAAAGCTTTCTTCTCTAAACAAACCAGAAAGGAAACTTGCAAAATTTAGTTTAACTAAGCTATTGTCAGTACAATGTTATTAAAAGTGTTACAATATTTTTAAAATTATTCTCTGTGGATAAATTTTAATTGATTACTTTTATTTTGGTCACAACTATATAAATATAAAATGCGGGTACGGGACAATGTCATGGGTCGTCCTAGTGTATGTAAACAACGCTTCGAAGATTCGAATAACTAGGTATTTGAGTTTATAAAATTTTTAGTCAAACGTGTGGGTAGGATTTTGTTTGAAGTATGACAATAATATCAACTCTAAGCATTATAAGATTCAAGGCCTTACATGGAATTGCTCTATAGCTTTAGGGTATATATCAATGCATTCGGAAACTGTATATATATATATATATATATATATATATATATATATATGTATATATAAAACGAACGAGTGCATCCCAAGAAATCAACAGATCTATATATAAATTTTTATATTTTATATTATATTATATATTATATATATTATATATATATATATTATATTTTATATATATATATATATATATTGTAGTGGTTTTAAAGGGCTAAATCTACGTATAAACAAAGTAATTTCAAAACACCCTGTATAAAGGAAACAACCAGAATTTACGTGCAAAATTTATTCCAGTTAGTTCATTTTAAGTAACAGGTATTAACAAAATTTTACAAATAATGATTAAAATTTAGTAGATTTGCAAAGTAAATAAAGTGTAGAAGCCAATGTCATCAATTTATTAATTTAATTGAGTTTAATTGAACGGTTATTTACGTATAATATGCATAAAGCGTGTAATACCAAAGTGAAACGCGTTGCTAACAAACAAATATATCGGTTGGGTTGAAATACCATGAAAAGAAGCTCCTAGAAATGTTGTGTTAAAACGTCGGTTAATTAAACACCTGCATGTTTCTAAATGTCAGGTTCCCCTTATTTTTATAGATAACAAACAAGTTTCAAAAAATATCGGGTAAACGGTCGGATGTTTTCGCATTAAACGCTAATGAGGGGTTATTTAAAGCACGTATTTTGGGGTCCACATAAAGTTGTAGAACGCGGACAGAAATATGAATTTCTACCATTCAAATAAGGTTAGAAAGAGACGTAGAATATGCATAAGCAAGGGACAACGTTAGTATAGGCGGGATTTGTAAAACGTCAATGCATAGACTATTGGTCGATATCGTTAGTCGCATCAGACAAGACACGGGAATATTGAATATTAATTTTCAGAAAATATCGTAACGACGCGCTGAATTTCGAGGATTTAGAAATCGGTTGAACCCAAAATTTTGAGAAATATTATTGTAAATGAAGGACTTCGGGTAAAATGCGGCCAAGAGGTGGCATCGGAAATTGTATAAATACTTTTTGAAAATATAATAAAAACCCTTAGTATTTGATCGCTTCAGACTACGTACGAAAGTTACCACGAGCTTGTAAGTATAGAAAATTATTTTAAATTATATAGCAAGATGTAAGCCTCATAATTTGTACGCGGATTGTGCCGAGTTTACATTTTTTTGAGGTGCCACATATATTTTTTAACAAGCTCGTGTAGTGACGTTATGTAACGTGGATAAAATAAACAATTATGAAAGAAGTATAATTAATTTGAATTTGGAAATTGGATACACCGTGAAGGCAGCGCAAGCAGCACAACTTAAATGGGGTTCTTCTAATAATAGCTAGAAGCGGCCTGCAGAACAGAAAGAAGCAAATATACGGCATCGTCAACGGAGCAGAGATTTTCTAGAAATTCTAGGTAACGCTTTAAAATTGTTGCTGTTATAAACTATGAATATTGGGTCACGTGTGAGAGTGAATTTTGAAGTTATTGTGCATTATTTTACGCATTGAAAATAATACGTATAACTAATTTTATTATGGTATTTAAATAGAAATTTAAAGGTGTATATAAAGCTTGTTAACGTTCCATCAGGAATTTAAATTTTATAAAGAGTACATGGGTTTGTTTTTTTTTGTTTGTTGTAAGAGTATGCGAAGTATAATGGCATACATTATTCATAATTAACTGGGTTATCATGAGCTCACCATACTCCAGAGTTTACGTAGATTTAAAATAAATTATAAAGAAAGAATGAGAAATAAGATATTATTCAGGGCCCATTTACTCCGGGTACATTCTATGTGTTTGATAATTTAAATTAAAATACAGGACATTACAAAATAGGATTTATGCAGGTGTAACTTGATCACTGAAATGTGGATAATATTGAATTTTATTTGTAAATAGTGATAAATAAAAGATTGTATGATTGTTGTATTTTGTGGTTTTATTGAGAGTGTGCGTGAACGATACAAAGCATAATAGTGAATCTAGGTATCCAAGAGTAGTCCAACTGAGCTAGCCGGAAGCAGTTGAAGAAAGCAATTCAACCGAGGAAGAGAGGAATCTGGGTAAAAAATTTTTTTTTTTGAATTTTTTTATTTATGGTAAAATTTTCGATTTTTGTATAAATTAATTTTCTGAGAATTCCCGAGAGTTCCACGGCAATATATATACATATATATATATATATATATATATATATATATATTTATATATATATATATACGGGATAGAGGTCACGAGAGGTCATTGAAACTCGAATTCTAAAAATAAATCCCACCAAAGCATAATAGAATCCGGGAAAAGTGGAATATTCCGTAAATTCATGGTTGCGTCCTGTATAATACAAGCGGACTTTTATTCATTGATGTACAATGCAGAAACGCAAATTGTGCGTGTATAAATAATCACTCTGTATGATATAAGCATATTGTAAATAAATAGCAAGTAACGTAAATTGGATATGTAAATTGTAAGATACCGTAAAACGCATTTCGATGCGAATGCAAATCTATACATTTTTTATAAAGTTTGCTGTAATTAGCTTTACGTATTTAGCATAAATATAAATAATTTTGTGTATTTACTATAAAACGCAAACCCTTTTGCATTAAAAAGTAATCAAAGTTTATATTAATTAAAGCGTGGACTGCAGCAATTGATTCTAAACAAAGAACTTTCTAGAATATGAGTCATCGGTATTTAAAACTACGCATAAACTCATTAAATAAACATTTTTATTTTAAGAAGCAGCTTCAACATCGAAAAAACCTGCAAAATCCCTGGAATATTTTGCAGCAGTATGCGACGCCCCAATAATAGTATATGAGAAATAAGGACAGACAACGCGTTACAGATACCTAGAACAGATAAGAAGGTAGTAAAATGTTAAAATTCTATACGCTAATTGGGTATTCCGAGAACCTTTACATCATAATGTTCAAGATTATACTAGTAAAATTCTACAAAAAAAACAATTTGTATGTGAAGGAGCGCTTATCGTTTCGAAGGAAATTTATTTATTAAATTGATCCGATAACAGTCGATGCTTAAAGTAGATCAAGAAATGTTATTTTAAAACGCTAGCCGTTGCGTTATATAGAAGTATGCAGTAAACCATAGTTGCGAAGTTGCAATGAATATTGTAGTGGCGTTTTAAACCAAAGTTACATACAAAAATGAAATTATTAATTACGAAGAAAATGCAAAATTCTTCAGTATAAAGCTATTTTAAAGATGTAATAAATAATCGAAGGAAAAATTTAACCAAAATCTACTTTGATAATTGCTGTTGGAAATCAGGAATTTTAATTTGGAAAAACTTGCAA
This sequence comes from Platerodrilus igneus, assembly GCA_036346225.1. Lineage (NCBI taxonomy): Eukaryota > Metazoa > Arthropoda > Insecta > Coleoptera > Lycidae > Platerodrilus > Platerodrilus igneus. Next base: position 5,014,569 of record JARFIW010001535.1, read on the forward strand.
GCCTATTTGGAGATCAATTTAAAATAAGAAGATTTTTAATTACACGAAGAGTTTTGTGGATCCTGCAAGTATCACTGTTAGATTTATATTTAACTGATATTAACGTATTTAGATCTAGTTTAAGATAATCCTAATAATTGCTTTTTGTGAGGGATTTTTTTACCAGGAGTTTGTGTTCAGAGTTTGATATACCCTGACCTTGAATAGATTACATGTCAAGAATTTTTTCTGGCCAGAACAAATCTTACAAGCGTGGAAATACTTTATAACCAAGCACAAGATCCTCAAAAGAATAAGTTTAATTCTGTAAATGTAAAATATGATAAGCAACAATATTTTGTGACAAAGACTTCTTAGAAATTATTTCGCCTGAAAGAAACGATGTTGTAAATGCTTTTGTATGAAAGAAGATATTTCATATTGTATAAATGCTTTGTGATATTGCTGCGTTTTGTTTCATTTTGAAAACTCCGTAAATTTCGTTGGGCTAACCAGGCAAAGTGAAAAATCAGAGAGGAAGGTAAGTGAACAAGTTCAAGTATACAAACCAAAAGTATCTTTTCACAGCACCCTTTTAGCGGTACTGCAACGTGCGGTTGTGTTCCTGCAATATATATATATATATATATATATATATATATATATATATATGTATATCTAAACAATTGTTATTATTTATCGAACGAAAGTAGGTAAACAACTGATATTTGTGAAATCTTGGGATGCATTCGTTCTACCGGAAAAATACAGCGTCAAATTGTAGTTTTTATTTAATCTATCTACTTACATAAATTACTCTAACTTACACCGGATTTAGACTTTAAATCAGGTGTAAGTCAGAGTAATTTATTTAAGTAGAGTGTTACACTGTTAATTGTACTAATTTTCATTAAATTTTCTAATCTATGAAAAAGGTCTAAAGCAATGCCGAAACGTTGAATAGAAATTACAATTTGCCGCTGTATTTTTTTCCGGTAGAACGAGTGTATCCAAAGGTTTCACAGAAATCAGTTGTTTATATATATATATATATATATATATATATATATGCATATATGTATATATATATATATATTGCTATGATAATAAGGTTATTTAGGAGTATATAGGGTCATAAGGGTAGTGTACTTCATGTTAACAACACCAAAGTCAAGGAGACTAAACATTTGAATCATAAAAAGTACACAATTCGTTAATTACGCAAAAAGCAAATATCAAACACTGTATAAAATCTACAACTAACTTTAGGCAATGAAAGGAAACTCATTCTTTAATAATTTAACCACATGTAATTGAATAAATAACTCTAGACCCAATCCGATTCATTTTAGAAACAAGAATACATTCAGAAATTTTAAATAAATACAAATTAGAAGTATCTAAAATTAAACAAACATGAAACGAATTTTTTAAACTCAACTCATTAATGTAAGAAAACAATCATGCGTCCTCACAACAAACAGGTCTTTCAAAACAAGCATATTTCAGAACGTAAGGAGTCAATAGAAACGCATCTAATTTACGTCATCTGTTAAAGAATCCCACTATAAAATTTAACATACGTAATGTTTAAATGTAAAAATCACTACACTTTCGAGTAAAACTCAGCATATTGGATTAACTAAATATGGAGCAACAAGTTTGTATACGTGCGGAATTCAAAGGAAAATTTGAATAATTTCCTATACAAAATACAAAAACATGATATTGAACGATACAAAGTATCATAGCCAACGAACTCCATAATGTAAAGCTACGATGTCTACGTGATTTGGGAAGCATTGCAACAAAATTTAGGATAGACAACTTTAAGTAAAATCCGAAGGCTTTTATGATAAGTTAAATGCAACGCCTTCACCATGCTCAAACAACAAAGATAGCACGGTCAGCCAATGACAGAACGTGGAAAGGCTTGCCTCTATATATTACGCCAAGCTGTTAATGGTCAGTCTCTAGATAACTGAAGCACAAACTGTACTAGTTTGAACAAAAATACTACGCAAAGTTCAAGTGTGAAATTAAAACCACGATTTATAAGTGAAAGTTAATAATTAAAAATTTAAAGTACAAGTGCACGTTCAAATATAGAAGTACGCCGTCGACATAAGACGCTAGTCCAAATTTTAATAAACATGATCTTTATCATTTATTAACTTGGGGCTCTAAAGAAACTGAAAAAATCTACTAAAAATATACTGAGAGATTTACGAAGCGATACAATAAACAATTCACCAAACAAATTCAATAAGAAATCCAACGTAAAAATTCAATACTACGAGTAACAGATATAACAATAGGGAAAATTCTGAATCAGAACTTTAAGCTGAAAGCAACCCAAAGTCACTGGTTAGCCACACGTAGGAGCAAATCAAAAGATTGGGGTGTACGCAGAGCTACACATTCGAACCAGGGAATTAACCTAGAAAAATCCCAGGTTAGCGATGATTAATTAATAGCATAAGACTTAATTTTTTTAAACATTTAAACTTGCTTGTACTTAGATTTTTATGTGAAGACTAATCAAAAATTTTGATTGTTACGTAGAAATTATGTTAAGAGAACGTTCAACGAAGCTTCCAATATAATGCAGAGTTATTTTTGCTGGCTTTATATTTTAATAGGGCAATAACTTGGTGGTGAACAGATTTATATTGTTACGTTGATTCAAGTAGCAAATAATAGTACGAAGGTTGCAGACGTGGAAATTCCACATATTTCTTGGTTTATTATACATATTTTTGGTTATTCAACTTATCTTATTTAGGTAAGAAGTGTTTGAGATAAAGGGGGGTAAAAAATTTTCTGCTACCGTATCAGCGTGCACTCTGTGTGGGGTTGAACTGAGCTAGCCGAGGTATAAATCTAATCGTGTGAAATTTAAAATTTATTCTAGATTATCTAGGAACAGAGAACGGCGGCGGACAGCGGACAACTGAGTGTTAAATACATCGAAGTACGGCGATATCATAGCAATCAATAAGGAACACAAAAAAAAAGAGTGTAGGTATTGAAAATTGCAGAAAGTCAATTATAGTTAATTCAGTTTGAACAAAGTTTAATTTACCTCATTTTATTACAGCGTACAATTAAAAAATAAGTCTCAAAGCACTTGCGCCAACTGTTGCTGGTATTGTAGGGCGAATTATAAAGTGGTGCAAATTTGGAATAAGTGATAATCGATATATTGGCTGAAGTTTTATCTCGTATATTCCAGTTAAAGTTCTTAGACTGAACAAGTACGTGAAATGTATTGTTTTGGTTATGCTTAGTTTTCACTATAGTTGAATGTTTAGCTGACAATAGTTATTTAAAACAATAAAAGTTGATGTTTGTACCAACTAGTTTTTAATTAAAAACAATAAATTCTCACAAGAGCAAGCAATTTCTATGCATCTAACTCTATATCATTTTACTAATCCTCGTATTAGCATTCTTATATATGCCAAGTATCGTATGAGCGGCGATTCAAATTAATATAAACAGTAGGCACTGACGAGGTTTGACATTCACTTTCCGGCATCCGCATTTAAATGAAATTACGAAAGTGCAATGCTATTTATTTAAGAGCTTTAGAACAAAAAGGAACTGGTGCGGTAAATAACATTTCTTAGGAAAGACAAAAGCTCATAAAACTAGATAATGAAATACATTTTCATCTTTCGTGTATTATTCATATGGATTTATATTATAAAATTATTAATCTACTTTAGTTTTACGATTTTACCAATACATTTATAATATAAGATAGATTAGAGTTCTAGGGTAAATGCGACAGTTGTTGACATCAACATAGTCATTGACACGTTGGATTGTATATAGGACAAAACTAGTAATAAGCTAAATTTTCCCAATGAGAATTTTTGTAAAAGTTGGCAACCTGTTCTACTGGATTCTAGGTTCTCTAGTTGGCATAACTGTTAATACGCTTTATTATTGCTAGATAGAGTGGCGCGTTATGGGTGATACAAAAAAATTTAATTTCAAAGTGATCGCTGTATTAAGAATAGTAGAAATCACGAAAGAATACATTCACGTTATTAATTTACGATTAAATTCAGGATGTACTTCAGAGTATACAATTAAGAAAATTAAAACAAACGGGAAGGTAAGAATATAAATAGCATGTCTTTCAAACAAGCAGCTTAGTAACAACATACACTGTAGAATTTATGATAAATAAAAAAACAGTAAGCTATCGCATATCCTAACTTCATTATACTTATGTTAATATTGAATAGGGTGGCTTTTGAATACATGCCATTCTTAATACAACATAACCTAACCTTAGTTTGTGCATACAAATACGGCTTGTAACGTTAATGCGTTAATTAAGCATACATTTGTATATAGAAAACATTTATTAATTTAAGTTGGTGAAATGAGCTCTAGCACGTAAATAGCCTTAAAATGTTATAGAAACCAATTAGTTTACAGTTTAGAAAGGGGTTATACAATCATATTATTAAAATAAAATACCGGCATAAACAGGAAAAGCAATCAGTGCATTCTTTTATAACAAGCAATAAAAGGAATTTCACATTCTGAATATCGAATTGGAAAAGCACGACATATTCTTCTATTAATAATCATCCTACGAACGTGTATTCGTAAACATTCTCACGCATTGTAGACACCGAAACCATTGTAAATTACTTAAGTAGATAGAAACCACAACACGTTATAAAATTTATTGCGTAGGATTTAAACAATGACGCGGCTGTAGTATTAAATGGCTATTGTAAATATTAATAGATAATATTCTCATGCACCGAAAACCTTGACCTCAACTACAAGTATAGTTCATATCGTACAAACCGTGTGAATAAAGGAAATGGGGAATCCCTTAGAACAATATAGCTTGTGAAGGGGCATTCATTCAGCTTCATTTGAATCTTTGAATACAAGCTTTAGACCAGTTGAGCGACAAGCACGATCGTAACGAGGATGAATCGGTTTAAAGTAATTTGAGAATGGTTTGTAGAACAAGCCATAAATCAAAAGCATTCGCGGGTACGATAAAAAAGCCGTTACATTATGAAAGCCTCTGTAGTAAAAACTTTCCATCAACAAAAGTTGAATATATAAATTACTGACACCTAAGTTGGTACTACACCCAAGCGTAGGTTGAATCTCGTACTCAAACCAAAAACTGTAAGTGATAAAATTTTACTTTCTAAATGTTTTATATTCTGTTGACGTAAATCCCAATATTTACAGATAATTTCTTAGGAATCGACTTTTACGTTGGTACACGTTTAGTAAGAACGTAATGCAATAAAGTAAGCACCCCGATTGTATTCGTCGAAATTTGTATATACTAATCAAATCTATTGAATGATTATACATAAATAAGAGATACAGATTCGAATCCTGTTCTGGATCTTATAGTTTCCATCTTTTAATTACTAGGTCATTAGCGTCAATTTCACGCGTAACAGGTTGATGACGTAAACGCATTATTTTGCGATTTCTACTATAACAAGTTATGTAAATGTATTTCGTAATATCCTACTGGTACATGCAATAACTTTTATTACATATTTATGTGTTTCTAAATTATTTATTGTTCATTTTCTTATGCAAAGTATGTTATTTCATAACATAACCTTAAAATATTAATGCGTCAAGTACTGTACGTCATTAAACGTTGGTTGTTACAGTGATTGGCATAACTTTGCCAACTACTATACATCGTTGAAAATGATAATTTTAGTCGTTGGCATGCAAAAAGCGTGTATAATTTAAGGTTTGTGTTCAACTTTAAGAAATCGTTGTATTTTCAGACATAGTGATGAAAGGAAAAGACAACAAACTTAAATTAGCAATTGTGGCAATTGAAAGCTATTGAAAGCAGCAGTAGCTTATGGAGTACGCCGTCTACACTTCAGTTCAGAATGAACAAGAAGCTTTAAAAACCTGGTTATAGACCTGCCATTTACCTTACCCAAGAAGAAGAAGGTCAATTTGTTGAGGACGTTTACAATATTCATATTTATATACCTACCTATTAAATTAATATATTTTCAGTTAGATTTTGACATGTCAGCGGAAAGGCTTTCCAAGAAGGAAGAGTCTTGCTGAGTAGTGAACAAAATTTGGAAATCGAGTCCTACAGAAATCTAGGTTCCCTAATGGGCTATGCGGGAAGCGATAGCACCGCTCATTAAAAAGACAAACACATCATGTTTAAGAACAAAAGAAGCGTTTGCCCATGTATATGCCTGTATTAATAAAAAAGATGTAAGGAACGGTTCAAAACGATCGAGCCACAGGCGGTACGAATATTTGTCTTGCACGTTCTTGATTATCAAATTGTACCCACATTTTATAACAAGCAGCGCAAGATTTACAAAAATTAAGACGCCATCTAACCATAGACAAAAATTTCCGAATATTAAGGATTTCATCGTGAGATAGTGGGACTTTTATATTCAAAGGGAAAGATATGCGCCCAGACAAAAGAGGCATTCGGCATTTTGTCTGCATATTTCGGTATGTTGTACGCAATTTAACAAATTTTTATTATTTTATTCGCGTGCATCGAATTATTCTTTTACAAGCTGTATATTTAAATCAATCCTTCGACTTTGTGGCTTGTATCTATACGTTCGATAAATTTGATTATTTCTTGCACTGACTATACTTGGCAATACAAAACGATTTGGGGCGTGTTGATAGATACAGAGTACTCAGTTGTGTTTCAAACTTGATTGTGGTATGATTAATACTATTGCACCTGTATACTGCGTAACACTATAGCTTTGCAGCTGAATTATAAAGGTATTTAATTTAAACATATACTAAAGTGAAGACTTTGAAATATTTAAAAGAATATCTTCCTAAATTTCTTCTAGTTTTACCCAACATGACTAGTGAAAATGAAAAGCAAAACTACTATTACAAAAAAGCAACATAGAATTTGAATGTCGATAAACTCAAAGTATAGGATGGATTAATAAAAGAAATGAGCGGATATAAATTCTTATAACTTTCTGTCTCTCTAACTGTCTTGATAAAAGTACCGAATAAACGGATCAGCTTGTTTAACTGTTTTCATTCGTTATTGCGCTGATGATCATATTAAAAATAAATTGATTAGTATATCATTATTAGCAACATCAAATGAGGAAGATCTTTGCAGCGCAGTTGTAAATGTACTTAAGGAAAAACAAATTGATTTAAATAAAATTATATCAACTACCCATGATGGTGCTCGTATTATGATTGGAAAGAAAATGGTTTTCTCAACTTATTTGCCAAAGAAACTGGCCATTATAGTTTTTGGTTTTACTGTAATATACACCAGTAGGTTTTATAAGTGTTGTAATAAAAGTGGTAAATTATATATCTGTACGCGCTTAAAATAAAATAAAATTTAAAAAATTACTACATGAGGTAAACTCAGTCTATAATGGCTTATTTTTTTACAACCATTTTCGATTGTTAAGTTGCAGAAAAATTGCTTAAAAAATCAGTTATGTGAGGTACTTTAGGTCTAAAAAGCAACTACCTATAATGAATGTAAACATTTTATAAAAAAGATTATTCAAGGCCGTATTGGTTTAAAGTAAAAAAAAAGGATTACATTTATCATAGCTAAACAGAAAAAAAGCTGCGTCTCTACAGACAACGCCTACTTTCTACATAATTAGTTTTACTTTATTCGGTAATTTTCGGATAAGATTTATTAGGGATTAAATTTTCGGTGTGTTGGAAAAACGTTTAATCGGAAACAATATCTATAGTAGAAGCACTATACATAGTTAATAAATCTAATACAAACAGTATGTTACATTCTCCTGTATATGACTACATTTCTCAGAGTATTACAAAAAGCAGTAACTTTAAAACGTGGTTTTTATCACTAACTACATAACATAAAAGAAAATGGTCGAGAGAAATCCAAAAATCTTTCGAAGTCTATACTGAGTCTTTGCTTTCCAAATTGCCACAGGCAGCTGTATGGGAAATATTAATCCCAGGCATAAAGTGTAGTACTGTTTCTCGTTCAACTAACGCACTGCCATTATATGTATTTACATCGGGCCTGCAATAACATAAATTAGACAGTGTCGTTGTCAATGAATTTAATAGTGAGTTTCAAACTAGCCTATTTTAAAGCTCAGTAAGAAAAATCAAAGATATTCGATCTAACTGGAGCGATCGTGCAAACATTATATGGCTAGTAACTTGATTGTTATTCATTCAAATAAATGTTCAACTTTGGTATTTACGCAAATAATACAAAACCTTTAAAAAGCTATGATTACTATTGATATACAAAAAGTTAAAAAAAAAAATAACATTCCACAAATAAAATCCCCATTTTATACATTGTTGCGCTTTTTGGCTTTTCTAATACTTAGATTTAGGAGATTTTTGCATCCAGCACGGGAAAGTTTGTTTGCCATTTTTAAACTAAATGTTTAGGCATGAAGCTCATGAATAGAGCTTCTCACGACCCGAGGGCAATCACCTCTTGATTTAAGTCATCTAAACCGCATACGCTCGCGTTCCTAGGCTAAAGGAATACGACGTACTTAAAAGGGTCCGCCTTAAGAAGGTGGGAATGGTGGGAATGCTACAGCTCGTGGGAATGAGGCATCCTAAAGTAAGGGACTTTACTACTGGCGGTCGAAGAGTTCGAACGTAGGTGCGTTTTAGTTTTCGGCGAAGTGATCCCTTCCTACTTCCGTACTTCTCTTATTACCAAACACTATTTTAAGTTCCGCAAACGCCAGGTACTTTAGCTTTGCTCATTAAACTTGTACAGTCAGAGGAAACTACCCGGCGGCCATCCGGACCTAAAGAATTGCTAAAACGGCATTTGGTTCCAGCGGAAAACTAGATAGGCCATAGCTTATTATCTTTTTGCTGGTTTTACCCGTGACACTAGCAATCAAATTTGGGGACGTAATTTACGACAAGGCTAATGCAGTGATTGGCGACTTGGGGGAAGGCTTAAATATATTGCTATTTATATTATTGCAACGCCATTACACTTAAAAATCCAGTCAAGATACTCATTTAGAATGGTTCCCAACACGGAACGTACTTCAAAATGCACAAATTTCGCAAAAGTTTGTTAAAACCTATATACATATTACTTGTATTTTAGAAATGGCATGGTTGTTGTAAGATCGAATAAATTATTTCTAAAAAATGCTATTAGTAAACTTTATTTAAAGCTATTCATATATAGCAATAATAGAATAGTTTTTGGTAAAAAGGGATATATAATTTTAAATCTGCAAAGGGGTAGTTTGGTATACACCAACGTTCGTAAGGAAATGAATTTAATTAAAGGGTTGCTGCAAAATAGATAGTACAATAACTGTTATAAATACAACATCGACGTTTAGAAAGCATGGAAAATAATTTCATAACCCTTTCATACAAGAGCCAGGTCGGTCATCTTATGAGCATCATCCTCTCGTACAACGATGAAGAATTTTGTAATTATGTACAGACTGCAGACGGAATGAAAACCCGAATAAATGACTGAAAATTCTGCGGAGTTTCACTCAATGTAATAAAAGGAATACAAAAATAATGTTCTTTTATATTAGTAGGAATAGCTTGTAATAACATACGTTTCAAAATGATTGTGATGCGAGTCATTTCACCTTTGGGTTAGGTTTCAATGAAAAAGTTAATTGCAATTTATGGTTGAGGAGCTCGAAGATTGGTATAAAAGAAGCAAAATGCTTGACCCTATTGCAATGTCTTGTGTTTTCCTTTTATTATAAAGCATGTACACGTATCATCTAACAATAACCGCACAATTCCTTTTCAGAGCAAATGGAATGTTACTGCATTCCTAAATTTCTATATCAGCAGTTACTTTAATTTATATACCCCTTGCAGTTACCACGAAACCAACTTTCTGACGTTCGTGGTGAGGCAATAAGTATTTACTGCTATTGGGACGCCACTGATTAAATGTCAACGTAGCGTGGGAGGTAATAACGTAGCATTAAGTGGTCGACATTCCAACTAGTTTGAATGGCCTTAATTTCTGAACCGGTACAATAACGCGTCTTTTGTGCTAAGGCGTTTCACTGCTGGGAATCTATAATAGCGGTGCTGAAGCAATTTCGACTTAAATATAATGTTCCTAAGTGGGTCAGAATTCCCTCACATAATATTATTTTAAAATGGGTTAAACAATTTAGTGAGACCGGAAGTATACAAAATTCATCTCTCGCTACGGCATGAAACTTTGCGAACGTTACAAAATGTTGAAAGAGTACTGATTTGAAGTACGACTTCGTCCGTGCAATATTCTCATAGCGCCGAAAATTCTACTTCACAATTTAACCAGTAAAATGCAACTTTGTATACAATTTAAGGATTTTCTGGAGAACCATGCTAATATTTGAACAATGAATAATGTCTGATGAAGCACTGATCAGGATACGTTAGTAAACAAATTTGCCGATACTGGTCTAATGACAGCCTGAAAAATTCGTGAACTACCACTCCATTTGCTTAAAGTGATAATGTTGTGTGCTGTGACTGCATATGGGCTACTGAATCCGTACTTTTTTTAAAGAAAATTAACGTACTGTTTCTGTAACCTCCACACATCATGAGTGCCCACATTGCCTGAAATAGGTTTACAAGTCAGACAAGCTGATTGGGGTAGGTAACTAGTCAGCACTTGTGTATATAGAGAAATATCAAAAGCAATATATATATATATATATATATATATATTTAATGCTATAATTATAGGGTAGTTTAGGGGTAGGTTAAGTCACAGGGGTCGCAGAATAAATAAAAGAAACTTCCAGTTAACAAAAGCACAAAATTACAGATATTATAAGAGTAAATAGGTCACTATACATATTGTTAGTTAAGAGCACACTGTACATAAAAGTACAATAGATTAAACGCATAAGAAATAGAAATATCCAAGAGTAGTTACGACCAAAGATAAGATTTAAAAACGTAACGAAATGCATCAAAATTAAATCAACGGAAAACCTATATGAATTGGCTGGATAAATATTTAACAAGTGCGTTAAATATATCATCGCATACGCAGCTAAAATTATGTATTATTTGAATAAATCGTACGTGACATAAAAGTATTACATTTGTTCAAAAATCCAATTTAACTAAGAAATAAACAAACACCAAATTTATTTTGATTTAGATTAGAATAAGCAAATAACAATGAGGACGTAACAATTTACTCAGAAATTCGTAGGATTTCTCAATTAAACATCATGATATGTAAATGAATACGTGACAATTTAAGCGTTCATCCAAGTATTTGAACTACACAATTGGTAAAATTTCCCGGTGTACACAAAAGATAATCGCAGACGGTGTCGACCCAACACGTGAAACAACGAATAGAAAACAAAAAGGCAAGGCCTATAAATACGATAACAATTGAGCGACGAGTTTAGTATATATTTTAAACTGGGCTATCACGATACTCAGAAGTGCTACATATTACGTAACCACTCATACAAAAATAAATGAAAATCATTTTATAAAAGTGTAAAAATTGTGCAAGTGAGCCGATCTATTATAGACGTAAGTAAACAACAATTTTGGAAAAATATACAATTTCTAACATAAATAAAACAGGGCTCTGGAGACGATTCTGGAGACGACCTGGAGATTACTCTGGTTAATCACTTCCTGTTAAACTAATTTTGGTAATAACTGACATGGTAAATGTTCTATTACTATGTTGTTAATTACGGAGATGGAAAACCTTTTATTTACTGATATACAATTTGAATCTTAAGTTGGATTAACTTATGGGATTTCGAATAACGATTTGGATAGTATTTTGATTTCATGTCGACTTCCAAATTCGACTCTAAGTATTCAGACTGAACACGAAAACTCTTGAGGGATGCAGAGAAACTACTGAACCATTCCAGGTTAGCTATGTTGATAATTTATTTCTGTAAACTGTTTTAATTCAATATTTTTTGCAAATGTAAGAGGCAACAAAACCGGGGTTCCTTTGATCAATTTATGAAAGGTAATAGGCATCTTGGAACGTTTTAAAAACTCTCTAAATATAACAAAAAGCTCGTTTTGCTGGCTTCAATTTCTTAAATCTGGTATATGTAAATATTCTGAAAAGAGGAGATTTTAAAAAGGTTGTAAATATTTAATCATTATATTGTGTATTGTAGAATTGCTTTATTTAATTGAATCAGCTAGTTGAGGCAAAGAAAATCCATAACTTAACATTTCACATAATAAGTGCTTGATTAATAAAAAGAGGATAACACAGCATTTTATGATAGACCCAATCACAGGGGCTAAATATAATAAAGAAAGTATCACAGCATTTGATGGTCTGCCCAACCGTAGGGACTAATATAGAGGCATATCACAGCATTTTATGACATGCCTAACCGTGGGGCTAAAAATAAATAAAACCATTGTATGGGCTGGTGAAATATCACAGCAATATATATATATATATATATATAATTGTGAAATTTATAGGTTAAAAGCGGGTTAGAGAGGTCGTTGTATCATTAATAAAAGTTGTCACGTGTAATTACAACTGATTATAAATTTGAAACGATGTCGGTAGCTCTAGCATGGAAATTTACGATTTAGTTAAAAATTTTCAGTAACTTTAAATGAGTAAATTGTGCTTTATGTGTTATAATGTAAATATTGCAATCGTATATACTGTTGCATTTAAAACATAGCGTAATGTAAATTAAAAACATATTTAATCATTGTTTATAAAGTGTAATTGATAAAACGTTAGCATTTGTATAACCTTCAAAAGTTTAACAGGTGGCTGTTTTAATGTTTGTTAAACAGAGGGTAGAAGGACATATTTTTCAAATATTGTTTGTAACAGGCGTGAAAGTGTTATAACAAGCATAACGGTTAGAGAGAGGCAGGCAAAACATTCGTTCTTAGTATTTGTGTACGAGTTTGAAAGTAGTTTGGTCAAGGATTTCTTAATATTGTTGTAAATATGTTCAACCGTCGTTAAATATCTACGTATTTCAACAGGGAACGTCCATATTTGGGGAAAATGCAGGGAGACAAGGAAAGAAAGGATTTAGTATGTACGAGTGAGATGCCGCATGTTCTATAAACATCATTGAAAAATAGTAATATTTAGTGGGGAATAAAAGAGATAACGTACAAGTACAAGCTGCTACAAATAAATAGAGATGGAGTATCAGATAGAATATATGTGTAAATGAGACGGGATTTTTTGGAAGATTGCTTGGAGAGGGCTATTGCGTCAAAGACAAAAGCAAGTTGCAAAGAAAATAAGGAATGGAAGATTGTGTGTGTTGGATGGAAGGGGTCAGATAGTTTCGTAGAAGGGATGTTATTGTAAACGTTTAGTGGCTTGGATTCGACGAAGTTAATGTTGGCTAGAGCGCGAAACTCGTGCCTTCGTAGAAAAGAGGTTGTTTGTAACGTCAAAATTCTGAGATTTCGATGGCAGTTGAATATTAGGGTAGAAATTTACAAGGAATTGATGAAAGCTAAATAAGTATTTTTCGGAATTAGAGTGGCAGTTGAGTATTTGTTGTGAGGGCTTTTAAGAAACGTGTTAACCGTTTGAAATTTACCAAGAAGGCTGTTTTATTTGTATCAACAAAGTATTTTGAAGCTTAAGGGGAGCAAAAATGGGCATATAAATACTAGCAGGAGGCAGTAGGGGTATCTCTCTTTTGATGATCATCGACGCGTTTGCGAATAGTAGTAAACAAGTAATAGTATTATACTTGAAATAAAAGTTATGCACAAGTTGGTGTAAAATATTTGTACTAGCAGTATAGTTTATAGCTTTGATGCATACTTTATGAAAGTAAGTACAAACTGCCTTTCATATTGTTGTTAGTGCATGGCTTGCACAAAAATGCAGCAGTGATTGTTGATGGATCGACTTGGTGGTGTATCCATGGTAAATTGGACCAGTAGCAGAGTTGGTGGAGTCCGGATATATCGTCAAGTGGTGATAGAGAAAATAGAGTAGCAACGTGCAGTCTTAAATAGTATCGTACAGCTTTGGGAGGTTCTAGAATATGCAGTCATTGATGAGGGCAACAGTTATCAATGATTTGATTATGAACACATGTGTAGTGGTGCATTCCAGGTAACAGATTTTTGTGTATAATTGTTTTGTGGATTTATTTTGTGTATAATGACATTTTATGCCTTATGGGCATATTTCTATAAATTGTTTATTATTTGACCATATTCTTATGTGGGGATTTTATATGTGAATAATAATTTATGTAATATTTGGGTATGTACAAATTAAAAAGGATTTATGGCACTTGGCTGCGCGAAAATTAGCACGAGTTTTATAGGTTTTACTATGAGCTCTTATTAAAACCGAGGTAACGTAAGGAGTATGAAAAGACCCTGTTACTTTAAAATAAAATTTAATCTTTGGATAAAAAATTTTCGAATCAGGAAATATTTGGAAAAATGAATTATTCCAAAGGTGAATGTTTGTAATTTTATCAACGTGCGAAATAAGAATTGATGAGGAATTTTCGCGTATGTTGTTATGAATAAATCGTCACTGTAGATGCGTTTGCTTTTTAGTACGGTAGTATATTTCAGATAGCAGCTGAGTAACCGTGGCAAATTTCTCTGACGAAGCTGTGATTTAGGGATATATAGCTAAAAGTTGACAGTAGTTTTGGCGTCCATCGAGATAGGTCATCATTAAGGATCGGCGATGATTTCAGAGTGAAATAGCCCCAAACTGTGGAGCTTCACCTTAGCGGGTGGAGATTTTCAGAACAATATATTTGTTTATATATATACATGTTTATATATATATATATATATATATATATATATATATATATATATGTCTATATAAATATATAAATATATATTTATAATAAATATATATAATGAAATAAGATGTACGTGTAAATACTCTCTTATTATAATCATAAAAATAATTTTACCTACACAAAACGAATCAATATTTGCATAACTATTAACAAAACAATAACTTGATTGCTCGATAAGGGAGAGAAATCTCTAGTCGTCTGGTTTCGACCTTTTGAAGCCCATCAGACGGAAGTGGTGTCTAACACCCTCATAAAGAAATCAACCAATTACCTACATCTGCTCAAAGAAACTTTTGTATGATAGCAAGAGTCAAGAGTGTGATAAAACCGTCATCTGGTAGTAAACACCAATACCAGATCGTATAGGTATAAAAATTGATTCGAAACTAAATCCTAATTTTATAGATGGCAATACAATTATGTTCCATCATTTGAGATTTAGGTAATGTTTTAAGCAAAATTTATTTGCAATTAATAAAAAATCATCTCAAGGTGTGTGGATCGTGTTCTTGTCCAACAATGCAAGATCGTGTTAATAAGAAAAAGATATTTCCAGCCCACAATCTAAATTTCGTGTATAACAAAATGAAGTAAGATGTATATGTAAATACTCTGAAAATCAGATATGTGAATTGACCTATTCAAATCGAACTAATATTTGCATAGCTATTAACAAAACGATAATTTAGTTGCTTTATAACGGAATAGAAAGATCCATTGACTTAGTTTCGGCCTTTTTGGGCCTCATCAGAATGGAGTAGTTTCTAACACCTTTAATTGCAAATAAAGTTTGGCTATATTGATACCCAAATCTCAAATGGCAGAACATATTCGTATGGCCATTTATAAATTTACTATTTAGTTTTGAATTAACTTTTGTACTTTCACCACACCGTGTTGGTGTTAGCCACTTGATGGCGTTGTTATTATACTCTTGACCTTGCCACCGTACAAACGTTTCTTTGAGCTTATGAAAGTGATTACATTGATCTGCTCAAAGGGGTGTTAGAAACTAGTACATTCTGACAAGCCCTAAAAGACCGAAACCAAGTCAGGACGTTTTCTCCTTATGAAGCAATCAAGTTATTGCTTTGTTTTGACTACGCAAATATTTATTCGATTTGTATAAGTAAATTGACTTTTTATGACTTTTATTAGAGAGTATTCACAAGTACATATTATTTCATTTTGTTTTACATAAAATTTAGATTGCCGACTGAAATGTTAATAAGAGTAACTGAAATAGTTACAATAATAACATTAATAATAACAATACTAATAATAATACAAAAAAAACAATCAAACAGAAATATACACCAAATGCAAACAGACAAAGGAAACAAAACACAAGAAGACATAGAAACACATAACGACCACAAACAAAAATAAATAAACATAATTGTCGCATGAAATAATATAAGATACAAGCAAAGAAATAACAGAAATTGAAAAATTGAAATAACTTAACTAGAATTCAAAGTCACAAACAATGACATCAAACCGTTCATACGCAAAATACTAGATAAGACAAAAGTAAATACAACAAATGCACACATTAATACAATTATAGAAGCAAAATAAAAAACGATTTAACTTTGGAAAAACTACAAAAACTATACCACATCAAGGGTCCATTTGAAACAAAAACAACCAATACACAGCAAATTAAAGAAACAAACAAAATCAGCATGGCAACACAGAATACGAACAAAAATACTAAAAACTGAGAGAAGATATAGAACAATTTACACAATAAGTAATAAGAGAAATAGCGAAGCAACAGAACAACTAGACCAAAAGAAACAAAAACTACAAGCACTAGTTAAAAGACTAGGAGGATACCAAAAAAGGAATAATACGAAAGTACAAAACAAAACATTAATCCAAAACCAAAGGAAATTTTACCAAACTATAGACAAAACCGACATCACAATAACCTACTCATCAAACATAACAGGCACCGAACCCTTTTGGAACAATCAATGGTCCAACCCAACACGACACAGACAGCACAGCACGCACAATGGATACAAACAGAAACAAATACATACCATACAATAAAAGAAATTCAAGAAACAACAATCATATCGTACAAATTAGACAAACCATTAACAAATCACACAACTGGAAAGCACATAGCAACGACAAAAAGCAAACATCTAACTAAAAAATTTACAACGACACGCACACACCTATCAAAATTAATCAACAGATACATCACACAACCACACACAACACCACACACATTAACAGAAGGAATTACGTATCTCAAACCAAAAGATGAGAAAGACACAGAACCCCCATAAAAACTAAACCCACTATCGAGCGAACTAAATAACATAAAATACGAACACAACATCATAGGTACACAGTTAGACAAAATAACTCGCTTCTATTTATGAATGACTTCAAACTAACAGCATCAGCAAACTCACAACTCAATCACCAAGTTAAAATAATAGAAATATACAGACATATGTAAGAAAAACAGTATAATAAAAGGTAAACTAACAAAACAAGGAAACTACACGTTAAACAACAATAATGATCACATGCAAGCAATTGACACCACAAACACATACGCATATTTAGGATACAAACAAAAAGCACGAATAGAACACAAAATATAAGAAGACCTGTAACAGAAAAGCCAATAAATATTTACTAAAACACCCAAAGCAGAACTCACAGCAAGAAACAAAACAATAGCAATAAACACATATGCAATGCCCGTACTAACCTACTCGTTCAGCATAATAAGCTGGAAAGATTCGCGCTCAATAACAAAAATGAAGGAAGAGGATTCACCGATATAAACATGTGCATCAAACAAATAGATTGTCTAAGAAACTACTTAATAAAAATAGTAGAAACATGTAACATACACAAAGTAACCATACAATCAAACACACCTGCCACACCACTACAGCAGTACATTCAACCCTATAGCAGAAATCACTACACACACGAAGTAATAAAACTGGAAGAAAAAAACTCTACAAGGAAAACATTCAACTACCCTACACAACAACATATCGACCAAGAAGCATCAAGAAAGCCTACACATTCAGTGAAACAGAAGGATTCGTGATAGCGATACAAGACCAGACAATCAACACACCATTATAGTAAACACATCATCAACGATACCAACATAATAACAGACAAATGTAGACTATGTAAACAACAAATAGAAGCAGTAAAACGCATGACAAGCGCATGCCCAATACTAGCAAATACCGAATGCATCAAACGAGTTGACAACGTAGGAAAAGTATTACACAAAAACTAGCCCTATAACAAAACTCACAACAGATTATACACCCACATACAAATACATACCGCAAAACATACTTGAAAACACAGAATAAAAGCTATACTGGAACAAAAGCATAAAAACCAGATAAAACTATCTGAGAAGAAAGGGGTTTAATAATAATTATAATAATGTTAATAATAATAACAAAAATATTCAGCAACAATTAGTACATACGGAAGTCATTCCATTACAAATTGTTATTAACGATTACAGTTTTGAATTCAAATGCGGTCCCAATTGCGCCACAAAAGTTTGGCTAACAATTTTGTGACTTAATTAATTAAAGTTTTTAAAATTTTATAAATAAACTTTAGCAAAACATGTAACTGATCTGTTTACCGAAAGGACACATAAGGACACACTTTAGTTGTATTCTTGTGTGATTCTTTGACCCATAAAATACACGTTCAACTCAAAACGGGTACATGGCAAAGAATCTTCGATTAAGGGCCAAAAATAAGAATGGAATCCGTTTATTACGTTTTGCAGAAACTTTTGCCTTAAAGAATCTTTGTAGGATCTAAATAAAATTTTGTTCATAATAATACTTTTTAAGCATGTTACGTTTATTTTTCTCACTAAATTAAATACCTTTTTTTCTCCCTTGTTAATTCAATACCCGCTCGAATAAATTTCGTTGCTACTGTTAAATTCTTCAACACCCTATATAGTGTACCTGTTCAGTATAAGCCCGCTTAACATAATTTTAACTCAAATCTACTTGCTTGAAAACGACAAGTTTATGCAATAATTAAATAGTTTATATCCTGTTTTAGGTATCCGTTAGTGTGTTAAACATTCCGATAACTTATAGTTGCTTCTTATGTGTCTTCCATCTAAACCTTCGTCTAAATAGTGTATTGAACTATCCGATAAATCCGTGTTTTCCAGTTTTAATTGCGCTTCGATAAAGCGAGGATTTGTAGTTCGAATTCGTGTCATTTGAACGAATGTTGAATTTGATTCTACAGCTTGTCCGTCGAATATTTTCTACTTTATTCGTCACCGAATTTCAAAAGCAAAACACGTTTGTTTTGTTTGTACGACAACTAGGAGGTGTCTTGCCTTTTTTAGCTAGAGGCCAAATGGGTTCTTTCTTTGTGTACGCCCACCTGTTCGTTGCCGTGGACCAGCTGCTTTTGTCTGTGGATCGCTGCTGTAGTTACGATGGCAGGGTGAATGGATCCTGAATACCGCGACGTTTCTGTGCTGACCCACCCCTGACGGTTTGCAAGCTAAGAATCCGGACACCTATAAGTATGGAATTCGTTTTCTTTTGTGTGTGTCAACGGCATATTCCGTATCAGCGCTTGGTGTAGTTACGTGATAAAAAACGTGACATTGTAGATTTATTGTTTGTGGCCGCTAATCGATATTATCGCTCTACAGGTGCGATGAACTATTTTTAAACATGTGTGCACACGTTTATTCGCTTTACTAATTAGTTATTGACACAGTGTTTCAGCTACAAATAAACAAACCCAATTTACGAGCCGCTCTTATGACCATACAACTTTCCTTCAGATGCATCATGCTCGAAATGTATAAGTAATGTGAAGTTCGTACTGAATTTGGTGACAATTGTAAGTTTTAATACTACCGAACTTAAATTTGTGGCTACGAAAATCAGACTTTAGCACAACTTCTGAAAAGAACTAAAATATCGTAAATGCTCACAATCGGTATACTATAAAGATTATGCTTTCGAGTTATACGTGGGGTGCTCAATATATATCGGAAACTGACAACATTAGTGTTGCTAGATACGATCTGACGTTTCTAACCTAAAGTTTGACATTTTTGACAGTATATATATTTATAATATTTTACCATATGAACACTATTTGTTTTGTTTTGATCGAGTTGAAAATTTCGTCTGGGCCAAAAAATGGAATTAACTCGCGAACATTTTCGTGTGATAATTTTTTACGATTTCCGACATGGATTATCTCCACAACAGTGCCTGAATCAACTTATTTTGACTTTTCGGGAAAAAGCTCGAACTAAAACCACTGTATATTGTTGGAATAGTGAATTCAATCGTGGTCGTAGTTCGCTAGCGGATGAATTTAAGAAGTTTGTCCAAAATCGGCTGTTGTACCAGAAAACACCGACGCTGTGCGTGAATTGATAATACACAATCGTCATATGACTTATCGTGATAGTCAGGAATCCGTAGGCATTAGTATGACAAGTATATATTCGATACTACATGAACATTTAGTTCTGAAAAACTATGTGCGCGTTGGATCTCAGAAAAAAAGACTGGTGTCAATTGGTGCAAAGAAATGCTCAAAAAATACGATTGCGGTGCATCAAACGCAGGTGACGAATCTTGGATTTATTCGTATGAACCCGAAAGTAAACAGCAGTCGACTGTATGGGTGAACACCCACACAAGATGAACGAAATCCAACAAAAGTTGTCCTTGCTCGAAGAACTTTGAAGAAAATGGTTGCCTGTTTTTTCGGAATAAATGGACATGTCACGACCAATGCTTTAGAGGATCGTAGAACAGTTAATTCTACTTGGTATACAACCATTTGTTTGCTTCTTAATCTTCTTTGGGAATTAAACCACTCATAGTTTTTAAAATTATCTTTATTTACGTTTCGATCCATGACCTAGGATCGTTGTCAAAATAATAAAAATAAAAATAATAAAAACTTTTCGAACATCAATAAATCAAAGTCACCTTCAATTTATGTCATAAATGTCAAACTTGAAGTTTTTATTATTTTGACAACGATCCTAGGTCATGGATCGAAACGTAAATAAAGATAATTTTAAAAACTATGAGTGGTTTAATTCCCAAAGAAGATTGAGAAGAATGCTAAACAAACCACAACAAACATACAGGGAGTATTTACATTTGTTTCCCACAAGTTTTCGGAAAGATTATAAACTGATGACGCCGAATCATTCTTCATCGTGACAATGCGAGCTCTCACACATCGGCTCAAACAAGTGACTATTTGAGCACTCCAAACGTCGAATTGATGGGTCATACGCCGTATAGTCCTAATTTGGCACCTAATGATTTCTTTTTGTCCAACACGTGAGGAATAAACTGCGTGGACAACAATTTTCGACACCAGAAGTGACGGTTGATAGATTCAAAACCCATGTCTTCAATCGGAATGAAAAAAATCCTATGAAAATTGGTTTCAAAGTATGCAAAAGTGTATCAATCATAGTGGAGAATATTTTGAAAAACAGTAAAGAAGTTTTCAAACCTTAAGTTTTGCTTTTGTTACTTATTCCCGATACATATCGAGCACCCATCGTATGTATTTGTCTGAAAAGATCTTAATTAATAATAGAAATAATTATACATCAGTTACGGTATTAAATAAGATTTGATACCAGAATAAGAAAAATATTGATTTCTGCAACAAAAATCTTCATGCAACATAAATACATGACAGAGCTATTAAAAATACTACAGAATAGTACCAAAACTTTATTGAGGCTTGTCATTATCAATATTGGACTCCTTGGTACAATTTTTTTTTTATTACCTAACTATATCCAAAATTTTAATATTCGCGTGCAATATTGTCATATTTTAGAAGCGTTTAAGTATGTGCGGATAAGGATTAAAATATTCAAAGAATATGTGTTTAATATACGCGAAATAAAAAGGTCTATCTAGTAGAAAAAAGAAAGACTTCCGCATTATTTTCAGAATACAGTTCAAGATATTACATTAGCTCAATCTGCAGGATAAGTAACTCTTAAGAACACTACTATAAAGACTAATTTATACCCACACCTCAAGAATAAGAAATTTTATATCTAAACCCTTATTTTTAAACTAAGACCACACTGATTTTGCAAATCGGTCTCTAGATTTCTTCCAAAAATCGACGAGCCTTGTAAATTCTGTTATGTGCGACTTACACGGCAACACAGGTTTTTAATTCGGTTGTATGTGTTCCATTCGCGACCGTCCTGAAATTAACCAGAAATTAAGTGGAATGTTGCAATTGATCCAGAGTTTTGAATAAAATTAATTTTCATACGTACGTTGTATGAACATCTGAATGTGATGTAGGACCCCATTTGTTTAAAATTTTAGGCTTAAACAGTTGTCCAAATGTTGCACGAAACATGCGATTCATACAGCAGTACAAGATGAAGTTTATGGCACCATTTAGTAGAGCTAGTATATCCATTATTTCGCCATAATTTTGATAGCACTTTAAAAATACACACTTTCCTTTTAATCCCATGAGAAGTGCAAAAAGTCCTTGTGGAAATTCGGTTACTAGGAAAAGACATAACACGGCCACTAGCATACGCGTAGTTCTATCAGCTCGTCTTTCGGCTTTACTTTTCTTCTTGACATCTTGGTCTGCCGATGGACACGTATAGCCTTGGAGAACTTGCTTGCGTTTTTTGGCTTTAAACAAAGTTCTTATCAACCATAAAGTAATTATCGTTAGAATACAGCAAGGTAGAAGCTTTATTAAAACTGCATAAATCCAAAAATTGAAGTATAAGTAACCTTCATTAGCTGCTGCTGTGTCGCTCAAACTAGTATGATATAGAGTATATTCTTTGTCCTCTACAATGACAGTTGATTTTATTGCCAAGATGAAATATGTGGGACTGCAAACTATGACAGGCAGGATATAACTGAGTATAATTGACAGCGTGCATCGTTTTTCAGAGCAGTATAATTGATTCCTTTCTGGATATCTGAAACAAATGAATCAAGAGTAAGTATTTTGTAGTACTAAGATATTGTAATAGTGATTAAGAAATATATGAAACATTCTCGAAAGAGAGTTATTCAGTTTATAGCAAAGTGGTCTCATATCTGTCTACCGATAACAAGATGATTGACATGTATTGCAATACAAAAGAGCAGTATTTGAAGGATTTGATGACCCACATTCTAGATATTTACTAGAATAAAGGATTATCGTATATAGGTGCCAACCCCGTTGCGACAGTTTTGTTTAGTTAGATTTATTACTTGGCGCGGATATTTTCCCCCAAGTGTTATTAGACGATCGCATCCAGGGTGCTAGCGATCAACCTGTTGCTATCAATACAATTTTTTGATATGTTTTAATGCAAAGCATACCTTCCTCGCCCGCTTTTGAAGTAATTAGCTTGCTTTATATGACAGATTCTACTTCCACATTGGAAGATATTGTCGCTAAATTTGGGAAGTCGAAGCTGTCCCCGCCGCTCAACCTTTGACGTATGAAGAAACTCTAGTTGAAAAACATTTTGTTGATTCGTTTTGCAGCACTGAACAAGGTCGATATGTCGTCTCACTGCCGTTTAGAGATCAAGAAGTATTTTTTGCAGGTAGTCGAGATCTTGCCTTGCAACGATTTGTTTTTTTAGAAAATCGTCTACTTAAGCAACCTCGCGTTTACGAACAGCACGTTTTGTTTATGCGTGAGTATCTGGATTCTCAACATATGCAATCTGTTGTTATTGAGTGTCATTGCGTTGTTAAACCAGAAATCATAAGTACGTCTTGTTACCAAAATATTTTAATCGAACTTCTTGCGAGTTGTTTTCAATGCCTCCGCTAAAACTCTGTCTTGATCGTCCTTAAACGATCTCTTGTTTGTTGGGTCGAAGCTGCAATAAGATATTACCGCAATTTTGTTACAATTTCGTCTACATACATATGTTCTTACTGCCGATATTCGTCAGATGTACAGACAAATTCTTAACAACAGTGTGATTACCAACGAATTGTTTGGAGCTTTTCCCCTGAGGAGCCCCTTCAGGACTTTAAATTAAATACAATTACTAATGGAATCAATTGTGCTCCTTTTCTTGTCATACGCATGCCTGCAGTTGGCCGTAGACGAAGGGAATTCTTATCCGTTAGCCCGTTTCGCTCTTCACCACCATACTTGCAATTATGATATTGCAACTGGTGGAGATTCTATTGAATCAACCCTCGCTCTACGTAATCAACTAAGAGCTCTTCTAAAACTTTGTGTTTTTGAATTTCATAAATGGTCGAGTAACCATCCCAAATTATTAAAAGATCTGTCCGCTACGCAGCAATTTGTGCAACCCCGCTCCTTTGAGTATCCTAACACTCAACCCCTAAAAGTTCAAAGGGCGCGCCTTTTCGGACAATGTCTTTGCCCCGGCTCGAATTATTGGCCGTCGCATTGACATCCAAATTATTAATCTTTGTCCTCAAAACCTTTGATTTTAACCTTACGTTTCATAAAATTTACTGTTGGCCTGACTCCTAGGTAGTACTTTCGTGGATTCGTTCCCCGCTGCAGCGTTGAAAGACTTTCGTCGCCAATCGTGTTGCTTACATTCAAGGAAACACGTTTCGCGCCTATTGGCATCGCATCTCCTCTACCGAGAATCCTGCC
Source organism: Platerodrilus igneus (assembly GCA_036346225.1). Classification (NCBI taxonomy): domain Eukaryota; kingdom Metazoa; phylum Arthropoda; class Insecta; order Coleoptera; family Lycidae; genus Platerodrilus; species Platerodrilus igneus. The sequence goes on from JARFIW010001535.1 coordinate 5,039,093, forward strand.
GATGTCGGGTCACGTGGTTTACTCCCTACGACTTGTGCCAATGTTTTAAGGTGGGCGGCTTCACCAACCTTGTACCAGTTCTTCGAAAATTACAGTCCACATATTCCGCCTTCAGATGCTCCTGAAGTTCTCACTGAACAACGCTCTATTGTTTTATCCGCTGTCGTATCCTCCAGTTGGATTCAATCAATTCTAGAAAATCACTCTTCTTTTTTTTTATTACGCGCATCGTTGCTTGGATTCTCCGTTTTCGTCATAATCTACGTCACCCACTCGAAAAGTATTCCGGATTCTGTCATCTTCTGAATTGCACAACGCTTTGATCCCTTTACTTGCGTATACTCAACAATCTTATTTTGCTATTGAGTTTGAGGCCATTCAGTCCGGATACACTTTAAAAAAGAGTATTTGTAAGTTGTCCCCTTTTATTCGTGATCGAACTTCGCGGGGGTCGCCCGGATCACGCGCCATTATCCTCTGACCGTTTTCCCGTTTTGTTACCTAGCAAAAGTCGCTTACTGATCTTTATGTTACTTATGTTCATTTAAAATACTTCCACGCCGATGCTCAAATGGTTAATTTTCTCGTTAGTCAGCACTTCTAGATTATTTCTGGGAGGCAATCTATCCAGCGGTCTTTGAGTCATTGTCTAATGTGCTGGAAGACCAATCCGGTCGCATTGCAGCCTCCTATGGGCAACTTGCCTTCATGTCGAGTTACACAAGTCAAACCTTTTTTGTGTTTAGACGTCGACTTCGCTGGTCCCTTTTCTATTACCATGTCTCGACCATGGGGCGCCAAAGTTTTAAAATCGTATTTATGAATCTTTATTTGTATGGCTACCAAGGTGCTGCACCTAGAAGTAGTATCCGAGTTGTCAACGGACGCCTTTCTAGCGGCTCTGCGCCGATTTATTGCCAGGTGTGGCCGTTGTGATCACCTCTATAGTGATTGTGGCACAAATCTTGTGGGTGTTCATAAACAGTTAATTCATCTCGCCAAGCTTGCTGCTACTAAAGACCATATTTCGTGGCATTTTATACCACGGGCCTCACTGCATTTTGTTGGCTTGTTAGTGGCAGGAGTGAAATCGGTTAAAATCTTGCTCCGGCGTACTATTGGCGTGCAAGTGTTAACTTTTGAATAATTGGCCACATTCTTTATCCAAATTGAGGCTATCTTGAACTCACGTCCTCCCACCTCTTTGAGCAATGACCTCAATGATTTGAACTGTATTACGCCCGGTCTTTTTTAACTTTGGCAATTGCTCCAGCGAATTTAACAAGATTTTTGATCACGTTGGTCCAAGAAGTATTTGCAGTCGCTACAACAGCGCTCCAAGTGGCACACATCGTCTCCTCAGGTTAAGTTGGGCACCTTAGTGTCGATTTAGGTCGCTAGTGTTCCTCCCCTTCGTTGGTTTCTCGGCCATATTGTGGCTGTGCATCCTGGGACGGATGGTTTCGTTAGGGTGGTCACACTTAAAACTGCTCATGGCAAACTGAAGCGCTGTGTGTCAAAGCTTTGTCCTTTGCCCTCATTGTAAAAAGAAAATTTTTTTGTTTTGTTTTTGTAAATATTTTTTCTTCGCTTTTTCATTCCGTCCCACTCCTTTTCATTATTTTTTTTTAAAAGGTCTTGCAGTTTGGTAGGCGGTAGGTTCCGTTTAAAATTGTATACAATTTATGGCTAGCCTTATTTTAAACATTTAGAATTTGTTAATTATTTACCTCCGCTCGGTTGTGTCTTTTCGCATGTGCAAGAACTGTCTTATCACTTGCCAAGGAGAGAACGAAAAGACTCTCCTATCGTTTTCCGATCTGAACGGCCGCAATAAAATAAATATACTACGCTTCGCTATATTTACAAAGCTAAGTGCTTTGAAGTAATCGTTATTTATTATCATTATTTGTCTACACATTGTCCTCTTTTCTCTACCACTTAGTTATCGAAATACAGCAGCAATAAATAACAACTTGCGATTGAAAAGAATAAGGTTTATACATATTTATTGGAATTAAAGGTCAAAGGACAATTAAAAAAGTCTCTACAATATGTTTGAAACACATATAATTAAACATCATTATGTTGTAACGGGCATTTTTGTAGTTTAACATTTTTCGCTTCCTTTTTCTGTTAACGTACTTAAAAATACATCGTTTCATTGGGATCGCTGTTTGTATAAAGGAAATACTTCAGAATAATTCAGATTTGGATGCAATTTAACTCGTGGGTATTACTTTAAAAGTAGATAATTTGAAGATTGATTTTCATTAATAAATAAATTGTAAATTGGATTATTCGTAATTTGCTTTCCAGCTTATCGGAAATGATGGGCCGCTGTAATTAATTAGTAGATAGGATGGCTGCATTCATTTTATTGGATGTTCCTTATGTTATTAACAAGTTTAGATAATAGTCGATAAGCGGTTGTAATAGCGACAAGTTCCTAGAAACAGATGAGGAGTTGTAGTTTGTTCTTCGTTCCTATTAATTACGTGAAAAATACTGTTTCCTTGTTGCTTTACTAATTGTGTTTTTAGTTGTTTTTCTTGTGAAGTAAAAGCTGTTTATTAACTGTAAGCAGTGTAGTTCTGATGGATTTGAAGAAAATGTGCTTTATATGTAACGTGTTTGATTGTCGTGCGTTTTACGGAACATTATTCTAGTGATACGCGTTGCTTTACTAATTGTGTTTTTTGTGGAGTTGTCTTTTTTATTTGAACTGGTTGTGCGATCTAGTTTCACGGTTCTTTTCTTTTTATCAGAGTAGTTCATACTATAACAGATTACCGGTTTACTAAAGTATTGGTTGAAGTTTCTCACTGCTTTTTTTTGGATGTTTGTGAAGATAATATACATTTGGTCCCAGTTGAAATTAAACTAGTGCTACAACATATTTCGAAATTATTGCCTCAGGAAATAGAAGTAACAAGAAATTTATCAATGCTACATAGTTCCGTCGCGTGATAACGTCTGCTGCCAACACTAGTGAAATACGTAGGTGTGATTAGTGTAAAGTGTGAGAAATTCCATCCACACCCTCACAGTCAAGGGTGCAGGGCTTCGTTAGTGCAGGACATCGTGAATTCCACACTTCAATTGCAAGGAAGCGTTACTGAAGGACTTTTTGTAAGTTGAACTATTTCTTACTTGTTATTACTTTAAATATCTATCCGTTGTTTTGCCATATCTTCGTCGTTCTGATACCTTTTACAATAAACTTGCCTGCGATTAAGAAAAAAAAAGAAAGAAAAAAAATCAATACTGCTGAATTACTCATATCAATTGTGTCTTATCTATTTATCTTTTGTTAATATTTTGTCTGATTTATGTTTAATTGGTGTGTGAGGAAACGTTTCTGCTACTCCCCAATAATACCTCACTTTGTAATAAAAATTGTTGTAATGCTTTTACCGTTGTTATATTATATAGATTATTTAAACAGTTTCTTTTTTTTTCATTCTACAAAGTACTGAATAACTTAGACTTTTCATTACTGCTATGCTTTTTCTTTATTTCAGGTTTGCAGGACTAATCTTTTTTATTGCAGGTTTGCTATTCTAATTTCTTTTATTGCAGGTACTGTTACTAACTCCTTACCGCCGCATACACCATATGCCAGTCTGCTTTCTACAACCCCCCCTACTCTCCGATTGAGCCCGGTCATTTCTTTGACTTTCTTTGTGTTACGTAGCATAAATTTGGCGCCCAACGTGGCTGCCACGGAAAAAACGTAACAATGTGATCATGGTATTGAATTCTAAAAATACTATAACTGCTACTTAGAACAACTTTGTTTTGCTATAAATACTATTCATATATTTGCTTCATAAACGTATAGCAATTTGGTAGTAGCACCACTCTAAGTAATAGTATACCGAGTTTGAAGTTATTTCCAATTTCAAATTAGCTAGGGAAATACAATGAAGTTATTAATAATTGGTTTCCAGTTATACGTTGTGATAGGCTGTTGCTATACCAACTCCCTCCATGTACTCATTCATGAATATGGGCATACAGTTAAACGTTTCCTCTGCAAATTGAATTTGGAATATTTAATCAAAAGTTTTAGAGCTAAGTACATAGCTACTGCATGAGTAATGTAAAACCGAGATTGTATTTTATTTCGCAAACTGTAATAAAAGCTAATTAATCTGGTTACAGAAACAAATATTGAGAATAAATGTACAGACTACTTACAACTATGTTGTTGAAGTATTAAGATTTTTATTTGGTTTATGTGAATACGCAAAAATAAAGGAGAACATTACATTGTAGCAATCGCTCCGTTTTTGTCACAACTGCCTATCAAGGTACAGCTGTGAAGCTGGCATGATAATCCTTAAATTTATTATCTATATTTTTTCTGTCAATCTATACCACAACAAATTGTGGTAGATTAACATTACCTATCGAGAATTCTTATGTATTTGTATTAAGCCCAGGGTAAGGTTTGGATGGAAATTGGCTTATAGTAAAAGAACACTTTAAAGATATTGAGCTAACTGGGTTTTTTGACCCACGGTCGCATGAGACTGGATCAGTGGGTATATTTGAATTGAAAAAACAGGATAAAGGACGCCACCTAAATTTTTTATAAAGTAAGTGACTAAGTGAATTTGCTTAAAGGAAAATTTGGTAACCTATATGACCATAAACCACTTTGAATACAAAGTTTGATAGTCACACATATCATACTTACATCTGTTGGTCTTCTTCAAAGATCTAATGTTGAGTGGGGTGACTCTGAAACATAGTTTCTACCAACATAGACACCCTATATATATATTTTACGGATCAATATGAATATAGTATCTTTAACTTAATTTCAATTGTGTCTACTATCTTGATACCTTTTCGGATAAGTTTACTTTGTAAACACCGTACCAATTTTTGACGAATTTAGTATTATTGAAAAATGAACTGAAGTCCAATAAATTAAATCTGTATTCTCTTTAAACAAAAGTAAATAACATCTTGATAAATAACATTGTTAAAAAATTTTAATTCTTATGAAAATGATTTGTAAGTAAGAAATTTAATTATTGACATTTTATATTTTATAGATTAGTCATTGTAGCGCTACGCGACCTCACAATGTTTAAATATTGCTTAATAAACGTTTGGCAAAAATCAACAATTATCAGATTACTTTAAATTCCAATTTACATGATATAGCTTTCAAGTGTTATAATTTAACATATTAATATTTCAATTTGTCAAAACAAGATAACTGAGGAGGTATATCCACACCTGTACAATCGGTGAGATATGATATATAAGTTGAACACGCTATTAATAAGAAATATAGGTTATGGTACTCATTGTACTTTATACTTAACAAAGGGATTTAAAATTAAATTGACTAAACATTTATACAAGTGATATTAGTTGCATAAACCACGTAATGCAAAACAAGTTTCATAAGCATATTATTGCATGCACAATTTACGCAGTGGACTTTGTACCGTCCGCCTTGTGTAATAAACTAATACATTCTTACCGACCGCGGCAATGACCTGCAACCTTGAATCGATCTGTGCATCTGTAAAACATGCTGGTTACAAGCGACATCGGCCACATGTGGAATACAGTAGTTTACAGCTTTGCCTGCTAAACGGGTTCCATAAATCAAAGTGAAGTCTCCTCTAAAATTATTACAAGACCATCCTTATTTCGGTATTAAAGTTGTACGGGATCAAAGTTTAATTTTTCGTGATTGTCAAATTACACGGCATCAAAGCCTTACGTCCAAATTTATACGTTAAAAGTTGTACTATAATAAAATAATTAATTTCACATTCTAATTTATTTATACAAACCGTTCGCCAAGAGATTTGTACACTACATTATTACTACAGTTGTGATGGACAACTTCAACAGACTGCTCGTCTGTTACAACGTCGTCGCCAGGAAAACTTGGTTTTCCTGCACATGTTGAACATTTCCAACACGGAGCGACCTTTCAGTTCAACTATGAAATGAAAAGTGATCAACGATCGCCAATCGTCGGAACAATTTTAAAATCTTAGATACTTTAAGATGTAGGAACACGTTAACAAGTTTGTATATATAAATGTTATTAAAAGGAATATGTAGTTTGTATATTTTACTTGTAATTAGGATTAAAATGTGCTTTGTGAGTTTATTGATTATTAAATATGCAATAATGGCTGAATGAATTATATAAATGATGTTAGATAACAACTAAAATAACAGCTACACCGCGCTAAAGTTAATAGACAAATTTTACCGAAAATTTATGTTACAAATTTTTTAAAAACAGTTCTAATAGCAGTTTTCATAGTTCTAGAGTACCTGATAGAAAATACTAAGTTCCGTATTCGTAACATGAAAAGAATTAAAATGTGAATATGTCCTGTTAACGTCGTAAATTTAGCACGACACATCCTTTTTCTAAGCTAGAAGAAAACAATAAATGTTATAGCTTTTAGCAATTCCCGTTAGTTTCATTCGAGTTTCATCTCTGTATAAAGTTCAAATAAAAAAAAATGTACCTAGTACGATTCTCGGTGGAAAAAATGTCCTACTGAGCATTTAGAGCATTTTGTGCTGCGATGAGTTCTAACAAGTACAATCACTTCTAAGCAGAGTTGCGAAGTCTAACTATTACTAAATTATTTTTAACTTTTGACGCAAACAGGGCACCCGGTAAAGGAGTGTCCTGTTGATGATTTATCGCATTTTTTGCGGTGTGGATCGATAGTTACCGATGAGCTCTGATAAGTACAACAACTTTAACGTAGAGTTCAGAGGGTGAACTATTATATAATTTTTAAATTTCTGACGTCATCAATGTCTGCTACGGGAATTGAAAGTTTTTCACGAGTTCTATTAAGTCCAATTAGATTTACGCAGAGTTCCGAAAGCTAGCTCATAATCATCATTAGAACTTCAGCCCAGGAACTGGTTAGACGCGTACCCTCATTGTTTCCTATTCGGAGCAAGCCTTCACATTTCCCTGAAATTTGCATAATCTGCATCTATCACTATCTGCATGCGAAAATCTGATCTCGGTCTACCTCTACTGCTATTTTCCTATCTATGCTTGTAATATATCCCGTACTATTCCCCAAAAATGTCTTAGAACGTATCCTGTCCATCTATTTCTCCTATTTTCTTTTGTTTTCCACCGATATCTTTATTTGTCTACTATTTCTATAACCAATTTGTTCTTAACTTTGTCTGTCGATGCTATCATCCTCATACATCTGATGCACAACATTCCAGAAGGTTTCTATCTCTTTCTGTCAGCTTTTCCTACTGCCCCTATTTCATACACGTACTGTGCTGTGATCCACATATATGCTTTCAACAATTCTCTTCTTGTCTCTATGTTCGTTGTCCTTGAACATAGCAGCTGTTCTTTCTTGTCTGATGCAGCTCGGTCATCTTCTATTGTTTTACAGTTATATATCTTATTTCTCCGATATTCAGTGGTATGTGAAGAGGTGGCGGCTCCGTGGTGTAGTTGGTATGCGTGTGACTATACTATGCCCAAGGTCCCGGGTTCAAATCCCGACACGGTCCGCTTGAAAAATATTGGGCGAGCATTTTTCACAAAAATACGCCCTCGTTCGGATGAGAGGCAAAATGGAGGTTCAGTGTGTGAGTGTTGTCACGCAGTTAAAGATTCCTACCTTGCTTGTAACAGCAAGGGTTCGGCAAAATTCAAAATTTTCAGGTAAAAAAAACTCGCTTCCTGGCCAATATAGTACCTTCGGGTGGAGCATTAGAAAATCAAATGTAGGGTATGTGAAGGGCGGTAAACAGCCTTTGGCTGCCAAGTTCCCCCGGCACTTGAATATTTGTCGAATTAATAGTTTTTCTAATACATCCTTTTGCACAATCAACGTTAGTTGAAAATATTTCACAACCAACACATGTACTTGTTTATAATAATCATCAGATTAAAGTGTACTTCTTTTTAGCCATTAGCTTTTACGTCTTGAAGCTGGTTGGACGTGTACTTCAACTTATTCATGTTTTGAGCTAGCCTGAAGTTCTCACAACAGCGTATATACAGATCGATTTCCCTTCTATTGTTTTCTAATTATATGCCCTATTTCACCGAGATTCAGTGGTGTGTGAAGGAGGTTAAGCGGCATGTGGCTGCTAAGATCCCCAACACTTAGACATTTGCCGTATTAACAGTTTTCCAGTAAATCCTTTCGCACAATCAACATTAGTTTAGTATATTGCAAGACCAATACCTGTAGTTGTTTATAATAATCATCATGCTTAAGTAGCGTAATTTTTTTTGCGACATTAATTTTTCCATTTTGAGGCTGGTTGGATGCATACATTTATTGATTTTTATTCTGAGCTAGCCTACACATTTGTCTGAACTTCCCACAACTTACGTCTTTCGCTATCTGTATGGACTAGTCTAATCTAGGTCAACCTCTAATTCTCTTTTTCCCTATCTCTGCTTCTAATATATTGCGCACTATTCTCTCATTTCTAGTACCTCTTTGTTCTTAACTTTGTCTGTCAGTGATATCTTCATCATACGTCTGTAGCACCACATTTCAAAGGCTTGCTGCCCCTTTTTCTTGTCTGCTTCTCCTACTGTCCAGGATTCACAGCCATACAGTGCTGTGCTCCACACATGTTTTAAGCAATCCTTTCCTTGTTTCTATGTTTGTTGTTTTTGAACACAGTAGTTGCTTTATCTTGTTAAATGTAGTACGGCCTTGTGCTAATCTTTGTTTTATATCTTTTGTACTTTTCCCATCTAGCTTTATTGGCTTCCTACGTAGCAGAAATCCTTAACCCCTTGTAAGTTGTCGTTACCTATTTGTATTCTTGTTTTTGATTTATTTTCCCTCTTTTGCATACTAGACCTTTAGTTTTATTTTTGTTAACTTTCATACCGTATCTCTCTGTTTCCATTTCATTAAGAGCAGCTTCTAACTCTTCTTTGCTAGAAGCTAGTACCGCTATATCATCTGCAAATCTAAGCATATCAATGTTTTGTCCCTGTATAGTAATTCCAAATGTCTTCCTGCATTTGATAGTATTCATTGCCTTTTCAATATACAAGTTAAAAATTAATAGGGGATAAGGCACATCCCTGTCTCATTCCTTTCCTAATATTTACTTCTCTACCTCCCTAACCTAATTCTATTACCGCTGTTTGCTCTTTGTACAAACAATGTACTATCCGTCTATCCCTAAAATTTATTCCAATCTTTTTGAGTACTTCAAACATTTTTTTTCCATTTTACATTGTCGAATGCTTTTTCCAGATCTACAAATCCTATATACACGCTTTTCCCCTTTTCAATTGTTTTCTGCATTATCACCCTCAGAGCTAAAATAGTCTCTCGTGTTCCCCTGTTTCGCCTAAACCCAAATTGATATTCTCCTAGTATTTCTTCAGCTCGTTCTTTGTACAATTATAGTTAATATTTTTGAAACGTGTGCTGTCAAACTTATTGTTTGAAAATTTTCAGATCTATCACCGCCTCTTTTTTTGGTATAGTTACTATGATGTTACGTTTTAAATCTTGGGGTATCTCGCCTGTCTCATACATATAGTTGGAAGAGATATTCTGTTACTGCTTGTCCAGCGGCTGTTAGAGTTTCTGTTTGCACCTTATCTGTACATGGCGCCTTACGATTTTTCAGACCCTCTAATGCTAATTCAAACTCATCTCTAAGTATAGGATATCCCAAGTCATCATTTTCAATGTCTGATTCCTGTTCTAATACTCTCCGGCATATAAATTACCTATATATTCTTGCCGTCTAATCACTTTCTCTACATTTTCTATAATGATGTTTCTCCCGTGTCCCTTATATTTTTGCAATACGGCTCTATATCCCTTAAAATTTATTATAATCAATTTGTATGCTTCGTCTGTCTTTCCTATTCCATCTTAGTTTGTACCTCTTTGCACTTTTCATCAATCCATTGTTCTTCAGCTTTCCTGCAATTGCGAATAACTTCCCATTTTGTATCTCTGTTTTCCTGTTTCGTCTGATCTATTTTTGTTTTTTTGTCTTTGTTCTATTAAATTCAGGATATCCTTTATTATCCACGGTTTCTTATTTTCTTTTTGTGTATACCACAGAATATATCTGGTCGTCATATCCAAGCTGCATTTAATGTTATTGCAATCTGTTTCTACTTCTTTAGTATCAGAAATTTTCCCGATCTTTTTCAGCAATTTCATTTGTCTTTTTTTCAAATTTTTCGTGGATATCTTTCTCTTCTAGCTTCTCAAACTCAAAGTGCCTTTTTGCCGTTTCTTTTTTTTTCAGATTTTTAAATTTAAGAGCGGCCTTCATAATTACGATGTTGTGACCAGGGTTTATATCTGCTTCTGGATAGCTTCTGCAGTCTTTTATTTGATTGCTAAACCGTTGTCTAACAATAATATAATCTATTTGATATCTTCCTATATATCCTGGCATCTTCCACATGTATTGTCTTCTAGCATGTTTTTACCGCTCCTTCCCTACCCTCTCCTACCCAGTGCATTAAAATTTTCCGTAATAATTAAATTTTCATGTCTGTTTACGTACCTTAGTATATCTTCAATATCTTTGTAGATTACATCTACTTCTTCCACACTGTAGCTAGAAATGGGCATGTATTATTACTGTATTTTCCGGTTTAGATTCTAATCTCACCATGAGTACTCTTTCCTTCTTTTGTAAGTAGTTTTATACACGTCGTCCTATGTTTTTTCGCATAACTATCCCCACATCCGAATTTCCTTCCTCCGATCCTGTATGAATTACTCTGAAGTCTCCACTCCAAAAATCCCCCGCCTCTGGCTAGCGAACTTCGCTGATACCTACCATGTCTAGTGCTACCTATTTATTTCTATTTTCAGGTTCTCTAGCTTACCTACTTGCTTCATACTTCTGACATTCCACGCTCTGACTCGCAGAATATTCACGGATCTCTTTTTATACTTTCGGATCACATCACCCAAAGTACTCCCCTCCTTGAGATCCGTATGGGGGACTACTTTACCTCTGGAATTTTTTACGCCAGAGAATGCCATCATCTTTACTAACAATTTCTGTACGCAGTGTACTTGGGAGGTAATGTGGTGGTTTCCTGTTGCCTTCCACATCGCAGTAGTGTGTCATAGAATGTCATACCGACCCCTATGGTCTTAGCCACTCCAAATACCGAAAGAACCGCTGCCCTCTCTTGGGGACCTGTCTTAGTCTGGTTTCTCAATAAAAACCCCACTAATTTGGTTACACCTATACTTCGGCTCTTCAGCTCATTGAAACACGCAAGTCATTCTAACCGTTCTAGTATTCTAGAACTTCGTCAAGGTGCCGGTCCGCTCAGAATGCCGAGAGCTAACTATTATTAAATAATTCAAACTTTTGTCGCCATCAGGACATGCGAAGAAAAAGTATTTTCCTTATGTTTTCTCGCATTTTTCCTTATGATTTCTCGCATTTTTTTTTAGCCGGAATCGACAGTTTTCGAGTTCTGAGAGTCTAATCATTTTTACCCAGATTTCCGACTGCTACCTATTATTAAATAATTGTTTTCGTTGACCGTTCATTAATGCCAATATTAACGAATGATTTTGTTTTAAAAAGGATGCATTAATGGACGTCATTAATGCACTCTTTTTCATTAAGTAATTTTTTTGTGACTTTGAGGTTTTGATGTTTTAATACAGGTATAACCTTAACCAGACATACGGATACGCATCCTTGTTGTTAAATTTGCATGTCATATATTTCAGTGGTGATTAGTTTTCCTTTAGCAAAAGTGAAATTTTATGTAAAAGCGAAAATGTATAAAGTTGACATTATTGTATTCTGACGGTCTTTGTGGAAAAGTAAATTTTATTGTACTTGCCGTCGACGAAAAAATGTTATAATCAACTGGTTTGGTAATAGGCGATTAATATTCTCAACAGTTCGATTATTAATCGCCTTCATTAACAAACTAGTTGGTTAAATAGCTATTTACATCAGGCAAAAGAAGGACTCGGTAAAAATGTGCACAGTTGGTGATTGCTTGCAATTTTGTGGTGTGAATCGATAGTTCTCGATGAGTCTTAATAAGTACAATCACTTTTACGTAGAATTTCGACGGGTAACTGTTATTAAATAATATTTTAACTTGTGATGCTAGCAGGACAAAAAAAAGTGTCCTCATGATAATATCTTGCATCTTTGTGGCGTGATGGTGAGTTCTCATAAGTACAGTCATTTTTACGGAGGGTTCCGACGGCTAACTATTATTAACTGATCTTTTATCTTTTGACGCAAGCAGGACGTTCGGTGAAAAGGTGTACTATTGTTGATTTGTAATATTGTTGTATGTGAATCGGTAGTTCTAGAATAAGTTCTAATAAGTAAAATCATTTTTACGCCTAGTTCTAGCGGCTAACTGCTATTAAATAGTTTTCTAACTTATGACGCCACCGGAACGTTCGTTGAAAGAGTGTCCTGATGATGATATCTCGCACTTTTGGGTCATGAATTGATAGTTCTCGATGAGTTCCAATACGTACAACCATTGTTAGGCAGGGTTCCAACTGCTAACTACTACTAAATAATTTTTTAACTTTTGACCTCGGCGGTACACTCGGAGAAATATTTTTCATGATTATTTTCTCATTTTTTGCAGGGTGAAGCGATAGTTTTCGATGAATTCTAATAAGTACAATCATTTTTACGCAGAGCACCGACGCCAACTATTATTAAATAAATGTTTATCTTTTGACGCAAGCAGGATGTTCGGTGAAAAAGTGTTCTGCTGATGACTTTTCGCGCTGTTACTGCGTAAATTAATATTTCTCGATGAGTTCTAATAAATGCAACCGTTTTCACGTAGACTTCCAAGAGATGACTATTATTAAATAATTTTTAAATTTCGACGCCATATATTCGGTGATAAAGTATTTTGCTGATGATTTCTCGCAATTGTGGGTCGCGAATCGATAGTTCTTGATGAGTTCTAATAAGTAAAATAATTTTTATGAAGAATTCATACGTCTAACGACTAATAAATAATTTTTAACTCTTGACGCCAGCAGTACATGCGATGATAAAGTTCCCTTCTGATGGTTTCTCGTAATTTTTGCTGACGTGCATCGATAGCTCTCGATGAGTTCTAATTAGTACAACCATTTTTGGACAGAGTTCAAACGACTGTTATTAAATAATTTTTTAACTTTAGACGCCAGCACTACACACGTTGAAATGTTGTCACGCTCGAAGAATTTTCACCCATCCTTCGACTCGGTGAATGTTGAAACAATTCAAAAGAACACTTTAGTACTCGCCTGTACAGCTGTAAAAAATAAAACTGGTGCACAAAAAATTTAAAACTATAGTTAGAAATAGGAACTCTACATAGATATGATTGTGTTTATTGAAACTCATCGAGAACTATTGATTTATATCACAAAAATTAGATACTTTTGCATCGAATGTCCTGCCGGCGTCAAAAGTTAAAAAATTATTTAATAACAGTTAGCCGTCTGATCTCTGCAAAAGTAGTTGTACCTATCAGAACTCATCGAGAACTGTTCATTCCAGCCTCAAAGATGCGCGAAATCATCCGCAAGACATTTTTCACAGAGTGTTGCGCTATATACAACATACGTTGTTTTAAGCAAATAACGTAATTGTGTGTGCGTGCGTGCGTGCGTGCGTACGTGCGTGCGTGCGTGCGTGCGTGCGTGCGTGCGTGCGTGTGCGTGCGTGCGTGCGTGCGTGCGTGTGTCTGTGTGTCGAGTTGCGCTAGATTTACGAAGCTGGCAGGACATATTTTAAACTTCATTTTTTGTTGTTAAGAGTACGGAATTCCCTTTATTTTCTATTTGGAATCGTAAAACTATGAAAAGTGCTACTAGAACTATCAGTGTTTGTTAAAAATTTAATGACGATTGTGCCAACTTCACAGGCGTGATCATCGTTCAACTTAGAACCATTGTGCTTACTACGAAAGTGCATTAGGACTCTGCTTGTATGATTCCAGTATAGCGATAATAAAAGAAATTTAAACTCGTAGAGTCTAGTCTCATAAAAACCATAATACATTCTGCAAAAAGGCTTTGTAATCAACTTTTACAGAACCTAGAGACATAAGCAACGTTTTTTATTTCAACTTTCGCTTACAAGCCGAAACTAACTTCGTAGTAATACAAACCTACACTTAAGTATAATGACTATTGATGCTCAATTGTCTAGGCACCTTTTTAATGTTACAATATTTAGATTTAGTAGGTTTTCGTTGACGTTAGATTACCAATAATCTGCCTTATAATACGAAACAATGTCAAAAATTTTTTTCATAAGAAAACCGAATAGTAAGTTTACTGCAGCTTTTTATACCGATTTCAAATATGTAATAAAAATATTTTCATCAAGCATAGTTTTTGTTACGATTGCTTTTGTATATTATACTTTGTATGCTAAGTTTTCTGGGTTAAAATTTTTGATAAATTTATGCGAGTGGAAATTTTATTCAGAATATGTTGGCACCAGACTTATTTATTCAAACAAAGTCTGTGCAGGCTTATTTATGTTCTAACATATTCAAAAACTCGTAACTCGATGCGTAACGTTAGTTATAAATAGATCGGAAATGAAAGTTAAGTGAATTGAATGGACAAACTAAATATGGACGCACATTGTATGATGGATTTTACGAATAATTAATCTTAACTAAGTGTTATATTTCAGATTTTGTCTCTATATTGGTCATTCAGCTTACAAACTTTAACTTCAAAGAATACAACATTATTTATTTTAAATACATTGTAAGCGTAGTAACACGGGACGATGACATAAATGAAAACATATCATAATTTAACAAAACGCGGTATGCACTTTCCATGAAAAGATAATTTAAAATTGACAAATAACGTCCCGACAATGAAGAACATGAAAATAATACATATTTCAACACAATATATTAAATACAAAGTAACCAAACAACAATTTTATTAAGCATTCATTACTCTTGATACAATGTACTACTGGATGCTGACCACAAACAAGATTTTATAGTAAGAGAAACGACATGTTAGGTTGATCTAGATTTGTCTATCCTTCCAACTCCTGTCACCGGTATCGGTTGCTCAATTTTATATATATATATATATATATATATATATATATATATTGAGATGTAAAACCTTTCATTTACTGATATTCAAATTGAATCTTAAATTGGATTAACTTATGGGATTATGAATAACGATTTGGATAGTATTTTGGTTTTAATGTCGACTTCCAAATTCGACTCTAAATATTCAGACGGGGCACAAAACTCTTGGGGGATGCAGAGGAACTATAAGACCATTCCAGGTCAGCCATATTGATAATTTATTACCGAAAACTGTTTTAATTCAATATTTTTGGTACATGCAAGAGCCGACAAAACATTAGTTTCATTGATCAATTTATGAAAAGTAATAGGCATCTTGAAACGTTTCGAAAGGTCTTTAAATATAACAAAAGACTCGTTTTGCTGGCTTCAATTTCTTAAATCTGGTATATGTAAATATTCTGAAAAAGGGGAAGATTTTAAAAAGGTTGTAAATATTTAATCATTATATTGTGTATTGTAGAATTGCTTTATTTAATTGAATCAGCTAGTTGAGGCAAAGAAAATCCATAACTTAACATTTCACATCATAGGTGCTTGATTAATATAAAGGGAGCATTATACTACACGGAATCGAGGGGCTGAAAAAATATCACAGCATTTTATGGTATGCCCAACCGTGGGGCCTAATATAGGGGGATAGCACAGCATTTAAAGAGAGACCCAATCGTGGGGCGGAAAGTAACACAGCATTTTATGTACGCCCAAATCGTGGAGCTAAATATTAATATAATATCAAAGGGGATAAGAAGAATTAACACAGCAATATATATATATATATATATATATATATATATATATATGTTGCTGTGATATATCGCCCCACGATTGGGCGTTATTTTTATTGGTGTGGTATTGCCCCTACGTTGGTGTTACCTTTTTATTGCTGTGATATAACTCCACGATTGGTGCGAAATTTTTTATTGCTATGATATAACCCTTTTATAATCGGCGTATCTATTTTTATTGGTGTGAATATCAACCCCTTTTAAAATCCTATAATTTCTTGATTTTGTTTTTCCACGGCTAACTCACTGAATGCCATACTTCACAACAATAAAGATTATTTAACCCCTTTTCTTTCTATCTGTTGAAATAATTTAAATAAAGCAATCCAAAGATTACACAATATAATGATCGATAATATGTACAGTTTTATGTAAATTCAAAATTTAGCCCCTGGATAGAACATTAACATTCACCAAGTTATAATTTCCTCAAAGTCAGCAAAAATATCTTTTTAATTACTCTTAAGTACCTTTCGAACGTTCAAAGATGATTTCCTTATTTTCAAATTCTCAAATGACCTTTTTGTCGACTCTTACAGACATACAATATATAGCAAATATTAAAATCGAAACATAAAAATTTTAAGATCTCTAACCTGCATTTTCCTTGCTTGTCACTGGAATTGCCCCATAGTATCTGTAGTCAGCACCCCTTTATTGTTACAGTTCGACTTGCTTCACTTGATTGGCCAGAATGATGGATTAATGGTTACTTGTATTTTTCCCATAGGATTTCTGAAGTAACTTTGGGTATCTTCACGTTTATTTTATATTTCCATGTAATAATTTATTTAGACGTATTTTCAGACGTATTATTTCCGGAACACAAAAACATGAATACATCGATAGCACCATAACTGCGAACACCTGCCTTTATACAACTTCGTACAACAACTAACGTGCAGCACACCACAATACAAAAGCACTTGAAGGTTAATCTTGGTAAAACCATAGACTATACTATATACACAATAGAGGAGAATTTAGCTGCAAGCTACATCTTATGCGATAATTCTATTTAAACTATAACTACAGATAGAGCAAGGTGAAGAAATTTTTTCTATTTTTAAGTTGCAAAGTATTTTACTCAGATTCCTAATATCCGTTCTGTTATTTATTGCAGTTCAAATTTTGCAATGTAAATAATTTCTAACACTTCTCTTTATGTTTTAATATCTTTCACTTTTAGTATTTTGGATTGGTTAAATTCAAATTTGTATTCAGTTATTTTCTTGTATTTTGTTAACGTAGTTTGGTTATTTTTATCATATTTATGGTTGTTTAGCCTTTTAAATAAATGCTGATCACTCTGCCCAATGTATACCAGTTTACAATTGCTTTGACATGGGATCTCATATATTGAATGTTTTATTTTATCATGTCAGATTTTATTTTTAAGTTTACTAAAAAGGTTCTTGGTTAAATTATGTGCTTTATAAGTAATTGATAATTTATGTTTATTAAGTAAATTTGGCAATTTTTCTAAAAGTAAAAGAACGTATGGTAGAGGAATATAATTTAGAATCGGTATAGTTCTTTTGTTCTGGATACGATGATTATTGTAGAATTTATTTATTTGATTTTGGAAATATTCTTAACTAATTTACGTGGATAATTTTTTAAATTAGGATATGTTTAGCTTTTTTTAGTAGATTTTTCTATGCTCAGGATCCGAAAGTTTGACGGATTTGTCAGCAAATCCAATTGTGACCGATTTTTTGTTGGGCAAACCTGTGTAGAGACAAATAATTTAGGTAACGTACAGACCAAATAGGTTTAGTCTACCGCTCGGTTTTATTTTATCATTTGTGTGGAGTAATGTAACATCTAAGAAATTAATTTTCTCGTTTTGTTCTTTTTCTATGATAAATTGAAGTTTGTTATGGAAACTGTTGAACATATTTATGAAATAATTACATTTGCTCGGCATTTATTTAAAAGGCTAAACAACCATTAATATGATAAAAATAACTAAACTGCGATAACTAAACGCGAGAAAATAACCGGACACAAATTTGCATTTAACTAAACCGAAATATTAAAAGTAGAAAATAATAAAACAAGAAGAGAAGTATTGGAAATGATTTACCTGGCAAAAACTCCGCGACAATATTTAACAAAACAGATATAAACAATACGAGTAAAATATTTTGCAACCGCTTTTAAAATTCAACCTGTATAACACATAAATTTCTGCAGTCAATAAACACATGCAAAAGCAACAAACGTTAAAAATATCCGTAATATTTCATTTTAAGTTAATTGTAAATTTGACTTACAACCTAAGAACATGTAGTATAGTTATTTTTATTTTATACCTTTATATGTCTGACTACAAAAGTGTGTTTACCCTTTGTTAAATAAGTTTTAATGAGTACATTATAGCATTAAGAATATATTACTTTGTGTCGGTCTATTGTGTAATTTTATAAATGCTAGTAAGGAATAAAATTATTTTTTAGCACTAAAGTGTAAATTGTGGAATTAATAAAAAAGACAAAAAGTTTTGTCGAAACGTCTGGTGTATTATAAATAAAAAGTTATAAGAGAAACAATACGACCAAGTTGCTCAAGATCCTTTCCAGCACAAAATATAATAAATGATCAAAAAATACTGTTTACAATATATTAATATATATATATCCTGTCCAAGGCCTTATATTTTCCTTCTTTCAATTACTAGCTCGATTTGAAATGATCATTCGGGCTTTACTTAAAAAGTCTAAGTTATTATTTCATCTTATTAATTTCAATACGTAAGTATTTATCAACTTACCTTGTGTAGAAAACTACTTATAATATTTATATATATATATATATATATATATATACATATATTATGTAGTTATTTACACAAGGAAAGTTGATAAATATTATATATATATATATATATATATATATATACATATATATATATATATACATATATAGAATGCTGTGAAATGTACAAAAGCTCATTAATCTTAAACTAAGGTTTTCAAATCGAGCCCCACAGATTGGGCGTCAAGAATGCTGTGAAACCTACAAAAGCTATTAAATTAACTGGTCCGTTGACTTTCTTCTGTTAATCGCCTCTTTACTCTTTTCCGCCTCGGCTGCTCACCTAGTTAAAACTTTCATCCTCAATCATAAAAAAAAACAAACACATTCCTATCACAAACACCAACGTTAACTCTATTTACATCAATATTCACAATACATTAAAATTTCAAAATTAAAATTCAGCATAAATTTCAGTATCAGAAAATTTCAAGATTAAATTTGTTATCATTTTAATGTGCATCCAGAATTAAAGTCCTTGTAGGATGCCTACTAATTAATATAACAATATATGCAGACCTGAGTCTGAGTACAAAGGGAGCATCTCCCACCCCTTTACGTTAATTAACCAGGTTCGTCTAATTGAGCTCAAAGACATACCCAAATTTTTATCATAATCAAGAACATAAATACTAAATACCCCTTTCTACTTAAACAAGAAAATTTCACCTTAAAATTAAAAATTTGTTGTTAGTACAATTTCACTACTGTGCATTTTAAGTAAATAAATTATAAAGTTATTCAACACACACCAAAACATCAATAATCGAACAACAAAGCATAAGTTACCTGTAGGTTAATGCACTCGTGGCTCCAATGTATATCGTCCTCTGTTAATCACACCATTCCAACTGGGTTATGTTTAGGTCCTCGGATTACTGGTCGCCTTTAAAATTTTCTACACCACCATTCATATAAAGTTGTTTCAGGGCTTTTCCGAAACTCATCTGTGTATATCTGAACCTTGTTTTGTGGATCCAGACACGTTTACGAATCATTTAATTATTAACACCCCCGAAAATAGCAAAGAAATTCATACTTCTTTCACGCTATACGCCAAAACTGCCTACTTTTGTGTATTCATTTGTCGTTGCAAATTTGACTAATTGGTACAGTACTCGCAATTATAACTAGACTTTATTACCTTGCATCTTCTTTTCTAAGTTCACTAAATTACTTTCATTGGCGCACGTAAAGAACAAACTGTTTTAAATTATTAAATAATCACCAAAATATACGAGCAAACTGTTTAAATTATTCAATCAAAATTGACAAACTAAGAGCACTGTTTAACGCATTGAATCATATCAAAAATCTAAGAGAGCCCAACTGTTTAAAGTTCAGGTTTATATACTGGTTAGCCTGTCTGTCGGTTTTGTCCCCAAAACGGCCAGTTTCTAGAATTTCGGATACTATGTTCCCATCTCGACCGCCCGTGCGTCGGTTCTTATTAAATTTGCACTCGCACCAGTTAAATCTCAGAAATTTCGACACGGCTCGCAACGTCTGGGAATAACTAATTAATTTTTATACAGAAATGTTATTTTTACCTCTCATGTTTGCCTCTTATTTTCAACCAATCGCAACCCAGTGACGTTGCTCAACTCACGCCGTTTACTATATGTGTCTCTGTCTTGCGCATATTATCCGTCTCTATCTACCCTGTTCGGAGTGGTACAAATGATATTCTTTAGTATCGGTTATTTTCAATCCACGTGGACTGTGAAATAACCCACCTTATTAGCATTTCCCGTAAATATTAAGCGACGGTTTCTCCAACATTCTCTGTAACCATTTGTTATCTGCAAAATTTACGCAGAATGAGCCTTTTAAAAATACGCAGGTGTTCAATCGTCCTACTTCTAAATAACACTTCTACGATTTGAATATTATTGGGTTTTTACAAGCTTTTATGCATATTATATGTTACTAATGGTTCAATTAACTCCAATTAACATAATACCCTTTAATTTTTAGTGAATCCTAATCAAATATTCAATTATTATCTGTACATTTTGTTTAATACTCGTTACCCAAACTTGAATCAATTAATATAAATTTTGCACGTAATTTCCATTTGTTTCTTTACTCGGAATAATTAAATTACACGTTGAGCATTTTAATACTGCTTCTTTTTATAGAAAGGGTCTTGTAAATAATTTAAATCTCTTATTTTTTTAATGAAACGAATGAATTTTTATTCTCCACGGTTTTTTAATAAAGCGTATTATCTAATAAATTCCTTATACACGGTGATTAAAATTATTTGATGTAATTAATTAATTTTCTACCCTGGTCTAAATATGAGTATAATATAATAATAATAATCAGCAGTTCCTGGATTTTGGTCATCAAAATAATATGTAATTTATAGGTACAATATCTTTTGTCAGTATAATAAAATAGTTAATAAAAATATGGTATAAATTACATCAGTTTCTTTGTTAAGACGCGTTTCGGTCAGCGACCATTTTCAATTAAAATTGTCAAAACTTCTTTTTTGAAATGAGTATTATAATAAATTTTAGTATGGTATTATACATACTTGTTTAAATATTTTGACCATAGGTCAAATGTTGTCAAGTGTAGACTATTATTGTACTTATTGTACTACAGATGGTCAAGAAATTATCAACAATTTATATATATATATATATATATATATATATATATATATATATATACCAAGTGTCCAAAAAAATATATACGCACTTTATTGTTAATAACTTCTATTTTTATTTTCATAAATTCAATTTTATACTGAAGAGAGAATGTAGAATTAATATGTATTAACGCAAGTGTTCAAATTGCCTTCCATTCTCATACAGGCATTGTAGACAAAGACGAGAGACTGAAGTGCATACATCACTTAAAGTATCTCTTGATATTGCTGCACATTCTGGTTCAATAGCTTGTCGTAATTCAATGATTGTTGCTGGTTGTGTAGAATAACTTTATCTTTGAAAAATCCCTATGAATAAAAATCCAATGGCGTTAGATCTGGAAAGCGCGGTAGGTACTCAATACAGCCTCTTCTTCCAATCCATCGGTTTGAGAAAGTTTCATCCAGATGAGCCCTAACATTGCGATGAAAATGGGGAGGTGCCCCATCTTGTTGAAAATAAAATTCATCATCCACAAATAGCTCACGAATGTGTGGGACGATTGAATTTTGAAGCAAGTTGAGGTATGTGGCACCAGTAATAGTTATATCAAAGAAGAATGGTCCCATCAAACCCAAGGATGATAATCAACACCACAATGTAATGCCTAGTAAATTCACATGTTGCTCCTCAGTAAAATGTGGAATCTCAGTTGCCCAGTACAAACAATTGTAGCGATTAATTATATCATTTAACTTGAATGTTGCCTCATCACTCCATCTTATTAGCAAACAGAGCGTCCTCTGAAGCTTTTCTTAAATACCACTCGCAAAATTCAACCCTACGATCAGGATCATCTTCGTTCAGGACCTGTACTAATCTTGGAATGTAGCTTTTCCATTTTGCACGTTTTAAAATGTTATGCTCACTGGATTTGGGGATTGCCGTTTCACGAGCGGCTTGGCGGCCTGATTTCCTGGATCCTTTTCGGAAAAGTTCCTGCACCTCTTGCAATCTCGTGACGTTGGTGGATGTGCTAGGTCTTCCAGATAGTTGCCTATATACATTTTGCACAGTTCCATTCTCTTCAAACTTATCACAAATACGCGAAATTGTGAGTCGCGTTGGTGGTTCAGTGAGGTATTCACTCCTAAATTGTCTTTGATCTTCGTGTATATTTTCAGACTTCTAATACCATTTCAACACAAATTTTCGCTTTTTGGACAACCGGTATATATATATATATATATATATATATATATATATATATAATGATCTTGATGAAAATGGTAATTGTACTTGGGATATTGTAGTCCAAAAATAAACTAAATAGTGTTTTTATATATTCAATTAATTATCTGACGTTTTGGCAAGGGTTGTTGCCTTTTTCAAAGATACTACAAAATTATACAGTATTGAATGGACATTAAAATTATAACATAGGTACTTACTTAATTACTAATGCATAATTATTAGAAAAGTTTCCTCACACATGTGGATTAGTGTTGGTTAATACATAAACAACAAGTTGAAAATGCAAGGCATTGTCGCAACGAACTTCCAAATGTAGACTTACTTTAAAACAATTTAAAGAAATTAAAATTATTATGTTGTAATAATTATAAGTAATCAGATAAAATAAAAATTAATTCCCCGAGGGGGTCGGGTATCCGTGGTCAGATTTTGTGGGGGGTACCATATTTCGACTCAGCTATGTTAGGGGAGTCCAAATATGTATCGCACATTAATTTTGGACCTATTTGAAATTTTCCTTTTCCCGACGGAATATCGCGGGGGCACGGCGTCCCCGTGGCCCGATTTCAACTGACATCAAAACTTAAGCTCAGGACACCGAGCTGAATCGATTGATGTATCACACATTGATGTCCGACCATTAGAAAGGCCTCGGACGGACAGACAGACGGACGACAAATCGATTTCATAAACGAACGAAGTTCGTTGAAAATTGTAAAAAATAAATTTTAAATTAAATGTCTTATTGACATATTTGTTAAGTTTGACACATAGACTGACAGGAATTCTTGATTTTAAATTTTATATGGGTGCATGTGATCTTAACTGTAATTGAACTATTGCTTTTTTTGTGTAATTCTATATAAATTAGAGTATATTGGATGTAAACTTTGAGTGTCCTGTCTAAAGTTCATCGAATTAATCTCTGACACCTGACATATTTTTACAATTTGAACGAAGACAAGTTTTGTCCTATAAAAAGTTGTTTGAAAAACAAAAACACATTCTATTAATAAAGTTTCAAACACTAAATAATACCAATACCGGATGTAAAAATTTTTTCAATGATAATAGTAAATGGATCGTTAATTTAAGTGATAAAGCAATACCTAATGATATAAATAACTTTTTATCATTGGGACCCAAGTTTAGTTTAGATATTAACGTCAATGATATTAACATGGGAAAACTATTAACTAATATCGAAAACATTTTAGACAACAATGAACTTTTACAAAAAGAAAAGAATAATTTAAGAGCTAAGACCACAAATTGTATTACAAATTTTGTTAGTAATCCAAAAAATAAAATTAACCGCAATTTAGAATCAAAGTTATATATCAAAGTAAAAAAGTTTCTTAAAGAAAATTCTGATATTTTTATTACAAAAGCTGATAAAGGAGCAATCACTGTAATTTTAAATAAAAATGATTACGTTAAAAAATCTATACAATTACTGAAAGATGATCACACATATCAACGAATTCAAAAAGATCCCACTTTTATGATTCAGAAAATATGTAATGACCACATCAAAATGTTACATTCCAAACATTTGATTACAGATTACCAAAAAAAAACAGTTATCCAATACCAATTCCATACCAGGCAAGTGTTATGAGCTTCCAAAGATTCATAAAGAAAACTTTCCATTACGACCAATAATTTCTACAGTAAATACACCAACCTATAACTTAGCAGTCTTCTTTGCAAAAATTCTACAAACATCGTTTCCTTTAGAAGGATATAATACCAAAGATTCATTTACGTTTGTAAATCAATTCCGTCAATTTCAACTACCTAAGAACCACATCTTACTTTCATTAGATGTTTCTTCACTATTTACAAATATACCTCTAGACTTGGCTGTAGATATAATCACGAAAAACTGGGATGTAATCAAACCACATACCACCTTGTCAAAAACCCTATTTCTTGCCTCCATCTCCCTAATTTTCAATAATACCTATTTTGTCTTTCAAAATGTATTCTATCAACAAAAATTTGGTACTCCAATGGGTTCCCCATTATCTCCTATCATAGCACAAATAGTTATGGATCATCTACTAAACTCAATCTTACCTAATTTAGATTTCGATATGGTATTTTTAGTAAAATATGTTGATGATATCATTTGTTCTGCTCCACCAGATAAAATACAATACATTTTAGACCATTTAAATAATTTCAATGAACACTTAAAGTTCACGTATGAACTTGAAAAAGAAAGAAAAATTCCTTTTTTAGATATTTTTGTCATCCGAGATTCGTCCAACAAACTACTATTTGATTACTATAATAAGCCTTGTAACTCAGGTAGATACATTAATTACTATTCCAATCATTCATTTCACCACAAAATAAATACAGCTTTAGCACTTAAACACAGAATAGAAATAATCTCTGAACCACAATTCAAAAAAACTAATCTAAAAACTTTAGAATTTACGCTATGTAATAATGGTTATCCCAAACAATTTAGTAAAGAAATTACTATACACATACATCCATTTTAACAGTACTGAAACTAGACCCAATACCATTTTATACAAAAAATTACCTTTTATACAAACATTAACTCCTTTATTAGCTAGAATTTTAAAACAACATAACCTAACTATAGGATTTAGTTATGAAAAATCTGTAAGAAACCTTTTACAAAACTCAAAGACAAACCTAACAAATTATTAAGTAGCAATATTATTTATAAAATAACTTGTTCATGCAATCAGACGTATGTAGGTAACACCACCCAGTGGTTAAAAAATAGACTTACACAACATAGGTCAGATATAAAATTAGGAGAAAGAATTGTGCTCTCTCTCAACATATTAATATAACCCAACATGTTCCAAATTATAAAGATATTGAAATTTTGGATTCTGAAAACAATTACAAAATGAGACTTTTTTGGAAGCTTATTATATACAAAATGAGATTAATTCGATGAACTTTAGACAGGCCACTCAAAATCTACATCCAATATACTCTAATTTATATAGAATTACACAAAAAAAGCAATAGTTCAATTACAGTTAAGATCACATGCATCCATATAAAATTTAAAATCAAGAATTCCTGTCAGTCTATGTGTCAAACTTAACAAATATGTCAATAAGACATTTAATTTAAAATTTATTTTTTATAATTTTTGTTTATGTATTAACCAACATTAATCCACATGTGTGAGGAAACTTTTCTAATAATTATGCATTAGTAATTAAGTAAGTACCTATGTTATAATTTTAATGTCCATTCAATACTGTATAATTTTGTAGTATGTTTGAAAAAGGCAACAACCCTTGCCGAAACGTCAGATAATTAATTGAATATATGCAAAACACTATTTAGTTTATTTTTGGACTACAATATCCCAAGTACAATTACCATTTTCATCAAGATCATTATATATTAAACAGTCCATATTAAGAAGATATATATATATATATATATATATATATATATATATATATATATATTGGTTCTTTTCGGAAACAGGTAACAGGTTGAGCACGTTTTACTATCCATCTTCGATTTAATTTATCGACGGAGCAATAGGCGGCGAATAGACATCGGTTAGGACCCGACGAATTTAACAATGTACAATGCTCACCTTGAAACGTGAATAATAATACCATCTGCTCATATTCCTCCGTAGCTTCTATATTTTCTTAATCCGAAATCCATTAGTAAATGAAAACTGTATTAACGCGTCGATATTTAACAAAGGAAACTTTTGGAAGTCAATTTTTCGACAAAGGATTTTATTAAAGTGGATGTGTACAAAACGAGTCACGCTTTGAGTATCTTTACAGATTGAAAAGCTTTCGAAAACTTTGATTACTCCATATCATTGGCTGGGGATATTTCGTAATGGAAACAGCAAACATCCGTGCCTCGTTCAAGGAATGCCCACAAGTAACCTATAGTTTTATGTAAAATAAAATGCCCACTTACATAAAAAGTTGAAGTGTTTTTAAGGAATGCTTTTATTGTATTGAGAAGATTTTTAAACTGGTATCGCTATAAGTTATGGATTTCACTGTTCAGATGATCACCTGCATTGACAAAAATTTATTAATTCTACCACTCCAAACTATTACACAAGAAATAGATTAACAGAACCTTTTTATTTTTTGAAATCGTAATGTTTTCTGCGTGTTGAGCAAATCCTGAAGCGTGTTATAATTGGGGTTGCGATAAACCTAATTTAATTTAACTTAGTCTGAATTACTGGGATTTGTTTAATCAAAATTATGTTAGTCAAGCTAGGTTTGGGCAGCAAAGCTCCAGAGTCATTTGTTTGACAGAAACCATTTAATTTCAATTACAAAGATTGCGAAACGAAACGGAAATTTACAGCATATTTAAAGGCACTAGCAGTTAGTACTAAAATTGAATTTAAAACATCTTTTCGAAAGAGTTTTGTTAGCAACAAGAAGTTTTTGCTTCCTTATGGATCATCGTCAAGAGTAGTAAGTACGAGGATGATTTGAAAAGTTCGCGAAACGAAGGGGAAAATGAAAAAATTTGTTTTTAAAATATAGTTTATTTTTCAACATAATCTCCGTCAAGTTGAATACACTTCATCCAGCAATGTTCCAAACTCTTATGCCATCACGAAAGTGCGATTCTACAAGACCTCCAAAATAGTCGTCGACAGCTGCTTTTACTTCTTAATCAGTGGAACATCGTTTTCCCCCAAGGAAAACTTTTAGTCGTGGAAATAGGTGGAAGTCAGAAGGAGCCAAAACAGGCGAATAAGGTAGATGTTGCAACAGATCGCACTTCAGATCATTCAATTTTTGCATTTCTACTACATTTGTGTGTGGACGTGCATTATCCTGATGAAAAATGATCTTCTTCTTACGCAATACAGGTCTTTTTTCACGAATATTTTTACCCAGTTCGCCTAGAAGTTTAGCGTAATATTCAGCGTTTATTGTTTGGCCCTTGTAAAGATAGTCAATTAGTAGGACACCTTTAGATCCGAAAAAACTGATGCCATAACTTTTCCAGCCGATTTCACGGACATTACTTTCTTTGGTGGTGGAGAACCCCTATGTCTCCGATGCTTAGAGTGTTGCTTGGTTTCAGGGGTATAATAGTGTACCCAAGTTTCATCTGTCGTAACAAATCGTCGGACGAAATCGGTTTTATTGGAGTTAAGGCGGTCTAAGTCTGCTAGCAAATTCTCTTCACCTGAAGGTTTTGATCAATTGTCAATCTGCGCGGCACCCATCTTCCCGAAAGCTTTTTCATAACTGATTCCGCAGTTAAGATATGAAACGCTCTTTCATCTGAGATACCTGCATCCTTAGCAATTTCGGAAACCTTTAATCGACGATCTTGCGTAACCATATCATTAACTTTTTGGACGATTTTAGGCGTGGTGGCAATTTTTGGTCGTCCGCTGCGCGGGTCATTTTCTAGGCTCTCACGACCACGTTTAAATTCCGTCACCCACTTGTGCACAGTTCTAAATTATGGAGCCGAGTCTCCTAATGTATCCTGCATATCTATATGTATTTCTGTTGCTTTCCAACCCTTTTTTACAAAATACTTGATAACAGCGCGCGTTTCAGTTTTATCCATTTTGAAAAACTCACAAAACTAACTTCACTTCATATAGCACCAAATTAATACTACTTGACAGAATAATGTCAAATTTAACATTTGTCCACTAGATAGTTGGATCTATCAATTGCATATATTTTATGCAAACTGATGCTGCTATCTGTGCTCCATTTCGCGAACTTTTCAAACCACCATCGTATATATCATGGTAGAGAAATCAAACCCTTAGTCGCAGTATTAGATTCTTATATTTTTGCAGAACCAAGGAAAACTCGCGTGTGTGAACTTAGAACGACATTCTTTGAATTTTTAAAAAACATTGAGATTGTTCTAGGTGCACTTTCATAGTTCTAGAGTTCCTGATAGGAAATAAGAAGAGTTCCGAACTCTTAATGTCAAAAATGAAAATATGTACTGCTAACTTTGCCAATCTAGCACGACACCTCTACCTCTAAACTGCAAGAAAACGATAAATATTACAGTTACAAGCAAGAGTTCCCGTTAGTTCTTTTGGAGTTCCATCTTTCTACACGATTAAAATAAAAAAAATGCAAACAAAAACGTAATTTATATAAACAACGCATATTGTACCTAGCACAACAGATCAGATGGGTTTCTAGAAGTTTCTAGAAAGGTTCATTTAAGCTAATGTAAAACTATTGAATAACACGATATGATTATTTGGAACAAAGAATGTTAGGCTATGCAGCATTCAAGTGGATTACTTCAGTTTAGCGCGGAGCTATGCGGCAGCTTAATTATAGATGGCAGAATATACATTTAAACGCTCTAAACTATAGTTGCTTGGTCATTAGTTAAGCACAGTTAATCTGTACAACCGAAATGGAAACGCTAATTACCTGAGATTTGACAAATCTCTATTTATGTACAATTACGTCAACATGCGCATCATCTCGAGTGAATTTAAACATCCTCGGAGAATTCGTCCGATTTAGATTATAGTGCACCCTTAATATAATGATTGGCTTTTATCTTAAGTTATCACAGAATATTTTTCTGTCTGCTTCGCAATAACTTTTATAAAAGAATTGAGAAAGACTCCTTTAGCTAAACTTGGGACAATCTAATCTTTTTTAAATAGTAAAATATAAGTAGCTTGCTGTATTAATTATGCTGACGAATACGATTTCTGTTTTCTAATGTCACATGGATGTCGTTTATGTATTTCTGGACGCCGAAGCAGAATATGCATTTAGAACGTTTGTATCATCTTCAGGATAAGATATTCTTTAGATGCGCTTTAGAAGTTGTAACATTTTGTAACGAACGTAGTCTAACGAATGACTTATCATTAGAATGTAAACAGCTCTGGCGAAGGTACTAGAAATCGATGGAAATATGTGCATGAGATATACGCGCCGTGACCAGGATGAGTAGCAGTTGATGTCCTAAACGCGTCTATAAGTAGATATAAAATATAAATAAACAATATTTTACTGTACAGTGTATGTTGCTCATAGATTATATAGAATGCGACGAAAATGTGAAAATCAAACAGATACATTGTGTTACACATGTGGCGAGTTTACGATTAAATCTTAAACTAAAATAATAACTAGGTTAATCAAAAAGCTTATGAGCTTTATTTTAAATGCAAACTAGGAGATCAGGATAAACTTTTGGCGGCGCATAGCATTTACGCAGCGTGTGTTGCGAATTTAACAGTGTAACTCAACAGTACCCACAAGCCAATGCTTTCTGCAGTGGCTTTGGTTTGGAGAGAACCTAATGATCATTTTACAAATTGCTATATTTGCTTGAAGAATCTATTTGCAATTTCACTAATGTCGAAGCATATTGTACAGTATTCAAAATTGCAATCAACTCTCAAACCAGTTTTTCACATTCAGAATTGCTACAACTTTTTTGTCGGTACGTCTGTTATTGATGAACTTGGGGTATCCAAAATTAACGGCTGTTAGCCGAGTTTAAGGTACGGTACAAGGATTTGTGGGTTCCTCCTCATGCTTGTTAAACATCACTTAAGGATATACTTTCAAGTTATATACAGCTTTAGACGACGCAACGACACAACAACATTGCATAATATAGATACAACAAAAGAAATGGTTTCTGACCAACTATATGCTGCAGGTTAACTTTAATACGTGAATACATATACCTAGGCATTTAGGTATATATTCGACGTTTCACTTCGCGTGAAAACCTGTCAAAAGACTAAGAGAGAAGAGAGCTTCAGTATCTCTTTCCATTCTATACCTGTTGTTACGTTCCAATTTTGCTTTTAAAATTTTCCTGATTAATTCAATTCCCGCTAGAATAAATTCCATTTCTACTGTTAAATCTTTCAACATAATTAATAAAAACACTCTCTAATCATTCTTCAACTTAAATCTAGTTGCTTTGAAGCGATAAGTTTATGCTACAATTAAATAGTTTATATCCTGTTGTAGGTACCCGTAAATTGGCATACATTCTGACCGCGTATAATTGCTTCTCTTGTGTTTCCCATTTAAAGACTTGTCGAGATGATAGATCCCACTATTATTTGATAGCGTGTTTTTCAGTTTTAATCGCGCTTCGATAAGCGAGAATTTGTAGTTCGAAGTCTTATCATTTGAACCAATGTTGAATTTGATTCTGCAGCTTGTGCGTCGAAATATTTTCTACATTATTCGTCACCGTATTTCAAAAGCAATGCACGTTTGTTTTTTTTTGTTCGACAACTAGGAGGTGTCTTGCGTGTATTGGTGAGTTTACTCGCGCGTACCCATTCTAATTAGATGCTCTTTTTAGCTTTTTTTACATGGAGGTCAAATGGTTCTTTTTTTGTGTAGGCCAACCTGTTCGTTGCCGTGGACCAGCTGCTTTTGTCTGTGGATCGCTTCTGTAGTTACGATGGCAGGGTGAATGGATCCTGAATACCGCGGCGTTTCTGTGGTGACTCACCCCGACGGCTTGCAAGCTAAGTATCCAGACACATCAGCTACACAACTTGTTTCCTTTTGTGTATATCAATGGCATATTCCGTATCAGTATTTGGTGTAGTTACGTGGTAGGAAAAGTGAAATTGTAGAACTATTGTTTGTTGCTGCGAATCGATATTATCGCTCTACAGATGTGATTTACCATTGTTAAAAATGTTTGACAAAATCTCTCACACTTTAATTCTTTCCTACTGATTAGTTTATTTTTCAAAAAGTATTATGTACAATTTTAAAAATGCTTGACAAAAATTCTCACAGGTTTATTTACTACTGATTAATTTTATTTTGTGTAAAATACGAGATGCACACTTCGTATCTAAAGTACTAAATTGTTCATATCACATAATTGTTTGCTTTGAAATAGTCATGCTTAATTTATTGCTTTTGATTGTTTGTACAGAATCCTTTTATTTGTTTTTATTTATTAGTAGATAATCGTGGGCGACGTGCTTTTTTTTGTTTTCTTGGTATGTAGGTGAATCCCCCACTCTCCGCGTTTGATAGTTAATCTGGTATTTACTTTTCTTCCAGCTACGTGTAGGTACGTAGCAATGCTTATTCTGCAACTTTTCCTATTCGCATTCCCTACATTATTTTAAATTATTCAAAGGCAGTGGCGTGCCGTAGAAAAGGCGTTAGGAACCTCCAAAGTACTGTAACAAAATATACCGGTCCCCAAATGTCTAGAATCATATACACTTGAGGACGATATGAATGCTGCTCAAAAATATATTGTGGAACTTATAGATGAGGAACTGATTTTGATCTCCAAGCCGAGCTGTTGGTTTCCAGGTTGTAAGATTGGAATCTCTTGCAGAGTGATACGCATATTTCAACAAGATTTCCTTAATTTCTTTACATTGTGTGATTGGTTGGTCTACGTGTAGATGTTCCTTGATTAATGACTGTATTAGACTGTAAATACAAATTTAACGAGGAGAGACTACTTATTGATTCATCTGAATTATACTTGAATGGGGTTTTCCTCCACAATGGAAATTCAAAACCCTTTGTTCCTAATGCGCACGGAGTACATATGAGGAGGACTATTACAGTATGAACACTTTACTTGAAAAATTTAAGTATTCCGAACATGGGTGGAGCACATGTGGTGATTTAAAAGACAAACCACTTTTGTGAAGAATGCAAATGGGTTCCAAAGGGTACTTCGCGAGGTTCCTTCGCGAATGGGACAATAGAGCAAAAAATAAGTACTTCTTCGTAAAAGCCTGCAGACAGAAAACTTTGTTGCTGGAGAAACAAATGTTTCAATCCTTATCTGGTTGATACAAAGAAAGTTTTGCTACCACCCCTGCAGATAATACTGGAACTAATGGAACACTTTGTTAAGGTTTTAAATAAAGATTGCGAAGGATTACAATATCTGAGAGAGGTTTCCCAGAGTAAGCGAGGCGAAAATAAAAGAAGGAATCTTTATTGGGCCGCAAACTCGTCAGATCGTAGAGGACAGTGTATTTGATGCAAAATTGACCGAGATTGAGACCGCAGCATGGGTATTATATACAGAGGTTTGTTCCAATTTCTTGGAAAATACAACGGCAAAAAGTTACAAAAAAATTATGAATCTTTTAATATCCACATACAGCGAAGTAGGTTGAAGCGTGCTTTGAAGATTCATTTCCGCTCGCATTTTGACTTTTTTTCCGCAAATTTTACCAAGATATTATGTATTGTGAAAACTGATACCAAGGGAAGTGGAACCTCACAATGCTTGCAGATTATTGTTTGAACCTAACCAGGGATACTCCAGAGATACGTACAAACGAAAGTTATACGCGAAAAAAATTTGAATTTACGTGTATGCATAATTTGTGTTATAACAAATGTAAATATTACGTAATCAAACGTTCTACTATAGAAATATGAATAACATTTGATTGGATCATCGTCATTAAGTCTTCAGTCCTGGAACTGGTTAAACGCGTACCATCACTGTTTCCTATTCTGAACTAACCTACACATTTCCCTGAAATTTGCACAGTCTGCATCTATAACTATCTGATCTAGGTCTACATCTACCTCTTTTTTCCTATCTATGCTTGTAATATATCTCATACTACTCACCAAAAATGTCTTAGACGTATTCTGCCCTTCTATGTCTCCTATTTTTTTTTCCACAGATATTCTTCTTCCCCTACTATTTCTATAACCTATTTGTTATTGACTTTGTCTGTTCATGCTATTAGCCTCACACATCTGAAGCACAGCATTTCAAAAGGCTACTACCGTTTTACTGACTGCTTTTCCTACTGCCCGTATTTCATAAGCATACTGTATTGTGCTCTACACATATGCTTTCAACAATTTTCTTCTTGTTTCTATGTTTGATATCTTTCATCATGGGCGCTGTTCTTTCTTGTTAGATGCAGTTCCGTCTTCTTCTATTGTTTTACAATTTGATTGAATAGCGATTAAAAAATCTGCTAAAAGATTTGTAATTAGCGTGAAAAATTTTATAAGAAACACCCATCGCAAACCAGGAATCAAAAAATAATTTTTGTTGTTCTTTCTTTCTCTGAAAATCTAATAAATGTGTTGCTCGGAGGTACTGGTGCAGTGTTAGTAGGTAAGGTACCTTCGTTCTAGGACAAAAACCGGTTTTCCCCATGTTAAATCCCATAAGAGAATCTAAGGTCCGTTCTGGTCATTTTTGTACCAAGCATTGTAATCCCCATAAGGAGGAATTGAGGGTCAATTGAGGTTACTTTTCAACCAACACCCACGACGTCTATTACATTCAGTTTTTAAGAATAGGATAACACTAAGCTATATAAAATTTTATTGAGGATAATATATTTACAATCAATATTCTACATTTGCAATAAGTATTATATTTCCCCTTGCTCCATAATTGAATAATGTCCAACAGGTAGTGTTGCATATGAACCAGGAAGCAAGTGGCGTTTATCATCGTGCGGGCTTAGGGCAATCTTCTCCTGAGCGATAGTGTAGACTTGGTGCTTGGATGATTGAATTAGATTCTGCGTTACAAATACTTCCTTGTAATCTTCGATACAATCAACATAATCCTCAAAAGTGATTCTATTCTTTATCACTGATCTTTTAATCCCTTTAATTTTCTTTGTAATACGAAGGTCTCGGATGTCAGGTGATTCTTCCTCTTCTCGTAAGAGTTCAGTTTCTTCTTCCTCAGCTGTCTTAAAAATTCTTGTAGCATACATCTTTGATCGTAACCCAATAAAATCTGTCATAAAACGTCCATTATTTTCATCTTTCATCATACTCAATACTTTTTTGTTAAATAGCGGAATTCCATAAATGTTGTTGGAAGGATAGTCGGAAGTATCGAAACGTTGCAAACAGTCCCGCTTCATAGTCTCATAAGGATCCAGATTTACTTTTTTTATAAATTAGACTATCTGTATCTGTGTAAAGAACTCGGCACCCATCTCCAAAGGCGGCGTTCATATATCCATAGTGGAAATCATAGATTGTCAACTTGGCCATATCAAGGATGCACATTCCAACGTATATAGGCTTATTGAAAAATACTTCCGATTTAAGAAGCTCAACAGCCACAAGGTTTTCATCGAAGATTGTAACATTTTTGAATAACGGGCTGGATATCCTGGCTTCGGCTCCATATCTACCCTCCCAGTTTTGCACAAGTTTCACATTACAATGTTTTCGCTTGTTCTCCATCGTTTTCCCAAAAACAGCATTGTTCATTAGTTTAAACAAGTTCTTCTCAAATTCGTTCCTTGCTTGTTTCCGAAGTTCGGTATTTAAGTCAATGTAAGATTTTAGCCAGCAGTTTTGTTTAAATTTCAGCACCCTGTGAATAGCTTTTAATTTAAGTCCATTTTCTAAAGCCTGTTTCAGATTCCTGTAGTGGATCACATATCTTCTTTTAGCATTTAGTGTAGCCATTAATTTGGTAGTTTGAGTTTTTGATACAGGCGGTTTTCCAGTCTTCGGATCAATATGTTCAGGACAGAATGGGATGTCCTTATGCAACTCATGTATGGATTCTGGATACTCCAAATCCACCTCCAAGATATAGCCATCATTCGCATTATCAGAAACTGATGTCACGTCGATGTTGGTGTCTACCCATTCAAATCCTCCGTAGGGTAAGGGCTGGCTCATCGCCCATCCATATTGATTATTAACGTCATAGTACATAAGATACACATGGGGTTGGATGGATCATACGTTGGTAAATATTTATCGTTTGCCGATGCACGCCGTTCCGAACACACTTGACTAAGTCCTCCACGTATCCCTTTTCTATAAACAATAGCTGATCGATATCTGTCAACAACTCAAGTTCTTGATGAGTATGCTTTAACATCGCATCCCAAGTGAACCCTGGAAGGGTATAATAGTGGGCGGGGTCTAGCCCATAAGTTAAATGACAACTCGTACGAAATTGTTCAAAAACTTCAGCCAATAGCATCACATCGGTCTTAAGGTATAAGTCAGAATACTGCCCCAGGTTTTGAATATTAAATGTTTCCCACACTTTTCGTGCGTGCGCATACTGTTTCTTCGTAATTCCTCCACCTTCTAGCTTATTGTAAAACTCTTGTTGACTAGGTAGTGAAGTGTAACCCAACTTTTCAAACGAATCGATAAAATCATATGGGTATACACCTTTTTTACTTAATAATTCAAACTTCTCATTTGTCAATCTAGAAAATTCATTTTTTAATAACGGATATTCGTTTAGATATTAAGCCAATGTTTCTAAGGATGAGCTCATAAAGCGGAAGATATCGATGAATCTGTAGCTGATCAGGTTCTCAGGAATATATTTTGTGAAGGAGATATATTTTTCCTTTGTTACTGGTAACACTTCCACACGGCCATCCAAATCTACAGCAATAATTTTAATTATGAAATGGTGTCATAACCACTCAAGTTGTGGAAAACTATCGGAATTGTACGAGAATCTTGATACTTGATATTACAACTCTCGTGCGCTGGTCCTCTGTAATTATTAGTCGGCACTAAATGATTATGATCACGAACTTTTTTGTCTTCTGGACTGAACGGCTTCTTACAAATATAACAATGTGTTGCAGTCGTAAATGCAGCTTCTTGTTCTCGTGTCAACGGAGACATATCATAGGGACATAAAAATACCGTCTCAACGTCTTCTGCAAACTGACGTAGCTCCATAGTAAACCACTTCACACAATCTTCACCCTGATATGACCGATAAAATGATAATGAGTCATCATAGTCACATTTCACATAATATCCAACACTATATGGCACATGTTCTTGGTACTTTTTTGCCATTCCGGTAGACTTCAATATACATTCCAGATCTGCATATACAATAAATGGCACTTTAACTTTGTTTTTGAAATTCTTGAAACGAAGGATCTTGTATTCTTCTGTAGGCAATCGAGGCACACATAATTGTTTCATCTTGCAGTCAATAACATGATTACACAATTTTTCTTCAGTATTAAAGTAGTGTAGGCAGCGATCACAAAAGTGTTTCTTGGCATGGTCAGAATTAAGTTGTGATGACACCAGCCGACTCAAGTCATTTATCCATACATAATGGGTGTTGAATGTTTCAGATCCATCGATATATATATAAAGCATTCCATATCTTCATCATAATATTGGTTATGAATCATTAGGAGATTCACATGTCTATTTTTCTTATTCTCCGATACCAATATAGGAACGGTAGTGAACTTGTGTTTCTTCAATTTTAAGGCGTAGACGTTAATTGATATATCATTTTGCGACTCAAAGTTCTTGATCTGATTAAGCGTCATCGGAAACTGGATTCCTTTTAAGTTCAATTTTTCAGAGTAGTGTGGATATTTGGACACTCTTTCGGGGTGCTGATCAGCTGGATGTAACGCTGCCATTACGGACCAAGCGAAGCAAGCTCGGTCATTATTCTTCACATTGATACATGCATGTTTTGTTTGATCTCAAGCGGCAGCTCAATATACGAAGATCCTCGCAGGGGATTATATTTGTTGATGTTAATCCCCAAATTAATTATATTTTGCAAACACCACCCGCTGTCTCGTTCTTGGAATTCCTCCAACTGTGTCACTAATGGTTCCATAACTTTGTCCATAAACCATTTGTCTAGATCGGTGTCTCTGAAGATGGCGGCATTAGATGTAGTGAAATATTTATATTCATGCATAAGCTTGGCACCAGTTGCAATTTCAAACTCCCCACAGAATGCTGTGTTAACTTTTATAGCTTCATCCATTTTTAAAGCATTCTGGATTCTTCTTTTGAAAAAACTTTTACAGTCTATTAGAAATTTTCCAATATCCTTATGCTTCAGATTGCTTATTAATCCAGTCCTAATACGTCCTTTAAAGGCTGAGATGGAATCTTCCCAATGTACTCTAC
Source organism: Platerodrilus igneus (assembly GCA_036346225.1). NCBI lineage: Eukaryota > Metazoa > Arthropoda > Insecta > Coleoptera > Lycidae > Platerodrilus > Platerodrilus igneus. Next base: position 5,076,624 of record JARFIW010001535.1, read on the forward strand.
TTGTTACGACACGAGTAGGAATATGTATATTTACAAACATTTGAACGAGACGGCCTGCGTGCCACAACCAGTCTCGCCCCACCTCTGGGCAGTGTTAAAGCTAGGAGAAGTTGTTAGACCGCGAAAGAGTGAGCATTAAAAAGACGCGCTCCCGCAATTGTAAATTGTAACATTGGTATTCAGTTATTAATAAATTCGTTATTATTTTTGTATGTCAGTGTTATCAATTACAGCAAGCTTCGTAAGCTCCTCGATATACAGTCCATTGCTCGTAGTGTGAAGGCAACTCGTTTAAATTAGGTCTACCGTGACCTCCTCGTTCAACAAACATTGCTTTCACGTACACGCGGTTGTGAATGTGATCATATCGTTGATTACTTGCAACCACTCAATCTCGAACCACTGAGCTACATTCTCGAATCACGAACATTATATTTGGTCCATCGATGCAGGATCGTAACTTTTGTGGCCTCCTGTTTGTTAAATTATCTATCAAAAAACGTAGAAAATCTAACAATAATTAGTGCGTCTATTGCTAACTCGTTCTCGTATATGCGAATTCATATGGTGCTATCGTGCTTCAATGTATCGCATATGGTAACAAACATTCTTATCGGGCTAGAAGTGAAGCGTATCTTCACAGTCTAATATCCTCAGGTAAACCAGTGCTACAAATATTCGAAAATATTCTGGTTTACAAGTGTTCCGTCCTTTTCGTACATTAGAGCAAGGAGGAAACCACGATTTCGAAACAAGCTGCAAGGGCAACCTACAATCATTGGAACTTGTAGATAGCGGCGATAAACGATATACGCCGATATTTCTCGATCGCCAACAACCCTAGTGGAAGGAGGTCAGCTACTTTCATCAGGTGCTTTGTGTTTACATTGGTTCAACCGTAGTTTGAACTTGAATACAATACAGGTAATCTTGCCTACGTTAAAGGTCATTACACTGTTGTTATTTCACCCTTTCCTTTAAATTAAACCCGTTTTATTCATTATAATACTTCAACATCATGGCACATAATCCAGACTTGGATTTAATTCACGGACAAATTAAGAAATACAAAACTAAACGTTCTTATCTAAAGCGTTCGTTTACGATTCTTGAAAAATATTTATCGGAAGAAATTTCCCAGGAAACAACAAAAAGCTTCGCGACAATTTGATACATGTAGTAAATTAATTGACGAACTTGAATCTTATTTACAAAAAATTTACAATCTTGATTTTGATGTAGAATTTCAAGATTTATTTAATGAACAAATGGAAACTGATACGATGTTTGCTACGTTACAAGCTAAAATCAACGCGTTAAATATTAATAAACCAGAACAAAAACCTGTTGTTCCTCAACCAGAAATTAATCTCAATACTTCTGCTAATCGCTCAGTAGCAGCGAGGTTACCGGTTTTAAATCTCCTCATTTTCAGGAAAATTTGAAGAATATTTCTCGTTTATTCAGGTATTTGATTCTTTAATAGGTTCAGACCCTTCATTAAGTCCTTTGGACAAATTACAGTACTTGATAGGATGTTTGAAATCGGAAGCAGCCGAAACCATCAAATGTTTGGAAATTACGCCTGAAAATTACGAAAACGCAAAACAGATTTTACGTGATCGATATGAAAATGAAAGAGTTATTGTTACAAATCACATTCGATCAATTTTTGAACTGCCCGCCTTACATAAAGAGTCTTATCAAGGACTACGTAATATTTTAGATATTGCCTCGCAACATTTAAGGTCTCTTACTGCCATGGGGAGATCTGTTGATAAATGGGACGATATGTTAGTTTATCTAATAACCTCGAAACTTCCTCTTACAACTCGCAGTGAGTGGGAAAATAAATTAACGTCCACGAATGTACCTACATATAAAATGTTATCGGACTTTTTAACACAAAAATGTCACGCTTTAAATGCGATAAATTCTCGTGAAGCTAGCGATAACACTAGTTTCAAACGACAATTCACAAAAATAATTACAAGCCCGCGTCTTGCAGTTTGACTCTAAACAAACCAAGTAATTGTAATTATTGCACAGAAAGTAATCACTTTACAAATCAGTGCTCGAATCTTTTAAAACTTTCTGTCGAAGCTCGTATAGAAAACGTTCGTAAAAAGCGTTTATGTCTCAATTGCCTTAGGCCAGGTCATCCTGCGCCCAAGTGCAAATCCTCTAGATGTCGAAAATGTGGTGCCTTGCACAATACAATTCTGCATTTAGATAAGGTGAATGCTAACGGTAATACTCGTAAGCCACCTTCACAGGAAGCCAATCGCGAAGCTTCTTTAAACTCGAATCATTCTGAGTGTGCTTCTAATGGCCAGAGCCCTCAAGATGAAATTCACGTATTACACGCAATACAAAACCCGTGTAATATTGTATTATCTACTTGCTTAATCGAAGTAAGAGATGATACAGGATGTTATCAAAATGCAAGAGCTATACTAGACTCTGCTTCACAAATAAATATTATCACTACTGATTTAGCAAAAAAACTAGGTCTTCCTACAAACAAAATAAATCTGCCAATCACGGGCATTAGTGATAACACCACGAACTCGAAGTTAGTTATCAAGGCTAACGTACGCTCAAAATACACAAAATTCGAACTCGATTTAGAATTTTTTGTGTTGAATAAAATCTCTTCTAATTTACCCATAAAATCGTTTGATGCAAATTTAATGGATGTTCCGTCCAATTTGCAACTCGCTGATCCTGAATTCAATGAATCTCGAAGGGTAGATATTTTAATAGGTGCTCAAGTATTTTATCGTTTACTGAGCATTGGTCAAATACGTTGTAGTAACGACAAGGTTACTTTACAAAACTCGGTCTTTGGATGGTTGATTTCGGGAATCGTCCCAAATCAATACGCTTATCCCGCTGTATGTAATTTAAATACATTACGCCAGTTAGACAAAAACATTACACAATTTTGGGAAGTCGAACACATTCCTGAAATTCCAATTAAATCTCAAGAGCAATCAGAATGTGAAAAACATTTTGAAAACACAATTAAGCGCGACAGTTCTGGCAGGTTTGTGGCATCTTTGCCTTGGAAAACTAGCCCAGAAGCATTAGGTGATTCGCTAGAAATCGCCAAAAAACGGTTTCTTAACCTCGAACAGAAATTAACAAAAAATCACGAGATTGCAAGAAACTATCGTGATTTCATGCAAGAATATTTACAGCTCGGCCATATGGCAGAAATTGGTAATATTGATGATTGCAACAGCAATGGTTATTTTTTACCGCATCACGCAGTTTATAAAAATGAATCTTTAACATCAAGAACTCGAGTGGTTTTTGATGCGTCATGTAAAACTACCTCAGGGATGTCGCTGAACGACATTTTAATGATAGGTCCCGTAATACAAAATGACTTATTTAGCATTCTAATCCGTTTTAGGTTCTATAAATACATCATAACCTCTGACATTTCCAAAATGTACAGACAAGTTTTAATCGATCCACACGATACTCCATATCAAAAAATATTATATCGATTCTCTCGTGATGACAAAATTAAAATCTTTGAATTAAAAACGCTTACGTATGGGACACGCCCCGCTTCTTTCATAGCTACAAGGTGTTTGCTTGAGCTCGCGAAACCCTTTGAATTTTCGAACCCCGAATTATATAGGGTAATTACAAATGATTTTTACGTAGACGACCTAATTACGGGTAGTAATGACGAAACAAAATTATTACAATTACGCGATAATATTTTAAGTGTTTTAGATGCAGGTTGTTTTCCATTGCTCAAATGGAACTCGAATATTGCAAATCTTTTGAAGGACATCGAGTCCGACCAAGAAAACTTGGTTGTAAAATGCAAAGATGGTGAGAGTTTTAAGACTTTGGGTATCTTTTGGTCTCCCATCTCCGACACTATACAGTATAGTACTCAACTAAACTGCAGTAAAACTCAAATTACAAAACGTATGATTCTTAGTCATATTGAGAAAATCTTCGACCCTCTAGGATTACTTGGTCCTATAATCACGATTTCCAAACTGATCATGCAAGATCTTTGGAAAATTAAATCGGGTTGGGATGAAGTTGTTCCACCTGATCTCCTTAATCGATGGATAGCGTTTTCATCGTGTTTAACTGATATTTCTAAAATTTTATACCACGAAAACTTATTTTTAACAATAATTCCTGTATTGAGCTTCATTGTTTTGCTGATGCCAGCGAACGTGCTTATGGTGCTTGTATTTATGTCAGAGAAATAACCTCTGATAATTTAATAAATTGTGCTATTCTGTGTGCAAAGTCACGTGTAGCTCCTCTAAAACTATAAGCTTACCGCGTCTTGAACTCTGTGCTTGTCTGTTGCTTGCACAGTTAGTAGAAAAATTCGAACGGTTTCCAACACAAAATTCTCGTCTGTTAGTTATTATACTGATTCTACAATCGCGTTATCTTGGATAAAATCGTGTCCAAGTCGTTGGAAGGCTTTCTGTGAATAGAACTACAGAAATAAAAACATTTCTGACACAAATTCTTGGTATCATGTTGATACTCATTCTAATCCCGCTGACATAATTTCAAGGGGTTGTTTGCCCTTAGAGTTATGTAACAACAAACTTTGGTTCAATGGGCCCAAGTTTTTATTCGATGTAATTTCAAACCTAAAATATTTAACACGAAAACCAAATAAATTTACCGGAAATCAAGGTGCTCGTTACAAATGTTAATTTTTCCAATGAAGAATTAATTGCTTTCACAAGTAATATTTTTACGAAATATTCCAGCTTTACTAAACTAATTAGAATAATCGCCACTTGCAAAAGGTTTATTTTTAATTGCAAAATAAATCTAACAAAATCATTACAGAATTATCTGTGAATGAGCTAAATGAAACCGAAATGATTTTAATTAAACTCGACCAAAAATTAATTTTGGTAACGAAATTAAATCTTTAAAAATTCTCAAGTTATAACTAATAATTCAAAATTCTATCTTTGAATCCTTTCTTGGATAAAAATCAAATTTTACGCGTAGGAGGACGCTTGCGTCACTCTAACTTAAAATACGATAATAAACACCCCATTTTAATAGCAAAGGGTTTACTTTGTGATTTAATTATTTTAAACGCGCATAAAAAGAGTTTGCATAGTGGTATGCAAGGTACGCTAGCAACAACTCGCTTGAAATATTGGCCCTTATCGGGCAGAAATTTAGTAAAAAGGGTTATACGAAATTGTGTTCTTTGTTTTAGACACAACCCTCTCAAATCTCAACCTAAAATGGCAGATTTACCTGCCTCTCGTTTAGTGCCTAATCAAAGGGCATTTACAAGAGTTGGTACGGATTTCTTTGGACCATTTTTTATTAAAGAAGGTTCACGTACCTCACGAAAAATTATAAAGGCATACGGATGCGTATTTGTATGCATGAACACGAAGGCGGTTCATTGTGAACTCGTGGAAAATTTGACTTCAGAAGCGTTTATCGCTGCACTCAAACGATTTGTTGGCAGACGAGGCATTCCAGCTGAAATATTTTGTGATAACGGAACTAATTATGTAGGCGCAGCCAACGAATTACGAAATATTGTTAATTTTTTAACAGATAAAACGACACAAAATGCGATTCTCAGAGATACAGTTTCTCAGAATATTAAATTTATATTTAATGTTCCCAAAGGCCCTCACATGGGAGGTTTATGGGAGGCGGCGGTTAAGTCTTTCAAAAAACATATCTTTAAAATTGCTTCTAATGCCCATTTAACCTTCACAGAATTAAACACGTTGCTGATTGAAGTTGAAAGTATATTAAACTCCCGTCCGTTGATTCCTCTATCTGATGATCCTTGTGACCTTGATTATATCACACCTGGACATTTCTTGATTAACGATAATCTAAAGGCGATACCTGAACTTGACTTATCGCAAGAAAAGGTCAATCGACTTTCTCGATGGCAGTTCGTACAACTGCTCCAACAAGACTTTTGGTCGAAATGGACTAAAGAGTACTTACAAGAATTACAAAGACGTAACAAATGGCATTCATCTACCAGAGCATCATTATGTCCTGGTCAACTCGTCATTATTTCTGAAGATAACGTTCCTTCTAGAATGTGGAAGTTGGGACGTGTAACTGAAGTTCATCCCGGACGCGACAGTGAAATTCGTGTCGCTAGTGTTAAAACGGTGAGTGGGGTCATTAAAAGACCCATTGTGAAATTGTGTGTTTTGCCTATCGAGGGGGCAAGAAGTTTAAAATCTAGTTGCTCGGCGCAACGTCTATAGTAATAGCAATATAAAATGCTATTTGTTGTGTATTAGTTATTAGAACTTATAAACTATATATGTAATTCTTCTAAACCTAAATGAATTGTGAAATATTTACAATTATTTACATTATGTACACGTTCGTTAAATACGTTTGTCAATATGTACGATTCTTATTCTGTTTAAATTACTAATTTCAAGGGAGGCGGCTTATGTTACGACACGAGTAGGAATATGTATATTTACAAACATTTGAACGAGACGGCCTGCGTGCCACAACCAGTCTCGCCCCACCTCTGGGCAGTGTTAAAGCTAGGAGAAGTTGTTAGACCGCGAAAGAGTGAGCATTAAAAAGACGCGCTCCCGCAATTGTAAATTGTAACATTGGTATTCAGTTATTAATAAATTCGTTATTATTTTTGTATGTCAGTGTTATCAATTACAGCAAGCTTCGTAAGCTCCTCGATATACAGTCCATTGCTCGTAGTGTGAAGGCAACTCGTTTAAATTAGGTCTACCGTGACCTCCTCGTTCAACAAACATTGCTTTCACGTACACGCGGTTGTGAATGTGATCATATCGTTGATTACTTGCAACCACTCAATCTCGAACCACTGAGCTACATTCTCGAATCACGAACATTATACTACTTTTAGCAGTTTTTTTAGTTTTAAGTCCTGCCCCTTTTTTCTGGGCTACTTTGAATTGCGAGCGCATAGATTTAATGCTTGCCAACGAAGCCAATAGCTTCTGCTTCTCACCAACGGATTTTGCATTTCCAATCGCACTGTTTATACGACAAATCCCCATTCGGCATTCACGAAGACCATTCATAATTATGACATCATCATGCGAAGTCTGCACTAATCTAAGCAGAGCAGCTATATACTGCACTAAATCACCAAAGAGAGACATGTTGCTCATTAAACTTTCTGTAACAGAATGACTGATGTTAGCACACGCTTCCGTATTTACATTATTTTCCCACCCATATTTTTATTGCTTAAAACTTATTCTAAAAAATTTTAAAGTATGAATTATTAAAAGCTACGCACCTTTAACAGGAACTGGAATATTAATAGGTATGATTATACAAACTTTTAGACACGATTGAATACGTTTTAAAGATAGATTTGCTCGATGAAAAACAACTAAAAATCTATCGACAGGCAGGGGTTTATATACCCACAGATGAGCGGGAGTGGAGGAAGGGTTCAGAGATAACATAATTATAAACTCGAAATTTGGATCAGTCGTCACTTCTACAGTAACTTCTAGAATGTTTACCAAATAAGATCAGAGAATAATCAAATTTCACCTTATGGGGCAATTTCACTCTATGGGGCAATTTCACTCTATGGGGCAATTTCACCCTATGGAGGCAATTTCACCCTAAAATAACTAGAACGTATTTACAGAGTGGGAGATGCACACCATTCGAGTGATAAAAGTAAAGTAATTGAATCAAATTAATTCATCGCTTTTATACAATTTTATTAAAAATATACGCAAAATATTTAATTGTGAATAAATCTGTTAACAATTTCCGTAAACGGAGACCACATGACCATATGACCACATGGCCATATGACCACATGACCAGGACAATTTCACTCTATTCTGATGGAGATAAATTCATGGAACTTTGTCATTAAAGCACCCACAACCAGACTTAGATCTGATTATGCAAATAAAGGACTAAAAGTCTTTTCAAAAGAAGAATCCAGAATGCTTTAAAAATGGATGAAGCTATAAAAGTTAACACAGCATTCTGTGGGGAGTTTGAAATTGCAACTGGTGTCAAGCTTATGCAAGAATATAAATATTTCACTACATCTAATGCCGCCATCTTCAGAGACACCGATCTAGACAAATGGTTTATGGACAAAGTTACGGAACCATTAGTGACACAGTTGGAGGAATTCCAAGAACGAGACAGAGGGTGGTGTTTGCAAAATATAATTAATTTGGGGATTAACATCAACAAATATAATCCCCTGCGAGGATCTTCGTATATTGAGCTGCTGCTTGAGATCAAACAAAAACACGCATGTATCAAATTGAAGAATAATGACCGAGCTTGCTTCGCTTGGTCCGTAATGGCAGCGTTACATCCAGCTGATCAGCACCCCGAAAGAGTGTCCACTACTCTGAAAAATTGAACTTAAAAGGAATCCAGTTTCCGATGACGCTTAATCAGATCAAGAACTTTGAGTCGCAAAATGATATATCAATTAACGTCTACGCCTTAAAATTGAAGAAACACAAGTTCACTACCGTTCCTATATTGGTATCGGAGAATAAGAAAAATAGACATGTGAATCTCCTAATGATTCATAACCAATAATATGATGAAGATATGGAATGCTTTATATATATATATATCGATGGATCTGAAACATTCAACACCCATTATGTATGGATAAAAGACTCGAGTCGGCTGGTGTCATCACAACTTAATTCTGATCATGCCAAGAAACACTTTTGTGATCGCTGCCTACACTACTTTAATACTGAAGAAAAATTGTGTAATCATGTTATTGACTGCAAGATGAAACAATTATGTGTGCCTCGACTGCCTACAGAAGAATACAAGATCCTTCGTTTCAAGAATTTCAAAAACAAAGTTAAAGTGCCATTTATTGTATATGCAGATCTGGAATGTATATTGAAGTTTACCGGAATGGCAAAAAAGTACCAAGAACATGTGCCATATAGTGTTGGATATTAAGTGAAATGTGACTATGATGACTCATTATCATTTTATCGGTCATATCAGGGTGAAGATTGTGTGAACTGGTTTACTATGGAGCTACGTCAGTTTGCAGAAGACGTTGAGCGGTATTTTTATGTCCCTATGATATGTCTCCGTTGACACGAGAACAAGAAGCTGCATTTACGACTGCAACACATTGTTATATTTGTGAGAAGCCGTTCAGTCCAGAAGACAAAAAGCTCGTGATCATAATCATTTAGTGCCGACTAATAATTACAGAGGACCAGCACACGAGAGTTGTAATATCAAGTATCAAGATTCTCGTACAATTCCGATAGTTTTCCACAACTTGAGTGGTTATGACAGCCATTTCATAATTAAAAGTATTGCTGTAGATTTGGATGGCCGTGTGGAAGTGTTACCAGTAACAAAGGAAAAATATATCTCCTTCACAAAATATATTCCTGAGAACCTGATCAGCTACAGATTCATCGATATCTTCCGCTTTATGAGCTCATCCTTAGAAACATTGGCTTAATATCTAAACGAATATCCGTTATTAAAAAATGAATTTTCTAGATTGACAAATGAGAAGTTTGAATTATTAAGTAAAAAAGGTGTATACCCATATGATTTTATCGATTCGTTTGAAAAGTTGGGTTACACTTCACTACCTAGTCAACAAGAGTTTTACAATAAGCTAGAAGGTGGAGGAATTACGAAGAAACAGTATGCGCACGCACGAAAAGTGTGGGAAACATTTAATATTCAAAACCTGGGGCAGTATTCTGACTTATACCTTAAGACCGATGTGATGCTATTGGCTGAAGTTTTTGAACAATTTTGTACGAGTTGTCATTTAACTTATGGGCTAGACCCCGCCCACTATTATACCCTTCCAGGGTTCACTTGGGATGCGATGTGAAAGCATACTCATCAAGAACTTGAGTTGTTGACAGATATCGATCAGCTATTGTTTATAGAAAAGGGGATACGTGGAGGACTTAGTCAAGTGTGTTCGGAACGGCGTGCATCGGCAAACGATAAATATTTACCAACGTATGATCCATCCAACCCCGATGTGTATCTTATGTACTATGACGTTAATAATCAATATGGATGGGCGATGAGCCAGCCCTTACCCTACGGAGGATTTGAATGGGTAGACACCAACATCGACGTGACATCAGTTTCTGATAATGCGAATGATGGCTATATCTTGGAGGTGGATTTGGAGTATCCAGAATCCATACATGAGTTGCATAAGGACATCCCATTCTGTCCTGAACATATTGATCCGAAGACTGGAAAACCGCCTGTATCAAAAACTCAAACTACCAAATTAATGGCTACACTAAATGCTAAAAGAAGATATGTGATCCACTACAGGAATCTGAAACAGGCTTTAGAAAATGGACTTAAATTAAAAGCTATTCACAGGGTGCTGAAATTTAAACAAAACTGCTGGCTAAAATCTTACATTGACTTAAATACCGAACTTCGGAAACAAGCAAGGAACGAATTTGAGAAGAACTTGTTTAAGCTAATGAACAATGCTGTTTTTGGGAAAACGATGGAGAACAAGCGAAAACATTGTAATGTGAAACTTGTGCAAAACTGGGAGGGTAGATATGGAGCCGAAGCCAGGATATCCAGCCCGTTATTCAAAAATGTTACAATCTTCGATGAAAACCTTGTGGCTGTTGAGCTTCTTAAATCGGAAGTATTTTTCAATAAGCCTATATACGTTGGAATGTGCATCCTTGATATGGCCAAGTTGACAATTTATGATTTCCACTATGGATATATGAACGCCGCCTTTGGAGATGGGTGCCGAGTTCTTTACACAGATACAGATAGTCTAATTTATAAAATAGTAAATCTGGATCCTTATGAGACTATGAAGCGGGACTGTTTGCAACGTTTCGATACTTCCGACTATCCTTCCAACAACATTTATGGAATTCCGCTATTTAACAAAAAAGTATTGGGTATGATGAAGGATGAGAATAATGGACGTCTTATGACAGATTTTATTGGGTTACGATCAAAGATGTATGCTACAAGAATTTTTAAGACAGCTAAGGAAGAAGAAACTGAACTCTTACGAGAAGAGGAAGAATCACCTGACATCCGAGACTTTGGCATTACAAAGAAAATTAAAGGGATTAAAAGATCAGTGATAAAGAATAGAATCACTTTTGAGGATTATGTTGATTGTATCGAAGATTACAAGGAAGTATTTGTAACGCAGAATCTAATTCAATCATCCAAGCACCAAGTCCACACTATCGCTCAGGAGAAGATTGCCCTAAGCCCACACGATGATAAACGCCACTTGCTTCCTGGTTCATTTGCAACAGTACCTGTTGGACATTATTCAATTATGGAGCAAGAGGAAATATAATACTTATTGCAAATGTAGAATATTGATTGTAAATATATTATCCTCAATAAAATTTTATATAGTTTAGTGTTATCCTATTCTTAAAAACTGAATGTAATAGACGTCGTGGGTGTTGGTTGAAAAGTAACCTGAATTGACCCTCAATTCCTCCTTATGGGGATTATAATGCTTGGTACAAAAATGACCAGAACGAACCTTAGATTCTTTATGGGATTTAACATGGGGAAAACCGGTTTTTTGTCCTAGAACGAAGGTACCTTACCTACTAGTGTTACAGATTATTATATCATTATACCTTCATTGTTTTACTAATTTGTTATGTAATCGTGCTGTGTGATTAGCGGGATGATTATGAGAATTGTAAATTTGTATATTATGTCACAGCCGTTGACGTTGTTGCTTTAGTAAATACATCAACAGATGGTTCGATTGGTGGCGCGGGCTGTTGGTAAACTTCACAATATCTAACAATTTCCACATTTGTTCTTATTTATGGTTATAGTATATGCAGTACCTTGTTTTTGTTTACCAATTTCCGAAACTTTTATCCGCACCTGCTCTTATGCATGAAATTTAAGCAAATCAGCTGTCTTTTTAAAGCTTAATTTGTTTTTAATTCAGTAATCGTCATCATCATTAAGTCTTCAGTCCTAGAACTGGTTGGACGCGTACCCTCATTGTCTTATAGTCTGATCCAACCTACACATTTCCCTGAAATTTGCACAGTCTGTATCTATCACTATTTGTCTGATCTCGGTCTATCTCTACCTATTCTTTTCTATCTCTGCTTGTAATATATCCCGTAGTATTCCCCAGAAATGCCTTAGAACGTATCCTGTACTTCTATTTCTCCTATTGTTTTTCGTTTTCCACAGATATCTCTATTCCTCTACTATTTCAACAACCTATTTGTTATTAACTTTGCCTGTCCATGCTACCATCCTAATACATCTTAAGCACAACATTCCAGAAAGCTTCTATACCTTTCCGTCTGCTTTTCCTACTGCCCTTATTTCATAGACGTACCGTGCTGTGCTCCACACTAACAATTTTCTTCTTGTTTCTATGTTTGTTGTCTTTCAACATAGTCACTGTTCTTTCTTGTTCGATGCAGTTCGGTCATTTTCTATTGTTTTACAGTTATATACCCTACTTCCCCGATATTCAGTTGTATTTGAAGGGGGGTAAGCAGCCTTTGGCTGCCAAGGATCCCCCAACACTTAGACATTTGCCGTACGAATAGTTTTCCAGTAAATCCTTTCGCACAATTAACATTAGTTGAGAGTATTGCAAAACCAATATATGTAGTTGTTTATAATAATCACCATGTTTAAGTACAGTAATTATTATTGTCATTAGTGTTTCCATCTTGCGTCTGGCTGGAAGCGTACCTACATTGATTTCTATTCTGAGCAAGCCTACACATTTCCCTGAAATTCTTACAGCCTACATATTTCACTATCTGTCTAACCTAGGTCTACCTCTACTTCTGTTTTTTCGTATTTCTGCTTCTAATATATTCCGCTCTACTCCTTCATGTCGTAGTATGTGACCTATAATCCTATCTCTCCTATTTTTTACTATTTCTTTCACATATTTCTTTCTTCCCCTACCATTTCTAAAACCTCTTTGTAATTAACTTTGTCTGTCCACGATATCTTCATCATACGTCTGTAGCACCACATTTCAAAGACTTTTACATTTTTTTGTCTGCTTCTCCTACTGTCCAGGCTTCACAGCCATACAGTGCTGTGTTCCACACATATGTTTTAAGCAATTTTTTCCTTGGTTCTATGTTTGTTGTTTTTGAACACAGTGTTGGTTTTTCTTGTTAAATGTAGCACAACCTTGTGCTAATCTTTGTTTTATATCTTTTGCGCTTTTCCCATCTTGGGTTATTTGGCTTCGTGGGTAGCAGAAATCCTTAATCTCTTGTAAGTTCGTATTACATATTTGTATTCTTGTTTTTGATTTAATTTCCCCTCCTTTGCATACTGGTACTTTAGTTTTAGTTTTGTTAAATTTCATACCGTATCTTTTTGTTAGAACTGTTTTCATTTCATTAAGAGCAGCTTCTAACTCTTCCTTGCTAGATGCTAATACCGCTATATCATCATTTAAGCATATCAATCTTTTGTCCGTGCATAATAATGCCAAATGTCTTCTTGCATTTAACAGTATTCATTGCCTCTTCGATGTGCAAGTTAAAATTAATGGAGATAAGGCACATCCCTGTCTCACCCCTTTCCTTATATTAACTTCCCTACGTTCCTGCTCTAATTCTATTATTGCTATGTGCTCTTTGTATAAGCTATATACTATTCGTCTATCCTTATAACTCATTTCAATTTTTTTGAGTACTTCGAACATTTTTTTCATTTTATATTGTCGAATGCTTTTTCTAGATTTACAAACCCTATATATACGCTTTCCCCCTTCTCTATTGTTTTCTCCATTATCACCCTCAGAGCTAAAATAGCCTCCCGTGTTCCCCTGTTTCGCCTAAACCCAAATTTATCTTTTCCCAGTATTTGTTCAGCTCTTTTTTCTATTCGTCTTTGTACAATTCTAGTTAATATTTTTGGAACGTGTGCGGTCAATCTTATTGTTCAAAAATTTTCACATCTATCTGCGTCTCTTTTTTTGGTATAGTTACTACGATGTTACGTTTGAAATCTTTAAGTATCTCGCCGTCTCATACATATAGCTTACAAGTCGGAAAAGACATTCTGTTACTGCCTGTCCAGCGGCTTTTAGAGTTTCTAATTCAGTAATATGAAAACTATATCTTTCTCGCCGTGTCTATTTAATTTTCTTCAACTTAAAAGGATCGTCTATTTTGCGACATATGGCATTTATCACAAAGTCACCCCACAAACTTCTATCATCATATTAAATTCCTTTTTTTAGAACTTCGAAAATACGAAGCAGGTCTAAGAGGCAGCTACATTTCATGTTAGTGGAACATTAAATCGTCACAACTGCAAAATTTGGGGTCAGAGAATCCTCATGTATTTATTCAGCATCAACGTGACTTTCCTAAAGTTAATGCTGGGTGCGACCTTTTGGAAGATCGTATGATTAGTCGTTTCATTTTTGTAGAGGGAACAATAAATGAGGACAATTTCTTTGACATGTTGACAAAGTACGTCTTTCCCCAAAAGGATGATATTGAGACGGAAAAAGGACTTGTGTTTTTCCAACAAGATGGCGCCCCACCTCATTACAGTAACCACGTGTGCGTGACTCTAGACACTAGCTTTCTGGGAAGGTGGATAGTAGAACTGGCCCAATCTCGTGGCCAACACGAAGCCCGGACTTAACCCTACTGGACTTTTCTTTTGGTATCACATAAAAAAATGTTGTGTACAGTGAAAAGATCCGAGACATCAATCATTTACGTAAAAGAATCGTCGCGGCGGTTTGGACAGTTACATTTGATATGTTGGTGAATGCGTCGCAAGAAGATGAATATCGTCTCGACGTGTGCAGGGCAACAAATGGATCCCACGTTGAAGTCCATTAATGTTGAAGCAAGATTTGAAAGTATTTTCTTTTATTGTATGTACTCGATGATCTAGTTTTTCATTAATTTCAACATTAAATTTATACTTAAAACTAGGGAGTTCTTGTCAAATACCCTGTATATTGATAAACCTGTTCCACCTCAAGCTAGGTACCATGACTGCCTAAGTGTTATAGATAATAAGAATGAATATCTGTTTGAATTAATAATTCTAGAGATATATTTGATTAGTTTGTAACTTGAAGAGTACACACGTGATTAGCCTTTGCTATATTACCGTGAAAATAATTACGCATTCTTCCTCTTGAAAATAAATAACCTTGATCTAAAAATAGATTTCCTAGAAAATAAATTATCTTGATTTATTTGAATTATTTCTGATTCATCAATCTAAAAATAGATTAGCCTGGATATTTTATACTTCGCAATTTTATTTCTTCAAGTTAAAACCTTCATAAAATTTTCAAGAGGGCGTGATCTAGATTAACCAGAAATTACTGCATGAACTAAAAATTTACTGTGTCTTATACATTTAAAGACAGACTATCTTGAAAATAATGACAAATTGTACTGCCAGGGGGCGCTTAGGGCTTGAGGATACTATAGAAGCACGTTGTATTATGAATAATTCAATCTAAAACTTCAGCGTAATAGCATTAAACCTTATATTCACGAGGCAATGGATTTTGCACATTTTAATAAGGCGATATATCCCAAGCCATGCTTTAAGGCGAAAAAGCTAATCGTAGACCATAAACATAAATTGCTAAAGGTTAACATGTTAAAAGTAAAATTTGAAAATCGTGCAGTGGTGGAGGCTAAGGGCATAAATGCATATTGCCTTCTCGTTATTTTGCGTATTTACAAGAAGAAAGTGTACAAAAGCTTAATGATTCTTTAGAGCTGAACAAAAACGTACACATGGCGTCACAAGAAGTTTCAGGTATTACAGTCAATATTGAATTTCTCGGGTGGTTCATAAATTAAGATGATGACAATTGTTGCACGACCATAAGAATAAAAACAGTTTTTAAATTAATAATGCTTGTAAATATTTTTTAGTTTGTAATTTGAACTGTACACACGTAATTAACATTTATAAAATAAAAATACAAAAAAAGATGCTTTACAACCTTGTAGTTTTATTTTTCCAACGTTGAATTATATAATACAATTTCTTAGTTTGTAGCTTCAACTTTATACACATTATTAACATTTACTAAATAAAAACAAGGAGAAAGATATTTTAAACATTGTAATTTTATATTTTTTATATTGCACCATTCTACCTTTCAAGTATTCATCCGATACAAAATTTACTGCGTATGCTGGATTAAAAATATCCTGCGTGACTCATGTGTCTAAAAATATATTGTCCTGAACATCCTTATATTGAAGTGATAGGTGTAGGTTGAAACCTGTATACAATCTTTAAGAAGGCATTGATCGCACGATTTCCTTTAACCTTCATCTAAAAATAGATTACGTTGATGTATTATATAACGTGTGCCACCTGCAACGTTAAAAGTGAACATAGAAAATTGCTGAGTGAACTAAAAGTTATCGTTTTTGCATTATGCATTTAAAAATAGATTACCTTGAAATTATTTACAAATTCCACCGCTAAGAGGTGGTTTGAGCTTGAACTTCTGGTCCAGAATCGATATAGCATATTTGACATTAGTGAAAAATCGGAAGTTGAGATTTGAAACCAAAAGTAAGGGTTGAGTGTGTGTGTGTGTGTGTGCGCGCGCGTGTGTATCTCTCTGTGTGTGTCTGTGTGTGTGTCTGTGTGTGTCTGTCTGTGTGCGTGCGTGCGTGCGTGTGTGTGTGTGATCCAGAATCGCCGTAGCATATTTGGCCTTAGTGAAAACCTAAAAGTAGAGACCTGAAACCGGAAATAAGTACCTGGATTCGGAAGTGCGTTTTGAAGGTGTTATAGCCTCTGGACCGGAAATGTTTTGAAACCCGCCCAGTTTATCTACTTACGCTAATAGAAAGCGACTTGATAAGGTGTTGTCAACAAACATTGGAAAAGAGAATATAAAAAATTACAAAATTAATTTTTATAATCAGAGAGTATTAAATATCTTTATTTCAGAACTGCTAGAACGATATAAGTCATATATTTTGTATAAATCAGCAAATTGTTTAGAAGACTCACTTATAAGTAAGAAATTATGATTATTACAAAGAACAAGTAAATTTCTTAATTTCATTGGACAAAAGCTTCTATCAGAAAGTACAACGCACACAAATCCAAGTCATAACTATAGCACAACAAGAATTAATCAACCAAACTTTCAAAGATAGTTTCTTAACCCCAACCAACAAACATTATTCCCAACTAGTCCAATAAGAATACAAACTACGCTAATAGAAAGAAATTTTCCTATTAATTCCCAAGTACTTTGCAAGGAATTTGAACCCACCGCAATGTCTATTAGCACAAGAAATGCATTCTAAAAGCACGACAACAATAACAAAGTACTTCTACAAGTTTCCTAAAAGAAATTTGTTTTCTAAGAGCTGTATAATGTGGAACGGCCTAGGAATAACAATTCAACAGAATATGAAAAGGATTATTATAGTGAGAAAAGTGATGATCTAGAAACCGACGACTATAATGAAAATTTTCGAACAGTTAACCTCAACTTAAATGCAATAACTACCAAACCAAAACTTCCCTTTATAATTATTCCAAATTTTAATTTAACCCTTGGCTGCATGGTGTATCATATCTGATACACATAAAAAATCTGGTATATAGTGAACTAAGAATGTGCTTTTTTACTATTCTACACATTGAATCTCATTTGATATAAAGTAAAGAATATAGCTACTCAAAATCTTTCCGTTAGCTGACACCGCATTGTAAATACAGTTATTTGATTTCCATTGTGCAGACACGCTTTGACGTTTCACAGAGACTACATAATACACGTATTTTGAACTATTTCAGCTACAATAATGTATTCAAATATTACTATACTATAAAACAGATATATATTTTCATATATATAACATTGTTGATCTAATAAAAGTTAAATTGATGTTATTTTATGTTTTTCCAATTTCATCATATATGATAAATCATCTAGATGGTCATCCTTCGTGTAATATGAATATTGCTTTGAAACATTTTCGAACATCTATGCTTACAGGATATTGTCACATGTTTTGTCCTATGTTTTACCTTTAGCAAAAATTTGAGTGACAATAGACCTTTGACAGCAAAGGAGATTGAGAAGGAAGTCCAATATACGAGGATAGTTCAAAGAAAACACGTTTAGAGGCTGGTAAGTGGTGTTTACTTAACGAATTTAAAAGTGGACCAGTCTGTAGATTTCTCGCTAGCAACATCCTTACGATTGTTTGCGGAAACATTTTATAACAGCAATCTCTACCTCAGCATCCTAACTGTACCTCCGTCCTTTAATTGATTGTTTTAATGGACCAAACACACGAAAATCGCGTTGAGACAAGTCACGACTATTAACTGGACAATGTAAAACTTTCCATTTTATATGAGGAAGCAGATCTTGAATCGTCTGCGTTACATGGGACCGAGTATTATCATACAGAGGAATGGCGCCATTTGTGAGCATCCGGGATCGTCTAATCTTGATTCTGGCACATAAACCTTTTAACGGGACTTAATACCACTCAGCGTTAATGTTGACACCAGGTTCCTTAAAATCCAAGAATAGCACACTCTGGTAATAAAAAAATATGGTAAACATTACTTTTCCTGCCGAAGGTTGAGATAAAATTATTTCACCTTTGGAGATTGTGCGCACTTCCACTGCACACTCTGAGATTTGGATTCAGATTCGTAGTGAGAACACCAAGACTCATTACCGGCAACAATTTGGTGTAAAAAAGCAACACCTTGTTGTTGATAGCGCATCAAATGTTGTATTGTTAAAACCTTCTGCTTATCAGTACGCATTCGTGGGATCCACTAAGCGTCAACTTTGCAATAGCCTAGACTATGAATGATGGAATGTACAGTTCCCACACTGGTCTTCAACATTTAGGAAAGTTATCTAGCTTTGATGCGTCTATTTTTATTTTCATTTGATAGGAAATGTGATAACACCAGAAGGTATTAAACCGAATCACGAAAAAATTAAAGGTGCTCAAAACAATCCTCTTTTTTAAAACTTGCTCCTAAGTTAGTCAATTGTAAGAATTAACAAACACCACACAGAAATTCTTAATAAAGTTTCAGTGACAGAATAACATATTTTATTCGTAAAATTCAATGAAATGATTAATTGAAATGCACGCGTTCGGAACCAATTCGCGGATATATTTAATATTGAATTTATATCAAAACTACAATTATTAACTGCTTTGAGAAAATTGAAAAATTAAAGAACACCTGTTCGTGATATCGATGTTTCTCAACTAATACAATCATTCTTCAACACTAACTACTTTTATTGCGCTAACGCTTTTAAACTATAAATAATTCCATTGGGCGATTAATTGTTCTAAGCTTTTACGATCTTAAGGTTCTAAGTCCATTTCTGACTTTGTTTGCAAAATGAAAGAATGAGCGTTTATAAATTATAAACCGCAGCTTGTGTAAGTGATTGCGGTAAAAATCAAGTTTTTATAAAATAAAAAGCAGATTCTAGGCACGTGTAAAAATATGAAAAAACAAATTTTTAATAGCCTTGGATATTTGAGTGATAAAGTCTATACTTGCAGAAAAGAAACACTTAACACCTATGTCGCTGATCGCAAAAGGCAAGGGATTGAAACCCACGAAAGCGGTCAGTGAATTCCATTGTTGGAATTACTTGGGTTGATTGATAATATTGTAAATAAATGAGGTGTGTGACCTAAAACTCAACGGACATTATTGTGGAATTTACGAAGTGTAATAGAACACAGCAATCTCAAGAAACATCTATACATTCAAAAACATTCTTCTTTCATACAAAAAAAATTATAAAACAGGTTTCAGCGTAAGTTCATATAGAAAATAAGTCCTACAAGTTACTTAATTATTAAAATATTCCTTAACTAATCTTTGTTAAAAGGCACAAAATTCTCTTTAATTAATAGCTAGTTAATATGTATTGTGACAGTAATTGGCCAAAAACTCTTCATAGATAGTTTATTAAAGGTCAAAATGCTTCGAATTTTGACCTCAAAATTCTCTGTAAATTATTCACTTCAGAATTAGTAAAATTAAGAACTAATTCTAATTTAAATTATAAAATATTCAAATAGTCTTATCAATTAACAGACAAAGAACCAAAATTTAATATTTGCGATGTCAGATAGCGCCTATGCAACTCGTAATTGACGGTATCAAATACTCCCTGTTTTCATCTTAAATCTCCAGCAGTTTATCAGTTTGCAAAAGTGCATCTTCTGTTTTCAATTAATTAACTTCAGGGTAGTTCTTTTGAAAAACGTTCAATCTCTATATTATTTTACAAAACAATGTTGCTCCATCAAGTAGTTGCATTTAATAACTTCTATGTTTTAAATTACTCAAATGTATACGTTTCACGTCATAAGTATGCAATTCTGAATGATCGAACTCGTAAAGTGAATCGCAAGTGTTACATATTGTTTGGGCGTAGGAAAGAAACTTTTCAATAACAATCCTACTTACGTTGTTTTCAAATCGGACACCTTTCATTCAATCCTCATTATATGTTTAGTATTAATAACTTTTAACTTGTTTTCATAATCTATAACAATTCTGGACTCTAATCACAAATTTAGAATATTCCTCTTTTAATAGCGACACCTCCTCATTCTTAACTTCATTTACACTTTTAGCAACGACTTTTACTACCTTGTATCTTAATGTCAAATTCTCTCTCAATATAATTCACAATACTGGTAACTCCCTCGTTCTCTTTCACTTCATCAATTCCATTCTTTTTCCTACTCTTTTTCCTACTCTTTTTACTACTCTTTTTCCTACTCTTTTTCCTACTCTTCCTACTTTTCCAATTTCTTCTCACATCTGTATACTTAAATAAATGTTTTGACAAACAAAACGTCATTCCTCCATATTTATACACACGCCTTTTCACAAAGAGATTAGATTCTCTAATATAAATTATCCCAAACGAATTATTAAGCCTTGCTTTCCAAATTTATTCATCGTTGTATAATATTTTATTACCCATATTCATTTTATTTTTAAAGGGCTCCTTTTCGACTCCTGCAATCACACTATTTTCATTAGTTTCATCTATTATTTACGTTTCTTCAACTGTATCTTCTTCAGTTTGCAATAATTCTGACATTTCCTCTAAAAAATGATAAAACTTTTTAACAAATTTCAACAGGGCACCTAATGTACCCGCATCTCCTTAGTACATGCCGCCACCATTCTCATGAATGTAATACAATCTGTTCTGAGATCAATAAGTAGCCATTTTCCCCTATAAAGATCAAAATGCTCTTTCCCAAAGATTTCCGTAACCTCCACCGAAGTCCGAGATCCACATCGTAGAAACTCCACTTCCCCACTTTCAGGCCTTCACCTGAAAATCCGTTTAAAAGTACATACTTACATAGCCAAGCTTCGTACCAAAAACAACTTCATCCACAACAATCTACAACACGCTTTTCTGAAATAATGCAACTCACAAAACCTTTCCGCAGAATTATAGTTACCTATTATTCCGATTATTCTTTTACCCTACTATCATTCTGACGGTCACTAAACCCAATCATTAGATTATTCCTACTGCATACCTCAAGAGTATACCGCACCTCCTCCTCAACTGCCGTACACACTACAAAACTACAAATTACAACATGGCGAGTATCGCACTAAACCATCGCGGAAGACAAGTACCGCATCGATAATTTCCCCCTACACTTCTGACAGGAACTATGGTCCCTTTCATCCTGAGGCGGAATTGTCCATGAAATCTTCCTCTTTATCACCGACATCCCGGTACACATCCCTTTTTCCAATAGACTCACTATACAATTTCTGACCGGTCTCTGCTTCTTTCGCAGTAAACTTCACCACTTTTAATCTAATTCTATCCCCATTTTGTTTATGTGCCGATCGAACTCTACTTGAAATGCCCGAATACCTAATACATCAAATTCCAAAGAGCAATCGGTAAGGATTTATTTTCCATTTTCAAGCGTAAACCTTCTTGTAATCCACCATCCACGAAAATGGAACTTCTTTCTAAATGAAATCTTCATCATAAAACCTATAATTCCCACAGATCCGCGTCACTGCCACACGCAAGCAGCTCCATTCCCACATAAACACCCACATATTTACAAAGAAATACAACCACACAAAACTCAAACTTATAAACCAACAATTATGCACACTGTTTACCTTTGATATTTATCATAAACACAACAAGTTTGGCGGCGATGAAGAAAGGGGCAGACGGTTTCAATACCAGTACATCACCAAAATTTTATTATTATTTTCTTATATAAGTATTTACTTATTTAATAATTTTCTATAATTTATATATATATTGCTATGGTAATAGGGTTATTTAAGGGTATATAAGATCACAAGGGAGGTTTACTTCATGTAAACAACACAAAAATCAAGAAAACTAAACATTTAAACCATGAAAAGTACACAATTCATTCATTATGCAAAAAGCAAATACCAGACACCCTGTATAAAATCAACAACTAACTACAGTCAATGAAAGGAAGCTTATTCCTTAATAATTTAATCACATTTAGTAAAATAGATAACTCTAGCGCAACCCAATTCATTTTAGAAACATTAATACATTCATAAACTTTAAATAAATACAAATTAAGCGTATCCAAAGTAAAACAAACGCGAAACAAATTTTTTTTAAACTCGACGCATAACGCAAGAAAATTATTAGTGCATGCGCATAATAAACAAGCCTTTCAAAACAAGCATATTTCATAACGCAAGAAGTCAATAAACGCATCTAATTTACGTAATTTGTAAAGAACCCCATTATAAAATTTAGACTACGTGATGTTTTAAATGTAGAAATTGCTACATTCGAATAAAACCCAGCATATTGGGTAAACAAACTATGAAACAACAAGTTTTGACGGACGTGCAAGATTAAATATAATAATTCATAAATCCCGGTACAAAATTACAATTACGTGATGTTAAAAGGTACAAAGTACCATTGGCGAATGGAATCCATAATACAAAGCTTTGGGTCTACGTGACGTTTGGGACAACTTAACAAGGCATTTAGTAAGCAACTCCAAGTAAAACTCAACCGGCTGCATAATACCGCAGTGCATTGCCTCGGCATGATCGAATCATAAAATAGTAAGCGGTCAACCAATAACAGCACGTGGAAGGGCTAATCTATATAATTCACCTAATCTGATAACATTCGTTGATTCATTAACCGAAGCAGTAACTGTACATTTCTAAATAGAATTATTACGCAAAGTTCAGTTGTAAAGTTAAACAAAAATTTATAAGTGAAAGTCACAGTAATTAAAATTTCAAGTTAAAGAATATAGTCAAGTGCGCGTTGAAATATACGAGTGTATAAAAAATCCTCCGCTGGCATAAAATGTAAGTCTAAATTTAATTTAGTAATAAACAAATCTTTACAATTTATTAATTAGGGTACTAAGCAGTTCAATAAGAAATCTAACTAAGTAATTCAATGAGAAATCTAACTAAACAATTCAATAAGAAATCTAACTAAGTACGGACGTAAAACTACAATACTCTAAGTACTGAATACAATAAATGGGAAAACTCTAAATCGAGACGTTAAGAGTACAAATAAAGCTTAAAGCAACACGAAGTCACTAGTTAGCTACACGCTGTTTAAGGTATTGGGGTGCACACAAAGCTACGGCGTCACAACTTGAAATCCACTAATCTATCAACTGATTCGAACCAAAAAATCAATCGGGAAAATATCAGATTAGCATTTATGCTTCAACTAATAGCATAAATCTTATTTTTGAATATCTGAAACTTACATGCACTTAGATATGTGTAAAAAGTGTAAAAAGTTATCAAAAAGTTTTTTGTTAAGTCGTAGAAAATACGTTAAAAGGGAAAGGTTCATTGAACGTTCAACGAAGCATTTGATATAATACGTAATTATTTTTGCTGGCTTTAATTGCTTAAAAAGGGATTATAATTTTGTAAAGAGCAAATTGAATATTTATTTTTACTTTGATTCAAAGGTTTTAAATAGCAAATGACATTACGAAGGTTGTAGAGGTGTAAATTGTACATATTTCTTAGTTTATTATACAAATTTTGGTGAATTTTGTTTATCTTATTCAGGTATGAAACTCAAAGAGAGAAGGGTGTAACATGCTTTGTTATCATAATGTCGTTCCCCTGTGCACGGTATAACTGAGCTAGCCGAGGCAGAAATTTAATTGTGTGAATTTTAAAATTATTGTAGATTATTTAGAGGCACAGGGAGGTGGTGGTCAGGCAATATCGTAGTAAAATATATATATATATATATATATATATATATATATATATATATATATTGCTGTGTAACCTCTCATCTTTGCAGGTACTGGCCCTTTAAAAAAAACATTCGAGCCCCACAGTTTGGGCGTCAAGAATGCTGTGAAACCTTTAAATCACCTGGTCCGTTGATTCCTTCTGTTAATCGCCTCGGCTGCTCTTCTAGATAACTTCCATTCTCAATCATAAAAATTAAACAACACATTCCTACCACAAACATCAACGTTAACTCTATTTACATCAATATTCAGAATACATTAAATTTTCAAATTAAATTTGAACATAAAATTCAGTTTTAAAAGAATTTCCGGATTAATTTTATTATCATTTTACTGTGCATCCAAAATTAAAGTCCTTGTTGGATGCCTACTAATTAATATAACAATATAAGCAGACCGGAGTCTGAGTATAAAGGGAGCATCTACCACCCCTTTACGTTAATTAACCAGGTTTGTCTAATTGAGCTCAAAGACCTACCCAAAGTTTCATCCTATTCCCGAACATCAAAACAAAATACCCTTTTTACTTAAACAAGCAAATTTCATCTTAAAATTAAATTTTTATGGTTAGAAAAATTCCACTAATGTCCATTTAAAGTAAATCAATTATAAAGTCATTCAATACACACAAAAAATGTCAAACAAAATAGTACAATTTACCTGAAAGTTATTGTCCTCGTAGCTTCAGTGTAATCGTCCTTTTGTAAATCACACCATTCCAACCGGATTCTATTTACAGCTTCATGTTGTCAACGCTTTAAAAATGTTCTCCATCACCATTAATTTAAAGTTGTTTCTAGGCTTTTCCGGAACTCATCTGTGTATATCTGCCTCTGGTTCAGTGGATGCAGACACATTTACGAACCATTTAGTCATTAACACCCCGCAAAATAGCAAAGAAATTCATACTTCCTTTTACCAATATTACCAATATACGCCAAAACTGCCTACTTTTGGGTATACATTTGTCGTTGTAAATTTTACTAATTGGTACCGTGATAATAAACTTTTATTACCTTGTATCTAAGTGCACTGAAGTACATTCATGTTAGCACGTAAAATAACCAACTATTTTGAGTCACTAAAATATACTAGCACACTTTAAATTATTTAATCAAACTAAAATGCACTGTTTAATATCAAGTCGCGGATGTACGAGCTTTTAACGCATCGAATCGTCGAAAGTCTAAGAGTCTAAGAGAGAAACACATATTCCCGCCTGTATATATAGCGAATAGCCGACACGTCGCTTTGTTCCCTAAAACGGGTAATTCCAACGAATTCCTCATTCTACGTTCCCAGTCTGTAGCCTGCACGTCGATTTTATGAATTTAGTACTCACCCCATTGAGATCTCAGAAAATTTCAACACGGCTCGCAAAGTTGTCCGAGAAAAACTAATTACTTTTATACAGAAATTGTTGTTCTACCTCTGATATATGCATCCTATTTTTAACCAATCGCAACCCCTTGACGTTGCTTAAATCCCGCCCTTTACAATATGTGTCTTTGCTTGACGCATTTTCCTTTTCCTTTTCTAACCTGTTCGTATTGGTGCAAATTTAGATTCTTTATTATCGATTATATTTTAGTCCACGCGGACTGTTATCTGGGTTTAATAAACCCGTATCGCACATTCTCGTAAATACTAAGTCCCGGTTTCTCCAAGATTCTTTGAAACATTAATTATTTGCCAAATTTACGCAGAATGAGCTTTTTAAAAATACGCAGGTGTTCTGTATTTCCTGCTAAAGCATCTGATCGTTTCCAATATCCTTAGAATCAACATGTTTATCCAAACAAATTAACTTGAAATTGCCTTTTAAAACACGCAGGGTGTTCAAACGTAACATTTTAAATAACCTTCCTACGATTTGACTATTATTGGGTTTTCACAAGCCTTTTATGCTTATTATATGTTATTAACGGTTTAATTAACTCCAATTAAAATTGATTTCCATCCTTTTCATTTTTTAGCGAATACACCTTAAATATTAATTATTATATGTACACTTTGTTTTACTACCGGTTACTTAAACTAGGGTTAATTAATATAAACTTTGCACGTAATTTCCATTTGTTTAGGAATAATTAAATTATCCACTGCGCTTTTCAATACTGCTTCTTTTGATGTAAAGCGTCTTATAGATAATTTAAATTTCTTATTTTTACTGAAACGACCGAGTTTATTTATGCTTCAAGGTTTTAATAAAGCGTATTATTTAATGAAATTCCTTATACACGGTAATTAAAATTATTTGATTTGATTATTTAATTTTCTACCCTGGTCTAAATATGAGTAATATATATATATATATATATATATATATATCTCTTTAACTGTACAACTAAGATTGCCAAAGGCATAGGTGCAGTTTAACAGCAAATAAAAAATAGAGTGTCGGTGTCTCCCGGCAATGAAGAAAAGGACAGTAGATTGCACTACCAGTATATCACCAATATTTTGTTACTATTTCCTTACTTAAATATTTATTTATTTAATAAATAAATACTTTTAATCGTAGAACTAAAATTGGTCAAAGGCATAAGTGTAGTTTAACAGGACATAAAAATGAAATGTCGGTGCCTCTCGTACATACAACCTCATCTCGGCGCCAAAGAATGTTTTGCGCGCCGCGGATATGTGATAATATTGGTCGCAAAATTTTAGTAGACGTCGCAAAGGAGGCTTTGTTTCTACTGGCACGTCACAAGGAATTTCATTGTCCCTGTATGCGAAGCTACTAAGTCCCGAAGCGCTTTGTTCAACAAGTTCCGCATTTGTTTCGGTCACAAAATAGCTGGGTAAGCGTGAAATTCATTTATATTTTAAAGTAACGTAAAGAGACAGTGAAGTTGAAAATATCCAGTTGCAGCAAAATTTAATTTCCTTAGATCTCTATATAGTTAAATTTCTAAAATTATGTAGAGATGTTAATGTAATTATAATATATTATTAAAAGAACTTACCCAATAGCAATGTATCTCCAAATTGCTAGCGCTAGTGTCAAGCAGACTGATATTGTATGAAGCACTTGGGTAAAGTTCGCATGAAATAGTATGTAGACAGCTCCCCAATACGGAAAGTTTAATTTGCCAGGTAGTTCGATGTAATAATAGTAAGCAAAACTTGTGTACTCTAGCATAAGGAGCATATCCGCTACTGCAATTCCTGTTAGTATACGATTAATTGGTGCACATGCCATATCTTTCCTTGTCAAAACGGCGATAGTAAGCATATTTGCTATAATGCCAAAAACGCATACAATAATCGCAAAATATCCATGGTAGTATTGAGAATACGTTGTTGCAATGTCTTGAATAACCCAGTCGCACGGTTGACACAAATCTTCTACTTCTGAAGTTTCATTTTGGCTGGCGTAGTTTTCGGTTAAGTATTTTTTAAATAATTCTATGTCGTCTAAACTAATATTATATTTATCTAAAGCTGTTTTGTTTTCGGCCATGTTTGAAATTAAACGCAAGAAGGGACTCACATTGGGCATTGCAACATGTTCAGCTCAGTTCTTCCATGTGACTGATTTTAGTTAGTCTGCATTCCTGAAAAAAAGATAATTATTAGCAACTAGGAAGTAGTTATTAAATAATTCTTTGTGAATTAAAATAAATTTGAAAAATGCCCATTCTGATAAAACCAACCGTAATTAGTCAATTATGTCTAAGTTTTAATGGATCAAATTTCTTGATAGAGAAAAACACACTTTATCAAATTTAGAAACGAACGTATTATCCGTATTAGTGTTATTTTGCTAGGTTTTGTCAGATCAAATGTAACCTGTATTTAACAAATTATAAATAGTAAGAGTCTTATATTGATAGACGATTACTAACTTAAACAGCATTATGAAGTAGAAGTTTGAGGTTTATTGCATAGTTGTTGCGAATCTACAAGAATAAAATTAAAACCAATAGCTCGTAAAAGTGCAAGTGCGAGTGATGTAAAGTCAACGATATCTTACTGGTCTGGGCGTCTTGCATTCCTTGAACGAGCTCCAAGTAAATATGTATTAACCGGGACTTTTCTATTGTCTTCAGTGGCTTTGCTACAAAACACTCTTTGGCTTGACAGGTAGTTTGTTTGCTCGTCCAGAAAAAAGTAGCCTTCTTTATAACCACTACCTTGCTGCAAGATACCTTTTGATGTGGTTAGGATTATGAGGCATGTTCAGAAGTAGCGATCCACTTTTGCCTTGATGATTTCCATTACGAAAGTGGACGAAACGCTGATTTTATAGGGACAGTTAAATATTATAACAATTATTATTAATCATAACGCCAGCCGTGAATACCTCGCACTTTCTCAAAAACGAAAAGAAAGAACTTAATTCTTGTATGCAAGATAACATTTACTCGAATCAATTACGATTAAATGCCAAATCAAAATTAGGGAGGTATATCTCTAAGAAACGTTTTTATAGCACATGCTATTTTATATACAAAAAGCAAATACAGGACGTTTAAACTGATACAATTAATTTATAATTTCATTATAATGATTAACATAATACATACAATAAATTAGATAATACAAAATTACTTTAGTTAATGTTGAAAGCAGCCACCACCCACCTCAGTTCTTTTATCTCGTAACAACAACGCCGAGTCATCCAGAGCTGAAAAAGAAGGCCATTATATGAACAATGAATTGATCGACAGACACATAGGAAAGAAAATTCTTGCGATTTTTAACCATAAAATACAAATGTCTATCTTAGCTCAAATAAAACTTTATTAATTAAAATAAAGAACACTTTGTCGACAAGACACAGAGTTAGTTATTCAGGTTGCGTAAAATTTTTGAGTCCTGTACCCGACGAACTCGACAGTTCCCTTTTCAGCATCACTTTGGGTTTTGAAGCATTTCTCAAGGAAGTAGCTGTCGAATTACTTGAACAAGCGGCAATAGCTGGACGAGAGGTATGACGAGTATGGTGAATGAGACATCGTTCCGCCGCCCAATTTGTTCTATGTTTGAACGTCGGTTGGGCCACGTGCAACCGCGCGTTGTCGTGGCGAAGAATAGGATCATTTTGGTAGACCATTACTGGCCACAAACTTTGAAGTTTCTGCTGCATTTCGTTAATAGTGACAGTATTTTTAAATGTAGTGGTTGAGTCGCATTCGGGAAGCTGTGACAAATCCAACCTGGTGCAGACCACCAAACAATCACGACGACCTTGTTACGGTATTCCGTGCAGACAAGAAAGAAAATATTAAAGTAAGTAAAGAAAATCGACCACACTGAATACCGCAACAAAGCAGAAGGGTAGAAAAGGAATCCAAAGGAATTGAATTCCGTGCAAGCTCAAAACGTCGTAGATTTGGGTGGGTTACACAGAAAGAAAAATTAAAAACCTCAGTAAGTAGATTTATTTACAAACCGTTAGTTAACAAGCACAGTACCATAAAGAATCTTCACAAAAATCAAATCGAACATTTCGTAGTCGTCCTATCAAAAGAGGATGTAAAACAAAAGCGTTAATTAGCATATAACACAACAAAGAACTATACATTTACGCAAACATAGTTTGGAAATTATTTCCCAGTTACCTAAAATCTTAAAATCTAAATATATATATTGCTGTGGTAAGGCCCACGTTGTGAGCGTCACCAAAAAAGTGCTGTGATACAGATACAGTAAATTGAAAATTTTAAATTGTTCACTTACCTTCCTTTCTAACTTTGCCTTGTCAGCTCAACAGAATTGACAGAGTTTTTCAAAATGAAATAAACCACAGCAATATCACAAAGTATTTATACAGCATAAAATATTTTTTCTCATACAAAAGCATTTACAACATCGTTTCTTTCAAACGTAAAATAATTTCTAAGTACTTATTTAAAAAAGAATTGTTCCTTACCTTATTTTAAATTTACAAAACTAAATTTCCTTTTTTATGGATGGTTTACCTAGTTATGTTTATTGCCACGCTTGTAAAATTTGTTTGGCCAAAAAAATCCTTGAAAGATAATCTATTAAAAGGTCAGAGTGTTTCGAACTCCAATCATAAATTTTCCTGGTAAAATCGCTTATAAAAAAAATTATTAGGACTATTTTAAACCAAATACAAATACTCCAATATCGGTTAAAAATAAATCTGAAAGTAATACTTGCAGAATCCACAAAAACGCTCCTCGTAATTAAATATCTTCTAATTTTAAATTGATGTCCAAATCAGCTTACAAGATTTCCCATATTTAAAATCATCGTTTCAAACAACAATTACCAAAGTACATTTTTTGGTTAAATCTTCCTTTCGATTATTTAATAGAAATTTTAAAATAGCGTTATCTTGAAGAATTTTCCCTCTTTATTGTAAATAATGAATTTCATTTTTTCTTAATATAATTTGTATTTAGAACATCACTTCTATATACATTGTACCATCGCAATTATTAAATTATAGTATACTTACTGCATACTTCAAATGTCATTTTCGCAAAGCAACAGCTCGCGACTTGAATAAAAATAACAATTTGCGATCGAATTTAAGAATCAAATCAATCGTATGATTCCCCGTTTTTAATAAACGCTTCCTTATATACCCACATTATTTATATCCAGAATGTGGTGGAATAGTATGGAACATTATGATGCAAGGTTTCACAGAAAAAATCATAAGCGTCTAAAATCGCGGCGTAATTACTTCGTAATCTTGTTCCAGTTATTAGTGACGCACGCTGTTTAACACATATACGATTCTTGTGTCGTCGCATACTAATGCGAAAGATAATTAATTTTATCGGATATTTCTTGGAGTTTGAGGGTTTTTGGTGTTCCGGCCGTTTCTTGAAATAAAAGTTTCATATATTGATTAGATATTTAGGTAATTCTAAATACTGATGACTTATTTCTTTATGCTTTAACACTATGCAAACTTAAAAATTTTACCGAAGCGACTACTGTAAATTAAGAGATGCTGCGATATAATGGATCCAACAGTCTTTAATTAAAAACTCGCATATTGTTAGTTTGTTACAAATTCCAGTTCGACTGTTGCCAACATTGCAGCTGGTCGAAAAGATGTCCTGTTTTTGTAATACTTCAATCACAAGAGGACGCTGATAATCAAGATAAATTGTATAGCTTGTTAACATACTTTTGTTGTTATATGAATTAATGCCATAGTCCTCGGTAAGTCAAACCTTTTAATTATTTAAATAAAGTATTTAATTCTACAAATTTATGTAATTAAAACCTCTACAATAATTAGAACTTGGTTAATTACACAAACATACATGTACGCTTTATTACTCGGACTTAAGTCAGTGATTTATTTTTTATAAGAAATGTAAACAACGATCAGTTTTCCACCTGATTAAACACTAAAAGTAGTATAAATTATTTAAAATCTATTTTAAGATCTCACGTGATTATTTGAAAATTTTATGCTATAAAAAATAACTAATATTTTTTAAATCCACTGATGGTTATATGTATATCGTACTCAGATCTGAATATGATATGATAAAAAGCTTTTATTAAATACATTTATAAGACATATTTAATATAACATTATAACTTAACCTAAATTCCATCTTCAGATAACATTACTTAAAGGAAACCTAAATTAGAATTGTAAATACCTGTAACAACAAAACAATCTTTAATTCAATAGATTCACATATATTTCTTTCCTCAGACTTTTTATTAAATTTTCTAACGTAACAATTTATTAAGAAGGTAATTTTAAGATTAAAATTTGATGTAAAGGCGTATTCTTTATTCAGATGCAACCTATAATCTATTGATGTTTAACGTATAACTGCTTTTTTATTCTGAAATAATTTTTGCATAATTTAAGAATCTTAGCCTTTGTGCTTTACTTGCGTATAATCGTTACTAAATTGTTCTATTCTCCTTAGTAACGCTGTATGTTAAGCCTTTGAGTCTAGTAGCGCCTGACATTTCCGTATTTATAAAGACCCCCCTAGTTAGTCTCATCCCGCTGAAGTTCAGAGTTAGTTCGGAAGTCTCCAGAGCTAGTTATTTCTAATACGGAAAAACTACATTTATAGTCAACTTCTGAGAGAAATTAAGGTGGTTCTATACTTATTTCGTAACACCCTAATCAATATCTTTATATAAACTACTCCACTCTATGACATCTACAGAAACTGAAAGGACTAAACGAAAGAAATGTAAAGAAGAATACACCTTATATAGTTTAAGAGTAACAATGTAAATTAAGAATTAATTAATATAATTACCTATTTGACTGTGTTTATTACTTTGAGTACTAAAATATAAAAAGGTCAATTATTAAAAACTTTTTTAGGTTATCGCAAACCTATATTTTGAAATAATGGGTTATTTTATTGACATTAAATAGCAAGATTACAAAATTTTAAATCAAATTCCATATGTTAAAAGTTTTCTTATCTTGTAATATTTTTGAATTTTATGTTGAGACGTAAGATGTTGTCACATTTGTAATTAATGTGTTTTTCTTTCAAGTTGTGGTTCTGTGTAATATTTAACTCAAGCATTGTACTTTATAACGTGTTTTCACGTCGAAGTTTCTGCACTTTTCTTGACGGAGTTTTCTAGTTTATATGCATTTTCACAGGTGTAGTAGCACCTGGCATATCCGTTATATGAAATTTCATGTCTTATTAAACTTCTCCGAAGTGGAGTTTCGAGTTAGCCCGAACTCTCCGAAGAAAACTTTAAACGGATAAATATTCATCTACTGCTAATCATTCCGGAGAGGTTGTTAGATAGGAAAGCATACCGTACTTATTTCACCTTTTTTTATAAAAAGGATATTCTAATACATTAGCGCTGATTTACAAATAGCACTCAATGATCCAAGTTTATCTTCGTCCTGATGACGATCTTGCTGTATCAGTTCGCGCACAGCATCAATGTCTTCCAGAACAATAACTGATGTTTGCGACATTCAAAAAATTCGTGTTTAATCAAACTACAGTCATGGTTGAAGTCGAAAACCATCAATAAACAGAACACCTTAATGGTGCATTATTGCCAAAAACAGAATTACGTTCTTTGATGCCGTGCTGTTGGCTTAATCCACGTCTAAGGTTGTAAAAATTTTCGTTCGAAAATAAATACAATTTAATATCAACCTGATATGAGATGAACTTTTTCAAGTTACAGTAAGTATTACAAAAAGTGCTCGCACGTTAATACGTCATCAGCAAAGAGACCATCAAAAATGTTAAACCTTACGCTAGAAACATCAGTTGCACTAGTTTTACGCAAAGGAAATATAAAAGGCAACCCTTGTATCTACAATAACAAGATTATTCCTATACTGTTTCAAAAGGAACATAAATTTTCAGTGTAAAATAGCAAAAACGTTAATGACCTCGTTTAACATAAAAGGTTTCTTTTTTGGCGCCGCTTTGCATCTTAACTTTATTAAAATATAAACGTTTTGGAATTTTAAATTTCGCTTCTGTGATTGACGACGTTTACAAATTCTCTTGATTATTAATACAAGGTTTGGCATTTTCCCTCATAAATTAAATTCGCCCTCAGGAGGTACAACGACGTTCATCTTATAATACCAACTTCAAACTAAATCTGAACACTAATTCACTAATAAACTATAAACGACCTTTTCGCAAAATGTTTAAAGCTTCAAAAAGGCTTTTAATAGAAGCTTACATTAGGATCATATACATATAGAGTCCAAAATAAAAAGAAGCTGAATGAATCATGCTTCTTTTCTTGTAATAGCTACCTCGCGTTTTCCATTGTTAAAGACAAATTGTGGGTCCAACTAAACTTAAGTGTTCGCACGCTATTGGCTTAATTGATTTTTAATTTTTCTAATTAAAATTTCTTTGCACTACAAACCAACAAAAAAACAAAGCAGATATAAGATCATCGCTTCTACTGAATATGCCATAACGTCCTGAAATAATTCCTATAACATATATTTCTAAAAAGTTTTTATCACTCTAATTATAACATCCCCCCTACATTCGATTTTCCAATGCTCCACTCGAAGGTACCACATTTACCAGGAAACTAGTTTTTTACCAAAACCGCAGCTGCAAGGTATACTATATACACCTGGGGCTTTAAGACTGTTTTCGAAATCTTTTGGGGTTGATAATATTTGTGAAATTTTATTAGTGGGCTTATAGATTGTTTTGATGTTGTGTTTACGTAGAATTTTGCCAATTCGGTCTGTTACTCTGTGTATATATGAAAGGATTGCTAAAGATTGTGTGTCGGGATTACAGCGTGGTTTGGGGGTTCGTGTAGGATGCAGATGCCGGTTTATTACGCTGCCGATATCTGAGTTGCAATAACCGTTTTTTATAAGACTAGTTTTTAGATGGGTCAGTTCATTAGATAAATGTTCTGGTTGTGAAATCTTAATTGCACGGTGGACTAGAGAGTCGATTACCGATGATTTTTATGACGGATGATGATGTGACGACGCATGTATGTATCTGTCTGTGCGTGTGTGTTTTCGATATACGGAATGACCTAGTCATCCGTTGAGTTGGCGCTCCACCAGAACGTCAAGGAATGGGAGATTTCCGTTCTTTTCATACCATTAACTTTGACAAGACGAAACTAATTGCCAGAATTCCATTTTTCTGCAATAGAAAAATCAGAGAATCCGTAGAAATCACTAAAAATTCTACTAATATAAATAAAGACGATGGCTACTACCTTTCCCCCATTTGGAAAACAAGCCTATGTTCACAACAGCGGAACCGTGACGTTCACTGATCCGCTACGACACTCCTCTCTATTCATGATCACTCAAGCATCAAGTTCTCGCCCTATATAAACCACCACTTTCGCTACTTTCACCAGTTACTTTGTCACAAGACACCTTTTGGTTTAAATGGGCTAGTGAGTCTGCTAGTTCAGTAATAACTTTACATACTAGTCCTGATGAAGCCCTTTACAAAAGTGGGCGAAACGTTGACCTTAGTTTATAAAATGACACGGCTCTAACCCGGAACCATAAGTAGTTACAATACCAAGATATGTGTTTGCAATGTAAAGTGGTATTAGAGAATAATTTTATTAAGGTCAAAGGCAAATTTGTTGACAACGTGTTAAATTATAGTATACATGGACAAAATCGTCTTGGTATATTTTATAATTTATAGCATTAGGATTTTTTTGGATTTTTGTTGTTTCAATTATGTTTCTCTTTTTATCATTAGTTTCAGAACTTATAATTTCGGTATTATTAAAATTGAATTTGAGTAACTTTTTGATGGCTTGTGCAGCCAAAGCGGTGTTCTTTTTATTACCGGTTGTGTATTTATGTTCGTAAATACGTTTATGCAAATATTCTTTGAAATTTCCAACGACTTCGGAGCATTTTGTGCAATTTATTTATAAATTGGAGGTTTAAGTTTCGTAGAAATATTCCAAACTTAAACCTTAACCTTAAACCTCCAATAGAACAAGAACAAGAAAACAGAACGCATACATTTTATAAATAAATTGCACGATATGTTTTTAAATAATTGATTGGAAATTTGATCCTAATTGAATGTAGGATGTTTTACCTGAGCAAAGTAAAATTAACAGGAAATAATTATAGATTAAGATGTTAAGTTAAAGAACGATTTCAAACTTTAATCACCATAATGTAATAAAATGTTGCTATTAATTTTCTTACAAATAAGATCTTCTGTAATAACTTTGATGGTTTTAAGGGAATCAATCGTATGGGTTTTTATGATTGGGGAAAAATACTCAGCTAAATGTGTAAATATGTGTAATTTATAAGCAATCACATTTTTTTTTATTTAATATAGTGTTAAAGGGTCTCATTTGCATAGTTTATTTGAAAAAAATAAAAAATATATTTAATTTTATAGCTAGATAACGTATGAGTCAGGCAGATAATAAAAGTGCTTATTTTTATATAAGGTAAGTATGCAATTCCAAAGTCGGGAGGTATAAAAGAAATACACACAAGATTATGTAGAGGGAGAAAAGCATTGTAACAATTTTTTTTTGACCACTGCAGATCACTTAAAGTTGTTTGTTAAATACGTCATTTTGTCTATTCAAATAAACACGTAAATATCGTTATGCAAATAAATATTCGTATTGGGATCGTGTAGCCCAATCATAATGCAGATACTATTCTCTAGTGCAAATTTGATTGCTATCAACAGGCGTTGGCTGTTTGAATAAATACCTCAATGTCAAGCGACTTTAAAGTACTTGTGCGCAGTGTACCAACCAGTCAGTCTGGCATGGGCATTTGATAAAAACACACGATGCATAAGTGCAGTGTTCTAGCTAGCAACTTGCTTGTGGCCTTACGCCTAGCCGTTTAATTCAAGTGCAACATGCACTTGAATAAGGGTTTCTTAATAATGGTAAGCACATAGATTTAATTTCTAAAACACACTAAATAAATTTGTTATAGCGCTCTTCATTTTAATCTTAACTCTCTTGAATTAATCTGAAAGTTCTTCAATTAGCAATAATTATCTCCAGTATAACATGATTTTCTTCAGTTTACATAATTTACTCAAGTTTACGATAATCTTTTTATTGCCATGATGTTTTATTCGAAAGAGAATGCAGTTGAAAGATAACGAGAGAAATCTAGTGATAACCTTTCATGTGTTTAATGTAGAACTTTTAATAAAATAACGTTTATACGCTCAATAGTTTTTTGATAACAAGATATTTGAGTTTGTTAATTTTTGTTTTCCCAAAAATGATAAAACGTACTCCAAGAAATTCTAATAATGATCTTATAACTTGTTAATATTGATTTCAATTTTCGGTATTTGCAATTAATAAAGTGGATAATTACGGTCAACATAATTGTTTTGTAACGAATGGAATGCCGTAAAAAGAACAAAGCATTTTGGATAGCTGTTGGATCGGATTTGTTTGTTTCATTTTGCAAGGAAGAGATACACTTTAAGTTCGTATAATTGGGTCCAAGAAACGTACAGTTGGCTACATCACAACATGTGGACAGCCGACGTCATTGTTTGTCGTATGTAAGCACATCTGGTTTAGACAAAGTAACACTCTTACATAAACAACAACATCGTTGTACAAGGTAAGCCTTTTTTATTATTTTCACATGATGTCCGCATTATGCCAATATTGATACAAAGCAGCATATTAAGTACAACATTATGATGACCTACGATTCTTATCTTGCTCAGAAACTATAAAAAAACTTTTGATGTTTTGTATTTATCACCACTTAAATCCAGGGTTGTACCTGTTATTATTATGAATGAACCTAAACACCATAATTGAGTCCTGATTAAAGTTTTTATTTAAGTGTAATTATACTTAAAGCAAATATGAAAGTTAAAGTTATTAGATTTTTGAAATTTCCATATACACCTGTAAAAAAATAACAGATCTGATATTTTGAATACTGATTTGAAATAGCTTTGTAACAAAAAAGAAAATGCTTAACATGTTTTGATATTAACCAAACTTACGAAGTAAGTTAGGTAAGTTTAGTTTTTTTACGCTGATTACAAATATGCTGTACACTTTTTGACATCTCATTTAGTTTTCGATATAATTGAATTTATTTGAGAAATGTTCACGGTACAAACTAATATATCATCATCATATTGTTTTCGACCTTACTTAAGGTCGGTTTGACGCAGCTCTAACTTCTTTTCTAATCTGTGCTAATCTAAAAAGTTGTACATACCCTTCACAACCTAAATTTCTAATAATTTGACTAATATAGTTTGGTCTAGGTCTTCCTATATCCTTTTATCTTTTCCCTATCCACCTGACTTTACATAGATATTAGCAACATGATGGTTGTTAAAGAACTCTAACATGTTTACATGTTTACCATTTATAAGGAAATGAAATATAACCTTCAAAAAGGAAAAGTGTTAAAATATATGTTATGGTAAGGCTTAAGCAACGAAACGCTACCCACATGCCAGACCGCTACCTAATTGTGAGTTATGTCATGGTGACGTTTATTAAATTATATGTTATGGTAAGGCTTAAGCAACGAATCGCTACCAACATGCCAGACCGCTAACTAATTGTGAGTTATGTCCTGGTGACATTTAGTTAACTGATTTTTATTTTTTTTTGTTTTGTTTTCGAACTTACTTAAAGTCGGTTTGACGCAGCTCTAAATTCTTTTCTATTCTGAGCTAGTCTAAAAAGGTCTACATACCCTTCACAACCTAAATCTCTAATAATTTGGCTAATATAGCTTTGTCTAGGCCTTCCTACTCTATTTTTATTTGGTAGTCTATAATCTAAGACTTTACTAAATAGTCCCTCATGTCTTAACTGGTGCCCTATCATTCTATCTCTCCTGACCTTCAATTGTTTCCACATACAGGGATCCTCACCTATCCTTCTATAAACTTCCTCGTTTGTTACTCTATCTGTCCAACTAATCTTTAACATTCTCCTATAACACCAAGTTTCAAAAGCTTCTATCTTTTCTTATCTACTTCTTTAATTGTCCAAGCCTCACTACCGTATAGTAGAACGCTCCATACGTACGACTTTAAGAAACTTTTTCTATTATCTAAACTAATACTATTAGCTATTAGTAAGTCTTTCTTTTTTAAAAACATTTTTCTAGCTTGAGCTATTCTAGCTATTATATCCCTTCTGCTACGTCCATCCTTTGTAATTATACTACCTAAATAGCAAAATTCATCTACCTCCTCTAACTCGGTATTACCTATTTTTAATTTTGGTTTAGAACTAGGCTGTAACTCACTTGTCATTATCTTTGTCTTTACTGAGTTTATTCTCATACTATAGTTACTCTGTAGTATCTCATCTAAAATATTTAAAAACTCTCCTAACTCTTTTCTAGACTCTGCTATAATGGCTATATCATCTGCAAAACGTAACATGTCTATTTTCTGTCCCTGTACACTAATACCTATCTCTTTTCTCTCTCTAGCTAGGTTTAAAGCTTCCTCAATATAAACATTAAAAATCAAGGAGACAGTATACAACCCTGTCTAACACCATTTCTAATCTTAGCTTCCTTTTCTATTTCATCAAATCTAATTACTACGCTTTGGTTTTATATAGACTGTAAATAATTTTTCTATCCCTATGAGAGATTCCTATTTTTGCAAAACCCTGAACATAACAATCCAATTAACCCTATCAAATGCTTTTCTAAATCTACAAACGCGAAATGAGTCTTTTATTTTTGTAACCTTTTTCGATAATTACCCTAATCATTAGTATCGGTTCTCTAGTCCCTCTGTCTTTACAAAAACCATATTGGTCTTCGCCTAAATAATTCTCAGTCAAAGCTTCTACACTATTTTTAATTATTATTGCTAGTATTTTGGAAGCATGAGAAGTTAAACTAACTGTTCTAAAATTCTCACACTATCAGCTCCTGACTTTTTTGGGATTGGGATAATAATATTTTCTTCGAAATCTATTGGAACCTCACCTGTGTCATATATTACATTTATTAGTTCATATAATCTGTCTAAAGTTTTCTGACTTGCATATGTTATTAATTCTGCGGGAATATCATCTATCCCTGGCGCTTTATTTAATTTAAGATTCCGAACAGCTCTATCAAATTCCTCTCTTAATATTCAGAACCCTATTTCTACATCCTCTTCTTGGTCGTTCCCTAACTCATCCATATCGTTTCCCTTATATAAATCTTCTAAATATCTTTTCCATCTATCAGCTACCTCAACTTTATTTATTAGAAGCTCATTATTCTCGTCTCTAATACCATTATATTTTTTCCTATCTTCCCCAAAAAACTTTTTAACTGCTCTGTAAACCCTGTCTGTCTTACCTACTCTCAAATCATCTTGTATTCCCTTACAATTCTCCTCCATCCATTTATTTCGAGCTTTTCTACACTCATGTACTATCTTATTTCTAACTGTATTATATTTTTGCTTATTTTCACTATCCACTTCTCTGAAAGGTTTAAGCTTTCTTCTATTCTCTATTAAATCTAATATGTCCTTTGTTACCCAGGGTTTTCTCGCTTCTATTTTTTTCTTACCTATAGTCTGTGTTGCTGTATCATGTACAGTCAGTTTTATTTCTTTCCATCTATTTTCTACGCTCCCTCCTACAGCTATCTCTTTGCTCTTATTATCTAATACTTGTTTATATTCCTCTTTTACCCTACTATCATTAAGCTTACCTAGATCCCATCCCTCTCTTTTAACCTTTCTCAATTTTTAAATTTTAGTTTACACTTCATTTTAACTAAGTTATGATCGCTATCTATGTCAGCCCCTGGATAACTACGACAGTTTTTAACTTGGTTTCTAAATCTTTGTTTAACTAAAATATAATCTATTTGGTACCTAGCCCTATCACCTGGGGCTTTCCAGGTATATCTTCTCCTAACATGTTGTTCGAATAGGGTGTTTACAGTTACTAATCTATGTTCCTGGCAAAACTCAACTAATCTTTCTCCTCTATCATTTCGTCTGCCATACCCAAATTTTCCTACCATTTTTCCCTCACTACCTTCTCCCACTGACGCATTGAAATCGCCCATAACTATTAAATTCTCATCTCCTTTTACTTTTCTCACTATACTATTTATATCCTCGTATACCTTTTCTACTTCCTCATCCTCGTACTGAGTTGTTGGCATGTAAACCTGTACTAAAACAGTGTCTGTGGGTTTTGTACTCAATCTAACCATAATTATTCTATCACTAAATTGTAAGTACTCTTTAACTTTATGCCCTAATTTTTACCTAACACTATTCCTACGCCTGCCTGTCCATTAGTTGAAGAAGTTGTAATTATTCTATAATTATCTTTCCAAAAGTCATTACTATCTGGCCATCTCACCTCACTAATACCTAAAATGTCCAGCTTTTCCTTTCTCATTTCGACTAATAAATTCGTTAACTTATCTACTCTGAGTAATGACCTTACATTCCAAGTCCCTATCACTAAATCGAACTGTTGCTTTATATTCTTACGATGACGAGCCCCAAGTACCCCCTCCCGGAGATCCGAATGAGGGAGTATTTTACCTCCGGACAAGAATTTTACTTGTGAGCTCTCCATCATATATATTTCGTGTTTTAGGCCACGCACACCTGGGAAATATTGTGGTAGGCTCCCATATCTTTCCACAACGCAGTTTTTAAAGATTTTAGCAAAAAGCCGTATCCGTCACGGCCAACCCCCAACAAGCTTGTAAATTATTGAGGAGCGCCCGAGACCAACCGACCCTCCTCCAATATCTTTTAGCCAGCAAGGCTGCTGCCCCTTGCTGCGCCTTTTAATCGCCTTTTACGATAAGCAGGCTTACTATAGTAGTATTCTTTATCCCCCACTATAGGGATAAAACTAATATAAACTTTAATAAATATCCAAATAGTTCTTAAACAATAATATAGTCTAAGTTGAGTTATATTTAATGGGAAAACATAGGCACTCAGAGTTTAACTGAGTCATTTAACTTAAAATATATAATTTCCTTTTATAAAATTTCCGTAAGTTTGGTTGTAAGGCGTACATGCGTCTTAGATTTTTAATTTTGTTTGATTTTATTATTCTACAACTGCGTAGAAAAAATTGAAGTACAATTTTGATGTATATATTTTGTACATACAACCTTTTATCATAGAGAAAGCAATATTTGATTAAAGAACCATCATTTAATTCATTTAAGTAATTGTTTTATTTTGAACAAGTGAGTTTAAGAATAGGGTAATTGAATCAAGGAGCAAGAGGCATAAATACCTTCAATATATTAATATTTGTAGCTCCCATTTGACTAAGGAGCACTGATAGCACTTTCAAAATTTGATGCCTAATATTTGTGTCTATAAAAATGTGTACATAATTGATATTTATAGCTTTTCTCTTTTGTATGAGGTAACAAGAGTACACCTCTTGTCTTCTCTTTTGCTAATTTAATCCTATTTTCTTTACAGCTTCTGTTTAAGCAGTAAATACAATATTTCTCAGGACTCCCAAGTCCCCCTCAGGGAAACTCTGTGTTTAAAACTTAATGACT
The DNA here is from genome assembly GCA_036346225.1 of Platerodrilus igneus. Taxonomy (NCBI): domain Eukaryota; kingdom Metazoa; phylum Arthropoda; class Insecta; order Coleoptera; family Lycidae; genus Platerodrilus; species Platerodrilus igneus. The sequence continues at coordinate 5,119,005 of JARFIW010001535.1, forward strand.
TGGTGCCCCTCCCCCCTCATACGCCTATTTTGGTATAAGTTGAGTTAGTAAGTAAATAATGTTTTGTAAAAAGAACCACGACCAATCCTCATAAGCTCTACCCGAGGAATAGACCCCTAGCATAGTAGGAAGATAGTTGAGTTCTATCATCTTAAGGAAATTCTTCCTTAAGTTCACTGGTTTCATCAAACAATATTAAAGAACCCAGGAATAGCTTTAATTAATTAATTCATTAAATAAGTAAAGTAAAAAAATAATAACAACATTATGTTATACGTAAAAAGAAGATAACTTAAGTGAGTTAAGGCTTAATAAAAAAGACAAAAATGTTCAATGCCAAATGACAAAATTGCCCCCACCCTGTCGATGCATTGGGCCCATATTTGGGCTTGGGATGACTAAAGCTGCATAGTTGGTGTTAAATGCACACGAATCTAGTGATTATGTGTTGTTTTTCCGGTATCGTCAGTTTTGAGTAGTTAAAACCTGCGCAGTCGGGAAAAATGACACAAAATCATTAGATACGGATGCGTTTAATCAGCTATGCAGCTTTAGTCTCGATGAGCAAAACAGTTTTTCGGCTCTTGCTTAGATGAGAGCAAATATTGGAGAAGTACACCGAAAAGGTAGTCTGGTGAACCTTTTTGAGTCACTTACTTTTGAATTCCCTTGTTCTTTAAGTTAAGGTTCATTAAACAAACGCTTTTTGCAATATAAGAAAAGACAGTTGTGAGAGATCCCCGAGGTGTTGACTATTTTGCAAATAATGTATGTTTAATAAAAAATAAGAAGTTTAAGGGTCTAAAGTCTACTAGAGTACCGTTTCGGGGCGCATCTTCAATATTTGCGCTCATCTGGAAATACGTAGCGAACCTGTTATTTAAACAATAACATTTTGGAGAACAGGATTACCTAAATTACGTTTTAATTCTCTATTTCTTTTACTCGACATTGCCGTTGTGGGAACAGTTGGCGTTACGCAGTTTAGCGATTTCAAGCTTTATTAGAAACAAGAACTGACTCCAGTTAGACAATAAAAGTGCAGTGTCGACTTTATTTAGGGTTTGCTAGGACAAAGGAAATAAAATTTTTATGTATACATGTACTTATAGATAAAAATGACTAATATATCTGTGTCTAAACACCAACTTCTTTATTCTTGTCTTGATGAGCCCAAACATTTGCACAACGCGTTGACAGGATGCTCTTGCGCCTATTTTTGCGTTACTTGCCACTAAATTTCCTTTTTTTTTGTCTGTGCTGACTAAACTTATTTTATGTTCTGCTATTTCATGACCGAGTCGCTTCTCATTTTACTTGCGTCGCTATTGAAATATAATTTCTTTATAATAAATTTTTAAATAATAATTACTAGATGATACTTCAAGTCATAAAATAACTAAAACGGTGTATACAGGGTGTCCGGAAAATGCATGCACTGTGTGAGAACAGAGATTCCTTGGCTCAAAATAGACCGATTTGGGTCAACTTAAATATTATACAGGTTGCTTCATTAAGCCGCTAGAGGGCATCAAAATTCATAAAAAATTCTTGATACGCTAAAATAATTCCAATACGCATAAATAAATTTTGGCCATTGTTGGGATGTGAGTTTCTACATTCGATTGACATTATATGGTGCTGTACACATTGGTTTTAAAAGCACGTGAGTGTCCCAAAAATGATATGTTGTGTAAATATCCATTCATAACTTTTTTATTGTTTATGCAATGGCCGCCGATTTTTGTTTAGGAGTTCTCGACTAAATTCAGAAACTTTTGTTTCTGGTAAAATTTTACTTAAATGATCGGTTTGTCAGAAAAATATATTTCAAGTGTCTGCAGAACGAGCAAATAAAGGAACGTAGTTTAGTAGTAGGTTTTGCTTTTTATTTGTTATTTAATTTGACTGTCATTTAATCTTAGTTTGCGTGCCAAGTCGTAAATTTCGGTTAAAACAAAATTTTGCACTTCTCTTCTTTTATCAATGGTACTTACACAAACGCCGATCAGGAAAATATGCTTTTCGTCTTCGGATTTTGTTAAGGCAATGGTTGTGAATATGTTAGAGTGTACAGATAGAGTTTCCTAATCTCCCAGTGCCAAACCATTAGGAGGTCGTAAATGCTGAAAAACATCTTCGCGAAAATGGTAGTTTTCAGTTAAGAAATGTGGCTCGAAAACGTCAATGTTCCAAAAGAACTGCAGATCTGAAGGAACAAATTTTTGGATGGAGTTGAAGAAGTAAGTATACGACGCTTAGGACTTGAACTACAAGTTCCTAAAAGTATTGTTCACGATGTTTTAAAGGAACAGTTATTGCACCCATACAACGTTCAACGGGTACAAAACTTTTTTTCCTATCGATTTTGTGGGACGACGAGATTTTTGTTAGTTTATTCAAGATCAGAAGATTCAAAATGCAAATGTTGGTTACAAAATTTTATTTACAATAGAAGCTTCATTTACACCATCTGGTATCACCAACCTACATAATCAACGTGTTTATGCTGCAGAAAATCCACATGCAACTAAAGTGACTCACTATTAACATGAATTTAAGATAAATGTCTGGAATAGTATTATTGAAAATTTTATTATGGGCCATATTGTGATGCCAAACCAATTAAAAAGAGACAATTATTTCAACTTTCTACAGCAAACATTTCCCTATTTATTGGAAGATCTCCCATTATTACTTCGCCAAGGAAAGTTCTTCGTGCACGATGGTGCTCCTCCCCACTTTATTCAGCGCTTCAGCGTCATTTGCATGAAGTATCTCTGGATCGGAGAGGGAGATGATGCTTCTACAAATTGGACAGAACGATCGCCGAACTTGACGCCCTGTGACTATTTTTTGTGACAACCTTAGTCTGCGATTTATTTGTCACCACTTAATAGCGAAGAAGAATTGCATAGACGAATCCTATGTACAGACAACTCTTTAAAAAATAGCGTCCAAACAATGCAAAGGGTTCAGTTTAGCTTCTTAGGAAGAATTAATTTATACATTCAAGAAAATGACAGGCATTTTGAAAATTTATTGTAATTGTCAAAAATTTGTTCCGCGTAGTTAATTTGCAATAATAAAAAATTTTAATTGTAGTTATTTACTAATATAGAAGCCTTCTAAAGCGTTATGACGCAACTTGCGTAATAGGTAAATTGATCCAAATTGGTCTATTATGAGCTAAGATCTGTTCTCACGTTGTACACGCATATCAATAAGCAATGAAAAACTCGAATTTTAAGAATTACTTGTAAAATTCTTAGCAAAAAATGTAAAATCCACTTGGCGCGTGTTACAAAATAAACTGATATCGACAACGGCTTTGGAAAAATTAAAACAAGACAAGTACTAATTACTGTCAGAATACGTAATACATTTTAAGATGAGTTGCGCTTGTAGAAATGTGTAGAGAAAAGTTTTTATCGATGAGAAAATTTGTTCGATTATTATTAAATTTTCCAATGCGGAAAATCAAAAACGGAAATTGCAAATTTGTTAGAACTTTCGCGATATAATGTTTTAAATATTGATAGAGGTTCAGTTGCCACAAAGTTGCGATGTGTGAAAAAAATCCGACAGATGAGAACTACGAAAAATTATCCAGAGAAACTGACGTGTCAATTATCTAGAACCAGTGCTGTGTGCAGGTATGATGTTGGAACGTGCATTTCGAGATCCACGTCACCGAGAGGCTCACAAACTGGGATTTGGAACTTGCAAGAAAATTTTCTTAATTATAAAAAATAATATAGTTGAAACTGAAGAAATATTTTATTTTCTAAAAAATTGTATACAATTGACAATTTACTATAGATCAAAGAGAAGTCACTTTAATCGCCACGACAGAACAAAAATAGATTAGGATGGGTAAAAGTACATAAAGCTGGGACACCTGCACAACGGTGTGCAGTTTGTATGTTCCAGCTTTGCTTTTAAAATTTCCCTGGTTAATTCAATACCCGCTCGAATAAATTCCGTTTCTACTGTTAAATCCTTCAACATAATTAATAATAAATACGCTCTCTAATAATTCCCAAACTTAAATCTAGTTGCTTTGAAACGACAAGTTTATGCTACAATTAATAGTTTATATCATGTTTTAGGTACCCGTTATCTTGGTATACATTACGACCGCGTATAATTGCTTCTCTAGTGTTTCCCATTTAAAGACTTGTCGAGATGATAGATCCTACTATTATTTGATAGCGTGTTTTCCAGTTTCAATCGCGCTTCGATTAGCTAGGATTTGCAATTCAAATTCGTGGCATTTGAACCAATGTCGAATTTGATTCTGCAGCTTGTGCGTCGAAATATTTTCTACATTATTCGTCACCGTATTTCAAAAGCAATGCACGTTTGTTTTTTTTTGTTCGACAACTAGTAGGTGTTTTACGTGTATTGGTGAGTTTCCCCGCGCGTAACCATTCTAATCAGATTATGTTGTTAGCTTTTTTAGCTGGAGGCCGAATTGGTTCTCTCTTTATGTAGGCCCAACTGTTCGTTGACATAGACCAACTGCTTTTGTCTGTAAGCCAACTCCTTTTGTCCGTAGACCACTAGTGCCGGTATGGTAACAGGGTAAATAGATCCTGACGACCATGACGTTGTTGTGCTGACTCACCCCCGACGGCTTGCAAGCTAAGTAACCAGACATATACAGGTATACAACTTGTTTTCTTTTGTGTATATCAATGGCATATTCCGCATCAGCGTTTGGTGTAGTTACGTGATAAGAAACGTGACATTGTAAAACTATTAGTTGTTGCTGCAATCGATATTATCGCTCTGCAGGTGTAATGTACCATCGTTAAAAATGTTGGACAAACACACGCTTATTCTTTTATACTGATTGGTTTATTTTACAAACGGTATTATGCACAATTTAAAAGATGTCTGACAAAAGGTCTCACACGTTAATTCTTTTCTATTAATTAGTTTATTTTGCAAAAAGTATTATGTGAAATTTTAAAAACGCTTGACAAAAGCTCCCACATATTGATTTACTACTGATTAATTTTATTTTGTGTAAAATACGAGATGAGCACTTCGTATCTATATTCCTAAATTGTCCGTATACTATAATTGTTTGCTGTAAAATGGTAACTTTGAATTTATTTCTTTCGCTTGTTTGTACAGAATCTTTTATTTATTTTTATTTGTTAATAGATAATAGTGGGCGACGTGCTTTATTTTTTTTTGGTATTTAGGTAAATCCCCTCACTCTCCACGTTTGATAGTTATCCTGGTATTTACTTTTCTACCGGCTATGTCTAAGTACGTAGCACAGTACAATGGAGGAATGAGATCCGATATGAAGTGTGTTGGCGGCAGTAGAAGTCGAGTTATTCGAAAAAACGCGAAGCATTCTATCAGAACTGTTTACAAAGAAAAGTTAAATTTCCTGAGTCAGTCTTGGTCTGGGGTAGCATGTCATCCAAAGGCGTAGAAGAACTTAATTTTGTTAATAGTGCTATATATATATTTTTTATAAATCTATTCCACAATAAAATCGTGGTAGATTTAATATTACCTATCGAGAATTCTTATGTAAATGTAACAAGCCCAGGGTAAGGTTTGGATGGAAATTGGCTTATAGTTAAAGAACACCCTTAAGACTTTTAGCTAACTGAGGTTTTGGTCCACGGTCGCATGAGATTGGGTCAGTGGGTATATTTAGGTTGAAAGAAACAAAATAAACGACGCCACGTAAATTTTTTATAAAGCAATTGATTAAATGAATTTGCTTAAAGGAAAATTTGGAAACCTAAGTAATCGCTAACCACTTTAAATATAAAGTTTGATTGTCACAAATATCATACTTATATCTGATCGTCTTCTTCAAGGATCTAACGATGAGTAGGGCGACTCTGAAACATAATTTCTACCAACATAGACACCCTTTATATTTTACGGACCAGTATGAAAATGTAATTTTTGAGTTAAGTTAAATTTGTTTCCATTATATCGTGGTGCACCTTCGATTAACTTTACCTTGTAAACATTTAACAAAATTTAGAAAATTTAATGATTACTGAGAAATGAACTGAAGTCCAAAAATAACTCTATATTCTCTTTTAAGAAAAGTAAATAACATTATAATTTATTAGTGTACTTAATAACATTTAGTTCTTATGAGTGTAATTTTTCAATCAGATATTTAATTATAGACATTATTTTTCATATTAGATAGTCACGGTAGCGCTACTTCGACCTCATAATGTTTAAAAAAATGTTTACTTAACTTTTGGCAAATATTATAAGTTGATAAAATACTGTAAGCTCAAATTTCATCTTACAGGACTTAGGTCCTATAAATTAACATATTAGTATTTTAATTTGTGATAAACAAGATAACGGTGACGTTATTATGTCTACATCTGTACAACCGGTGTAGTATAATATCTTAGGTTGAACACGCTATTAATTACAAAAAGTGGTAGTACTCATCGTACTTTATACTTTACAAAATGAGCCTTTGAAAATTAATTAACACAATTATTCATACAAGTCATAATAAATTGCATACAGCAACCTGAAGTAAAACAAGCTTCAAAAAGAAATCATTACAAGCAAAATTTACGTAATGAACTTTGTCACTTCAGCATTATACTAGAACTATTATTTTCTTACCGATAGCGGCAATGACCTATAACCTTCAAACGGCATGTACATCAGATGAACACGTCGGCTGCATAGCGGCCATGTGCTAAACAAGGTTGCTTACTCATTTACTTTCTAAACGAGTTCCATAGAATTTAATTGAACCAAACCAAATAAAATATATTTTCTGATAATCTAAGCATTTCCAGAGTTATCGAAGTTGCACGTTCGCCAAGAGGATTTGCACACTACACTTCTACTTTAGTTGTCATGGACAACTTTTAGAATACTGTCCGTCTATTACGACGCCTCTGCCACGAAAACTTGACTTTCCTGCACATCTTGAGTGTTTTTCAACACCAAGCGACCTTCCAGTTCAACTAAGAAACGAAAAGTGACAACCTATCGCTAAACGTCGGAACAATTTGAAAACATATATATATATATATATATATATATATATATATATGTGTGTGTGTGTGTGTGTGTGTGTGTGTGTTATCAGTACGGAATAAGTGGTATGTAGTAGATTGTAATTATAATTAAAATTGAAGAGTGGTTTGGAGTTTATCGGTTATTAAATATGCAATAATGACTGGATCAATTATATAAATGTTGTTAAATAAAGAATAAAATAATAGATGCACCGCGGTAAAGTCAATGAATAAATTTACACGAAATTTATATGTTACAATGGAATATTGAATACAGCAAAATATTTGAAAATTCTAGAATTACTGTTACCGGTCATAGAAGAATATATTTCCATCAAGACAAAAATTTTTATTTTAGTAGGATAAAACCACAATTTTACGGTTTGGCTAATACTATGCCACAAAGAGTTTCGGCTGCTATAAAAAATTAAAGACAGTGTTACCCAGTCCTAAAGTAACTGCGTTTTTGATATGTTAACGTATTTGTGCACATTTCTCAATTTGTCTTCATTTTGTATTAATGTATTGTTTTTATGTATTTATTTTAGTTACGAGGTGTTAAAGTTGAAGCTAAATAAATTTAAAAGATTTAGTTCAATTGGTACTCGTATTTTGTCTTCTAGGGGCAAACTTCAGAAAAAATTTTTAGTGTGCGAACTGAAATGGGAAAGGGTTCGTAAAAACAGAGAAGTATTACATAGTATTTTATTGAGAAGCATATTGTTTTGATATAACTTTAAAGTGACTTCCAGCTTTTGACCGAAGCCAAAGTTAACTAACTTATACGAATCTCTTTTTCACAATGGAAGGTTTAGATCCTGGAGTTTAAACAACAGTAAACACGTTAGCTATTACTCAACGGATCTACAGAACAGAAGTCGTCTCATTAGCACTGACATTCTGAGTATATTTAGTATGAAGTTTTCAAGTTAGGGTGTTCATTTTATTTTATTTTTTACAATTAGCAGGTACTTGTATTTATTAATATAATAAGGGAGATATTTAGAGCATCCTGTTTCCAGTCCATAAAAAGCTAATGTTTGTAAAGTTGTAAGCTCCTAACATTATAGATGTGACAGTTTAGGCACTTTAATAATACGGCAAACAGATTTAACATGCAATTAAATGGCAGGAGTAATCCTTTAAGCTTATATCAACAATATAATCTCACAGAATACTATTTACGGGTTTTAAACAAAACCCAGTTGGTATATCCTGGAGGTTATTATAGGGAGTTTAACTAACTATTGTGTACACAGAAAAATGTATACCCTAATACACGGATTAGTACAGTGCACCTCCATGCATTTATTCGGAATTCGTTTGTACTCAGATTAAAATGGTAAGGCACATGTTGTCTGTAACTAGCTTTAATTAAACTTTAACTAGTTGATGATTGTTTGTATTACGCACGTCCTATCAAACAGCAACAACAATTAACTTGTTCGCATGTAAAGTTGAGTTTTAAGCGTTGCCGCTTGCACGTGTTGTGATTGTGCACTTATGTGATAGGTATTGTTAATATGAGCGACAAAAGAGAAGTGTCCGTGCCGAATTGAAGCGCTAATTATACCTCATTAGTTATGTGTTTGTTAAATTCATTTACAGTTATGTCTAGTATGCACTATGAGAAGCAATATACTTATTTGCGATGTCTTTGAGATGAAAGTATGCAAAGTAGGACGTGGTCATGAAGCTCATAAAATTTTTGGAGATGATTCTGAAGATAAGCGATTTCCATAGTCTAAACTGAGTGCAAATAATTCTGTAAGGTAAAATAAATAATTTTGTTCCCTCCTTTGCTCTCTGCCCTTTCTCCGTCACTTTGACAGCGGTCACTTTTTCAGCTGTCGCTTTGACAGATGGCACTTCGACAGATGTCGCTTTGACAGTGTTGCGTTGGCGGCTGTCATTCTAACAATCCGCCATTTTGATATTTGTCACTTTGACAGCTGTCTTTTAGCAATCAATCCACCTTTTCTTCTTACATTACTTTGAAAAATCCTTTATTTTTCTTTTGATAATTCCTCATTTTTCTTACCTCAGGATTTTTGGCTTACTCTGTGCGCTATCCTGTATAAACATTTCCAAATAGCTACGTCACAATCCTTAAAGAAAAAATTTTATTAAAGCGGGGTTCCAACTTGAACCGCCTCCATGCAAAGCGAACGACCTACCCACTAAACCATCAGATAGAATTACTTGAACTTCCCTTACTATTATTAAATGTATAGATTCCATTTTAATTTAAATATTAACTTAAAAGCACCTACCTCAAATTTATATATAGACCAACCAAGTATACTTTCATTAACGAGCACCACTGTCACGTAATTCTCAAAAGGTACGCGCTAGACGTCCGCATCGGTCTACAGACACTTTTAGACTGAACAATTTGAGGTTTAATTTTTTTTTAATTACCACACTGCTTCCACGTAATAACATACATCATTTTCTGTCATTTTTACTTCCACGCTTTTCCTTTTACTTTCTACCTTCCACCCAACGCTTTCTACCTTTTCACTTACACATTCTATCCTCGACATTTTTACTTCCAAATTTTTAGGTCACAACCATTTTTAAAATACGCCATTTTTCGACTACCCAATACTTTACTCCTTTAATGTAGAACCACCTAAGAAAAAACGCAATTAAAGATTTTAAGTTTGTTAATCGTTTAATGTAGTTCTTTCACAATAAGTAAAACAAACTATTATAATTTTTTAAGTATATACTAACATCCAATGTGATATCCGGAATTGGGAATATCTAATCTTCTAAATAATTACGTGAGCGACTGTCTCACACCCACGTTTTTCAGGAATTGGTTGGGATAGCAAATAATTATTTTCAATAACGTCAAGTAATTCGCATTGCTGCTATAGCTCTCGATATCCAAAACAATGTTAACCCACTCTTCATCTGTTGCGTTTCCAGTTATGTTTGTTACATGATCTACAAATATTCATAAAAATCTGAGAAGCCTGTACAATTTAATTCGTTCATTTTACAACATATTGAAGCACTCATACTCATTCAAAACAATAATATTTCAATTTTCTCTATTGTTAAATTGAACCAATTCTCATCTTGAAAACATAAGAAATTTGCAAAGCATATACATGTAATATTTACATATTGTAACTTTATTAAAATACCTATATTGCGTGTTGAGATATTAACCACCAATAATATAAAATTGCTGTGCTGTTTTAACTGTAAATTTGAGTATTTACGAAATTATAGCCGAAATGTTTTTGATTTTCTGATATTAATTTTCACTTTTCAAAGTTACAAGAAAAATCATGGTCAGCACGATACAACCGTCATAAAAACTAATTGTTGACCTAGTTTTCTGACACTTTATAAATCAAACCACGTTCCGCGTTTATTCCAGTTATTCGTGTCGTGTTTTATTTGTCCTTGTTTAATACATATACTATAATTGTGATGTCGCATACTAATGCTAAAAATAATCAATTTTATCTGATATTTCTTGGGCTTTTGTGGATTTTCCGTGTTTCAGCCGCTTCTTGGAATAAAACGTTTATCTATTAATGAGTTATTTAGGTATTTTTAAATACCCATGACTCATTCTTTTATATTCTAGAGAATTCTTCATTTACAATAAATTTCTGTAATCCACACGCGCAATTTGCGTTTTTGCATAGCACTTTAATGAATAAAAGTACGCTTGTATTTTACAGGGTTTTTTACATAAATTTACAAAAATTTTCGTTTTTTTCTAGTTTTTTAATATTTTGTATAATTTGGGTTTAATGACCTCTCGTCAATATATATATATATATATATATATATATATATATTTAATGATGTGATAAAGAGGTCACAAGAAGTCACAATAGGTGTTTGAGAACCACATTTTGTGAGAAAACAGACCCGAAAATAAAATTTTCCATATTCAATTTTTATTCTGTATAATATTTTCATAAGATATCCTTAATATATAAGTGAATATTCCCATGTAAAATAACACAATTTAAGTTCATATATTGTTGACACATGCCATTTAAAAACAAAGCCCAATCTTAAAGCAATCATTAATTCGTGTGTAAATAATTATTCCTGTAAAAATACCTTTAAAACAAGTTTTATTGCATTTATAAGTACCGTAAAACGATTCTAAGGTTCTATCTACTTAAAGAGCATTAAATAACCTCAACATCAAGGTATCTTTTAAGAATATCATTTAATAAACATAATACACTGTTTTGAAAGACATAGTTCAAGCCGGCAGAAATATAAAAATCTCTACTGTAAATACTGCACTGATCCCCTTTAGAAATATCGGTCAACAAATGTTATTTATTCAAATGTTTAACACAATTCCGAGTTTATAATGCAAAGTAGCTTCTTTGAAAGAAGCCGATTTCGAGACAATTCTAGAATAAATTATATTTACATTAACAAAACAAAAAATACTGCATTATTTTTAGTCTTCTTAAGGTCATAAATCATTAGTAAATAATCAAACGACGTCAATTATTTTCTGCCAATCAATTCGAGGAACGCGATAACACCTAAAGACTATAAAACCAGATAGCGAGTTTTAATGGTTATACAGAAGCTCGTAGGAGAAGGATAACAAACTACTTTATTCACTAGTAAAAGACGGAAAACTTTTATGAAGCAATAACTTTAAACTGACAGCTCGTTAAAATGTTCAGAAAAAAGAGCCATCCTGATCAACAAGGGTTAAATCCCAACTCACATTAATTAATTATAAGAGAGTAAACTTTTATTAGGAAAGTTTGGTACATGCAGGTAGGATTCTTCTGAGTTAAAAGAATGAACATTTTATACGTATATTTCATTCATTTTTTGTCACAAATTATTAATTTATTCAAAGGAAAATTGCATTATGTTGAATAGTAATGCGGCTGTTAAATGTATTATGTTGAGGCATACATTCATAATATAAAAGTAATACAAGCAAATAGTGATGTAACGTGCAATTTTTGTAGTTTTAAACTTTTACGCTGTTTCCCAATTTATTAATGCATTTTTGCAAATTGCTGTTTCTGTATTTGATATTTATTAACTCGTGTGTAGTAATTTAAAGATAGATAAATTGAAAAATTATAAACCGCTGTAATTAATTATTATATATGATTGCGGCATTCACGTTTTGGGTGTTCCTCATGTATATTTTGACATTTTAAGTTAAGTGTAAATAATGTTTTGCTTCAAATTCTAGTCTAATTAATGTAATAATAAAATAATATTTAAATGTGGGAAAAATATTAGTGTAGATAAGCGAACCACAAAGTGTTAATGCCTTTGAGTAGATAACAAACTTAGCACAGAATATGTGTATCAAATATTTGATATTTTGTAAGGTAAAAGTTAATTATGCTGAAGTTAATTATAGAGTGCATCGTTCTTGTCTTGCCGTAAAGATAAATTTTGTTCCTTATGTGGTTATTAACAAGTCTAGATAATAGTCGATAAGCGGTTATAATAGCGACGAGTTGTGGAGTTTTCTTCTTGATTACGATATACTAAGTACGTTAAAAAAAATTCTGTTGCCTCTTTGCTTTGACTAGTGAGAATTAATGCGGGATTTAATTTTCGTATTGTTCATGTACGAGCACGGCACGATTTTTTAGGTGTTTTCTTGTGAAATAAAAATTGTATATTAACTGTACAAAAGTGTTTTACGGAACATTTTGACGGACGTACTTAAGTGATACACGTGCTTTACCCATTATGGTTCTTTTTAGTTGTTTTGACTTTTGATATTAAAACTGTGTGTGTGCGATCTAGTTTCGCGGTCCTTGTTTTTCTTTTCGGAGTGGCGCATACTTTGAATTATTTAAATACAGTGCTACTATAGTTTCTGAATTTTCTAACAACAAAGAACCTAAAATAGATCATCGCTTGAGCAAATTTCGTTATTTGCGAAATATAGCAGAGTACCGGCTTACAAAGGTATTGTTTGAAATTTCTCACTGCTTATGGGGATGTTTATGAAAATAATATGCCTCTGGTCCCAGTTGAAATTAAACTGGCGCTACAGAAGATTTCGAAATTATTGTCTTAGGAAATAAAATTTATCAAGGCTACATGGTTCCGACGCGTGATGGTGTCTGTTGCTAAAATCAGTGAAATGCGTAGGTGTGATTAGTGTGAGTGTGGGGAATTCCATCAACACCCTCACAATCAAGGGTGAAGTGCTTCACTAGTGCAGGACCTCGTGAATCCCACACTTCAGTTGCAAGGAGGCGTTGCGGAAGGACTTTTTGTAAGTTGAACTATTTCTTACTTGTTATTGCTTTAAATATTTATCCGTTTGTTTTGCCATATCTTTGTCGTTCTGATACCTTTCCCAATAGACTTGCCTGCGATTAAAAAAAAAAAGAAAGAAAAAAAATAAACAATACTACTGAATTACTCAGATCACTTGTGACTTATCTATTTATCTTTTGTCAACATTTTATCTGATTTATGTTTAATTGGTGTGTGAGGAAACGTTTCTGCTACTCCCCAATATTACCTCACTTTGTACTAAACATTTGTATGTATTGCTTTTACCGTTGTTATATTATATAGATTATCTAAACAGTTTCTTTTTTTCATCCTACATAGTACTGAATAACTTAGACTTTTCATTACTGCTATGCTTTTTCTTTATTTCAGGTTTGCAGGACTAATCTTTTTTATTGCAGGTTTACTATTCGAATTTCTTTTATTGCAGGTACCGTTACTAACTCCTTACCGCCGCATACATCATAGGTCAGTCTGCTTTCTACAACCCCCCCTACTCTCCGATTGAGCCGGGTCATTGCTTTGACTTTCGTTGTGTTACGTAACATAAATTTGGCGCCCAACGTGGCTGCCACGAAAAAAAAACGTAACAGTGACGTTGGCGGTAGCTACTTCTTCGTATAAAACCAACATTTGCAATGAGAAAAGTGATATCAAGATAAATTTACGTAAAAAAATATTCGGTGCTGTTACAAATTCATAGAAATTAAAATTACTGGAATTTATATATGATAATGAGGTCGATCTAGCATTAAACAAAAAGTTCAACAATAGAGTCTTTTATTATGAACGCAAACCTTTTTTATTGGTCATTCACCATAAATACCATTACTAAAGCAAAACTAGTTAGCAGAGCAAAGCAAATCCATACAATATTCAAATATTTGCCAAAGTATCAATTTGAACTATTGCATATACTGTTGATTACCTCTTAAGGCTAGAGCACTTTTACCTCCGAATTTTACTACAAAGAAATACTTCCGAACAAAAAAAATCGTGTAAATTGCTATTAATTATAGTGATTCCCCAAATTAATATTAAATTGATGAAGTTTTACTACTAACGAATATTATCTGAAAAATTACTCATTTCACAACGCACATTTCCGTAGGTCCTTTACATGATGCACACAGCTTAAGCACTAACCTGACCTTTAATTACTGTTGACACAAATTATATCCAAATGAATGGTTTCCCGATATAAGCGTCCTTCTTAAGCATTGAAGTACGGCTATAGTTATTCAAACTAACATCCAGTTTAAAATCCAAAACACAAATTTTATCTCTGCGTTTTTCGAAACAATTGAATTAACACTATAACGTCCAGCGAACGCATTAAATCTCGAAGTTACTTTGTATTATTATTTGAAATTTCCTGTTGGTGTAATAAAACAATTTAAAGTAAACCTTATAACATTTAAAATGGTGTTTAGACATTTCGAGCTGTAATTAGAATGCTTCAGAAGGTACCTAGAACTCTGAATGATAATTAGAAGTTTTGGTGGTAATTTGAAGCCCTAGAGTTGTTCCTTTACCATCATTTATCAACAATTCTAATACAGAGATTTTAGTTACGATTTGAATCAGCTAATTTAAATCTACACTCAAATTTTCCTTAGCAACATTTAATTTGTAATTATTACCTACAGCAGCATTTTTTGTATTCTCACTTTACTGGCTCACTAAAAAATTAATAATGATTCTCTCATACTACGTCCACTGTATTTATAAACATTAGCTCCGGTAACAAAGCATTTACATGTAGGAATTTTGACGCAACGCCTTGTGTAAAACTTGAGGAACTGCATTTACACTATATTGAATGTGCTATTTTCATTTCAAATTTACAACATTTTATTAGTTAACTGAGGGTGTGATATCGTCCCAAAATAGACATACACTGAGAAAAGTGATTTGGTTGATACAACCAATTCTGTTGTTTTGAAGAGTAAAGCATTTGATCAAGTATTTTTTAGTCGTTCTAAACGAAACTATATTAACTGAACCGCTTGCAGATGGTTAAACTAACATCAAAAATTAGTTGACTTAAATTTGTTTGTTTGAATGCATAATAACAGTTGATTAATAAACGAATGCAAAAGTGAATTTCATTCAACATCAGTCGTATTTAATACAAACTAATATTGTCAATAAATTTTATATTTTAGTCCAATACTACATTAATGTTGAAAAAAATCTATTTTAGTTAAATGAATGCTGAAAAAAGTGTCAAATGAACACGTTTTGTGACAAACTGAACATTGAAACAAACGTACTCTAGCTTGTTGATTTAAATAAACTACGATTGCCACATCAAACGTCGGGTTATTTGTTGAATGCAACGCTATTTAGTACGTCTCCGATGTTGCGTATTGAATGTTCAGCGCGCGCACATTATATCTTTAATATACTGCAACGTTCGACAGCGACACGTCAACATGGCTTCAAGCGTTACTTCGCATTGTTTATTGTGTTAGTTTCCATTATAGTATTTCAACTCACTGTAAAAATACATGGAAGATAAATTTAGTATGCTGTACTATGTTTAAACAAAATCTCTTCGTCTAAAAATACGTAAGTACCTTCATATAAATTGGTTTCAATTGTCCTTAACTAAATGCAGTTGTTTTTAGCATTCAACTATATAAGCGAACGTTTAACTTCAAAAACCAATGGCAACCATAAGGAATAAACAAACTTTCAATAATCAGTGTCAGTTTTATAAAATTGAAGTGGAAGCTAAACTGAAATATATGCAGGATGAACTAGGGTTAATGTAACATTCAAGGTGAGATTTGATTCAATATACAACTTGATAATGTGACTGAATGAAGTTATTTTAAATCAATATTTTTTTAAAATCTGTTAGGGATGAACAAACTCATTTGTTGATCGCCAAGTTGTATTAAAAAAATTTGATTAAAATAATTGCATTAAATCAGAATCGATCAAGCTGGATATTGAATCAAACTACCTTGGATGTTTAAACTAATTCTATATCTAAACAACGTACAACGCAACGAAATGATTGATTTGACAACACAATAAAAGTTTGATTAAACCAAAAATGTTATTATTTGAACCCTTATTAGCCACTGACCTTAATAATTATTATCTACTCAACATATGGGTTAGTTAAAACAATGACGCTTTTGGTTAGTTGAAAAATTTGAATAGTTTGTTTTAATGCTACAAACCCTTTCAAGTATTTGCTTCAATGATTTTTATATGTAAGTGGGATATTCAACGTGTTGATTTAACATAACAGTTTATTTGATAAAAGTATTAAATAATTCAAATCAAACCTACAAGCAATTGAAGTAACGATACCTAACATTCAAGTTACATTAATAGCGATTTGAGTAAATGCCATAATTATTGTGGTGCAAATTTAGGTTTGTTTGCTTCAAAATCGGTTTTCCAACATTTTATTATGTTCTATTTAATGCATATAGATCATTGTTTATATACAAACCAAAATTCTAATTGAATCAACTAATTTTCAGTTGAAGCAACAAAATCCTTTTCTCAGTGTAGTATAAAGTCTTCTGATTCCTTTTCAAATTGTTCCTAATTCTTAATGAACCATAATAAACCCAAATTACGTACAGAAATTTCAATTCATAGACTGCACGTTCTTTCTGCTGAATATCTTTGAGAAAGATAGATGCTTTTATTTCTGATTAAAAAAGGTGCTAACATACAAGCAATGCACATGGTTATTTAATTACACGAAAGCCATAGGGTAGAGTAAAATTCTGTCTTTGACGAGATAACTGTTTTTGCAATTCTGTGCTACTATTAAAATTTGTAGTGCATTGTAGGGAATTTAAATTTATTGTTCATTATCCGCTCCAATTTGAGTCTGTTTATTCATAACTATTTACCTAAAATACCTCATTACACCGTGATGCCGCGACATAGATCACTGATGATTCGTGCTACAACAATTACTAATAATGTACTCGTTTTAAATACGACGATTACAGTATATTTATTACTAAATTTTATTGCGTAATTTATCTACACAAGCACTTAATTTATATTGACATTGAACGTATTTATTTTAACAATCGATCCAATAATTTCCTTAATAGTACTTGTGGATTATTATATCAAACCAAAACTGAACGATCTTCAGTCGTACGTTTTACATACCTACCTGTACAGCTCTAACATATCAGAAACTACCTGATGTCTTTGTATTTTTTGCTTTTGTGTATTTTATAGAATCAATTAGTAGTTGATTAAATTGTTGCAATACGTTCCAATGACATTATTTTAGATATTTTTGTTTGGGTGTTGCTGTCTTCCAATTGCTAACCAGCAGCAATTACTCACGAAACAAAACTTTGTCGAATTTCTACGTTTTTTCCTCTATTTTCCCATAACTGTTGCAAATCTCTAACTTCGATGCTGTTATTTTTTGCCAAATGTTCACGGGCATTTGCGATGTAAATAAAATTTTTATAGAAAATACTATCTAGGAAAGTAGGTTATAGTAATTTGTATTCTGTTTACATTCCGCTTTGCAATCCTTACAACCTAATATCTTAAATTCCTCTGACGAAAGCACACCACATTAGAGCAGGCGTTGGAATATATAGCAGCTTAGGGCAATTTAGATTTCTGTCAGAAGTTATACAAGTATGTAAATCAAATCTGATCTCAATCAAAGCGTGTAAGTCGCAATGCTTAGAGTCATATATCAAATGAATGATATCTAAATTGTAATGTAGACGCTTACTAGAAAGGAATGCCGAATTTCCTGCAAGCAAAGCCTTGTCTTATAAACTTGTGTTTTTATTAAACACGTCCCAAGCTTGGCGGAAAATTTATACCTGCAAAGCTTTCATTTGAACCTCCAACTTAAAGTTAACATGTCAACAAAACGATATTTGGCAATTGCTTTTTGCATCATTATACAAGAATTAAATATGCAGTACGTGTGGATGGCAAACCTTGAAAAGGATAACCACACGCAATTCGTGACATTCGTTGATCTAAAGCTAGTATTCAGGGTGGAGTTTCGAGGTACAATCTCCCACCCCATAGTGGTTAGTTATTCGAAAATTATTTCCCTTGATCAGAAATTTTACGGTTGCGTATAAAAGAAATAATAAACAAATAACCAGAAGACTTACTGTAGATTAAGTAAGACAAGTATGACGACTACAGGAAATAGGAAGTTGGTTGTGGTTATAGTCGAGTTCAGAAAGTTAAGGAGGTAACCAACATTTTTATTTGCATTGGCCTACTTGTTATGATGGAATTGTTATGGACGTATTGACTTCGCAGCCCCCCATGACCTAAATGCATTTAATGAACACAATCCGCAAACCAGATATCCAATAATGTATGTTGCGTTTTCCTCTAGACATAATTTCAAATGGTAATTAGGTAAATAATATACACCTGGAAAAATCTGATGGTATGCCAAAAGGCGACTGTACCCACAGAACATCCAATTCTTTGTCACTAAAATGCGATAACATAGTTTTCGCTTAATGTGAGATTGCATCCTTTGAATCCCAATAGGCAAACATTGTCGATTGAAATGACAATTATGTATAACTTCCGGTTGTAGATTAACAAAAGATAGCGGAAAAAGTACTTGAAATGAAGCAGTTGACGCTTGGGATAAGAACTCAAAATGATGAATGATTACTACATATACCAAAATTTAGCTTTAGAGTGATATTACTGGACACTAGGCTGCAAACTAGTTGCAGGTTAACACTTTTATATATTATAATCCTTTTCAATCTTTATTGCGTTGTTGCAGAAGTAATTGCGTATACGCAGCCTTTTGTAACAAAAGCGTTGCTGTTTTATTTTAAAATACAGTGCACAGTTAGTTGTAACCCTGTTGCGTATATATGTATATTATATATATATATATATATATATATATATATATATATATATTTAATGCTGTAATTATAGGGTTAATTTAGGGGTAGGTTAAGTCATAGGGGTCGTAGAATAAACAAAAGAAAACCCTAAATAACAAAAGCACATAATTACAGATATCAGAAGAGTAAATAGGTCATTATAAATATTGTTAGTTAAGAGCACACTGTATATAACAGTACAAGCGAGTAAACGCATATCCAAGAGTAGTTACGAGCAAATATAAGAGTTAAAAATGTAACGAAATGCGTAAAAATTAAATTAACGGAAAACCTATATGAATTGGCTAGATAAATATTCAACAAGTTCGTTAAATATATCATCATTTACGCAGGTTAAATTATGCATTATTTGAAAAGCGTACGTGATAGAAAAGTATTACATTTGTTCAAAAATTCAATTTAACTAGGAAATAAACAAACACCAAATTTATTTCTATTTAGATTAGAATAAAGCAAATAACAAGAATACGTGATTTAATAAACAAAAATTCCTGGGATTTCTGAATTAAATATGATGTAATGTGAATGAATTACGTGACAACTTGAGCGTTCTTCCAAGTAATTAAACTACACAATTGATAAACACAAGAGATAAGACAATTGGTGTTGCCCAACACGTGGAATCAACGAATCGCAAACAAAGGGGCAAGGCCTATAAATACGATAACAATTGAACAACGAGTTAGTATAAATTTGAAACTGGGCAGTCACTATACTCAAAAATGCTAAATTATTCACGCAAACAGTTAAATAAAAGTAAAGTGAAAATCATTTTTATAAGAGTGTAAAAATTGTGTAAGCGGGCCCTTCTACTACAGACGTAAGTAAACCAGATTTAGTGAAATTATACAATTTCTAAAAATAAATAAAACAGGGCTCTTGGGAACGACTCTTGGGTACGAGTTTTGGATACGAGTCAGGAAGACTCTGGAAATTACTGCTTGTTAGATTAATCACTGACATGGTAAATATTCTATTACTGTTTCGTTAATTACGGAGATGGAAAACCTTTTATTGGAATAAACTTATTAATAACGATTTGGATAGTATTTTGGTTGGTTGTCAACTTTCAAATTCGACACAAAACATTCAGACTGGACACAAAAACTCTTGGGGATGCAGAGAAGCTACTGAACCACTCCAGGTTAGATATTTTGATATGATTTATTTCTGTAAACTGTTTTAATTCAATAATAATTCAAAAATGTAAGAGCCGACAAAACCGGGGTTTCTTTGATAAATTTATGAAAGGCAATAGGCATCTTGAAAAGTTTCAAAAGATCTCTAAATACAATAAAAAGCTCGTTTTGCTGTCTTCATTTTCTCAAATCTGACAGATGTAAATAATTTAAAAATGGGAAGATATTTAAAGAGATTGTAAATATTTAATCATTATACTGTGTATTGTAGAATTGCTTTATTTAATTGAATCAGCTAATTGAGGCAAAGAGATTTATAAATTAACATTTTTACAAGTGCTTGATTAATATAAAGAAAATAACACAGCATTTTAGGACGCTCATCGTAGGAGCTGGTGAAGTATCATAGCATTTTATGTACGCCCAATCCGAGGGGCGGAGAAATATAACACAGCATTTTATGCACGATCAAATCGTAGGGCAAGAACAACAAAAGTTTTTATTTTTCCTACAGGAAAATAACACGACTTTTTATCGCGCCCAAGCGTAGGGGCGAAAATAACACAGCATTTTATTGCGCCCAAATCGTGGGGCTAAATATTAATATAATAACAAGGGGCTAACGGGAAGTATCACAGCAACATATATATATATATATATATATATATATATATATTTCTGTGTAAATTGTAGGTTAAAATTGATTAGATAAGTCAGATAGTAATTTATGGCAGGTTACCGCATGTAAAAAGAACTCTTTAAAAATTGGTGACGCTTTTCCAAAACTTCAGTATAGGAATTGACAATTTTTTGTGTTAATTTTGCTTCATTTTAGCGTGTGTAAATATTTACAAAGAACTTCTACAATATCTAAAGACTATGTAGTATAATAGTAAATAATAATTGCAAATATTAGGTTAGGAATGAATAATTTAGTGCAGTATAAAAAGATGCATCTTAAAGTTATAGTTGATTGCATGTATTAGTCAAAAGCATTTCAAATTTGTTAGCGTAGATATCAGTAATTCTAGGTCATAATTAAGGAGGGTGAAATACAATTTCATGAATTAACAGGGGTTATAAGTGTAAAAATTCATAGTGTAATTTATTATAGTGTTAGTAAGAAGCTTTAATACTTGTATAACCTTCAAAAGTTTAACTATAGCAAAAGAGGAGTGGTTGCTAACGTATATAGCTGAAAACACGTTCAGGGTATTAATTTAAAAGGGGAAAATTGTGGTCAAGAATTTTTTTGTAACGCTGAAGATTGTTGTAAACAAATTCAAAACATTTAGTTTCGGCGAAGGTAGTGACGGTTGAAACAGGCAGGGATCGATATAAAGAGATTATTTTTGGTATGCATTAGAATGAGATGTGGATATCATATGCTAAAGCGTTCGTGTGAGTTTGAAAGGAACTGTGGGACAAGGAGAAATTAGAATCTGCAGGTGCAAGCGAGTGGCAGAGTGTTTGGATAGTCATCGTTTTAAAAGTGGAGTGAGGAAGTTAGGTGAAAAGGTTATAAACAGGCTGTTAATGAAAGACGGAGCAAAAGTATTAGATTGCGCATTTATAAGAGTGGGATGAGGGTATTTTGTATATGTGGAAGTGGTTGATTTCTACAAGGACGGATGAAGCTTGCATATGAGGAACAAAGGAGGAGCATTGGATCGCACATATAAAAGGGGACAGACGATAGTGTTAGAAAGGAAAAATGTTATTTTAGGGAGAAACAAACTGGCAAACAGGGTGTAAGCAGGACAGAAGATGTGGTAGATGGGTTAAACTAGGATAGAGATAACTTATGGTAGAATATGAAAGATAGTAAGAGTATGTAGTAAGGAAGAGACATTTTTCATACATTTGTTCGAGTGAGATGACTTTAATACGCGTAGTATGAGGGCGTGTGTTAAAGAAGAAACGATTGGCAGTTGAAACTCAGGTTCAAGGAACTAAAGTATCTGTTGTGAGGCTAAAGAGGGTTTTCGTAAGAAATGTTTGTTTGTATGGTTACAAATTCTTGGATTTCGGAGACTGTTTGTGCGTAAGCTCGCGTGTTGGTGGAATTAAAAGTGGTAGTTGAAAGTTGTTGGTGTGAGCTTTTGAGAAATGTTGTGACCGTTGAGAAAAACTACCAAGAAGGTTTGTTTGTGTACATTGGCAGATTTTGAGAAATTTCAAGTATAGAGGGGTGCAGATTCGTCTATATAAACACGAGGAGGTAGTGAGAGGCTCTCTTACTTGCTGTCTCTTCATCGACTCTTTGCCTGAACATCCATGCGTCGAATTATATTAGTGAACAAATTTACAAGTGATTTTAATGTTGTAAGAAAGTTGATTACACAAGTTGAAAGTTGGTGTAATATTCAATAGCAGTCCGAAAGTCTTATGAAGTACTTTGAAAAATACAAAGCTTGATTGAAAAATGTAAGTAAGAACTGCGTTATATTTTGGTTGTAGGTGCAGGTTATGCACATAAATGGAGTAGAGAGTGTTGATGGAAGGATTGGATAGTTTATCTATGGTAAACGGACCAGTAGCGGGAGTGTGCAAATTTGGATGTGCAGTCTATTGGTAGTAGGAGAAATTTGAGTAGCTGATTGCCATCAAAGACGGTGTTCTACAACTCAGAGAGGTGCCAGAAGGTGCAGTCTTACGAGAAGACAACAGTTATCAATGGTATGATTGCAAATCCAAGAGCGATGGTGCATTCCAGGTAACAGATTTTGTGAAACTTTGATTTTATGTGCATATTTGATGTGTTATGACAATTTGGTGCTTTATTGGTATAATTTTTATAAACTCTATGAGCTAAAAAGTTATTTGCAGTGCAAAATTGAGCACAAGTATTTAAAGGTTTTACTATGAGCTCCTATTGAACCTGGGGGTAACGTAATTTTTATGGTCAAGCCCAATTACTTTATATGGTTTATTGTTATATAAAACTTTATCAAACATTATTAGAAATAAAATGTATTATCTTGAAACGAGGATGTATGTAATGTTGATGATGTAGGAAATAATGAGTGAAAAGGATATATTTTTTGGAATTTGGTTCAAATAAATCCAGGTGCATTTTTGTAGTCGAGTTTCCTTGTATAAAACAGTAGAGTAGTATTTTCAGATAGCAGCTGAGCAGTCGTGGCGAATTTTACGGATGAAGCTGAATTTTTTAAATTAATAGCAAAAGGCTAGAAGTATTTAGGCCAACATAAGCGAGGAACTTTCAATCTAAATAAAATACGTGATAAAATGGCGACCCGAACGTAAGAGGCTTGAATTCAAATAAATTGAATTTCATTTCAGGAAACTGGCGACCTGGAGATTAGGGTTAATTTTGTTGTAGATTTTTGTAAATATTATTAATAGTTGTGTGTGTAAGCGTAGTGTTGTGAACGTATGTTGAAAAAGAATTGGTCAAGGAGTCAAGGGGTTGAGATTGGAAGCACTGATAGTGCTTGTTTGATAAACCAGGACAAGAAATGGAAGAAGCCGGAGGTAATAGGGATCGGCCAAAGACCGAGTCGGGAGAACAAGGGAATGAATTAATAATGAGAATGTTAGAGGAAATGCTACTAGATAGGAAAGAATCGAACAGGAAGTTTGATCAGATGAATGAAACGATGAGTGAAGAGTCAAACAGGAAGTTTAAGTAAATAAGCGAAAAGATAGATAAATCGACTAAAGGATTTACAGATTCTAAAATAGTTTGACAGTGAAAATGGGGGAGGTTGAAACGAGAGTAGAGGAATGAAAGGAATATAGGAGGTATTAAGCAAGAAATAGGACAATTAAAAACCGAAGTTAGGATTTTCTGTAAACAAGGAATTAACGGTAAAGTGACAGAAGTAAGCGATTCATATAGGGATCAATTACGACGGTTTGAGAGAAGTAAGTAAAATTAAACAGAATATTACAGCTTTAATGGGGAATGGATCGAGATTTCTTTCAAATAACGTATCTGTAGAACAACAGAAGAAATTTTATGGGGATAATCGTATAAACCCTCAGATATTTATAAATAGTGTTAGGACTCTAGTTTGGAGTTTATATGATGAGCAGGCCAAGCTAAACGTTGTGAAGGCTTTATTAAAGGATAATGCGGAGGCCTGGTACAATTTAGTTAGACAGGACATAGAATCGTACACAGATTTTGAGGAAAAATTCTTAAAGCATTATTGGAGCGACCATAAACAAGACCAAGTAAGAGAAGACTTGATCACAGAAAAATATAAGGCGGAATTTGCTGGATCTAGGAAGCAGTATGCTATAAGCAAATATAGTGTAGCGAAGCAGTTAAGTCCACCTTTAACAGACAACATATTTTAGATCCAGTGAAATACACGTGCCTTAGGCGCACCACTGTTATCCATAATTCGAAAATTTTTCAACAAAGCGTTGACGAAAAACATCAACTACAAAGGTAAATGAAAAAGAAGAAATACTCAACGAACAACATAGGAACGCATCATATTCACATAAAGGAAGGAGACATACAACACTATTCATTACCAAGGTATGCAGACAATCAAATAAAACAACAATCTGCAATACATCATCCAACAAAAATAACAGTAGATTGTTATACAGAGTGTTTAAAAAAAGACGCGGCAATATTTAAGGGGTCATTTTATGAAAAGAGGTTTCTATAAACATAAGTCCAGAAATGCATTGTTTCCTAGATACAGAGTGTTAAAATATTTCTTTTAAATAAGTTTGGTAAAATCTTTCAAATACCCTTTCACCAATTTTTTGAAATTTGACAGCGTTTTTGTAGTTATAAAGGGGCTAATTTGGCCCTAACAAGATTAAAATTATTAAGTCCAGTGACGTCAAGTGGAACACCTTAACCAAAGTTATTGATAAAAATGTACGCCACTGACAATAACTTAATTTTGAAATTTTCTTGAAGATAGAGCTTTTAAAATTACAACTTTTTGTCTAGTGAGTGCTCGTCGCATCTTGCTTCTTTTACGAGATTAAAAATAAAAACCAATAGACTGCTTGTCCATTTATCATACAAAACACGCAATAAATTGGTTTTTATTTTTAATCTCGTAAATGAACAAGATTCAATAAAAATGCAAGAGACAAAAAAGTTGTATTTTTGGTTGTTTTATCCCAAAAAATATCAAAATTGAATTAAAGTCAATGGCGTACATTTTTTCTCAATAATTTTGGTAAAGGTGTCTCCCTTAACTCCACTGGACTTAATAATTTTAATCTAGTTAAAGCCAATTCAGCCCTCTATAACTACAAATAACACTAGAGAATTTCAAAAAAATTGGTGAAAGAATATCTGAATTCCTTTACAAAACCGTTATTTAAAAAAAATTTAACCCTGCTTTTCCGGATTTATGTTTATGAGAACCTTTCTTAATAAAATAACCTGAGAAATAATCCCCTTAAATATTTTCGCGTCTTTTCTAAACACCCTGTATACGCAACAATTAAACGATTTGCAGCAATACAAATAAGCAGTATTAAAGAAACCTTTTAACAGAGTGGAATAAATCCCAATGAATGAAAGAAAGCTATAGTAAAGAAATACGAAACGTACAACAAATAGCATCAAAAAGGATACAATAAATCACCAATAAATAGGATCTACTATAAGGTTAAATACAAACTATACAAAAACGATGAGAAAACAAAAACATGAATCATAAATTCTCAATTTTAAAATACATAGGCAAGGAATCATACAAAATTGTCGCAAACTAAATTAAACTAAACAAAATTACCTACAAAACCAATCACCATACCAAGACAAAATTGCAAACCAGTACCCATTGATAATTAAAATTTAAACACTCGTACATGTCTTTTTTTTTCGTTTATCGAGTACCGCACCATATTTTAACCTAATTTTAATTTAAAACTATTAACAACAAAACTGATTATTGCAAACAATGGAACAGTTTAGAATTAATTGTATTTGACAGCAACACCTTGGATCTTTTTTACAAAAACCGTTTTTGTGTCTTAATAATGTTATTTTAAAAAATTAATAATAAGTGTTTTACATTGTTGAAATTATAATTTTTTTTCTATACGTTGATGTAAAAATCCAATATGGCGGCCATAACAAAAAAAAAGTTCACTATCGCGACAAAAAAAGTAATAGATCTAGAACATTTTGTAAATCGTCATTAAATGCAAAATTATGTCTTATGTTACCGTACCAAATTTCATCCTTCTAACTATAATAACAACGAAGTTATTAAAAAAAGTTGAAAATCGCAAAATTTGTATTTTAGCCAATATCTAGCAATCTATGGATAACATTTGTAGTTCAAGATCAGCTATAAAATACCCTCATAAGTAGGTAACTTTTGTCTAATTTAACCACCACTGTAGCTCTTATAGTTTAGGATATTCCTATGGTGTGCAATTAAAATGTGGACACTCTGTATACATTAGAACATAACCGTAAGTGCTTGTATAGTAATCAATTAAAAGTGCGTCCGTCTCAGTTAGATTAGTTATAAATTGTCGTATTAAAAAAGGTTTTAGCATAGTAAATATTGTAATAATTATAATCACTGATATCTGTTTCAGCTTCTGAATATATTAGGGTTCCCTAGAAATAAATGTGAAAAACTAAACCTATATTGGACCGAATAAGTAAGTGACAAAGAGTATAGCAAATATGTGGGTTGGTACAACTTCCTTAAAGTCAAAGAAACAACCCACCAAAGGTCGTTTGGAAATTAGTTACATAAATAGGAAATCTGAGTTTTTAGTGTAGTAGTTTGCACAGGCTGATGATTAAAGTGGTTTCGACAACAACAACAAACTTTTTAATCAAAGTTACGCCGTACGGATTTTCCCAATAGATTGAATCACTCAAATATAATGTGTTAGCTAGAAGAACTTATAAGCCACAGCATAAACTAGTTTATCATGCTTAAACCACTAAGTAGTTTTAACTTCATGAACTTCTTGTTAAACGCATTTTGGTTTGACGAGATTTTTGTATAATGAACTTTGGTCTTTGCAGTAACAAGATAAGTTATTTAGCATGCAGACGACTAGTAATAGAGAAAAACATCATTTGCTTTTAGAAAGTATCAAAATATGCTATTAAATATTGTGGGACGTCTTAGCTATCCTAGAATAACAAGTAGTAATTCTTTATTTAGTTCCTTCTACACATCATTTGCCTACAAACTAATTCATTAATTTCTGAAAACCACAGCACGGACACTGGCAGATAGCTTTAGCTTTGTAATATAAATACCGACTGAATTTACAATTTGAACATTGTTGAGGGCAAATATGTCTTCCAAAAAAATAAACTTCTGTTGAAATAAACCAATTTGTAAATATCTAATTACCTAGAATAATCCCATAATGAAAAATATAAAAAGTATAAGGTTGTAACAATTTTTTTTGACGACTGCAAACCACCTATAACTTATTTGTTAAATACGTCTTTTTGTCTATTCGATTAAACAAGTAAATATCGTCATTCAAATAAATTTTGGCATTGGGATCATATTGTCCAATCATAATACAGAGATTACTCTTTAGTGCTAGTTTGGTTGCTAACAACAGGCGTTGGCTGTTTGAATAAATACTTCAATGTCAAAAGACTTTGAAATATTGTGCGCGGTGTGCTGGCAGTCAGTCTGGCATTGGCACTTGATAAGAATACATCATGGAGATGAATAGTCTTCTAGCCAGTAATTTGCGTGTGGCCTTACGTCTAGATGTTAATTCAAGTGCATCATGCACTTGAATAAGTGTTTTTAATAATGGTAAGCACATAGATTTAGTCCCTTAAACAAACTAAATAATTTTGTTATAGCGCGCTTATCTTCTCCGCTCTTCAATTTTACCATTTAATATGAACGTTTTTCAATTTGATTGTAATATCTTTGATATAATTTGAACGTCCTTCAATTCGACTGTAATATTCTAAATTTAATACGAACGTTCTTCAATTTGACGATAATAATTTTTGATATAATATGAACGTCCTTCAACTTGACCGTAATATTTTAGATTTAATGTAAACATTCTTCAACGAGGCCGTGATACTCCAGATTTAACATGAATGTTCTTCAATTTAATAGCAATT
The DNA here is from genome assembly GCA_036346225.1 of Platerodrilus igneus. Taxonomy (NCBI): domain Eukaryota; kingdom Metazoa; phylum Arthropoda; class Insecta; order Coleoptera; family Lycidae; genus Platerodrilus; species Platerodrilus igneus. The sequence continues at coordinate 5,147,476 of JARFIW010001535.1, forward strand.
CTTTTTTTTTAACCTAAACGTCCTATAATTAACATTTACGATAATCCTTTAATTGCTATGATGTATTTACAAGTAATAAGGTGGATAATTACTTTCAACATAATGGTTTGGTAACGAACGAAATGCCGTAATAGAAGGAAACATAGCATTTCTTGATAACTGTTTGATTGGATTTTGGTTTGTTTCATTTTTGCGTAGAAGAAATACACTTCAAACTTATATAATTGGGTCCAAGAGGCACAGTTGTTTGGCTGCATCACAACATGTGGACAGCGACGTCATTTGTTTTTCGAGGCACAGTATGTAAGCACATCTGGTTTAATACAATGTAACACTGCCACATAAACAAGAACCTGGCTATACAAGGTAAGCGTTCTTTATTATTTTCACATGTTGTCCGCATTTGGCCAACATTGATACAAGGCAACATATGAAAAATAACATTGTAATGACCTATAATTATTATTTTGCTTAACAAACTATAAAAGACTTTTGATGTTTTGTAATTGTCAATATTTAAATCCAGCGTTATAACCGATATTACTACAAACGAACTTAAACACCTTAATTGAGTTCTGATTAAAGTTTTCATTTATGTGTAATTATACTTAAAGCCTATGGAAGTTAAATTATTAGATTTTTGATATTTCCATATAAACTTGTAAGCCTAATAACAGATCTGATATTTTAGGTATTGATTTGAGATAATTTTGTAACAAAAAGAAATGCTTGACATATTTGATATTTTATTCGATTTTATTATTCTACATCTGAGTAGAAGAAATTAAAGTACTATTTTGATATGTTATAACCTTTCGGATAATTTAAACTTAGTTTAAAGAGAATTTCCGATAATTAAAAAGGAGCCCACGGCAAGTTCGGATGGAAGGTGGCTCTATATTGAGGAAATCTCGAAGGTATAGCGGCTAGTCGAACTATATGCTCTGGGTAGAGAATGAGCTGTGGGTCGGGGTGTAATTGCGACCACTAGTAATAAGAATAAGGCGCCACCGTATTTTTTTATACTGGGGAGACCTAATACAAGTCCCTTGTACAAGGCTAATGCGGAAACCTTTCTCCTATAACCGCTATATAATTTTTAAAGACCTCCTAATCTTTGAAGTATCTTACCTTATGGCTCGACTTTGACCTTAGCAATCCTCCATTGCACCTGTGAACAAATTAAACAAAGAAAAGCACTGTTTGTGCATTCAAACTCAAAAATAATTAAATACAATCAGAATCGACTTTCATTCCTCTTAAATAAAAGATAGTCTTTAGTCCGAAAATAAGAATCTATTCTTTTGGTATCCAATAAAGTAATTTTCTACAAAAATATGTCTTCCTTTATAAGTTAATTTAAATTAAAAGAGTTAATTACAATGGTACTGAATATATCCGTACCAATTACTATTTAGTGAGGTTTATATAACAAATTGACAAAGCATAAAATTGCTTATTTATAGAAAGAGTTAATTATGATAGATCTACCTTAATTTCACAGTAGGTAATTACAGATAATTGTTCATAAAATATCAAATGTAGAAATTTAATTTCTAAAGGTTCAAAGTTATAAGAATTTACTTTATCTAATTAGTAGTGACATCTTCTGATGTTTCATTGAGTTAATAAAAGAATTATGTAGGAACAAATTACAGATTCATATCGTATAACAACGAAAAATATAATTGAGGTCTGTCCTTGACCTGTTCAAAGTTAACACAAGTCGGTTAAAGTAAAATTTATCTCGTTTCTACGTCGACAGTTCAAACAACATACGAACATAATTTTTTGTACATACCAGAACTCCAAATTGCACCTAAATACCTGCTTGAAAGCTGACGTATGTATTAACAACGGAATTTTCCATTTTAAACAAATAGTTGTGCTGCATTCTGAAAAACACGTCACTTGGCCTCCATTATCTGCGTTTCAATTTACAGATGTTCCAGGAGTAATTCACACCACAAGAAAGCAAATGTTGTTTGTAATTAACTTGAATAAATTATATATGTGATTCCATATTATACAAGAATAGAATTGTTTTCATCAATTTCGCATGAATACCATTCAGAAAAGTTGTTTATTTATAATTTACGTTGCAATATATTTTAAATTAAATTATTCCCAAAGTTACACTGAAAATTTTAATTAATATTGTTATAGAAACAAATTCACTTACTGTTCCTAACGGTCCTTTAAAAAAACCTCATCGTTCTCCACGACTGGTTTCAACAAAAAAATGGACCATCCAAAACAATTTTTGAAGATGGCTTACACCTGCAATCTTCCATCGTGCATGCTTCCAACAACGAAAATCAATGAAGGACATCGCTCCTAAGAACAACTTTCGACCTGCTTTAACCCCAGCTGTGTTAGAAGTGCGGGCCGAGCTTGTCGCTGCCCGGTAACAGCGTTACCTTGCAGGTTCCTGAGTAGAGGGGCTTTAGGAAGGATACCAAACAAGAGCTTATATATTGTCACCGTAGAATTTAACTTTTAACATGAACTAAATACTAGTTCTTTATTGGACAATAGATGTTATTAAATTAAATGGATTGGATAACATTATAATGTATTATATTATTTAATATTTAATAAAAGGATTGATTATACGGATATATATTAGGTGGAAAATAAAATTGCTACACTGCCTCTTTCTAAGAGAAAAAATTCTGGAATAAATGCGAAGAATTTTTTTTGAATTTATTGTTACATATTCACAACTTATTATTATTAATTTTTACAAACTAAAACAAAAATTACCACTTAAGATACAACATAATTGAAAATGAGTGACGAGTAACTACGCGTACTATACGCCACAAGGGGACAAATTCGGGAAGTCTTAATCGGTAGGGTTTCATTTTTATTTAATACATATTCGGGGTTATTATATCACTCATTTATACTCGAAACTTAAGCAACAAAATATATAATACTGCCGTATTATGATTCTTTAATAAAAATATCAAATTATCATGACAAACATATTTTTACTTTATTAACCTTAATTTACATATTTACAAAAGAAGAAAAGGACTCTCACTATCTTTGAGATCCACTCCAAACATAACTTCAAAACAGCAAACACGTCTTGAAATCACTAACGTTCAACAATCTACCGCATGTATATGCAACCAAAATGTAGAAACACCACACCTCTCTGAAGAGACAAGTAAAACGCCACCACGTCTTACTCCTCAAAAATCTCACTCACGCATGAATGAACAAAATAGAACATTGCTATCTCACGCAATATTCATACTAAACATAGAACATTGTCAGCTTACACAATATTCATACTAAACATAGAACATTGTCAGCTTACACAATATTCATACTAAACATAACTATCATAGTTACTAACAATATTGACCTCCAACCAATATTTAATATGGACTCAAACTACTTGATTCCCAATATAATTATCAAACACTTTAATCACCGTTTCTAATAACTTCAGATGTTCCTCAAAAGATGATGAACACAAAATAATGTCATCTAAATAACAAAAAACATGCGGCTCAAACTTCGGTCCAAAAATTGAATCAACCAAACGCTGTTGCGTCTGAGCAGCATTCTTTAATCCGAATGGCATGGTGACAAACCTATATTGTCCTCTCGAAATAACACTAAACGCTGTTTTATCCTTAGATGTTTCGGAAAGTGGGATTTGCCAAAAACTCTTTCTAAGGTCTAAACTAGAAATGTAATTTGCACCTCTAAGTAAATTTATAATCCTATCGATATTTGGCAATGGGTAGCTATCATGTTTAGTAATATCATTGAGCGCTCTTCCGTCAAAACAAAATCTGTACTCACTGTCTTGTTTTTAACCAACAGTACAGGGATGACCATAGACTCTGACATTCTTCCACTACTCCCAATCTCAGCATCTCATCTAATTCTTTATCTAACATCCTGCTCATAAAGGGGACATGACATATGGTTTTTGCGAAATGGTTTTGCATCACCAGTATCAATATCTAAAACAATTTTATCGGTACGCCCTAGTCTCTCTTCACTGCTAATTTCATTGAAAGATTCTATTGCTATTCGTGCTTTTTCTTGTTGTGTTTCTAACAAATCATCCAAACTAAGTAATTGATTACTACAACTTAAGGGTACTGACGAATGACCAATATACGAAATACTATTGTTATCATAATCTTGAATGTGCCATGTATTGTTTTTGAAATCTGCTATTAAACCAAAGGATTTTGCGAAATCACTACCAAAAATAAATGTGTGAGGAAGAGATGGTACAACCAAAGCGTTAACAATACGATATTGTCTTCCAATTCTAATAGGTAAATCAACTGAACCAATAACTTCCTGAAGAGTACCATCAGCAGTGGAAACTATTCTCTTCTCAGTTTTAAAACCTTCAATTTTAATTCTTCAAGAACAGAAAACGCTAATGAACCAACAACGGTAGTAGTACAACCAGAGTCAAACAAACCTGTGACGTCTCTATCTAACAATTTTACCATAATGTACGGACGATTGTCCTGAGGTTTCCTTAAAAATAACGCGTCAGCTTTTGGCTTGACGTTCCCTTGACAAAATCTTTAACGATGCCTAGCCATTTTGACCAATCATCTATATCAAAAATTTTCCTGCTTACACAACATAACCGTAGCCTTTTGCATAAAAGCATGATGCCGGCCACTCTGCATCTGCCTACCTAACGAACTTGAACACGACGTACAATTTATCGACTTAACTCCACTATATCCGCAGCTATAACAAAATATTTTACGAGGAATCTTACACCTCCAAAAGTATGACCTTCATCCAAACAATTCCAACATGTAAGTTTATTTAATTTATATTTATTTACGGGGACCCTATTAGAAGGATTATTATTATTACTATTACTGTTGCCAAGAGATTGTATTTGAGGGGGAAATGATTGATTATAAAAACTACGACCAGTTCGCGCTGAAAAGTTTTTTACAGGAGCTGACCACTTATTTTCAACTTGAAATTTTGAATTTCCTAATGCTTTCGGAACATATTTTACTGGACTTTGTACTAATTTATGCTTGGATGCATAAGCTTCTTCCAATTTCTTACACAACTTTATTAATGTAGACATACTATCAATTTCCGTTAGAGCTAATTGACAAATAAAATCAGGTAATAGATTCTTTTTTACCATTCTAACTTTTGTACTTTCCGCAGGTGATTGTGGTAACCTACTAAACAAATTCTCCATATGAGCTATATAAATGACTACAGACTCTCCTTTTGTTGATGACGCGACCTAATCTTTTCCCAAATCTCGTCCTCTGAGTGTGATGGTAAGAAATCTTCCTTTAATCGAATAACTAATGAATTCCAGTTTGTTAAAGAATTTCGAACACAACGATACCATTCTAAACCGTTACCTGTAAACAATTCTACAGAAGCATTAAATAAATCTTCTTCAGATACTTTACGCGAGTGTGCCAACTCAGCTACTCTATCTAAAAATTGATGAACCTGTTTTGGATCTCCAGAAAATTTTACTGACCACGAACCAATTGGAATAGGGGGTACTAAATATGAAACAGTATGAATAGGAGTACTGACAACAGCTGGAATGGTTTCTCTCATAGAAAATTCACCATAAGCGTTTACATCTTCATTCTTCTTAAGCTTTTCATGTAGCTCTGCCTCCATGGTAAGAATAGTTGCTAACGATTCATTCTTAAATAAAGTTACTTCATCTGAATTATCTAAAGGATTTTATTCTCCTAACTCGACCATCAAGATGTATCAATCTCGACTGTATCCTCTTAAATGTAGGGTCTGCTAATTCACCTTCAAATTCTAATAAAACATTTCTTACTGACTCTATCGAAGTCTCAATTTCATCTCGTTCATCTGAATAATCTACGACATATGAGGAAGGATCAATTAAACGACCAGGTAATGTTGTTTCTTTGGCTAATAATCGGCCTAACATTTTCCTCTTATCCTGCATCGGTCTGCTGCTAACAACTCCACGAATTCTCAATTCATAATCCAACTCATCTTTATGCAAATAAACTACTTGATACGTCTCAGCCATCATGGGATAGACTAACTAACTAATTACAAATTAAACTCAATTAAACAACAACATCAATAGACTAAACCAATCTGAGGGTAAATGAGTTACGAATCACAAGTGTAAACAACCAAAGTCAATCGAAGCCTATACTTTATGTGTTTATACAATTGGTACAGCAATCGAGGCCTACACGCTGGGCGCTATTTATAACCTTTCGGATAATTTAAACTTAGTTTAAAGAGAATTTCCGATAATTAAAAGGAGCCCACGGCAAGTTCGGATGGAAGGTGGCTCTATGTTGAGGAAATCTCGAAGGTATAGCGGCTAGTCGAACTATATGCTCTGGGTAGAGAATGAGCTGTGGGTCGGGGTGTAATTGCGACCACTAGTAATAAGAATAAGGCGCCACCGTATTTTTTATACTGGGAGACCTAATACAAGTCCCTTGTACAAGGCTAATGCGGAAACCTTTCTCCTATAACCGCTATATAATTTTTAAAGACCTCCTAATCTTTGAAGTATCTTACCTTATGGCTCGACTTTGACCTTAGCAATCCTCCATTGCACCTGTGAACAAATTAAACAAAGAAAAGCACTGTTTGTGCATTCAAACTCAAAAATAATTAAATACAATCAGAATCGACTTTCATTCCTCTTAAATAAAAGATAGTCTTTAGTCCGAAAATAAGAATCTATTCTTTTGGTATCCAATAAAGTAATTTTCTACAAAAATATGTCTTTCTTTATAAGTTAATTTAAATTAAAAGAGTTAATTACAATGGTACTGAATATATCCGTACCAATTACTATTTAGTGAGGTTTATATAACAAATTGACAAAGCATAAAATTGCTTATTTATAGAAAGAGTTAATTATGATAGATCTACCTTAATTTCACAGTAGGTAATTACAGATAATTGTTCATAAAATATCAAATGTAGAAATTTAATTTCTAAAGGTTCAAAGTTATAAGAATTTACTTTATCTAATTAGTAGTGACATCTTCTGATGTTTCATTGAGTTAATAAAAGAATTATGTAGGAACAAATTACAGATTCATATCGTATAACAACGAAAAATATAATTGAGGTCTGTCCTTGACCTGTTCAAAGTTAACACAAGTCGGTTAAAGTAAAATTTATCTCGTTTCTACGTCGACAGTTCAAACAACATACGAACATAATTTTTTGTACATACCAGAACTCCAAATTGCACCTAAATACCTGCTTGAAAGCTGACGTATGTATTAACAACGGAATTTTCCATTTTAAACAAATAGTTGTGCTGCATTCTGAAAAACACGTCACTTGGCCTCCATTATCTGCGTTTCAATTTACAGATGTTCCAGGAGTAATTCACACCACAAGAAAGCAAATGTTGTTTGTAATTAACTTGAATAAATTATATATGTGATTCCATATTATACAAGAATAGAATTGTTTTCATCAATTTCGCATGAATACCATTCAGAAAAGTTGTTTATTTATAATTTACGTTGCAATATATTTTAAATTAAATTATTCCCAAAGTTACACTGAAAATTTTAATTAATATTGTTATAGAAACAAATTCACTTACTGTTCCTAACGGTCCTTTAAAAACCTCATCGTTCTCCACGACTGGTTTCAACAAAAAATGGACCATCCAAAACAATTTTTGAAGATGGCTTACACCTGCAATCTTCCATCGTGCATGCTTCCAACAACGAAAATCAATGAAGGACATCGCTCCTAAGAACAACTTTCGACCTGCTTTAACCCCAGCTGTGTTAGAAGTGCGGGCCGAGCTTGTCGCTGCCCGGTAACAGCGTTACCTTGCGGTTCCTGAGTAGAGGGGGCTTTAGGAAGGATACCAAACAAGAGCTTATATATTGTCACCGTAGAATTTAACTTTTAACATGAACTAAATACTAGTTCTTTATTGGACAATAGATGTTATTAAATTAAGTGGATTGGATAACATTATAATGTATTATATTATTTAATATTTAATAAAAGGATTGATTATACGGATATATATTAGGTGGAAAATAAAATTGCTACAATGTAGATTTTGTACATACAACTTTTTATTATGAAGCAACATTTAATTAAAGAATCATCATTTAATTCATTTAATTAATTGTTTATTTTGAACAAGTGAGTTCAAAAATAGGGTAATTGGATCAAGGAATAAAAGGCATAAATACCTTCAATATAATGATATTTGTAGGTCCCATTTGACGAAGGAGCACTGATAGCACTTTCAAAATTTGATGCCTAATATTTGTGTCTATAAAAGTGTGTGCATAATTGATATTATAGCTTTTCTTATTATGAGGTAGCAAGTGTATACCTCTTGTGTCCTTCCTTGTTAATTTAATTCAATTTTCTTTACAGCTTCTGCGTAAGCAGTAAACACAACATTCCTCTTTAAGAACTCCCAAGTCCCACTTAGGGAAACTTTGTCTTTAAACTTAATGACTTGGTGGCGCCCTCCCCTTATTTTGGTATAAATTGTGTCAGTTAGTAAATAATGTTTTGTAAAAAAAACCACGACCAATCCTCATAAGCTCTACCCGAGGAATAGACCCCTAGCATAGTCGGAAGATAGTTGCGTTCCATCATTTTAAGAAAATCCTTCCGTAAAGTTCAATGGTTTCTTCAGAGAATATTAAAGTACCCACGGGTTGCTTTAATTATTTAATTAACCAAACAAATCAGTAACGACAAAATGTTAGAAGGTGTTGATATAATATCACTACAACTGGTGCAGAATTACAACTAAAACCCAAGTGGTCCTATGTAGATAAAATTATAATTTTTATAGGCCTAAGGATGTATATCACAATTATTAGCAACAGGTAGATAAACACAAAACTCTTGCAATTAAATTAAGATTTTTCTACAGTTGAAGATAATTACTTCACTTGGAAACAATGAGATTTGTTAACACAACATACCTCAAGATTAAAGGCTTGGACATATGTACCTTGTATTAAAAGAGAAAATAAATTAGTTATGGCAAACATTTAAATTTTTTTGCCACGGTATAAAACTACGATGCACATTACTCCTCTCGCTTATGGTTTAGTAAGAAAGAAAAACCGCAGTAGTGGGGATGAGGGTATTATATGTCCTCTTTAAGTCAAAGTACGATGTGTATGTGTATGTGTATGTGTATGTATGTGTATGTTATGTAGTATTGTATGTGTATGTGTATGTTATGTATGTGTATGATGTATGTTATGTATGTATATATGTATGTTATGTGTATGTGTATGTTATGTGTATGTGTATGTGTATGTGTATGTGTATGTGTATGTTATTAGTATATGTATGTATATGTATATGTATGTTATATATGTATGTGTATATTATATGTATATATGTATGTATGTATTGTATGTGTATGTGTGATGTGTATGTGTTATATGTATGTATATATATGTATGTGTATGTTATGTATATGTATTAGTGTATGTATGTGTATGTATATTATGATATGTGTATGTTATGTATATGATATATATATATGTATATTATATATATATATATTATATGTATATATATATATATATATATATGTATATATATATGTATATGTATATATATATATATATGTATGTTATGATATATGTATTATATGTATATATGTATTGTATGTGTATGTGTATGTATGTGTATGTGTATGTTATGTGTATGTGTATGTGTATGTTATGTGTATGTATGTATGTGTATGTATTTATGTGTATGTATTGTATGTGTATGTGTATGTATATGTATGTGTATGTGTATGTGTATGTGTATGTGTATGTGTATGTGTATGTGTATGTGTATGTGTATTGTGTATGTATATATTGTGTACCGAGAGTGTGCTGTGTGTATAAGTCCAATGTGCGTGCATGCGTGTGTGAATGAATACCTCTAACAAATTTCTGGTCTATATATAAAAATTATCTCTAATACGTCACCGTTCGAAAACCTTCATGGTTGATTTGGAACATAATGCACTCAGATGATGTAATTTTTCTGTGAATACCACGGCTTTGATGATTTAGTTAGGGTCAGACCATCTTGACCAATATGATTTATGAGCATCGGAAAGCGTTGTCGACCCTTGTCTAATGCATGGAGTTCATGTGCTGTTTCCTTCTTTCTTATTGTGACACGGAAAACTATAAATAGTTCTTGTCTATCTTTTATGACATTTTTAATCGTCGCGCTCTTAGAATCGGGCATTCACTTATCAAATGACTATTAAAAACATTTCTAGTAAAGGTGACGTATTTTCCTTATTCATCACAAAAGTTCTAGATTGATATTTAAAACTCACACGGTGTTATTTTGAACAATAAATATTTTATTTTTGATTTTTTGCACATAACTAAAGTACGCGTTTGCTTTCTTTATGGTTGATTTGAATACTAATAAAATACAGATTTTTAGTATAATTATATAATTAATTAAAGCTTCAATTACTTTCTTAACGGTTTCGCAAGTGCAAAAAGGTTTGCATTTTAATAATTGTGATAATAGTGTTTGTTGTGCGGTAACTAAAACGTATTCTAACGCATATTTAATCACCGAAAATTTATCTAGTATTTTCCTTAATGGGGGCTTCGATGATAAATGCAAGAGCATTGTATTTTATCTTTTAGTAATGAAAACTTGTTTTTACGGCATAGTTCAATGATTGAAATACTAGGTTTGAAGCTTTATATTCGTTTTATTATCTTTTTTTCACGTTCTGTAGGGGATTTTTAATTACATGAGTAATAAGGGCTCTCTTTTATTTTTTATAATCACGCCAATGAAATGAATGGCTTTGCATTTTAATGGCAATGAAATACGGTTGTATTATATAAGCTAGCGATATTAAATATTGGCGTCGCCGAGGATCAATGTAGTAAGCGTAAGACTACGGATCCCAAGGTCCCGGGTTCAAATTCCGACACGGTCGACTGCTTGAAAAATGGCAGGTGAGTATTTTTCACAAAAATTACGCCCTCGTTCGGATGAGAGGTTAAATGGAGGTCCCGTGTGCGAGTGTTGTCACGCACGTTAAAGATCCATACCTTGCCTGAAAAGGCAAGGGTTTGGCAAAATTCTAAATTTCTAGGCAACAAAAAACTCGCCTCCTGGCCAATGTAGTACCTACTGGTGGAGCATTGGAAAAGTATATGAACGATATTAAATATTTGGAAATTTTACATTTTTGCGTTTTCTTTTCTTTAGGTGGGTTTTGTTTAAAGAATTTGGTTTTCCATGACCTCTTGCGACCCCTTATCATATATATATATATATATATATATATATATATATATATATATATATTGCTATGCTACTCTCTCTCTCTCTAAATTATCGTGCCCCCACTTTGAGCGACCATTATTTATTATTTATTTATTTATTTATTATTTATGCCCCAACTTGGGTAGCCATATTTATTTGCTATGAATACCTCTCTAAATTATCGTGCCCCTACTTTGGGCTGTATATTATTTATTTGCTATGCTATTAGCGGATTATCAAGCCTCTACGTTGAGCTGCATTATTTATTTTGCTATGAATTCTAAATTATTGGACCACCATTTTAATATTCACGATTAAGTGTAATTATCTCCTACTCCAGCTGTTTCTTAATATTACTATCAACTGGACTTTATCTTTAAACAACTCTATCTACCAATGGCAAAATTCGATACGTTACCGCCTTGCGTGTTATCGCTTTCCTATTCAACTTGTGGCTCCGCCTTTGTACTATTTTAAATCTTATGACCTCAGCTAGCATTTATTTGCAATTATAAAATTCAGTAAATTTAGATTCTATATAATGAAACCAATATGTTATGTACAGCTTTTGAAATTATTTGTAATACATTTCTTATAAATTTCATTTATTAACAACCATTTAGTGTGTACTCAAAAACCCAAAGTCACCAAAGACAATTTATTATCTTTACCAAGAAAGTGTAGAATATTCTAAACCTGTTTTCTTATTACTCATTCAATGCGTATGCAACCTCATTTGTTGACTTCTTCACAAGCATATCATATTTAGCAAATTCAATATTGAAAAATAAAATAAAAATTCATATGGAAAAACAAATGTCTTATAACTAAAAATCTGACCTGGTTTTATCTTTTTCACATCGACGCTTCCAATAAAAATGATTTTCCCCAATTCTGGATTCCATTCAAATTATTACACTATGGACCAACATTAAATTATATACCCCAATTTATTTCAATTCTTCAAACTTAGCATTCTTGCCCCAGACTTAAAATTGTAGTTTGTTTCATCCCTGTACTTCTAGATTGTATTATTCTTCTTTTCCCTTTGATATTTAAATTGCATTACTGTATTTTTTTCTTAACATCAGAATCCTAGTCTATTTCCCTCAGACCTCGAAACCCTATTGTTTTTATGTCTTAGTTTACAATAAATTCATTAAAAACGTACTTACGTTTAAACGGTAATTGTAATCTTCATATTTGCACTCATTTTATTTTTCACTTTTATACTTGTTGCGTATTACTTTATTTAATGGCAATGCACTTCGGCCTTCATTGAGTTCAAAACTGACTTTCTTATCAAGGTGCTTGCTAATATAACCTCGAATTCACACTCCATCCGTGGGTTTGGTCTAGAACTCGTCGCTTGTCTCTGACCAATCAAATAATTTTATTTGGATCAGTTTCTGATGCAATGCTCCACGCTTTCCCATAATCACCACCTGCCCGCAGCTGTGTTTTATTATCAGCATGCTGTATTTTGATAGATTACTTGCTTTTCTATAAACAACTGATGCAACCCGACTTTAAATTTCCATGTTTACATGCGATTCACGCAATTTTTAATCATTTCTCTTATCAAAATGTTTAGATCTTTGTACGCATTTATATTAACTACCTGAAACTTTAATTCTATACCTGTATTAATTTAATCGTCTGGAACTCTTCTTCTTAATGCGTGTCTAATTACACTTTATCATTCATTTCCCAATATACGCGTGCCTCCACTGAAAAATATCCTTATTTGTTTTACCTAACTTAACTAAACTTTATCTACAGGGTATTTAATATTTACTATCTACTTAATACATGTACTTCTCATTCCTACGCCAACTATGCGTCTTCCTATGTTTACCTGCGTCGCCTAAAAACTATTTCTACTTTATATACAGGATGTTGACTACTTACTATCTACAAACTATGTCTATTTCTTAATTATTTCCTTAAATAAGTGTGGTTTTCTGCTGCCTATTCTAATTACTCCTTCCCGAACGACTTTTACTACAACGTGCACCCTTGAGCAACCCCTTATCACAGCAATATATATTACTCAAATTTAGACCAGGGTAGAAAATTAATTAACGACAGCAAATAATTTTAATCACCGTGTATAAGGAAGCTTTGGGTACTAATACGCGTCATTTATAGGCATATTGGATAAACTCGTCATTTACTTCTAAACATAGGGTTTATATTGTTTAGATAATGATAAACACCGTGTATCAGGAAGCTTTGGAAAATAGTACGCTTAATTAAAGGCCTACTGTGTAGATTTAAATCATTCAATTAGAATGTAGGGTTTGTATATAATCATAATCAACGTGTAGAAGAAAGTAATGTAGAATTTCATTAGATAATTAAAACCGTGGAGCATAAAAAATTATTCGTTTCGTTAAAAATAAGGGGTTAAATTATTCACTGGACGCTTTCTATAAAAAGAAGCAGAGTTAAAATGTTGAATTTAGTCTTTCCATGTACTAAAACTATTGAGAAATTATAAAAGACGTGGGGAAGTCATGTAGGAACCTTCGGCGTATTGGAACTCAGAACACCTGCAAAGATAACGATGTATATGATAGTCCATAAGCTTCAAGCTATATGAGTGCAAGTAAGAAAGCGAATTTGTGGTACAAAGACAAGCGAAAGGGAATGCATTGGTAGTTAAATGAGGGGAAATATGTAAAACAAGAGCACAGGTTTTAGGTAGAGCGAACAGACTAGATTTGCGATTAAGGTTGAAATAAGATGCAAACATGAGAGGTGGAAGCATAACAATTTCTATGTTAAATTAATTAGTTGAACTCGGACGTGTTGCGAGGCGTGCGGAAATTTCTTAGATTTCAACTTGGACGAGTGCAAATTTCAGAAGAATCATTGTGCCGAGCCATCGGAAGGTAAAATAGAATGCGAATTTCTGAAAATCGTCCGTCGCGGGACAAATTCGACTTGCAAGCGAGCCATTATATAAACCCGTGCTGATAGGAGTTTAGCTCTCTTTTATATTTTTATATTTGCGGGTATTACTGTACCAATTATCCAAATTAGTAACGATAAATAAATAAATAGAAGTATGCAGTTTTAGTATAGCGTGAAAGAATTATGAATTTCATTGCTATTTTTCGGGAGTGTTAGTAATCAAATGTTATTCGTAAACGCGATTGGACCCACAAAACAAGATTTCGATATACCTAGATGAGTTCCTGAGAAACCCTGAAACCTTTTAGACGAATGGTGGTGTAGAAAATTTTAAAGGCGGCCAGAAATCCGAAGACGTAAACATAAACCAGCTGGAATGGTGGGATTAGCAAGGACGATGTACATTGAGCCACGAGTGCAGTAACCTTCAGGTAACTTATGCATTGTTGTTCGATCTTAGATGTTTTGGTGTGTGTTGAATATCTTTATAATTTGTTTGATAAAATGGACAGTAGGAAATTTGTATAAACAACAAATTTTGAATTTTAAGGTAGAATTTTCTTGTATAAGTAGAAAGGAGTATTTATCAGGTTTATGTTGTTGATTATGATGAAAATTTGGGTCTGTCTTTGAGTTCAATTAGACTAACCTATTAAATTAACGTAAAGGGGTGGGAGATGCTCCCTTTTATTCAAACTCAGGTCTGCAAATATAGTTTACTTAATTAGTATGCATCCTACAAGGACTCTAATTCTGGATGCAAATTAAAATGATGATAAAATTTGAACTTGAAATTTTATTATGCTGAAATTTATGCTAAAATTTAATTTTGAAAATTTAATGTATTGTGAATATTGGTGTAAATAGAGTTAACGTTGATGTTTGTGGTAGGAATGTGCTTTTTTTTTTATGAATGAGGATGAAAGTTTTATCTAGGTGAGCAGCCGAGGCGGAAGGAGTCAAGAGGCGATATTCAGGTAAGAAATCGATTATCAGAGGAGATTTCACCGTAGTAACGAGAATCACAGCAAATCTTGGCGACCCGAACGTGAGAGCTCGAATTTCAGATAGTGTATAACTGTTTCAGGAAACTGACGACCCTGAAATTAAGAGCTGAGTGTGAATATTTTTTGTAGGTGTGTGAAAGAAGTGTGTAGGCGTGTGTGGGGGTGAAAAGTGTGACGTATGCATAGAAAAGAGTGGCTTCGAAGTAAAGAGGTGGAAATAGGAAGCAGTGATAGTGCTTTATTTAAGACGACAGACGCAGAAATGGAGGAAGAAGCAGGAGGTAGTAGGGATCAGTCTAAGACGGAGTCAGGAGAAACAGGAAATGAGTTAATGATGAGAATGTTAGAGGAAATGCGATCAGCTAGAAAAGAATCGAATAGAGCTAGGGAAGAATCGAATAGAGCGAGGGAGGGGTCCAACCGAAAATTAGAACAGCTAAGCGGGAAAATTGAGCAATCTACTAAAGAATTTACAGAGTTTAAAAATAGTCTTACTGTGAAAATGGGGGAAGTAGAAAGTAGGGTTGATAGAAATGAGAGGAAATGGGACATTTAAGGTCCGAAGTACGTATTTTTGTGAAGAAGAGATAAATATAAAAATGACTGAAGTAACGGACTCATGTAGGGATCAGTTAGGCAGGGTAGAACGCGAAGTTGGCAGTATTAAATACAACATGTCAAGTTTAACGAAGGATGGTCCCAGATTGTATACAGGTGGCATATCATTGGACCAACATATGAAATTTTATGGCGATAACAGGGTAAATCCACAAATTTTTATTAATAGCGTAAGAAATCTAGTGGGAAATTTATTCGACGAACAGACTAAACTAACTACGATAAAGGCTTTATTGAAAGACAATGCGGAAGCATGGTATAATTTAGTAGGACAGGACATAGAGACATATCAGGACTTTGAAAACAAATTTTTACAGCATTACTGGAGTGATCACAAACAGGATCAGATTAGAGACGACTTGATTACAGGAAAAATTAAGGAAGAGTTTGCAGGTTCTAGGGAACAATATGCCATCCGCAAATACAGTGTGGCCAAACAACTTAATCCACCATTGACGGACAGACAAATAATCAAATACTTATCACGACATTTTGAACTCGAAATCAGACAACACGTGGCCTTACAAAACATTACAGAACGTGACACATTTTTGGAATATTTACAGAGATATGACGATGTATGTGTAGGACGGACAAGAGAAGTACGTGAACGCAACATCAACACGGTTAGGTTTGACAACAGGACACAGAATTTTCCGAGACGGCCTGACTACAATAGGAATTTTCGACCGAATTGGGAACGACGAGGACAGGAATACAGAAGCAATAGTGCGACTAGGGGACCGACGCCAAGACCTAGTTACACGAGACAGAACAGGTTACCGGAAGTAGACAGGAGAGTGACGAGCACGCCGAATAGAGACAGGGACACGGATATTAATACGAGGAGGACGTACGCACAGGTTGTAGAAGGACAACCAGGACCAAGCACGGAAAACAGGACGAGACAGGATTTTTACAACGCGACAGACCACTAGATTTCTGTGTAAATGTGTATGCACATCCACGTGAATTTTTCAAAATTGAGGAGGAAATAGAGCCAGAAACTGTGGAAAAATTGTGTTTGCCAATTATTAATATAGGAATTTTTGAGAATAATGTAGAAGTATTACTTGATACAGGGCAGAGGCGAGTTTAATATCGGAAGAATTCGTCAGCAAAATTAGGGATAAGGTTTGTGATAGAATTATGCCTATAAAGCCTAGCCATTTAGTAGCTCCAAATAAAAAGAAGTTTGCTGTAGTAAATAGTGTTGTGGTGCTTAGGATAAATATAGAAGGTTTAAGCTGTGAACAGGAGTTTGTAATTGTACCTGGACTGAAGTTTCAGAGAATTTT
The DNA here is from genome assembly GCA_036346225.1 of Platerodrilus igneus. NCBI lineage: Eukaryota > Metazoa > Arthropoda > Insecta > Coleoptera > Lycidae > Platerodrilus > Platerodrilus igneus. Next base: position 5,164,634 of record JARFIW010001535.1, read on the forward strand.
AGGTGTTGACTGTATGATGCAGTTAGGGGTTTTGATAGATATGGAAAGGAAGGTAGTAAGGATTAAGGATAGGGTAGTGCCATGGAAGGGCAGTTATGAAGTCACAGAGGATGACACGGGGTTGAGTATTGATGTAGTAGAGGTAGAGGATGATGGAGTTAAACAGATCGACACAATAAAATGTCCAGAGGATAGGATAGTAGGGGTTCAAGCTTTATTACAAAAACATGCAAAATTAGTGGGGATAGAAGCAAGCACAGCGTTAGGCTATGAGCACGTGTTGGAAGTGGATAATTCAGAACCGTTCAACGCCAAGGTTTATGCTATTCCAGCAGCATATCGGGAGCAGGTGAAGGCAGAATTAGATAAAATGTTGGAAGATGGCATAATAGAGGTCTCAAACACTCATTTCATAAATTCGTTGGTGGTGGTTAAGAAAAAGGATGATAGTATTCGTTTATGTTTAGATGCACGAAAAATTAACCAACGGACCAAACCGCAATTCCATTGTCCACCATCCATGGACACACTTTTGACGAGGTTAAGTGGCAAGTTTGTTTTTAGTAAATTAGATTTAAGGAATTCATTTGGCTGATTCCATTACACAAGGATTCTAGAAGGTACACAGGATTTTCCGTAGAGGAAAAAATCTATATTTTTAAGGTAGTACCGTATGGTTTGTCAACGTCAAGTGCAGCATTAATTAAGGCAATGCAAGCAATTTTAGGAGCATATGAGCAGTTCTGCATACACTATGTGGATGATATATTAATTTTTAGTGATACTGAGGAACAACATTACTCTCATTTAGAACGAATATTATTAGAGCTTAAATTAGCAGGGTTGAGGCTGAATATAGAAAAATGTGAATTTTTTTCAAACACTGTTAAATTTCTGGGGTATGTGGTGAACATTCAAGGTATGTGTACCGATAAAGAAAGATTGTCCGAACTTTTGACATATCCGAGACCTAATAACATTAGGAAATTAAGAGCTTTTTTGGGGGTCCTTAACCTTTATAAGAAGTTTGTACCGGGATTTGCTGAAAAAGCGATTCCATTGTTTAAACTTCTGAAGAAGGGAGTAAGATGGAGTTGGACGGAGAGTCAAGAGGCAGCATATTTAACGCTGTTGGAACAATTTCATGATCAACTAATTTTGAGGCATCCAAGATTTGATGTAGGTTTTGTACTGAGGACGGATGCATCGGATAGTGCTTTAGCAGCAGAGTTGTACCAAGTCAAGAGGGGGAAGAGGTGCCCATATCTTTTGTTTCACGCACACTGAAGCCGCATGAAGTAAATTACATAATTAGTGAAAAGGAGATGGTTGCAGTGGTTTTGGGGTTACAAAGTTAAAATTTTTTTTTTGATCGGAAGACATTTTGTAATCGAAACGGATCATTCGGCGTTGTGTGCGTTGATGAATACAAGATTTTCTAATAATCGAGTATATCGATGGGGGTTGTTACTACAGGAGTTTGACTTTGAGATTAAATATATTAAGGGAGAAAACAATTTTATAGCAGACGCGTTTAGTAGAAACAGAGACAAGGGTAACAAAAGACCGTGTGACATCATGATTGCTATGAACAGTCTACTATAAAACGATTCAGTATATGGAGAAGAGGAGATCTTGAGGAACCAGAGGCAGAGTGAAGAGCTGCAGACTATTAGAACGAAGTTAGAAAACAAACCGGGATTCAAGAATTTCCATATGATGAATGGATTTTTGTGTAAAAAAATTCTAGACTTGGAAGTATATGTAGCAGATAGGGTACAAGCAAAATTAATTATCAAAGATCTGCATTTAAGATATGGTCACATAGGGATCCGAAAGACTTGGTTAATATTTAGGGAAACGTTTTTTTCAACTAAAGACTTAGGGTTGGTAAAGTCAGTCATCAACACTTGTCACTTATGTACTTTAGGAAAGTCCAAAAATAGTACGAGTCAAGATGTGGTACAAAGTATACACGTACAAAATCCCCTGGACTTAGTGGCAATTGATTATTTGAGTAATCTAGTCCGAAGTACAAAGGGGCACACACATGTGCTGATTGTAACTGATGTGTTTTCGAAATTTGCAAAATTATATCCCACTCGGGATTGTAACACAGTTGGAACAAACAAAAAATTGGAACAATTTTGTAGGGAAGTAGGAACTTTTAAACGAGTATTAGCAGACAATGCTACATATTTTAATAATCAACGGTTTAGGGATTATTGGGAGAGGCAAAACGTCAAAGTGGTGTTTTGCAGCATAAGGCATCCTCAAGCTAATTCAGCTGAGCGATATATTCAAGAGACGGTTAAATTCTTGCGTTTGGCTTCACATAGGAATCATCGTTTATGGGAGGACAATTTGTCCAAGGTTGAATCTTTTATCAATGAAACCCCTAGTACCGTGACAGAAACCAGTCCCATCATGCTGATCAAGCAACAGTATCCCGAAAGACCATGGCAAATTGTGCCTAGGGACGATGAATTTCAACAACTTTTGGTAGATGTGAGGGAGAGGTTAAGGAAGAGAGCTGAAAAATATACAAGGAAGATAAACGCGAGAATAAGAAAGAGGGTAAAATTTAAAGTGGGAGACCAGGTAATAGTAAAAAGCTTGAGAGTAGGGAAAAGAGACAAAATGACATGTACTAAACTACACTTGCCCTATGAGGGACCTTTTTGAGATAGGTGAAGTAGTAGGGCAGTGCACGTATTTGTTAAGGGAAGTAGGGACGGGAAATGAGAAGGGACGGTTTCACGTCAACCTACTATTCCCTTATACAGGAGAACCAGCACCACAATAGAAATAGGTGTATATAGAAGAGTAGAAGTAAGTGTTTATAGAAAATAAAGCTAGGTATAGGATAAATATGGGAGATAGTTAGATATAGGTATATAGGATGAGAATGAAAATTAAATGTAGGAAGAAAATAAAATAGGTTAAAGGTAGATATTTCGTATAAGATTAGTGGAGAGTTAGGAATAGAATAAGAATGGGATAGGTATATAGGATTAGTTAGGTGTTAGTAAGTATAGTGAAGATTGGTTAGAAGTTAGGAATAAGATAGGCATATAGGATGTATATAGGATTAGATGGATAAGTAGGATGAAGTTAGGGATAATTTCAGTTTATAAAATTAGGTGAGAGTTAGGAATAGGATAGGGATATAGAATAGGTGTAAATATTTTTAGGATTGGATATAAGTTAGGTAAGTTAGAAAGATAAGTGTATAGTGAGATAGACAATTTTTTTTGTATTTTTTTTGCAGTCTAGATGTTTCACATTTGAATTCAAAAAAGTGGGATAATTTGTATTCAAATAGGGGGAAAATACTCAAATTTAGACCAGGGTAGAAAATTAATTAACGACAGCAAATAATTTTAATCACCGTGTATAAGGAAGCTTTGGGTACTAATACGCGTCATTTAAAGGCATATTGGATAAACTCGTCATTTACTTCTAAACATAGGGTTTATATTGTTTAGATAATGATAAACACCGTGTATAAGGAAGCTTTGGAAAATAGTACGCTTAATTAAAGGCCTACTGTGTAGATTTAAATCATTCAATTAGAATGTAGGGTTTGCATATAATCATAATCAACGTGTAGAAGGAAGTAATGTAGAATTTCATTAGATTATTAAAACCGTGGAGCTTAAAAATTTATTCGTTTCTTTAAAAATAAGGGGTTAAATTATTCACTAGACGCTTTCTATAAAAAGAAGCAGAATTAAAATGTTCAATTTGTATTTAATTTAATCTTTCCAAGTACTAAAACTATTGAGAAATTATAAAAGACGTGGGGAAGTCATGTAGGAACCTTCGGCGTATTGGAACTCAGAACACCTGCAAAGATAACGATGTATATGATAGTCCATAAGCTTCAAGCTATATGAGTGCAAGTAAGAAAGCGAATTTGTGGTACAAAGACAAGCGAAAGGGAATGCATTGGTAGTTAAATGAGGGGAAATATGTAAAACAAGAGCACAGGTTTTAGGTAGAGCGAACAGACTAGATTGGCGATTAAGGTTGAAATAAGATGCAAACATGAGAGGTGGAAGCATAACAATTTCTATGTTAAATTAATTAGTTGAACTCGGACGTGTTGCGAGGCGTGCGGAAATTTCTTAGATTTCAACTTGGACGAGTGCAAATTTCAGAAGAATCATTGTGCCGAGCCATCGGAAGGTAAAATAGAATGCGAATTTCTGAAAATCGTCCGTCGCGGGACAAATTCGACTTGCAATTGAGCCATTATATAAACCCGTGCTGATAGGAGTTTAGCTCTCTTTTATATTTTTGATTTTATTCGATACTTCAAGCAGTTTTGCGCTTTATTACGTGCTACGATAAAAGTTATTATGCATTAGTGCACTTAGAGAAGATAAATAAAGGTAATAAAGTCTAGTTATATTTGCGGGTGTTACTGTACCAATTATCCAAATTAGTAATGATAAATAAATAAATAGAAGTATGCAGTTTTAGTATACCGTGAAAGAATTATGAATTTCACTGCTATTTTTCGGGAGTGTTAGTAATCAAATGTTATTCGTAAACGCGATTGGATCCACAAAACAAGATTTCGATATACCTAGATGAGTTCCTGAGAAACCCTGAAACCTTTTAGACGAATGGTGGTGTAGAAAAATTTTAAAGGCGGCCAGAAATCCGAAGACGTAAACATAAACCAGCTGGAATGGTGGGATTAGCAAGGACGATGTACATTGGAGCCACGAGTGCAGTAACCTTCAGGTAACTTATGCATTGTTGTTCGATCTTAGATGTTTTGGTGTGTGTTGAATATCTTTATAATTTGTTTGATAAAAATGGACAGTAGGAAATTTGTATAAACAACAAATTTTGAATTTTAAGGTAGAATTTTCTTGTATAAGTAGAAAGGAGTATTTATCAGGTTTATGTTTTTGATTATGATGAAAATTTGGGTCTGTCTTTGAGCTCAATTAGACTAACCTATTAAATTAACGTAAAGGGGTGGGAGATGCTCCCTTTTATTCAGACTCAGGTCTGCAAATATTGTTTACTTAATTAATATGCATCCCACAAAGACTCTAATTCTGGATGCAAATTAAAGTGATGATAAAATTTGAACTTGAAATTTTATGATGCTGAAATTTATGCTAAAATTTAATTTTGAAAATTTAATGTATTGTGAATATTGGTGTAAATAGAGTTAACGTTGATGTTTGTGGTAGGAATGTGCTTTTTTTTTTATGAATGAGGATGAAAGTTTTATCTAGGTGAGCAGCCGAGGCGGAAGGAGTCAAGAGGCGATATTCAGGAAAGAAATCGATTATCAGAGGAGATTTCACCGTAGTAACGAGAATCACATATGTATATGTATATGTATATATATATATATATATATATATATATATATATAGCGTGGAAGCTAGATACCTATTATCAGCGCCGGCTGAAAATTGAAGGCAACAAGGTCTACAAGAATTATAACCAAACTAAGGGGCTGAATTAACTATCAGGTAAAGAAAATTTTTCTATATTTAAGGACAGTGCTCAATGTTTATGTACAAATTTGTTTACTTACACTTCAGAAACGTACTCGTAATAGAAGATATTATTAGAAAGTAGAAATAAGTTGACTATATAAGTTGTTAGTCCTGATTTCTACATATTTAGGTAGAGAGAATATTGGCTTATTCTTTCCCTCGTTTTCAACCTTTCTGTAATTTTTGTTTGATAAGGTCAGAGGTTTGCACGGTGAACCTCGCCATTTGATCCATCACTAATAAGTGGTGATGTTAAAAAATTAGTGATAGGATAATCAGTAGGGTGTAAGAGATTTTAGCCCTGACTGGTTCGGTTTTGTATCCAATTTTTGTAAGTGACCTATTGGTTGGTTACTTTAGTTTTGATTATCATCTTGTGATGATAATATTTTGTATCCGATTTTTGTAAGTGACCTATTGGGTAGTTACTTTAGATTTGATTATCACTTTGTGATGATAATATTTTGTATTCGATTTTTGTAAGTAACCTGTTGGTTAATTATTGTAGTTTTGATTATCACTTTGTGATGATAATATTTTGTATTCGATTTTTGTAAGTAACCTGTTGGTTAATTATTGTAGTTTTGATTATCACTTTGAGAGGATAATATTTTGAATTGTGATGCTGTTGTGATATGGTAGCGTCCCCTTTTTGGTTGATAGAATTGCTTGAGCTCCAGGAAGTGAAGTTGTTATTTTTGGGAAATTTAGATAATTTGTGTTGTGTTTAGTTATAGTTAGTAGATACTGGCTTTGGTAGGAGTGAGAAAGTTCTTGCTCTAGTAAAAGGGTTCCTTTAAATTTAAGCTTGGATTAATTTTTTTGTCCCGTGGAGTGTTTGATTTTTCAATTTAGCTTCTCTGGATTTTGACTTATATCGGTTGTGATTCCCCGATTTTGTCTCCCTATGGACGTTTGGTACACGTAGTTACCGACACACTCAAATTTGTATATATTTGTCCCTCTTGTTTTCACAATTTTCGTAGTTGTTTTGGATGTTGAATATATTAGTAACCCTAATTCATAAAGTATGATGTTTAGTAGATATTTGTAATGTCAGTTAGAAGTTTATTAAAGGCTAGTATAAAGAAAAAAAAATCTTTTGTTTTTTTTGCTTATAATTCTTGGATTGTATAAGATTTTTTTTCTTTTAGGAAAGGGGTAGTGTAACATTTTATTTTTCAAGTCCTAATTTAGTTGCATTGAATCACACGCTAAGCATGTATTGTTCCTCAGAGATCTAATTATAATAAGATATCTGTGTCGCATAAAGCTATTCCCAAGTACATATCTGTTTGATTGTTTCGTGTTCCCCCTCCGACAGCGCGACCGCTTAGCTCTGGTTACGATGAATAGTCGGCCACGAGCATCACCTTTGTTAACATGTATTTTTGGCTAGAGGGCGGCAACCTTTGGATCAATTATAAAGTGTGAGATATCTTCTAATAACGGTTGGTAAAGTATATATTATACGAATTAATGTAATTTGAAGTAATTTATTTAGCGCAACAATTTAGAGTACAACAACTTAGAGTATGACAACTTAGAATTCGACAACTTAGAATACGACAACTAAAAATGCGACACGTAGGACAGCGACCTTTAGATGCGACAATGTAAGATGCAACCTTTGGAATGCGTAAGCAACTTTTAGAACACGACAACGATGAAATGTAATTCAACAAGAACAGTCAATTTAAACTTTGCCTGAAAAGAAATTTGCCTGAACGGAGATCCTGTCTCAGTTTGTTGTAAAGCAACTAATGCAGTTTTTGGTTCGTAGATAGCTATAAGATCTTTTTTTGCATGTGTTTCAAAGTTTAGAACACGTTAACTTGCTTTTATGTTTAGTACACGTAAATTGTAAAAATTTCAATTAATTGTTGAGCTGGTTTTACAAGCTGTGAAATGAAATTTTGTTGATTTAGCTTTCTGAAGTAACGTGCTTGTTCCATATGAACCGTCAGTAAGTTCAACATGTGTTTTCGACATCATATTTTTCTACTTTGTACAGTAGACAGATGTTGTCTTGAAAGCAAATGCTTTGAGCAGCTGTAATACAATTAAAATAAACATGCCTATTTTTGTGATCAGCTTTATCTATACTTTGATTTTTAAACGTAAAATTGAAAGCTCAAATTCTGATTATGTTAGGTACTAGTAATTTGTTATCTACCTGAAAAGATCTGCCCAGGTTAGAATTTAATTCACTGTATTATGCTTGCCAATTATTATTACCTTAAGTTGTATAACAAGTTCATGTTTTGAGTAAATTAGCTTAATTAATGAAAGAAAAAAGGAAAGTTAAAACTTTAATTTTGATGTAGTTGATTATGAAATTTTTTTGTTACAAGTTCCAATATTTTAAAAGAGTTTTTTTTAGTAAACATTTAGTTCAAAATCTAAGGCTTTTATTTTGGTCAAGTACGATCAAATTTAATTATAAATTTTTCCGAGTAATAATTTGATGCCAATATTATATTGGAAATACTTTTTTATTATTTCTTTATATACGTTTATAGGACACAAGTGGTGTTCTATTTTTTTTATTTATTTAACCATTGTAATTTCTTACAAGAGCTGCGTCTTATTTTATTAATACAGGTTTCTGTTAACGAAGGCGATCATTTGTTCTTTGGGTTTCCACGTCCGCCCTTGGAACTGTGCTTTGCAATTATCGTCATTATCTCAGGATATGGTGGCGCCTATTTGATAACTTTGGTTTGCAAACAGAATTCGATTTACCCCCCACTTCTCATTGCTCTAACCAGGAATAGACCCCTAGTTACGTCGGAAGATATTTGTTCACTGGCGCCCATTTAGAAAAATTTGTAACACTGACACCGCAACGTATAAAAAATATGCGTGGGGCCAGCCACATATAAAAAATACGCTTCAAGCTGCGTAAAACAATAATCAATGTACTAAATTGTGCTATGATAAAATGGTTAATTATCTGCTTATAATTAAGTGCCTTCAGACAATGTTTGGGGAAGAGAAAGGGGGTACGTGGCTATCCAAATTTGCAGCACCGGGGAGCTAAATATCAGATAGAATATGAATAGAGGTTTAGGGAGATGGCGTACATTTGGTCATTCTACACTTCCAGGTTCCTATGAAAAGTGTCTGCTTAACTGTAGGAAACGTTACTATACCTACACTCCCGTTAAAGGATCAATTTTTGTTAGTTGGCAATAACCATGCGATCTCTGAGAGCTAACGGTACAATTCCTAAGAGAATGTCATGTACAAGTTCGGAAAAAAAGTTAATTGAAGCATAAAGTTATAAAAACATTACATACCAAAATTCAGTACCAAAGAGATAATGGTACGCGTTAAAATGACACGCAACAATCTGGCCACTTGAAAGCGAGCTGGAGTCCAATCTATATAACCATAGTTCTATAGACATCCCTTCTAATTTATCAAAACTGATGTGTTAAAGAATTAGAAACAACAATTTTGTAAAATATTATTATCCAAATATTGTCATACTTCCTGCTGTTGTTAATAATGGGAACATTCATATACAAAATATCTTTTAAGACATACAAACACATTAAGATGGACGTTAAAGGGTAGTTTGGTTTTCTGCATGAAATTATGATTTATTTCTGTAAATGTAAACCATACAATAATTAATTAAAAAATTTCCAAGTTATTAAAAATCGCAAACCCCGATAGGGGTATTTGCTCCCTAGACTCCCCAGTCAGTGATCTTGCAATTTACATGTCAGCTTTGAAATAAATACAAAGCGATTTTTGCTATACAGTAAAGTAGTCTATATTGAAATACCAACTCATGCGTCAAATCTAATATGCTAAACGCTCCTCGAAATCAAATCTCGTCTTTTTGTACTAAGTAAATTGAAGTACATTGCTTTTGATACTAACAAAACGAGCTTGCAGTGGAAAAAAATGCGTCTCAAATTTTTTTTAGTTAAACAACGATATCGGTGTACATAGTCTATTGAGCACTCTAATTAGAAACAAACTGAGCATAAAATTGCAATTCAACCGTAAAATTAATAACTCAAAGAACTGATGTCTGCAACCCATTACGCACCATATTAAACAAAACACTGCTTATTCAATCTGAACTAACATCTGCAATTGTACAAGTTATAAGCTAAAATTAATATAACACACCTATAAAAAAGAATGCATTTGATTTTTGAAAGTGGGTCATTAATAATGTAATTTTTATATTCATATATATATATATATATATATATATATATATATAGTGTGTGTGTGTGTGTGTGTGTGTGTGTGTGTGTGTGTGTGTGTGTGTGTGTGTGTGTTATCAGTACGGAATAAGTGGTGCGCCCTTTTTTGTGAATTAAAAAGGTTAAAATTTTTATTCTGTAAATTTTTGATTTTTAATATATAATTTTAATTACCTTAATATATATTTTTAATTACCTCGGCCAACTCAGTTTTTATTTACGCACCGAGTTTGCGACAGTACGACAAACAAAGACTTTAATAATGGATTTAAATGCTTGTTGAGTTTCCTCGTTGGATCCAGTAATTATTCAGAGTCGTTTTTAAAGTGTTAAAACGACAAAATTCTTTTAATTTTTCACAATTACCATTGTACTATTTATTACTTCACAGTAAATCACTTCACGTAAATATTTTCTTTTCAGTGATGTGGACTAAGCCTTAATTCATGTTAAACTGATTTGTTTACAAATCCGGTCGTATTTAAAAGAATCGCCTATCTATTGACAAGTGCAGAGTTCACTATTATACGTGATTCTTACGTATAAGGTTTTGGGCATTTTTATGGATTTTGTTTTATATTCAAATTAACGCGTTGATTTCGGCACGTAGCATTTCGAGTTAATTGTATTTATTTCCTTGGATTTTTATATTTCTAGATCACGTAGACCACTGTTTGTTCAAATAAATTTAGTGAACTTTAATTTTATCACCATGCCGTATTTGTTTCCAATATATCAGGTGCTGATTTTCGCTTTCTAGTCACGTAGACTTAATATAATTTATGTATTAAATTATATGCGTTTGCTATCTTACGCATTTTTAAACCTGCTTGTTTTAATTGTCGCGTTTGAGCTTCCGTTCATGTTGTATTACGTCTTGCGGATTTGTTTATTCAAATAAATCTTCTAAAATATTTTTCATTAACTAAATTAATTATGACTATGGTTTATATACAGGGCGTTGTCATTTACTTTCCAGCCTAATCATCGTGTTTCTTGTTTCTTCAGAAAACTGTTTCGTTTTCTGAGCCCTCATGTAATTTATATGAAGTGCGCTATATTATTGGTCCTAAGTACCCCTAAATGACCTTATTAACACAGCATTTTATTACTGCGACAAGCCTCACGACTTGGGGTGTTTGGTTATAAAATTTTCTACGCTGCTTTGTTCTCTTTCCTGAAAATACACTATCTACTCGAAAAATTCTGCTACGGTAAATTGACAACATTTGTTTACGCTTCAACTAAATTGAATATACAACACAAAATTAAAACTAATCTCCTCTTTTTCTTTCTCTCTCCTCATTTGCAAATTATATACATCCCCTTTAAGACACTCCCATAATAGTACATTTCAAGATCAATATTTACACCATATAATATATCCAATTAATGTAAATAGAACAAGCCATAATTTAAATTCGTTTACTCTTTCAAACCTCATGTATAAATTATGTACATCCCCTCTTTTATACGCCCTTAACAGTACATTTCAATATCAATATTTACACCATATAATATCCAATTAATAATAAAAAGGTAATAGGGCTTCAACAGTGCTTACTCTAACTCTGTTTCAATACGAGCTCAAAGTAAAACCTTGACTTTTTAGTGCTAAATTTTGCACACCAATATTTAAACAGATCCTTCTACCTTGTACATAATATAAAATACTTCCAATACCATAAATTATTCACACAGAAATATTATAAAAAACCCAAATTAAAATATTCCATCCGAAATTATTCCCTTTTTTGCCCTTTTCGTTAAGATACAAGTATACACCTAACTCACAGTCATTAATTACATATTTACACACTTACAACAATAAAGCACAGTTACTTAAGGTACATATCTACACAAGGAGCTTCCTGCCTAGAACTGCTGCATGCACGAACTACTTAGATTGCTTCATCCAACTTCTGTTGTAACCAAATTCACCACGAGGTCCTCTATCGCCAACCAAACTATTGCGGTACCTCAAACCTCTTCTTCTATAACCATACTTTTGATAATAAACCAAATTGATTAGGCGCCGACATTTACTCCATACTAATTGTAATATTTTCACAATAAGTGGAATATAAAATCAAATTGCTTTTACTTAAAAGCGTTTATCATAGTTCAAAAGATTCTGCAATCGTGTATGCATATCAGAGTCTCAGGGTCGTAGTACAATAATACACTAAAAGCATAAAAACGTCGAAAAATGGGAGCTTCCAATAAAACTCCTGCGACATATGTCCAAGTCCTCCATCTCCAAAGACTGTTACAATTCCTAAATCAACGAGCCCAAATTCTTGCTTCCCACAAACCGCTCCACACTCACAACTCACGTACACAACAATTCTACGTACTCCTTTACAACCACCATTCTTAGTTATACAATTTAAAAGCACTTAAAATCAAGTTGAAGCCAACAAACAACGAACGTGTACTAACGTTTTCGTAGTATTCTTAAAAATCGATACTCAAAGCAACCTTGCATTTACCCCAAGTCGACGACAACTAACAGCTAAGATATGCCTCTAACGAATACAAGTTATCTCCATATCACTCCTACCTACGCACTCAAATCACCTTTCTCTGTAACCTAGTTTTCAATATTCATTGTATAACGAACGACAGCTACCCCATCGTATTCGGCTTATATTCGAGTTTTACGTTCTTTTAAAAAATTATAAATTTATTTCTCGTCTCACTAATTGACGACGGTACTAAACTACCTGCAATTGCTGGAATTGCAAATAGTTTTTAAAATCTTCATAAACCCTTCACCTTTTAATTAATTTCACCTTAAATCTACTTGCACCAGCAAGGGACATTTCGCTTCAACACCTGGCTCTCAAAACTAAGAACCATGTAAAATAAGAGAACCAATTAGTGCAACGGCAACGCTCTTGGTGATGTATATATAAACCAAAAACCGTTAACCGTGCCTTATTGACATGCTCAACAGTTTTCTTAAAATGGCTTTTAAAATGGTTATCAATCTAATGCGGTTGACTATGGGGTGGCAAGAAATCTGGACGAGTTCCTTTAATGAAATATCTCTTACCGTTTTCAGACCGAAGTCTATATACCACTCGTTTGAATTAAACTACGTACGTAGAAGTTCTAGATTGATTTGACGTCATTTCGATATAGTTTTAAAAAATGGTTGCTCCTCTGTCTTTTGCAACCAAAATTATTATACTTGTAGTGAGAGTTGTGTTTAGCCAGTATAGATCTTGTACTTTCGAACATTTAGAAGATATTTTTTCTCCAAAAAATAAGATTTTTTTGCATTGTTTACAACTGTCAAAAGCGGTTCACTTTATACAATTTGTTATTTTCAAAATTGTTATTGCTCATAAAATATTCGTCTTTGACTTGAAGTTGATCAGGCTATGTAAACGAACCAGGTCTTTTTTATACGCTATTTTCTTCCCTAGGAACATGTGAAATAGGGATTAGGGGTGAGCTAAATTCCGATCCATATAGAATATAAAAAGTTGACAAACTAATGTTAAATAGTCTGATCCTACTACGATCAGATTCTGCAACTCTTAAGGAAAATAAATTTTGCAACACGTAAATAATTTGGCAGTTATAGCACAATCCACTGTGGTGCATCTTGCGGACTCTGTTGTATGAAGTAACAGTAACGTTGTGTATTGAGTAACAGACCACATAAACGCACTTTGATTGTACCACTCGATTAATTGATGTAGGCAAAAGGCAGTTTCGGATCTGTACGTTTTGGTACTAAGTGATAACATAAACAGTTCCAAAAGTTAAACAGGTTACACAGCCTCTAAGAAATGATTAGTAATACACCCAGTTACGATTGTAACGGTTCACTTCTTACCCTTTCAATTTAGGTTAGCTTGGCTCAATTATCTTGGATAATTTATGATTATATAGCTAGAGCAGTTGGGATTGTTTCCATATTGTATAATCGGGACGCACCTGATGAAATATGGCCTTCCAATTTCTATAGGGCGATTGCTGTTGTGTCAAGGTCATAGGTTGACATTATGTTAACGTAATTTATTTTCTTATAACATCGAAGTTTTTGTACATAATACTGGCTTTGATTACGCGTTGTTCAAGGGGGAAATGCCTAGACTTTTATTTTACAGGGGTATTTGTGATACCATTCGATACCGTAAATTAAGTTGGATATAGATGGATTGTGGCCGGGAGAAGTTTTTGGTGTACTCTTAGCAGTTGATACCAATATGTTTGCAAGACTGTCCTCAATCGTTTTTGGAATCTGCGGCCAAATGTTGAAGTGTTTCAGTAAGAGATCTAGAAGTGGTCCAGTTTGTCAAAAGACATCGTTGGCTGAATTCCAAGCTAGTACTATATTCTTGATGGGGTCCTGTACTGGTGAATCTATTGACAAGTGGGTTTAATTGCAGAAACTATCTTGTCTGCCAGTTTTATTTGTGGTGTCTGTGAGTCTTTTTAACTGTAATTGGCACCCTCATTATTACTCTTTCTTACTGTGCTACCCACATCCACGACCTACCCTGTTGCACCATAGTCCGTACCTCTCCTGGTTGGGGCTTCGTGTCCAAATCCCAATTTGCCAGAAAGTATTAAGAATATCTAACCAGTAAGTTTTTTGTTTGCTTTATCCGTACCACATTAGATACCGTTAGATGATATGAAATATTTATTGCACCAAAATAATATACAAACACTCGGGAAAGTGCAACGTGTACTACTAAGAGAAATGCATCCTACCGACAAAAAGGATATACCTACTTAAGAAATTAAAATTGTAACGCTCATCCGCTACTTGAGCAAGCATTAGGTCGTAGAACAGAACTTAAAAAAATTCGTTAGGTTAAATCAGTTTCTAGTATTTAAATACACTGAAAACTTTATAGAAGCTAGTGTGGATTAGATTTAATGACACGGCGAATTCAATACAATATTAAATTAGAACAAATAGATAAACTGTAAATCAATTAGTACATTTTTATACAAGCAGCAATAACGATCGGCACCTTACACTTTTTGTACAGAATTAAAAAGATGCAGATAAATCTCGGTAAATAATCCGGCATATTTGAACTCGAGTTTAAAAACCTTTTGTTACATCCCGTTTCGTATTTGTAAATTCACTGTCTCCTTAATTAAAAACCATTTCAATTTATACTTACTTAAATCTACATTTATTATTTCAAGTCGGGTCATTTAGGCAGCCAACTGAATCGTCTATTTACTTATCATTTTAAGTAAAAACAATCAAAGTTGCTCGTTCTTTAGCTAATTCAAAGTCAACATGTTTATATTCTTTCAGGTTCCTTATCTAGGCATGTGTCTTTAAAGAATACGAATTTCCTAAATGTTGCTAGTTTAATCGTAATTTGGTATAGCGGCTGTGTTATCTTTGAAAGTTTGGCCAAACATTTTTGATATGAAATTTCCGTGATTATTCTAAAGAAAACAATTAAAAACATTCCTTGGTTTAATGAGCACTATATTTCTAGGGCTAGCTGGCGTTGTTTCTGCTATGCTAAATATAAACCCAATCGGGCAGTTACATATAGCGTTCTCTTTTTACGTGACTATCCGGTTCATAACCGGTATTCCTCGGGTTTTACGTTCCATATCCTAGGTTCCTTAAACCCAAGATTGCTTGATCGGTTTGTATGCAAATGAATTTATGGTAAGATATGCACCCATTGCAGTAACCCATACCCTTCACAGCCTGCGTGAAAGAATACAATTTAATGATGATTGATATGTTTGCTTTGCTCTTTGACGGTATATAGATTTTCTGCATTCTAGAAATGTTAAGCGGAATTCTTCAGGCTATGAGATTTGTTTAAAAATTTTGGGTTTTGTATTTAAATGTAATGTATTTTGTTTGTGCTTTTATACTTCAGTAGCTTCTATTCAGAATTCGGTCTGCATCAAACTAGTAAGTAAGTAAGTATTTAGTATATGTATGTTTATGCCGTTGTGTAAATATAATTAGTTAATTGTTTGCTGTACTAATATAGATTGTTATTAATTACAGTGGTTAAGTGCCACTTAGTTTTGTTATCCTAAATTATGCGACAATATTTAAGGTACGTATGATGGTGCAGTTTTTTGTTTACCAAACCATCCTTAAATTTGATTGCTACTAGATATAATTATTATTTAATCGAAACAACTTTGACCTCGACTTTACGACAGTTTTGTAGTACTATACCTAAGAAATATACAATGGGGAATGTATATAAAACATTTAGAATTATAAATCTCCTAGATTATAGTAGAAAGTTTCAAGTCACATTTACAACACATCAGATCAGTTACAGCGGAGATTCTAGCTCGCATAGCACGCAACCATCACCGTGTGGGATTAAGTTGCTAAGCGGGTATTTAAATGGACTGTATGAGAAATTAGAAATGTGTGTAAACAGGTGTCCAAACACGAATTATAGTGCAGATATAAAATTACGTGAAACGACCTGTGGGGAAGCTTATATTCCACATCACTTTCGAGAAATTTAGTAGCCGCAACAGTTTTCTGCACTGTATGTCGACAGAGCGTTTGGAAAGGATAAGCATGACAGTAGGTTATTAAATTACGCTTTTCGTTTTATAAACACTACATGTTGATAATTAATAATTGTAATTGATGGTAATAACAGAATATGCGAAATTTATTACTAAAAAAAGACGATTACGTTGATGCATGCTTTTTTAAAGCGGGTCGTAGATACATAACACTTTATACATAAAAGCTCATTATTGTAAAGACAAAATAGTAATTAGAAATTAAATGAGTGGACTGTATATCTTTGATAAATTTAAACTGTTCTCTTTTTAGATATACGCATATTTGGCCAAAGTAGGGGTACATCTTAGTATTTGTTTTATTTTCTGTTGTTATTTACTGTGATAATCATTCCTCTTAATATAGGTTTGGTGTGTGCGATGTAGAATTTTTCGTTTAATTATGTGTTTAAAGTGGACTAGCAGAAAGATGTAATAACGATCTAGGCAAGATTCTATCAATCTTCAACTGCAGTGGAACCTGCTCAAACCGTCTTCCGGAATTCCCGCATACTATTATGGAGTGTGAAACCTAAATTCTTATTGTATCAAACACTGCTTTTGTTCTTGCACCGATACATTCAGCTCAGATTCTACAAACGAACTACTTATTAACTACAAATGGATCAAAAATGGATAACAGATTTTTAAATAATGTCGTGCTTATACTAAGCTCTGATATCCCGTAATCCAAACTAAACGTCAGTAATGTGCTAAAATACCTGAAAATAACATTTTGGCATAACAAAAATTTACGTGTCCAATTAAGATAAGCACAACTTGCAAATTGCTTGACAAAACTACCTTAATTTAAACAGTATGTAGTATACGAAAGCAAATAGGATTTATGCTAGCTATTTATAATGCTGTTGCCAAAGACCTTAAATTTCCCCATCCACAATAATAGCATTCATATAGTACCCCAACAGAAAATAAGTAGCTACTGCTTTGCTCCATATTTTACTTTTGAAGCTTCCATTTATCCTTTACAGAAATGCGATGTTATCTCGTAGAGTAGAAATACTAACGTTATGTGAGCATAATACTATATGCTTCAGTAATTTGTAGCTTACAAGATGGCAGAACTTATTTGAGGACTACTAACGCTTCTCATTTATTAGATTCTTAATCTGCTGTGCTAGGAAATATTACAGATTAAGCAATTTCTTACATATATATCAAACAGGAAAAAACAAATTTTGACTTAGCCTATGACATATTGCCACTTTGTAATTGTTATTTATTTCTCAGCATTCTATTTATTTAAATTTCTATATAAAATTCGGCAATTGGTAGTATTGTTGTGTTCTTGTATAAGCTCTCAGTTCGCGCTCCGTTTATTTGCTCCTACCTGCATAATTATTGATTATAGTACGTAATTGTCGGTGACTTCAGGCTTATTAATTATTTGAGTTTATGTTTAAAGTTGTTTTAGGACATAATCTGGCATTGTCCTTGTAGATAAGAAACATTCTGATTTCGACCGTTGTTGATGAAAGTTAGTTTTTGCCCAAATCATCGTATTATTTACGTTCTATGTAGAACCTGTAACACTTTGGCGTTACGGTAAATAAAAACCACATGTTAAAAGAGGAAATTTATTTTTGAACGGACAGCTTAATATTGATATACCCTGTATAATTTTGATTTTATATGTAGTATGTACAGTAAGAAAGATGTTGCAGTGAAATTGGTAGTCCTATTCATATCATAAAACCACAGAATAATCGTTTTATTTCTGTTAAATGCAAATTTGTATAAAACTTAGAATCGTAAATTATTTTAAATCACAAAAGTGCAAACAAAGTATTTCATAACTGTAAATTTTCAAAGCGCAATCATGCCATTTTTTTAAAGAAAGCTTTAAATTAATGAAATAAAAGTAATTTATTAATTTGCATCACAAATATACACGAAATTTTTATTTTTCAGTTAAATAGATTAAATTCAATGTTATATAGGTTCAATATACATAGCTGCAATTACAATAAAACAAACCCAGACGCTCAGTAGAGAATATTCACGGATATTAGATAACAGATGATTTAGTCATTTTAATGCATTACAATGTATTCATTTTATAGTGCAAAGAAAAAAGCCTAAGTAAATCAAATCATAACACAAGTATTTTCATCAGGTTTGATTCAATAAACTCAATTGGAAGACTGTACTATGGCAGAATCTCCGACAACATAAGAAAGTAGAATGAAAAAAAAATACGGTAGTTAGACATTCCACAGAAAATGAAGTGTGAATTACTCGTGAATCCAGAATCTGAAAACATTGAAAATGTTGTAATACCAAATTGAAAAGGACGGACAGAACTCCGGGATTGCGAGTTGAAAATTTTAAGATGAAAATTTAGATTTTCCGCTCAGAAAAACGGGGCATGTTTGCTCGGGCAAGGTATTTTTAAGTTCACGAGTTCGTAAAATTATTGTTATCACGACTAATTAAAGAAGGACCTGTAGGGTTTACCTCCCCAGTAATTTGGCGATTTGTGGTGTATTGAATAAAGAAAGCTGTGCTAGGGGATGTCCTAAGTAAGTGTTGCAAAAAACACTAATGCTATTTAAAATCCTACAATTTAAGACAGTGAGTAATTTTATAAATTGGTATGTTTATACTGCTTTATAGTTTGTGTGTGAACTTTAAATGTAAATTGGTTGGTGTCGGAAATAAAGCGAACAGAAAGTGATTATTATACTGAACGACAAATTCGCTACGGTATTAGTGTTGGTTATAATTTACGCATGATATTTAGTGCAAGAAAGATTGGAACAATTTAAAATATTAAGAAATATTTACGTATGAGAATTTAAATGCAACTTCTGTTGTTAAAATTTAGTGTTAGTTAAAGCAAAAACAATTAGTATTTTGGAATGGTCAACGAATGATATAACGAAATAGCAGGTATTTAACTGTTTTCTATCTTAATTAAGAACGATATTTTCAGAAATTAAAAACAGGGAAAATGCGTAGTGATAGATAGATTAGGTTTAAGGTTATTCAAGATTCCCTTAGTAATACCTGGCCAGAGTGAGGTTATAAATTTAAGTTCTTTTAGGGAATGTATATGAAATAATTTTACTTGAAATTATTTTATGTTAATAGAGCTTAAGTTTAGAATGAATTTTAATTTAAATTTATTTAAAAACTAGGTACACCGACATATATAAGAGATATTCAGCTACTTCAGTGATGGAATCTCATTTAAATGAAGCGTTTTATTATGAGAAATATTTTTAATTGCGACAGAATTAATAAGTGTTTCTAAGATACTCTGGAGAATAACATGACAACGGTTAAGCTACCGAAACAAGGGAGATTTTTGCGGAATTATTGTCTTCCGTGTAGAAATAATATCAAAGGGATTTTTGCGACGGACGGTTTAGCGCCTCTCAATTTTGACAGAGAAAAAGCCTTTCAGGGTGTCATAGTGTAACGTAATTTTTGTGTATTTCTCCCCTTTTATTTATTATTTCTATCTACTTATGATTCTTGTTTCCAATTTCTTTATTTTCTTTTATAGGAACCAACTCTCGCATCATTGCAGTTCTAACGCACCCTTATATTGTTACAGGTTCCTCGCCTCTTCAGAGTAAATCAAAATTTATTAATTTATTGCACATTTTACTCGTATTGAAGTTTTACAAATTTACTGATATTGTTTTGGAACGGCGTTTATAGACGTTGATTATCGCCCTTATCGGATATATTTTCATCAGCAGCGTTCTTTTGAGATGTAGTACAATAGATTCTGATTTGATCCCATTTCTTTTGTATTTATAGGTGCAGATGTGACCATCGCAATGCCGTTTTATCTCCGAATCACTTGGCTTACGTTTATTCGACCCATTTGTGTGGTAATTAATTGCCTACTCTTGTACAATCTAGATTATAACTGGAGTTAAGGGTCCTTCTTTCTTCCTAGCCTTGCTTTCTTGCTTTCTATCTTCACTGCATCGATATCTTATAACTTCCACTTTATTGGTTTTGTCGACCAGTTTACCACTACACTTGGGGACATTTTAAGCAGCACAGAACTTCGAAGGCGTTTTGGCGTGTGCGATATCGACATGTGAAAGAAGAAAATTACTGAGTGAGATCATTCCAATTTTTATATTTTTTGTTGTACTGTATGTTCACCTATCTTGTGCAATTATTTAGAGTATTTCTTGCCGGTAACACGATTAGCCTACTATTGTCCCTTCACGCACATTCATCTAATTGAAAATTATATATTCTGCTACTGTTCATGGCCATGGGGATATGCTTACCTAATTAATTATTAACATTAGGGTAAGTGAGGAAATGAAGATTACTGTTCTCTGGTATACAGACGCCAGGTTTATGGTAGTATTTATATACTTTGTACTTTTGCTATCTCTTGGAATATTGATTCAATTTAGATCGAAATTAAAGATCCACGTGTATTCGGAACTATTGACTTTCGTTGTCTTTGTCTTAAGATATTGTATTATATAGTTGCTTTTGTGAAGTTGTATATTTTAATTGATGTTCTGGGAAGGTTGTTCGTACGACGTCTATTGGCACTAAGACTTTAAGTTTCGTATGCTTTAATATGTTGTAACGAATATCAAACGTTTATTTGCATTACCACTTTATTTTAAAACTGTTGCAAAAGCCTTTTCAACGACGAATCACCTTGCGATTTATTTTCAGAGCATTATTAACAATACATGTATGATTTTCTAAACACTATGTTACGATATTCCGTGAATGCAATAAGGAAAGCAGTAAAGTAAGATAAGAAAATCGCCTACATCGTATACCGCAGCAAAACAAGGACAGAATTGTAGAATCAAAATTCAAAAGAATTGGATTACGGGCTAGCTCAAAAACATCGTCGAGTGGGGTGGGTGATACAGAAAGATAAATTGGAAACCTCAGTAAAAAGCTATATTATCAACATACAGTCCTAAAAGAATATTTATAAAGGTCAAAACACACATTAACGTAATCGTTCGTTATAACGTGATGTAAACAAAACGCCAATTTACACATAATACAGTATAAACCTATACATTCAAAAATATCGGGTATAAAATCTTATCATCTAAATAATACGTACATATATACATGCAATACTTACAACACGAGTTATGTATCCCCAATTTATATATGTATTATAAAATAAAATCTAATAGGAAATTATTAGAAATCATTAAGAAATTATTAAGTCAAGTACAATAATGTAATTCAAGGATAAAAATAAAAAGGTTATTAACAGTTCATGAGAATGGATGAAATACAATGTATTTCAGACGATAGTGATACTGCAGGTGGCAAGGTCACAGACGGTTAAGGTACCGCGATTATTTAGAAAGTAAGATCGTTTCAATGTATTATGAATAGTATTAAGAAATAAGCAGACATGAGCTCTGCAAGTTCCCACAGAATTGTGAGGGGCAGGGACAACATAAATACCCCGTGAGCCCCAGGACAAGTCAGTCAGTCTCAAGTATTTCAGCTCGAACATTGCAGTTTGCTTAGGCTACTCACTCATATTAGTTCAATCAGAAATTATTTTTTGACTTAGAGTAATTTTAAACCAGTTTGTTAAAATTCCATAGTTAATGTCTGATTAAACTAATAAAATTTGTTATAAGTTTTGGAAGTAGTTTTTAAAACCACCGCTCCCAAGGCCCGAAACGTAACTCACGTTTCAGCCCTAAATATGTACAAAAAATAATACAGTAGCATCCGCTTTTGGAAGTGCATTTCGTAAGATTTAAGAACAACATTAAATTTTAAATAACGTAATCAAGTATTAACTAGCAAGTTGTTGACGTTAATATTTTTGCACACAGGAAAGGAAACGGTAAAAAGTGCTGTAACGCAAGCTTTAAGACGAAATGTATAATCGTTCGTGTATTGTGGGCGTGTATTTGGTAACGTACCGTCTGCAATTTATTGCAAAATCAACCAAAAAGAGTTTCTGTCTTCCAAAACAGTAAAGCAAACAAGATAACTGTACCATAAACCAAGCATCTTCAAGAATATGGAACTTTGTGCTGCACTCGAATGAGAGTGGGTGCTGGAACCAACAACACAACTTAACTATACTAGCATACTATGTACAAAATGCATTTTAAAATCGCGACTTGCATTGCTCAAAGGACGTTGTATAAAATTAAAATCGTATACATAAGATAAAAGTCGACTAAATAAAAGAGCGTTTCAAACGCTCGACTTGTATTTATACAAATTGAGAACCACGAGGGAAATAACATAAAACCATTTCCAGCAATGGAGTGTTAACTATTCTACAAAAGGACGCAAAATTTGTATTCCAGACAGCAATTGCGAAATATTTCTAGAACGCAAGCAATAATGACGGCAAAATACGATTATTAATTCCATTAAATGTCGCTCGCATGGGAAAGTAAAATATATTTTAAAACAACAAGCGAGTATGCAATCTTGCATACTACCAAAGAAAATCAGTTGCTTGCTTTTTAGAAATAAATAGAGGTTGATATTATTTGCTATGAGGATACCCGGAACGAAGTAATTAACGGACCCATTTTATTACCCATAAAACTCGAGCGGCCGAATACGTGCAAATGGCAAAATAGAATTTCGCAGTAAACACAGATAACCAACCCGTTAAAGTACTTTGTATTTGTACAAAGCAGTTGTTTTGAACATGTTTCGTAGAATAAACTATTGGAAATAACAAGCAACTGTACGAATGTATTACACGGAATTGATAAAGCGAGCTTCTAGCCTTTTAGAAGTAGTTTAAGGATAGCATTATTTCAAAGAAATTTATAAACGCGGTGAAGGATATATTTGCAAACTTGTCAATGATGTAATTGTAAAAAGGTTGCGTGTTCATTAATTCATATAAAAATTCTTTTGCAATCGAAATTTTTGACAAATTTATTGTCTGTTTTGTCATAGTATTACGTATGTTAGTTTTAATTCTCTCTAAACAAGAAAAACTTTTTCTCGCTGAAACACTAAATGATGAGTTACTCAATATTAAGCTCAATAATTTGTAAGCGTACTTAAAAATGTTTCGGCATTGTGACAATTATTCTACTAAATTTTAGGGGTTTATATCTCTATATTGCTTGTTTATCTCCATGCATTAGTTGTAGTTCATTTTTAAGCGTCGTGTGTCATTAAATAAGTTTGGATAGGTCATCATTTAATGAGTTACAGCTTCTGTGGGAAATTTTTTTGCTATGGCAATCTCCAAGTGGGTTTTATTTTGATGAGGGAGCTGTTGTTTGAAGGACGAAAAATTGAAAAGGTGGTGCTTTATGGAAATCCTTAAACTTTTAAAAGGCGAATTAAACCGAGAGTATAACGTGAGTTTTTATGTTAATACGTTTTTTATTGTAAATGTAAAGGAGTATGAATTTTTGTAGTAGGAAATTAGTCAAACGCGAAAGTAACTATTTTGTTGGATAATGACTTAGTGACGGAACTAGTGTTTGTTACATTTATGTATAATATAATCCTGAAGGAAAATAGAACATTTGAAGATATCAAAAATTATCTACGTATTAATTTTAAATGTATACTTTATTAGTGGAGTTTAGTGTTAGGTAAAGAAAAAAAGAGTACCTTGAATGGACAATGAATGATAAAAAGAGGAGTTGGTATTTAACAATTCTCTATGTATAGTTATTAAGGACTTTTCCAGAAATGGGATTTAGAATGCCATATATACCAATATTGGAAACTGAAAAAATAATGTGATAGTAATATTGATTGATCGATTTAATGTTTCTTCTTAGTAGTTTTTTTAGTAATACCTAACCAGCTCATGTTAGGAAATTAGGTTTATTTAGGAATTTTTACTTGCATTAATATTACAACTGTTTAATGACACTGGAAGTTATAAGTTGAGATTGAAATTTATTTGAAATTATTTATGAACTAGATAAACATGGAGACAGATTGTGTAAAAATATTCAGTCATCCCAATGATGGCGTCGTATTTGGAAGAGGTACTTTATTTTAAAGAATTCCTTAGATTAGGGAGGGAGTATTTCAAATAATAGTTTGCGGGATCTTGATTTTTCGTCTGTTCTTTGTTCTTTGCTTTGGTAATATCAGTTAGCATTCTTGTTCTTTGCGGTTATATTTGTTTGTAGTTAGCTGCTGAAATTTAGTCCACAATGTATCAAGTGGTTCTCTTTTAGACAGAATTAATAATTTTAATTTCTGAATTTTATATGCAAAAATTATGTCATAAGTTTCATTAGGTAAAACGGCAAATAGGTTATCGCAAAATAGAAATAGCTCGAAGAAATAAATGGCAGTGGACTAACATTTATTTCAGTTCTAACATATTTAGATACACTCCAGAGTAAACTAGGGTTTCATTGTCCCATACTGCTTCGTTATCGATAATATTTTGAAAAAATTCAAGAAGCGGTTGTCGATATTGAATTACAGTTGGTACCAGTCTACCGTTGTGATTCCACCGAGTCGGTACTACTTTATGTAAATTTTTATTAACTTTTGAATGTAAAGCACTGGGTCTTTATGTAGACTTGAAAATAAAACGTTATCAAACCATCCGAGGTATTGAAAGAAAATCTTGCACATTTTTTTATATTAAAAGCCTGCTGGTAAACCAAACTTAGACTATGTGCCATACAACGTACATGGAACGATTGCATATCTTTTGCTTTAACCTGCCGTATTGCTACTCCATCACTACCTTGAAAAATTAATTCATTATAGTTTGAACAATATCATGTAGAGCAGACGCTGTTCTTTGTGTGGAAATATTTACAATCCTATAGAACGTCCCCTGATTTCACCATTTATTCTGACATAATGTGAAACTTCCGATAATTGATTAATATTTCCAACATCAGTTTCGTCCAGAATTATATCAACATATGAGGCTTCCTCTACTTCATTCTGATTTTATTTCTTTTAATATGACTTTTTCCATTCATAAAATCAGATCGTTTTGCATCACGTTGGGAGTCCCGTTAAATCATGTAGCATTATCCAAATGGGTTTATATAATTTCCTCACAATTGCCAATGAATTCACCGCATCTACGTAATTTTCCTTGTTCGTAAACTGTTCTGTTTTACCTCAACTATAAAAAGCAAGTGCGGGTTCTGCCAAAAAACAAACTACATCTGTAAAACTTTTAAATATTTTACGGTATTTTCATACCTCTTAGATATGCTCTGCTGCATCAAATTTTAACTGATTATCTAATGCTTGTTCAATTGATTTTTCCAAAGGCGTTTCCTTTAATTATATCCTTTATGTATGACTCACTAGACCTTTTTATTAACATGTGCAAATTATTTAAATCAAAAAATGTTTCCATTCCACAAATTTTTTCGCTAGAAAATGGAATATTTGGCCAGCAACATAAAAGGGACTTATTTTCACAACCAGTCTAGCATTCACAAGTTTTGTAATTTTCTTTCTGAAAATGTCTTGCATAAAGTGTGTTTTGTTTTGTTAATTTAATCAAAGCTGCAATGGGTTACCTTTCTAAATAATTTGCTTCTTTTTTCGAAATTATATCTACTTCGATTGCTGTTATGTCTGCCTAGTAAATATTATTGGAAGTGAAAGTGCACTCATTCCGAATTAGTCACTGCAAGATACCCGGTCAGTTACTCAGGGGTAGTGCCGATCCCAGCGTTTTACGAGCCACCAAAGCTATTTGAAGACAAATGCTGTCGGTCGCATCACAATTCTAATACTGATGAAGATGAGAGTGACTATGAGGGGATGTCTTCAAGTCCACAACGTTTTAACCAGGATGAGCTAAATAACCTCGCCAGAAATATCAACTGTCAAAACAAGCTATTGTTTTACTGGCTTTCAGGTTGTAGAACAGAAATTTGCTATCCTTCTTCTTTCAAGAAGACAACTTTGTATTTTGCCACAAAATTAAATTGCTAGAAAAAATGAACTCTCCTGAGCATTTTTAGATTATTAGCACCCATTTACTAACAGCTCAGCGAAATTTGAAATACGTTTTTCCACACAATGGGAATATTTGTATAATATAATAATAAAACTTCCGTGTTCTGTTTTTCTATTTGATACATGGATTCAACGTAAAATGGTGTAACATATATTTCACTGAAATATTATATCATAAAAGTTTGAGTTCCTAGGCAAAACTAATATCATATATGAATTCAGGGCATCATATTTATGTGAAATCAGCTGCAAATATCCTAGAACTAAAATAACTGTTAGCCTGAGTAATCTGTTATAATGCACTAGACGTTTATTAGTTCGACTTTTAAACTAAATAGTTCACAAAAACGAAACATTTTTGGGTTATTACACTTCAACTGTTTAAATAATTCTAGTTTATTACATTGTTGAATTCCACAATAAAACAGACCTATTTTATAAATATAACTTACTTTACACACTACCGATATAAATGACAAACTAAATGCGTTATAATAAACTGTAAAATCGTAACTTGCAAAGCATTTCATTGGGTTGACGTCGCTAGCTTATAATCTTCCTCTGAGTTCTGCCTGCTATATTCATCTATTTAAGAGTTTTATTCCTTCACGAGTTACATATCCTCCATATTAAAATACACATAAGAATAAATGTAATTATTATGTCTTAGTAACAGCATGTTACATTATAGTAAATAAAGGTTATAATTAAAGGTTATTCAGAGTTCATATCAGAAATAAGAAAGAAAACGACTATTTCATTCCAGACGCAACCTGATACTGCAGGTGCAGAAATAATGAACTGCAATAAAGCAATCTTAATTAAAATTACCTAGAATAAGACATTGTATGATTATTGAGAAACTGCAGACAGCAAGATCTGCACTTTCCCACAAGACGAAGTGAGAGCAGAGGCTTCATAAATACTGTAAGGAGCTCATGCTCGCTAGTCAGTCTTCGAACTTCATAACTTTAACACGGTTGGTAATTCAAGCTACTCATTGGTAATTATTGATTGTTAAAATAATAACTTGGAATATTTTTTTCTCAACGCAATTAAGTCACGTTAATGAACATAACGTACAAGTTGTTATAGAAGAAATAAATCAATTTGTAATTACTGTGTTAAAACAAATTTGATAGGAATGTTTTTGGAAATAAATGTTTTTAAAAGAAGCTCCCAAAGGTACAAAACCTATCTCACGGAGCGGTGAAACATCAATTTTTTACAAATTTTTGAAATTAAAACAGAAGCTCTTAACAATAATTTCAGTTCTGTGAACCAAAACACTTAAGATTACACTTAAATTAACTACTTATTTTCTTTATTTATACATAGTATACGCTTTCCTACCTTCCATGATTAACACGTCCCTGAATACTTATTCACTGTTTTACTTTGGCTAAATATTACCAAATCTAGCGAAGCAAGAGTTAAAAGCTTTTTATCGCTATCTGTAGCACTAATGCGAAAAGCAGAAAGTTATACTGACGTATTTTTATTTTCAATATGTTTAGAGTTATTTTGAATAGGTATGAAATATTACCATTCCAAATGGACCTGCACCTTAAAGAAGTTCTAGATTACCAGAACTGGTAAAACGGCTTGCGTGTCCCAATTAGCTAAAGAGCCGTACTAAAGGTAGTTTCGGTACTTAAAGTGGCAGAGTCCGTAGGGGTCGGTATGGCATTATAAGCCACACTACTGCGACGTGGAATGCACAGGAAACTACGACATTACCTCCAAAGTACACAGCGTACGTAAATTGTTACTTAAGACGATTGCATCCTCTGGGGTAAATGTTTTGGATCTCAGGAAAGGAACTACTTCGGGGATGTGATCGGAAAGTACAAAGAAAGAGCCGTGCGCATACTGCGAGTTGGGGCGTAGGATGTCAGAAATATAAAGCATGTAGGTAAACTAGAGATCTTGAAAATTGAAATGGATAGGTTTGCATTAGACATAGTAGGGATTAACGAAGTTCGTTGGCCAGAGGCGGGAGATTTTTGGAGCAGAGACGTTAGGGTAATTCATACAGGATCAGAGGAAGAAGGTGCGTGTATAGTTATGCGAAAACAACAGGATATGTGTAGAAAACTACTTACAAAGGAACGAAAGAGTACTCATGATTAGATTAGAGTCTAAACCAGTAAATACAGTAATAATACAGGTATACTTGCTCACTTCTAGCTACGGTGAGGAAGAGGTAGGATCGATCTACAAAGATATCGAAGACTACTGAGATGCGTAAAAAATATAAAAATTTAATCGGTACGGGGCATTTTAATGCAGTGGTAGGTAATAATGGGGAAGCAGCGGTAGTAGGTTTATTTGCATTAGGCACGAAAAACATCAGGGAAAATATGCTTGTAAAATTCTGCGACAAAAACAATTTACCTATCCCAAACACATTATTTCAACATAATGCTGGAATACGATACACGTGAAAGATGCAAGGAGTATAGGAAGACATCAAATAGATTACATTCTTGCTAGACAACGGTTTAGGAATCGAGTAAAAGACTGTAGAAGCTGCCCAGAAGCAGATATAGACACTGAACACAATGTCGTAATTATGAAGGCCTCGAGATAGGTTTTGGGCCTATGATAGCTTCTTTTTAAAAACATTTATTTCCCAAAAAAACTCTTCTATCAATTTAATTTTCAATTATACAATTACAAAATTAATTATTACAATAATTAATAACTATAAATTATGGTGAGTAGCTTGAACCAGCAACAATGTTAAAGTTATGAAGTTCGAGACTGACTAGCCATCAGCGGCTCATCAGGGTATATATGTAATCCCTGCTCTCACATCATCATGTGGGAAATGCAGACCTCACCGTCTGCTATTTCTTGATAACATACAATGTCTTACTTCTTAGTAATCTTACTTAAGTCTGCTTTTACTGCAGTTCATTGTGTCCTGCACTTGCAGTAACAGGTTCCGTCTGGAATATAAAGTAGTTGCTTCCGTTCTTATGTCTGATATAAACTTTCGTTAACCTTTTATATTATTACCTTCAATTATACAATGTAGCATCCTATTTCTTAAGACATAATAATTGCATTTAAATTTATATACATATTAATTGAGGATATGTAACTCGAGCACAAATTTAAAAATTTGAGAAAAAGGAACGGAAGAAGGCACTTTGATTTTGAGAAACTGAAAGATAGAGATATTTTCGAAGTATTTGAAAAAAGTCAAATAAATTGCTAAAACGCATCGGGAAAATTTCTGATACGAAGGAAGTAAAAATGGAATGGAATAACATTATACCCAGCTTACACATGGCGACCAGAAATATTCTGGGGTATACACAGAAAGAAAATAAGAAATCATGAATAATAAAGTATATCTGATTTTAATAAAAGAAAAATAAAATACAAAAACAGACTAGACGAAGCAGGAAAACAGAGATACAAAACCATAAAATGAAAAATTATTCGCAAATGCAGGAAAGTTAAACAATGAATTGTTGAAAAGTGCAAAAAGTACAAGCTAAGATGGAAATAGGAAGGGCAACCGAAGCATACAACTTAATTAAAATTAATTTTAGGGATATAAAACCGTATAGCAAATATATAAGGGTCGTGGAAAGTGATTAGATGACAAGAATATATAGGGAATTTATATGCAAGACAGGAACCAGCAGCACTTGAACATGAATCCGACATTGAAGAGGATGACTTGGGATACCTTGTACCTGGAGATAAGTTTGAATTAACATTAAAGGGTTTGAAAAATGGTAAGGTGCACTTAAATACTCTAAAACCCATAACACAAGCAGTAACAGAACGTCTTTTTCAACTTGTGAGCTATATGTATGAGACAGGCGAGTTACCCAAAGATTTCAAACATTAAATCATAGTCACTATATATATAAAAAAGAGGCACCGACAGATGTGAAAATATTTTTGAACAATTACTTTGACAGCACACGCATCAAAAAATATTAACTGAATTTGTACAAAAACGGATGGAAAACAAGCTGAAAAGATACTAAGAGAAGATCAATTTGGGTTTAGCTAACACAGAGAAACACGGGAGGCTATTTTAGCTTTGAGGGTGATAATGGGGAAGACAATAGAAAAAAGAGAAAGCGTGTATTCAGGGTTTGAAGATCTAAAAAAAGCAATCTTTAATGTAAAATTAAAAAAAATGTTCGAAATACTAGAAAAGATTGGAATGAGTTTTAGGGATAGACGGAAATGTCATAGCTTATACAAAGAGCAAACAGCGGTATTAGAATTAAAGCAGGAACGTATAAAAGTAAATATTAAGAAAGAGGTTAGACAGGTATATGCCCTATTCCCTTAATTTAGAACTTGCACATCGACGAGGCAATGAAAACTGTCAAATGCATGAATTTGGAATTACAATGCAAGGACAAAAGATTGCTATGCTTGGATTTGCAGATGATATAGCGGTATTAGCACCTAGTAAGAAAGAGAGAAACAACTCTTAATGAAATAGAAACAGCTCTAACAGAGAGGTACGTTATGAAAATTAACAAAAATAAAACTAAAGTACTATTATCTAACGGAGGGTAAAATAAGTTAAATCCAGAATACAAATAGGAAACAAGAAGCTAAGGATATCTGCTACCTAGGAAAGCAAATAACGCGTAATGGGAAAAGTGCAAAATGTATTAAAAAAAGATTAGCAAAAGGTCGTGCTACATTTAACAAAAAAAGACAAATACTATGCTCAAAGACAACAAACATAGAAACAAAGAAATGATTGTTGAAAGAATATGTGTGGAGCACAGCACTGTACGGCTTGAAACTTGGACAGCAGAAGAAACATAAAAGCGTTTGAAATGTGGTGCTACAGACGTATAATGAAGATATTATGTACAGACAAAGTTAAGAACTAAGAGGTTCTAGAATGGTAGAAGAAGAAAGAAATATATGAAAACAGTAAAAACCACTAGAGATAGGATAATAGGCAACATACTAAAGCATGAAGCAGTAGTGTAGAATATGTTAGAAGCAAAGAAAAGAAAAAAGAATGGTAGAGGTACACCTAGGTTAGACTATTACACACAGGTAGTTAAAGAAGTAGCTTATGCGATTTTAAGGGAAATGCGTAGACTAACTCAGAATAGAAATCAATGGAGGTACGTGTCCAACCAGTTGCAAGATGGGAACCTAATGACGAAGAAAAAAATGATTGTTCTTAAACTTGATGATTATTATAAGCAACTACATGTGTTGGTTTGGCAATATTATTAACTAATATTGATTGTGTGAAATGACTCATTGGGAAACTATTAACTAGACGAACAGTTAAAACCATGGGTGACGTTTGTAGTGGTAGGTTGCCTAATCCCCTTGACATACCACTAAATATCGGTTAAATAGAAAACAATAGATGGGGATCCGAGCAAGAAAAGCAAGGACTATGGATTTAGAAATAAGAGATGAAGGATATTTGTGGAAAACAAAGAATAGGAGAAATAGAAGGACAAGACACGTTCTTAAAGAATTGGAGAATAGTGCGGAATATACTACAAACAGGGATAGGAAAAAGAGAGGCACAGGTGGACCTAGATCAGAACATTGCATGCAGATAGTGAAAGATGTGGGCTGTGGAAATTTCAGGGACATAATTATGTGGGCTGTGGGAATTTCAGGGAAACATGTAGGTTAGTTCAGAATAGGAAACAACGGAGGTACGCGTCTAAGCAGTTTCAGAACTGAAGAACTAATGATGACTAATAAAGAAAGTAACACAAGCGAATACCAGAATATTGCATTAAATGTGAAATACGCATTCACATACGAGTATGATCATATACAGCTCATTGACTTTTATTAATTTTAAATTAAACAATATATGAAACCCTTGTGTAAGTCACATGGTTCACTGCACTAATATATCTACATTTAATTTAATATAGTGAATTTAGTGGGTGTGATTTTGAAATCACATAACTGCCCACGGTTATTCGCTATCCATAATTCAGCTCTGTGATTATGCCAAATGTAGATTGTTAATGAGATATGACACTTTTAGCGCCTGAGGCTGCTCCAAAGATCACATCAATAGATATACTTGATATACATATTGGCTAGTACTGTTCATTGTACTTAAACCTGACGATTATTATAAGCAACTACAGGTGTTGGCTTTGCAATATTCTCAAGTAATGTTGACTGTACAAAAAGATTTATTGGAAAACAGTTAATTCGGAAATATTTAAGTGTTGGGGATCTTGGTAGCCGCAGGTTGTCTAACCTCTTTCACATACCACTGAATATCGGTGAAAGAGGATATATAGTTAGAAAACAATTGAAGGGGAACAGAACTGTATTTAGGCTGTCGGAGTTTCAGGAAAATGTGTAGGTTAGCTCAGAATAGGAAACAATGGAGGTACGCGTCCAACCAGTTTCAGGACTGAAAACGTAATGATGAGGATATATTAGTTGGTACTTAAATTAGTATTTTAACACAGTGAATGCTCAGTCTTAGTGTCAAAAAGTGTATAAGAAACACCATTCCGTTTTTCATTGTTATTTTTAATCATTTCACCTTCTTTCAGAAGCTGCGTACTATCTTTATGCGACAGGTTTTGGTAAGCGAAGGCGATCTTTTTTCTGAGGATCTCCATTGCCGTCCTCAGGGTATAGCTTTGCCTTTTTTTTTTTAAATTCCAGGACTCTAAGACGCTTTGTTCTTTATGTTTGATATTTATTAATTTTTATTCTTGTGTAGGCATCAGCAGCAATTTTATGAACCCGCGATAATCTGTCATCGTTATGCTCAAAAGTAGACCGTTCATTTACATTTCCAATGCTCCACCCGAAGGTACTACATTGACCAGGAGGCGAGTTTTTTGTTGCCTGGAAATATAGAATTTAGCCGAACCCTTGCCGTTTCAGGCAAGGTAGGGATCTTTAACGTGCGTGACAACACTCACACACGGGACCTCCATTTAACCTCTCATCCGAACGAGGGCGTAATATTTGTGAAAAATGCTCACCTGCCATTTTTCAAGCAGTCGGCCGTGTCGGGATTTGAACCCGGGACCTTGGGATCCGTAGTCTTACGCTTACTACATTGATCTACGGCGACGCCTTCAAAAGTAGACCACTAGTTGTGCCGGAAGACAAGTTTAGTTTTTCTTTTTACCCAAAGTGACAGATAACATTTCAAAGTAACTTTATTCCTTTGTTCGAGGGATTGCGAAATATGGATGTTATTCAAGCTCGGTTGAAACTGAAGTGGTGGTAGAAGGTTTAAAATTATTCAGACACAAACTAAATACAAATATTAACATTTCATTAACATAGTTTTAAATATACAAATGGAGTTTAACAAATCTCATCGTCACCTCTTATTAATTTCGTTTGAATTCCAACTGCAGCATCATATTAAAAATTAAATCTGCCCTAAGGTATATTGAAATAGATAATACGTGACCCACGTATTACCCAGATTATTCCTAAATATTTCCTTGCCCGCATATAAAGAGCATCTCGTATTTTACAAACCGCTCACGAAACCCCGACTTGACGAATAGCGGCTAATTGAAAACTCGATGAAGGTTCACATCGGATAAGAATTTATGAAAAGCTTCTCTCGGCAGATGAAATTCTGCGTAGTTTCGGAGAGTAATATAAGCGCTTCCTAATCAAATTGTTAGTTATCCAAAGTAACTCGAAAGTTGGAAACGTGTTTTGACAAAACTTCACTTACATACTTGATTACTAAAGTGTAGGACAACAAATCAGGAGTTGGTGTATAAGAAGCTTGCACGTGTAAGTTCCTGCAAAACACTAAATAATATTTATGTATAATGTAGCATTTCCACAACAATCTGCTTCTAATGTAAGTTGGGATATGAGAAAGTTTTAGTTTCTCTTGGGTGACATAATTAAAGAGGAGATAAGCAAAAGATCAATTTGAATATGAGACATGGGACATATAGGAACATGATTGACATACGTTGGGAATGTGTGACATTCCCTTAGAAATAGGTATAATTACATTTCATTTTAGTAGTTTCTGTATAAGAGGATTGAGTTATTCCCTTCAGGAAATATATTTTAGGCTTCTATAAATTCTAACTTAAGAAAGAATTATTGACATCATATTCAGTCTATTGTCAAAGGTTATAAAAATTCATATGTCAGTTTTTAAAAAGGTTAGGGGTGATGCCATGTTGGTAATTAATATAGCTTGATTTGTCTTGCCTGTAGAATATAGAACAGCGCCGATGATTTCGTCCATCTAAGAATAAAGCAGGTCATATACACTTTTGACCTGATTCAGATTTTATGTAAAATCCAAAATATGTAAGTTAAAATATATAAAGCGTAAATAGAGAAAACAACATTAAAGGAAATCGAATTTTGATTCACCCGTCCTAAATTTATCGCAAAGGACTCGTGTAGTTTTCAGTTTCTTGTTTGAAGCAAGACTCCGTGGTTAACATTAAGACGTTCAACAGATCGCGAGCTAGGCCAAGCGACTTTGCATGTTTGGATAATCCCCTACCAAGCGGCCCAGTTCATTTTTTAGGAGCATATTGGTTCCCAATTGTTCAACCCCGGTGTTGGAAGTAAGTTGAGGTGTCCAGGCTTTAACGGAGAAAAAGAAAACATCTATCGATGGCAATTAAAAAATTTAATTAATAAGAAAAGATTGAAACTATACTGGTGCACGGGCTAGTACCTGAATGTATTATTGACTATATAAAGAACGTACTTACAAGTGGGTCTATGTTTAGGTTAGTTTTAGCTAAGAGGTTTCGGTTTTTAGTCAGTAGATTTAGGACATATGGGTCTTTTAATATTTGTATAAGCTGGTACTGTGTGAATACACGTGTTATAAAATCAATGAAGTTGTAGAAAATTTTATAAAGATTGTATATTTATTCTGTTCATTATTGTAAACGGTATATTGATAGTTTTGTCAAAATAAATTACATTGTGAATTTTGTTTGAAGCATAATTAAATATTTCAGGTATTATTTAGCATTTACTTTCAGAAATCTTCTTGGCAGTTAGCGGTTTTAAAAAGTCTACGTGTCTAGGTTTAGTTTAGATTTAAAATAATGTTGGTTTCAAAGAATTTTCAGGTATATTTGCATGCCACAATCACTCTCTTGATCTCAAGATTTTGGCACCCTCTTTGTTATTCATTCTGGGACTTTTTCCCAGCATCCCTGTGAGATTAGGTGGCGTTCAAGTTATGTACCGACCAAGACCACATTTCATACCCGATCGCATTCTGAAATCCTCGTCAAACACTTACACTACCCGACCCACTGAATTAGTCCACAAAACAACAACATATTTGTTCGTACAGTCTAGGTTTTCGGTATTTTACCGGCACGAAATTTTTAGCGGAGTAATTCACTGGATTTTCTGTGATTTACCTGCTAGATATTCTAAGGGCTAAAAATTGTACGGCATGTTAGACCATAATACATTGTTTATTATTTTAATATTAAGCAGGAGTAGATAACAAATTCAAAAAATGATGTATGTTATTAGCAATTTAGTAAATGGCAATTGAAGTAACAGGATGTAAGTTTAAGATCCAAGGTGTCAAATTGAGCCCAATAACAAGTTTAGCCGTTACGAAAAAAACTCATGTTGAGCGCAACACAATGGGGTTTGGAATGTTGGTATAGACAAAAAAGAAGTTAGGAAGTGGAAGCTTTCAAGGTGTGGCGCTATAGGTAAATATAGGTCAGTTGGACGAATAAAGTCAGTAAAGATGGTGTTAGAAGTGGTTGATGTGAGTAGAAGTATCACTAAGGTAATCAATATATGACGTTATAGATGATAAGTAATATTTTGAGAAGGAAATAAGTGGTGAGGGCAGGACAGAGCACGAAGCAAGATTTAGAGGAAGGCAAAAACTTAAGTTGTAAAGCGGAATACGAAACATGTAGGGCATTAAAAGGTTTAGCCTATGATACAAAACAATACGGTCACCTCTCAAATCAATCGTGAGGTCCTGCAGAGCTTTTTTGCCCATTACATTTGTAGCATACTAAATTCCTCAAAAGGTAAATAGTATGTCTGCTCTACCATATAGGCGGCAGAGCCTCGATAAATTACGAGGGGGTTCCTGTTTGACGGTTAAACCCAGGGTAAAAAGGATGTTAAATGGCTTTGAGAGAAAAGGGTCCCTCTAAAGATATCTTCCAGCCAGCTAAGCTTCTTCAACTTAGGGCAGAGCTATGAGCTAGGGTCGTAGGATGGTATACGATAAAACGAAAGAAATTTTACTGGACGCCACCGTATCTTAATGAATGTTATTATACGAAACTATTCGAAGACCAGATACGGAAATCTTCGAAAGAAAAAAACTTAAGACGAGCAACATAAAAAATACTTACTTTGGTCTCTGCAATCTGGAATGGGATCGACGATCTAGTGCTATCTGCAAATTTAACCACATCTAAACATGCTCAAACGAGGGCTTCGTTAGAGCCTAGTCACTTTATCACAAAAAAAATTATAAATAAATCCACTAGTCAAAATTATACCTTCAAAAAAAACTTTTAACTTTAACACCAATATCTTTCTTCAACACCAAAATTTCATATTTGTAAACTGTTTGCTTCTGTGGGACAATTACTGCTGACTTCAAAGAAAGAAAATTTTATGACAACCTATTATTTTTTCTATTAATTAAAAAATATATATATGTACATTGTTTATATAAAGCTATCTATATGGAGACCTTCAAAACAGTTTCTTTATTACGATCTAACATTAATATTTGGGTATTCATGGGATATTTTTTAATTGCATAATTTACATTAATTCTCTATAAGAAATATATGATTTTCCTTTTGTTTTTTATGTTACAGTTAATTCATGATACTTGAATAGGATCCTGTTCAGTTTACAAGAAACAAATTAAATGCTCAAAAAAAATTTTGTACTTTATAAAACTATAATATTAATAGATATCTTTAATAGAATCAAACGTCAAAGAAAAATACTTATGGTCCACATTAAGCTATACTTCAGGTGTACTGCCAAAATGTGTTATACACAATAACTCGGCAAACAATTCTTATCGTATCACATGTTTAGTTAAGCAAACATTTTGATACAACTTTGTAACTTCAAAAATAATCTTACAGAAATATCTTGAAAATATTAAGGTCATTTATGCATTATTCAAATACTAAATTTTGAACTAAATTTTACGTGAATCAAATTAACTGATCTTCGAACCTTCACAAAAATTTCGAGTATTAATTTTAAATAAACATATATCTAGCTTCTTCGAAAATTATTTGAACATCTTAAATAAATGTTCCTTGAAAAAAAAAGGTTTAAAATGGAGGATGACTCACCGCTGGACATCTGCTTGACGGCCGGGTTTTTTTTTGTTTTTTAAAATATCTGCGTTCTTACTCTTGTAGTTGTGTGTTGCTGACGCAGGGGTCCGGATTTGGCCTTCATACCAACCAATCATATGTGGGGATTTCCACTTTTTTGCCTAGCAACAATTGAAGCTGCCTTTCAGTCTCGTACTTGCCATATGGTTAACGATTGTTTTATATAATACATAATTTCCATTGTTTTATTACTTGAAGCTTAAAATTAATATTTTAAAACTCGGAATTAATACTGGCTTCATATTTAATACTTGGTACTTTAAACTTTAAAACTCTAACTTTAAATCTTTAAACTTTAAAACTTTAAACTTGCGCTGAAATCAAACGGGAAAATTAAATTTAGAGGTAAGTTTGCGAATTATTTTCTTACCGTAGAAATATGTTTACAACCATCTTAGGTCGATGCTACAACTAAAACTGAACCCATGGTATACGTTGACTCCACTTTACTATTTGTTGAAGCGGCATGTTTAATTAAAAACCTGCAGGCTCTCGACAACACTTGTGTTCAGATTACATCTGATATCAAAATGGCACTTGACCACGAGGCAATGTTAGTTAATCAAGCCTGCGCCGGGAAAGGGGATATCGAATCAAGATACAAGCAAATAGAAGATCACTTAAAGTTTACTTTGGCTATTCAAATGTAGATGGTGCACTATGTATGAATTCGTAATATAAGGTTTCAATAGAAGTTTAAATATTTATTGAACAAAAGCGTATTTTTAAATAGCAGGAAATCGTAATTGTTACACATTTCCTATGAAATATACAGCATGTGAAGTTGAAGTTATTTGTCATTAACAATTTGTTTTAGTTATGATTTTTCCTGTATCGTTCTAAAAATTTCGTTTTCTAGATTTAAGCATCAAAATTTTTCTATAAACCCAGTTGTTAAGGTTTATGTACTATTTTTGTTATGCCTAAATAATTTCTGGTGCTGCTGTTTTAACGTGCTCCTCTCCCATATGTGTTTCTACCTTGTATTAGCGTGTCTGCTGCTCTCTTGCTTGCTGACCACCAACAAGGTGTTCTTAGTGTATAATGTTCAATTAATATCAATGTTTACTTTATTGTGTTTAGTCTCGTGCATCCAATTATGAAATCGCTTAGGACAGTATATGTGACATATAGCAGCGCACGTATTTTGACTCACAAATATATTGAATCAATTCTAAACATTAAATCTCTTTCCAAATAGTCAGCGTCAAAATTGAAAAACATTAAAGACGTCTTTTTCAAACACGTAGCAGAATAAAAATCGCTAGCTTCCTCTGAAGAGCTTTTAGAAACATTGTTAATGCACCTTACGGTAAAGAGGTTAGATCCCTTTGCTGATCGTGGTTGGGTAACATTGAAAAATAATTCTGACAATGAGCTGCCAACTGTCTAAGAGTTCAAAGACTTCTAACCTCTTGGAAACGTTGGAAACCAAAATTTTCAAATCGTTACAGAAAAATCCAAATTGTATTCAAAATCTTCCGTAGGTAGCAACAATATGTGTTTATTGTGCAGAAGTTCACATCGACTTTCAAAGTATGACGGTTTTCTAAAGCTGCAATCGCCTGAGTGCATCTATTTCTACAGAATTCAAAACTTGTTTCAACTGACTTGGTAAAGGACACTTTGTGTGTCAGTGCAAATCTAAATTCACTTACAGAACTTGCAAGTTAAAACATAATACGTTACTTCATGTTGATGCTCTTTTGAAGTA
The DNA here is from genome assembly GCA_036346225.1 of Platerodrilus igneus. Lineage (NCBI taxonomy): Eukaryota > Metazoa > Arthropoda > Insecta > Coleoptera > Lycidae > Platerodrilus > Platerodrilus igneus. The sequence continues at coordinate 5,203,989 of JARFIW010001535.1, forward strand.
CGCAGGTAATATTCCCGTCGCGAACACTCCTGTGGAGGTTCATCAATCGATTTCTGCATTCCGCTCGAACACTGTTCAAGTTCTTTTGTCCACTACTTATGCGCAAATCCTTCATTTTAACGGCATGGTGCACTCTGCCAGAATCTTATTCGACTATGGCAATCAAATTTACACCAGAAGTGTATGTACTGCTTTAAACATACCCCTTACTGTTTCTGGTTTGAATCAAACTACATCTCAAACCAAATTCAAGTGTGATGTAGAGCTTCAATCTCTTCACTCAAATTACAAGTTGAAATTTTCGTGTTTTGTTCTTGACCAGACTACAGAAACCTTTGCGGGTATCTATGTCAATGCCGATAAACCTTCTATACATGTTAACATTTTCTTATTAGGTCCACATTTTAACAGGCCTAGTGACATTGACATTTTGCTTAATGTACCAGTGTTCTGGAATATACTTTGTATTGAATAAATTTGATTAGGTCCTAATTTACCGAAAACAGGTTTGGATGGGTTATTTCCATTCCTACTAACATAAGCTTAGTCGGATCAACCAATTGTTTTTCCATTCATAGCGATAATGAACCCGAAATCCTCAATCGCTTTTAGGAGCGCAAGTTTTATCCAACTTAAGAAGTTTCTTCAGTAGAAGAGATGTCGCCGAAGCGCATTTTGTTCAAAATACTACTAGAACTTCTGAAGGTCGATTCGTTGTAACAATTCCCTTTATAAAAACAATTTTATGTTTAGACAATTCGTTTTAAGTTGTATATAAAAGATTTCTATCACTTGAAAAACGTTTAACGAAAGACCCAAGTCAATCAATTCAGTACACAAAATTTCTTCAAGAATGTCAAGAATTAGGTCAGCTGTATACTGCTGAACCAAATTTATGTGAAATCCCTTAGTATATTCCACACAATGTCGTGTTCAAGAAAGAAATTCCCACTACAAAACGCCGCGTAGTAATTAATGGTGCATTTGTTACCAGTTCTGGTGAATCCACTCAAAAGCATGCAAACGGCAGGTTCTACTATATAACAAGACCTATTCTCCATTTACTGCGTTTTCGTAAATTTTTTTACGCCATTTCGGCATACATCGAAAAAAAGTACAATCAGCCGCAGTTGAACCAAGCCAAAGATCTCTTCAGCGGATCTTTGGCGAGTTTCTCCAACTGATCCCATTCTTACTTACGATAAAAAATACCGTCACGTATGGAACGGCATCGGCCTCTTTCTTAACAATTTGTTGTCTAACCCAGTTGAGCATCAAATATGTAGATACTTTTTCTAGGATTTCTAGAGTGATATTTGAAGATTTCTACGTGAATGACCTTTTAACAAGTTCCAATGTGCTATCCAATGCTCAGCCTACTGTTCAAAACTTAACGTTCATTTTAAATTCTGGTTGTTTCCCTTTTAGAAAATGGATTACAAATAATCTTAAGGTCTTTGATGGAATGCCCAATGCGCCAATTCATCCCGACGTTCTGCAATTTGACAACACGAGTACACGAGTCTTAGAGCTCATATGGCCATTTCATTATTATGCTCTTATGTATTCTACTTCTGCTTCTTAATCCGAGAAGGGTACCAAATTTTTCAAATATTCAACCCATTAGAGTTACTAGGTCCCTGAATTGCAGTCGAAAAAATTATGAATCAACAGTTATAAATAGTTGAAACTACCTTGGGACAATCCGGTGCCTGAAACATTATAATAAAATAAACTTCGTATAAGCAAGACTTAATCATCTTTAAAAATTAAAAAATTGCTATGCATGCTGTGTGCAAAAACTTCACTGAAGTAGAACTTCGGGGTTCTTGTGATGCCTCTCTATTTGATTACCGTGCCTGCATATATTTGCACTCCAAGGATATAGATAGTTATTTTCAAGTTACACTTATATGTGCTAAATCTAAGGTTGCTACATTAAAACCCATTACTATTCCCAAGCTGGAACTGTATACGGCTTTATTTCTCTCAAAATTTGTAGAACAGATCTACGAGGTTTTGAACTAAAACCCTTTAAAATACTTTCTGTGGTCTGTTTCAACAATTGTTTTAAGGTGGCTAAATACCAGCCCCAAACTCTCAAAAACTTTTGTCTACAACTGTGTTGCCAATATTCAATGTCTATCGTCACATGCACGGTGGAGAAACGTTTCTACTAGTTCAAACTCAGCAGACCTCCTCTTTAGAGGGGTGTCGCCTCGACAACTAAAGGCATCTATTTTTTAGTAGCATGACCCTACAGTGGTTACAAAAGGCTAAAGCTTTTGACCAAATCTTGACGTTTGTATATCTAATTTGCCTGAGCTGAATGCCAAGACACAATGTCCTTCTACAATTAACTTAGGGTGTAACATATTTTATGACTTTAAAGTTTTACGCGAAATACACGTTTGGCCAAGCTATTTAGTTTTTTAAAAAAATTTATTGTACAGTCGCTAAACCTTATTACACAATAGTTAAACACTGTAGTAAATTTATTTAAAAGTAGCAAAAACAATTAAGTGAAACTATGGTACTCTGGCAGAGAAGCAATGCTAAAGCTTCGGCCGCCGGTACAAATCTGTTCTTCCTATTTTATTCTCTAACTCGTTTTTGGGTTTTCTCCCTTTTCAACAATATATTCACAGCACTTGACATTTAACCTATTCTATTAAACAGTAGATTACTTAGAACTATACTTATTTCATCATCAAGATTTAGTGGTCGTTTACAGTATTCGGCTATTTACTTTAATTATTACTGGAAATATTAATAAATCTTAATCTAGACTGAAAGTCAAAAGTTCAGTAAGGTTCCTGAGAAATTACCAGGGTATCTTTGTCACACATAAATTAAATTAAATTATTGATATTGGTGTTAGAATCTAAATACGTAAAGTATACAAAACATAATTTTAATGGTAATGGTTTCCCTAATAATCTAAAATTAAAACGACAACGTTACTTCCTTTTAGTTTCATTATCAACTTATAATAATTACGCTTCCTCAGCATTTGGAACACTTAGTATACTTTAAAAGCATCTCTACAAGGTGCTCTCAAAAATTTTTACAAATATTATTTTATTTGCACTATATATTGCGAATCTGTAACTCGCGTCTTGAACGCGTTACCGCATATCGTTTATGTTTTGTAAGTAACTGTTCGAATGCCAAACCTTTGGCCTTTGGGAGACCCCAAAAGCACTTTGACACGAATATCACAAACGGAATCATTTTCTGAGGAACAGAAGCAGCCTTCTCAGAATAAAACATTAAGCCCAAAAAGCAATTTATTAATTCTCAGTACATTTCTTTACTCTACACAATTTATTCATGTAGAAAGAAGACTGCAGCTATGGCAGTTCAACTTTGATGAAAAGTATCCTATTTTAATTTTCGGTCATCTTCGCCTTGCTAAGTTATTAGTCTTGTGCGAACATTTAAATTTATTACATGATGAACCTAAATTGTTGATTTCAGTATAGCGTCAACGGTTTTGGATCACTTGCCACAAAAACGATGTGAAGCAATTAGTGCATAACTGTTTAAAATATTTTTAGCTTGCTGCAAGTCCAACTCAACTTATAATGTGTGTCGTACTTGCATCTCGCGTAAATCCATCCCTGTCATTTTTGCACTACAGGAGTGGACTATGCTGACACTCTGATGATGAAAGAATAAAACGGTCGTTCCTATAAATCAATTGGACTTACTTATGCTTATTCTTTTGATTTTTTGTAAAGGTAGTTCATCTTGAACTAGTGACTGATCTGTCCATGGATTATTCCTAACGGCCTTATGGCGTTTCACCGCCCGTCGCAGTAAACCGGCACACATTTGGTGCGATAACTGAAATAGTTTTGTTGACTAACTCAAAGTTGGGTGAATTATGTGATTTTTTGGCAAAAAATTAGGATTCAATTACCGATACTTCCACTAATGAAGCAATCACCTGTCACTTTGTAGCAGCCCACAGCCCACATTTTGACGGTTTGTGGGAAGCATGTGTTAAAGCGTGCAAATATCACATAAACAAGGTCACTGGCGGTACACTTCTAACCTATGAAGAATTTTGTACGTTACTTACCCAGGTAGAAGTTGCCTAAATCCCCGACCGATCATTTCATTATCCGCTGACACAAGTGACTTAAGCTGTTGACGAAAGCAGAATTCTTAATTAGTCGATCGATGGTGTCAATTTCAGATCCTGATTTTTGTTATGCAAAAATTTTCTAACACCGCTGTTGCAATACGCTTCTTGCCCATATGTATTTCTACGTTGTATCAACGTGGCTGCTCGCTGTCTTGCTTTCTGAACGTCTACATCTCAAGATGCTCTAGTGTATAATGTTATAAATATCAATGTTTACTTTACAAGCGTTTAGTTTTGTGACTTATTACAAGAGCGTGATGAAAAGTTATAGCTATGAGCAATTCGCATTTAATTGCACAATTCGTCATTTTCAATAAGTGTTAAGAAGATAACAAAAAAATGCTTGATTACCATTACAAGAGAGCTTACAGCTTTCAATACTGGTAGATATTAATTTATGCATTGCGCATAGGCCCACCATGTCATCTAAAATACCGTTTAAATTGACACACGCTTGTTATGTTTATTTTTCAACATCAATTAAATACCCCTTTTTTCCGTTCGAATAAACTCCGTTTCTATTCTTAAATTCTCCAACAACATCCTATCTATTTTACCTGTTCCTAATAAGCCCGCTTTAACATGATTTTAACTCGAATCCACTTTGCTTTTAAAACGAAAATTTATTCGATAAATCAATACCTTGTTTTAGGTATCCGTTAATTTGTTAAATATTCCGATAACGATTAATTGCTTTCTCTTGTGTTTCCCATCTATACACTTGCCAAAATTATGGATCCCACTATTATTTGATAGCATGTTTTCCAGTTTGCTAATCGCGCTTTGATAACGCGAGAATCGCAGTTCGAACTCGTGTTATTTGAACCAATTTTAATTTGATTCTGCAGCTTGTACCTTGAAATATTTTCTACATTACTCGTCCCAGTACTTCAAGAGCGATGCACGTTTGTTTGTTCGACAAGTATAAGGTATATTGCGTGTATCGGCGAGTTTCTCCGCGTTTACTCATCCTAATCAAATTCTCTTTTTAGCTGTTAGCTGGAGGCCAAATTTTTTCTTTTTTTGTGTTGGCCCAACTGTTCTTTGACGTAGACCAACTGCTTTGGTCAATAGACCGCTGCTGCAGTTACGGTGGCAGGGTGAATAAATCTTGACTACCGTGGCGTTGTTGTGCTGACTCACCCCGCGACTCACATCGAGGATTATTATTTATCAGCGGTTGATGTTGTGAAACCAGTTCACCGTATATGTTTAAAAGGTAGCTTTGCTAGTGCTTCTGGTTATATTTTTTTAACTACAACTTGTTCTATATTTAATACTTTAATTTAACACACTTGTTATTGAGAAAATCTACATTTAATACTTTAATTTAACACACTTGCTATTGAGAAAATTTAAGCATTACTTTTTTTTCAATGAGTTGTATTACATGTTAGCTGTGAAATGCGCAGTTCGTGGATCCATTATAAAATTTGTCCTTTACAATATAACTTAAATTTAATACTCTTCGTTGTCCATGTGAATCAAGAAATTGTAATTTATTTTTATTGTTAATAGATAATCGTGGGCGACGTGCTTTCTTTTGTTTTTTGGTATGTAGAAGAATCCCCATACTCTCCGCGTTTGGTAGTTAGCCTGGTTTCCGGCTACGTCTATGTACGTAGCACGCTGTATATAGCAAGGAAATCAGACCCGTAAAATGCTTTCAATGCGTAAATATTTAAATTGAAACTAAGCGCCAAACATCATGATGTATTTTGTGTTAGCCTGGTATTTACATTTCTTCCGGCTACGTCTAGGTACGTAGCATAAATTCTGAGGCCCTGACGTGGGGCCCCGATTTTGTTTCGTGTAACTTTGGACCCGATTTTGTTTTAGTTAACGGTTATTTCGATTTGGTTTTGATTAATTTCTTCTCCTAGTTTGTTTTAGTTAATTTTTGCTCCGATTATTTTTGTTGCTAGTGCCTAAGTTCCTACATTACCCGCATTTCTCAACCTGTTGCTACTTGTTTTTTTATTCCTGTACGTTCGACCTATTGTTTATTTTTCTTTCGGCTTTTGGTGTTCCTCATATGAGGATCGGTTTTCTTTATTTTTGTGTGGGTTCGATCTTTTGAATTTTGATTTTGTTTTCTTCCGTGATTGCTAAATAGCCTTGGTTAGTTCATGTCAAATTATTGGACTTGTGTATTCGCCAATAATCCTTGTTCATTGAAAACGCTGGTGCCCAAGATTTTTCTTTTCCTTCCTTCTCTCTCGGTACATTTTGTTCACCAATCAAGTTTAAAGTTGGTTTCTTTCTCCGATTTTTCAATTATTCTACAGCCCTATTCTAATTTCTATTATGCTGTTTCGCTTCCATTGGTGTTCCTGAAGTTGATCCGTCGGATATGTTTTAGATTGCCCTGTATTCGCAATAATTTTCTTTTGGCTTCTATCGAGTTACGGTTAGCCGTTATTTAGTTACTTTCTATCAATTTCTTTCTTGTTCGTATTCAAAATGACTTCTTTTTCGGTTTCCCACCAAAGTCTTTCTGTGTAGGAGTGGCATTTGAAATTTTCTGGTAACCCAAACACTCGTACCGTACATGATTTTTTGGGACGGGTCGAAGAACTCCGACGAACTCAACATGTGTCAGAGTTGCAGTTATTTGAGTCTACAGTGGACTTGTTCGAGGCTAAAGCTTTTGGCCAAATCTTGACGTTTGTATATCTAATATGCCTGAGCTGAATGCCAAGACACAATGTCCTTCTACAATTAACTTAGGGTGTAACATATTTTATGACTTTAAAGTTTAACGCGAAATACACGTTTGGCCAAGCTATTTAGTTTTTTAAAAAAGATTTAGTGTACAGTCGCTAAACCTTATTACACAATAGCTAAACACTGTAGTAAATTTATTTAAAAGTAGCAAAAACAATTAAGTGAAGCTATGGTACTCTGACAGAGAAGCAAAGCTAAAGCTTTGGCCGCCGGTACAAATCTGTTCTTCCTATTTTATTCTCTAACTCGTTTTTGGGTTTTCTCCCTTTTCAACAATATATTCACAGCACTTGACATTAACCTATTCTATTAAACAGTAGATTACTTAGAACTATACTTATTTCATCATCAAGATTTAGTGGTCGTTTACAGTATCCGGCCATTTACTTTAATTATTACTGGAAATATTAATAATTCTTAATCTAGACTGAAAGTCAAAAGTTCAGTAAGGTTCCTGAGAAATTACCAGAGTATCTTTGTCACACATAAATTAAATCCAATTATTGATATTGGTGTTAGAAGCTAAATACGTAAAGTATACAAAACATAATCTTAATGGTAATGGTTTCCCTAATAATCTAAAATTAAAACGACAACGTTACTTCCTTTTAGTTTCATTATCAACTTGTAGTTATAATAATTACGCTTCCTTAGCATTTGGAACACTTAATATACTTTAAAAGCATCTCTACAAAGTGCTCTCAAAAATTTTTTACAAATATTATTTTATTAGCACTATATATTGCGAATCTGTAACTCGCGTCTTGAACGCGTTACCGCATATCGTTTATGTTTTGTAAGTAACTGTTTGAATGCCAAACCTTTGGCCTTTGGGAGACCCCAAAAGCACTTTGATACGAATATCACAAACGGAATCATTTTCTGAGGAACAGAAGCAGCCTTTTCAGAATAAAACACTAAGCCCAAAAAACAATTTATTAATTCTCAGTACATTTTTTTACTCTACACAATTTATTCATGTAGAAAGAAGACTGCAGCTATGGCAGTTCAACTTTGATGAAAAGTATCCTATTTTAATTTTCGGTCATCTTCGCCTTGCTAAGTTATTAGTCTTGCGCGAGCATTTAAATTTATTACATGATGTGCCTAAATTGTTGATTTCAGTATAGCGTCAACGGTTTTGGATCACTTGCCACAAAAACGATGTAAAGCAACTAGTGCATAACTGTTTAAAATATTTTCAGCTTGCTGCAAGTCCAACTCAACTTATAATGTGTGTCGTACTAGCATCTCGTGTAAATTCATCCCTGTCATTTTTGCACTACAGGAGTGGACTATGCTGACACTCTGATGATCAAAGAATAAAACGGTCGTTCCTCTAAATCAATTGGGCTTACTTATGCTTATTCTTTTGATTTTTTGTAAAGGTAGTTCATCTTGAACTAGTGACTGATCTGTCCATGGATTATTCCTAACGGCCTTATGGCGTTTCACCGCCCGTCGCAGTAAACCGGCACACATTTGGTGCGATAACTGAAATAGTTTTGTTGACTAACTCAAAGTTGCGTGAATTATGTGATTTTTTGACAAAAAATTAGGATTCAATTACCAAAACTTCCACTCATGAAGCAATCACTTGTCACTTTGTAGCAGCCCACAGCCCACATTTTGACGGTTTGTGGGAAGCATGTGTTAAAGCGTGCAAATATCACATAAACAAGGTCACTGGTACACTTCTAACCTATGAAGAATTTTGTACGTTACTTACCCAGATAGAAGTTGCCTAAATTCCCGACCGATCATTTCATTATCCGCTGACGCAAGTGACTTAAGCCGTTGACGGCAGCAGAATTCTTAATTAGTCGATCGATGGTGTAAATTTCAGATCCTGATTTTTGTTATGCAAAAATTTTCTAACACCGCTGTTGCAATACACTTCTCGCCCATATGTATTTCTACGTTGTATCAACGTGGCTGCTCGCTGTCTTGGTTTCTGAACATCTACATCTCAAGATGCTCTAGTGTATAATGTTATGAATATCAATGTTTACTTTACAAGCGTTTAGTTTTGTGACTTATTACAAGAGCGTGATGAAAAGTTATAGCTATGAGCAATTCGCATTTAATTGCACAATTCGTCATTTTCAATAAGTGTTAAGAAGATAACAAAAAAATGCTTGATTACCATTACAAGAGAGCTTACAGCTCTCAATACTGGTAGATATTAATTTATGCATTATGCATTGCGCATAGGCCCACCATGTCATCTAAAATACCGTTTCAGAGTTGCAGTTATTTGAGTCTACAGTGGACTTGTTCGAGGCTAAAGCGTTACTTTGGTATCGTGGTTTCCGGCATAGGGTTTCTGACTGGAAGTCATTATCTAATATACTGACTCAACATTTTGAACCCTGGATTTTGCTTATAAGTGTCTACTATTGACGAAAATACTTTTACTTCACATGACCGAATTGTTAAGATTGTCCTAAAGTACTCCATTGTTATAGTTGCGGATATAAGGGAGTTTCTGGCCGCAACTGTCCACATTGTCACACTACTACTAATAGGTCTTCGAATTATACTTCAAATACTGTTCTCACCTCGAGCTGCCTAACTTCTTCTGCTTCTCACTCTACGTTCTCATCTGTCCCTCATACTAGTCATACTGCTACTAATATCAAAACCTCCATTTTTCGGCGAATACAGCTTTGTACAAAATTTCCTCCGTCTCTAGTTCTAAAACGTATTCTTAAATCAATCTGCTCGCCCTTACTTATTCACTTCTCACCCCAGACTGTGCTTTAACCACCATTGCAGCCCATACTTCTGTATGACTTGCAGATAACTTTCCTAGAGGTGTTACCGCCCGTTCAAGATTCTACCCCACACATTTCTGTCGATCTAAATAATTGTCGCTGAAGTGGCGATAATTTCTAATTCAGTCTGCGAAAGTCCTCTTCAAGTTCCATGAACCTGTATCTTCATGCCTTTTCCAGTTTTTGTCAACATTTTACCCATCCCCTTCTACTGACGAAATTTGTGGGAAGCCGGTAATCACAACCGTAGCTGAAGTGAACATAACTTGTAATACGGATAGAGAAGGTCCTGTTGAAATTGGGTAACCCGTAACTGTGATACCTGTCGCTGTCACCGTCAAAGTTTTACCTGCCCTGTTTCGTTATCTACTATTGTTAAGAAATCAGTTCCTTATTGTCGGATGAAATTTTGGTGTTCCTACTCTGTTGTCAAGAGTAATGAAGTCTTACTTGATTCTATTCCTTTTGGATGTTGATGAAACGATACCTACTCTTACTCAGTTTTCAACTGGCAATGCTACTTACTTGTTTCTTAAGCTGAGGTCGGTGAAATCCTAGCTGATTTCCTGTGATCTAAGCTTGACGAAGGTCAATTGATCTTTTTCATCTATTGGCAATGAAGTTTTAGATGCTGTTAGCTATTGTAACGTTGATGAACTTGCACCTGATTCTAGTTCCTTATGTAATAAGGTTGAAAACGTTATCGTATTCTCCATTACATAGGGTTGACATTCTACAGCCAATGCTAGTTTCATTTCCTAACTGTGATACTTCTAGTCCTCTACCTAACGTCATTAAAATTTTAATACTTCTGAGCCGCTAGTTAACGTAACTGAATTTTTCTCAGCTTGTAATCTTTTCCTAAGGTTAATTCTTACAGCTCATACTAATTCCGTTTTCTACCGTTCAATTTCTTACAACCAATCCTAAAACAACCTTCTTTCATAAACGTTCTGAGTTCCAAAATTTTAACAACCACTACTATCTCCACCCTAACACCACTTTGTCAACCTCATGCTACACTCCTACAGCTGCTGTTCCTGTGTGGTAAAACTGCCCAACATAAGTGGACATTATTCTATTCTCCTTCCAAACGCCAAGATGTATGTTGGCGACACTAATGTCCTTCACCGTTTTCCGTTCTCCTTCTGGCTTTGATAACGCCTTAACCCCAATATCTAGTCCTTGCGCTCCAGATTCTTATGCCGACTTTGCTCTCCTTCAAACTTGATTTTTGGACGTTACGATTTTGTTTTACTTTCCTGTTTTGCTAGGTTTTCTTTCGTTTTATTGCTCTATCTTAACCCGTGTGGGTACGGGAATAAAACAGTTCCATGGTACGATCTGCCTGTCGTAAGAGGCAACTACAGCAGTCCAACACAACACACACGCACAACACATACACACACTTCTTACACCCACACACACACACACACACACACACACACACACATATATATATATATATATATATACACGTACGCACACGCACACACCTACTCAACACGCACGCACACGCACACACCTACTCATACATAACTACACAGGAATTCTGCTTAATTTTCTTTTGTAGAATTCTTAGTTTTTTTTTGGTTTTGTACTTGGTACTTGGTGTTATTCTTTTTTGGTTTTTTACTTTTTTGTTCTCGTTCCTTTCGTTCCACATTTCTCTCCTTTTTCCTGTTGCTGGTCTTCTTTGCTGTCGGATTGTGTTTCGTCCATCCGCTCCTGTGGTAGGCGTTTTCTAGTCAGTTTTTCTTTCTTCGAAAACCACGACTTAATCGACTTTAGGACTAGTTAGCATTTCTTTTCTTTGGTTCTTCGGTTTTGGTTACCACAGTTAGTAGTACATCGTTTCCTTTAACCAGCGCTCTCCCTCTCTTCCTCTCGTTCTCCCTTGTTGTTCCTTTTTTTACTTGACGCTTGACCTTTGGGTCCTGTTTTGGTTTGCACTGTTGGTTTTCTTCCTCGTTCCTTTTCTTCTCTTGAGGTTGATGATCTTACTGTTTCTTCTGAAAAGCATCCGTTCCACTTTAGTCCTTTTTGATTGCTTATTACCCGTCTTCCCTTCCTTCCCTTTTTTTTCTTTCCTTCTTTCTAATATGCGCTCTTCGAGCCGGATTTTTTTTGGTGTCTGTTTTTGTTTTCTTTTCTATCTGGAATCTGTTGTGGTCGGTCTTGCTGTTATTTTGGGGGTTTCTTTTTTCTTTTTTGTGTTGTTGTTGTTTCCGTAACGAATGTTCTTTTAGTTTGAAGCGATTTTTCTCTTTTTCTCCCTTTGTTTGGGTTTTTTATTGGGTCCTGCCCATCAATTCCTTGTTTTAGGTATCCCTTAATTTGTTAAACATTTCGATAACGTATAATTGCTTTCTCTTGTGTTTCCCATATAAAAACTTGTCAAAATAATGGATTCTACTATTATTTGATATCGTGTTTTCCAGCTTGCTAATCGCGCTTTGATAACGCGAGGATTACAGTTTGAACTCGTGTTATTTGAACCAAATTTTAATTTGATTCTGCTGCTTGTATGTTGAAATATTTTCTACATTACTCGTCTTAGTACTTCAAGAGCGATGTACGTTCTTTTATTAGACAAGTGCGTGTATCGGTGAGTTTTTCGCGCTTGCCCATCCTAATCAGATTTTCTTTTTAGCTCTACGCTGGAAGCCAAATTGGTTTTTTTTATGTAGGTCCAACTGTTCTTTGACGTAGACCAACTGCTTTGGTCTGTAGAGCGCTGCTGCTGCTACGGTGGCAGGGTGAATAGATCTTGACTACCGTAGCGTTGTTGTGCTGATTCACACCCGACGGTTGCAGGATAAGCATCTCGACGCATAAAGGTATGTGACTCGTTTTCTTTTGTGCACATCGAGAGGATTATTATTTATCAGCGATTGATGTTGTGAAACCAGTTCACCATATATGTTTAAAAGCTAGCTTCGCTAGTGCTTCTGGTTATTTTTTTTTAATTCTTACTACAACTTGTTCTACATTTAATACTTTAATTTAACACACTTGCTATTAAAAAAATCTAAGCATTACTTTTTCTTCTTTGTGGATCCATTATAAAATTTGTCCTTTACAATATAACTTAAATTTAATACTTTTCTTTGTCCATATGAATCAAGAAATTTTAATTTATTTTTGTTGTTAATAGATAATCGTGTGCGACGTGCTTTTTTTTTGTTTTTTGGTATGTAGGAGAATCCTCATACTCTCCGCGTTTGGTAGTTAGCCTGGTTTCCGGCTAGGTCTATGTACGTAGCACGCTGTATATAGCAAGGAAATCAGACCCGTAAAATGCTTTCAATGCGTAAATATTTAAATTGAAACTAAGCGCCAAATGTCATGATGTATTTTGTGTTAGCCTGGTATTTACATTTCTTCCGGCTACGTCTAGGTACGTAGCACGCTGTATATAGCAAGGAAATCAGACCCGTAAAAGCTTTCAGTGCGTAAATATTTAAATTGAAACTAAGCGCCAAACATCATGATGTATTTTGTGTTAGCCTGGTATTTACATTTCTTCCGGCTACGTCTAGGTACGTAGCACGCTGTATATAGCAAGGAAATCAGACCCGTAAAAGCTTTCAGTGCGTAAATATTTAAATTGAAACTAAGCGCCAAACATCATGATGTACTATGTAATAAACTTTTAAAGCCTATAAATATCATTAAAATTTTCATCGCTTTTTTACATGTGGCAAGTAATCTTGTGTAATAAACGGTTATCACGTTGAAATACCAACTCCGGGCGTGAATGAAAAGCTGTGTATTTCTTTAGTCAGCTATTTTATTTTGAAAAAACATGCGATTAATCCAGTTAAAGAATCCCACGCTATTAATGAAATTGAAACGTGACTTGTTATTTCTAGCCATTTCTACAATTTGTTGTAAATCTAAATCATGCGTCTAAAACTAATTCCATCGTTGCATGCAAATTTTAATGGGAACCCATCGCAAATTTTAGTTGAAGTTAATCTTGACAGGCATATCTCTTCTAATCTAATACTAACGTTTTCCAGATACGAGGATCACCACTAAAATTTGCGGAATCTAAGGCACCTTGCATTGCTAGCATTATGTAATTCGATGTCGAACCTGTACTATAATTTACTATACACTAAGAAAAATGTTTTTGTAACTTAATTTTACCCCTTGACTACGGTCAATATAATGTCCACCGGTGAAAGTAGAAAATTACCATTGAAGTTCTAAGGCTGATAGAAATTCATAACTATGATATACGCTATAAATAAAATACACTTGTATTTAGTAATACATATTTTTTTATATCCTTTTACGCTAAAATTTGTTGTTGACGTTTAGTAGCTGCAACTGATTTCCTTTCAGAAAAATGCGTTCTTCTGTATTTTATTACTTGTAGTAAAGTTGTCAGTTAAAAACCTCATTTCAACATAACGCAATAAATTTTAGGCTTTTTAAAAACGTGTTAACTTGTTTGACTGATCGTTTATAGACTGAGAAAAGATAAGGAGCTGAATGTTGAACGTATGGGTACACAATAAGCTGTTCTAAAGCACGTTAAACTTTTGAGTAACCGCCATCCAAAACAAAATCTTTTAAACGACAGAAATTTCATCTTTTGAAATGCTTAGCAATGGCAATTCAAAGCCGACTAAATTAAAAATCATTAAATAAATTAAAAAGAGATCTATTTAAGCAGACCTTAACAAATTAAACCTTTTTTAAAGATTTTTATGCTATTTTTTAAAGGTATTAAATCATTTATGTATAATGATGTAATTATACAGTACAAAGCTTATGATACAGGTAAAAATTTGTCATATTGTTAAATTTTAAATTGCCCAGAAGGGACGGGAATCCCGAAACAAATTGAGGGTACACTGGCTAACTACAGTGGTGCTGGAGTGGGTTGTAACATAAACAAATTGATAAATTGCAAAAAGTAATGGGGATGTTAAAATTACAAAGCTACGATACATTATAAACACTTACCCTGAAAGGCTTTTGGCACCAACCCGACCCTAGGGTACGATTCCCTGAAGGACAGGTTTCCAAGGGGATTCCGCTTATGTCAACCTACTGGTAGAATGGAGTTCCTTTACAAAAGCTAAACTGTATTTTTAGGCCGATAAAACAACCATTTTCTTCTTACTGCGTCACCTAAATCTTTCTTAATACAAGCATCATAACATTATTCCTGTACACAGGTACACACACAGATATTTAAAATGACAGATCAAATCCATTGATTAGTCATAATGTTCCATTTAGAGTAAATTAATCACATGCTGATCCTTGTAACAGTTAAAATGAGCGGTACGTTAATAAATTTTGATTCGCTCTGAATGGACGGGGACACCGCAACAATATAAGGGTGCTTCCGCCAACTATAGTGGTGTGGGAGTGGGTTCCTATGGTAGAAGTTATAAAAGATTTCAAAATAAAAATAATAAAACGGCTTAGATACACAGAAAAATTGCGTTGCACTAATTACTTGCTCGGAAAGACTTTTTCCTTTGCTATAATTAAGGGCGTCAAACTGTCTACCCTAGCAATTTCATCAATATTGTCCCTACATCGAAGACGGTTAGTCCGCATAAATCCTCTTTGCATCAGTTTCCTAAATTCTATAGCATTAAAAGTTTCCTTTCACTAAAATGCCTTATAATACTTATTAAATTTTCAGTCCAATTAAATAAAATAGAAACGTAACATGCTTTCCAAATACAACTCCATAACTGACCTCTATTGACATCAAATAATTTCAATAAAAATACTAATATATTTTTTCAAAAAATCCTAATTTCTTAACCTTACTCTAACCAGATATTATTAACAAAAATCTCAAAAAATATTAAATTAAATTTTTCAATAGTACTATCACTCCAAATTTTTCGTTTCCCATATTAAATTACCTAAAACTTTAAACTTCAATTCCTGGAAAGTCTTTAATAATCAACATAGTAGACGGTTAAAT
Source organism: Platerodrilus igneus (assembly GCA_036346225.1). Lineage (NCBI taxonomy): Eukaryota > Metazoa > Arthropoda > Insecta > Coleoptera > Lycidae > Platerodrilus > Platerodrilus igneus. Next base: position 5,219,611 of record JARFIW010001535.1, read on the forward strand.
ACTTACGTTTTATTAACAATTGCAGTGCTCATTTTAAAATATTAATGTTTTATACTTTAACTAAACCTAAATCCTACCAGCAAAAATTTACACCAAAGTGTCCGTACGTATATATTTTTTACTATCTTATAATATTTCAAACTTAATTCCTCGATAATATCATACTTAAATACTTAAAAGGATTAAGGGTGTCCAGAAATCGCAAGTATGTCTACTTCCTGCTTCCTTTTCAACTAGTACATCTATCTTAACTCAACACACCACAAAATTCCAAATTAATGAAAGGGTAAACTCTCCAGATCCGAATCCCTTTTTGACCGTTTGCAACAATGGCAGTACCCCAAATTTGTAAATCGAAATCCTTTACCTTTTCCATGCAGGTGCAAGTTTAAATAAATTTAGTCGTAGGCCGAGTTTTTGCTGTGGTAAATATATATATATATATATATATATATATATATATAAATATATATATTGTTGTGGATTCAGAGGGTAAATAGGTGTAGACAATGAAAATGTAGCAACCGTGTATATAGAAATAGGAGCAAATTAATTACGCGCCGAATTAGTTAATTTATATAGTGAAAACGGACGAGTATTAAGGTATTTCTATATTTAAATTGGAATGTTAAAACTACATAAGGGAAGAAAAGCTTTAAAGTACATAAAAGCTCAAGGATACCCATAAGAAATTATAATAATTTAATCAAACGCATGGAAGCAAAAAAGGGAGCTTGCATGCATAATAAAATCAATAATTTTAAACGCAAATGTATTCAATTTTAAAGGCCAACGTACGTTATACAAATACTAAGATGGGAGAAACCAAGAATTGTTATTTTATAAACGGTCGGTTGTTTCAAGAAACACCTGTTGTTTTTTGTCACATTCAGGGAACTTAAATAAACGTTAAGACAAAATTCTATGGATGTATGTTTGCAACGGTCGATTTGTATAAGCTGGTAAATATCAAATGCCTTAAGGAGTGAGTGGAATAAACGATCGATAATATAAAACAGACATAGAAACGTATAAATAAAGCGTTAGATAGAAGTCACGTAAGATCTAAACGGATATTTGTGAAGGAAGACTACGATATCGATTTTCTGCAACTTAAGAAGTGTTCTAAAGGAGACAACATATATGCGTGGAACGAAGATAGATAGCTGAGAGGTGGCGCGTCTGAACGGGGGAAAATTCCAGCACGACGAAAGTGGGAATTTTGGAGAAGTCAGTGTTCGTTACATTAAAAATTTTAGGAAGCAGCTTTGAAAACAAGCTTTTCAAGCAAAACAGGTTTTACTGGGGTGTGAAATAATATAAATAAACGAACGCAGATATTAAAGCTCTCTTTCTTTCGACTTAGATCTGATTACGGGTTCAGATCTACAAGATAATAGTAGTAAATGCTATTACCGTTGTCAATTATTGTGTGTTCAGTAAAGTTGCATTAACTTCCTGTTTAAAAATGATGAAAGCTGTAGTGGCGTACTACTTGTTATAAAAAGTGATATTGCACGAGTTGGTGCTTGTTTAGATAAAAGGTGCCGCTACTACAACAAGGCTATTAAATAAAAGAATGATATTTGGGGTAAGCGAAGCTGAGAACGTAATTTGTATGCACGAAATATTTGGTATGGGATGTTACCTTTGAGACGAAGCTAAAATCTGGGGAGAAGAACAGTCGTGGTAGTGGAGGTTTGCATGGTGGGGATCTGTGGATCCAGGTATCAGCGTAGTAGATGGACACAACGGCGAGGGTTTCTGGTAACCATCTGCAGCGGTGACGAGGGACGTAGGTGACTCCAGGTAACGAACTTTAAATTTCTGTTTTTGTATAAACATTTGTGCTGATATTTTGGTGTTTGTGTGTTTGACTTATTAGTGGCGTATTTATTACCTTTGAAACTTGTTAAAAAAGGTACATGTGCAGAATAATTAATTTTGATTATTAAAAAAGAGTTTATTGATGATATATAAAGGTTTATTCAGGCTATAAATTGCTGTTGTAAAAAGTAAACGGGTCTTTAAATTTTGTTTTCAATAAAATGCAAGGTTAAAAAGCATTTACAAAAACTGGGTTATAATGAGCTCACAATAGACCAGTATGAAGTCAACTAGGGTTGGATGTGGGCCCATCTGCTCGTATCATGTAGAATTTGTTATAATATAATAAAAACCAAGGACGTTAAAGCATTTAATAATTTTGCTGGTAGCAATTGTACCAAACCGTTTGTATCCAAGTGTAAATATTTTATCTGTTAATATTTGTAAAAAAAAAGGTTGTATGATTGTTGTATTATTTTGGTAATTTCATTTGACGGTGTGTGTGCGAGAAAGGTATGTACTTAAAATGATAGGTGTTCAAGAAGAAGCCGATTGCTGAGCTAACCAGGGTGAGCAGAAAAATACGAAGGCGTCCAAAATAAAAGGGTAAGGAATTATTTTTATTTTTTTTTTAATTTTTTATGTTGCTCCAGGTGGGGTACGAATTTTACTGAGGTTCCACAGCATATATATATATATATATATATATATATATATATATATATATATATATATATTCTCATCTTAAGACTCTGTTTAGTTTTACTCCTTAACTTTCAATCCCCCTTACTTCTTCTTCGTGTTATTACATTTTGGCGTTTTTGGATTCACTACTAGCATATAATTAATTCAATTCTTTTACGTCGTGTAAGTTATGGTTACCTTCTCCAACTATTAAACCATATTAATTTCGGTCAGCATCCGACTATACAATGTATAATTTCAATCTACGCCGAATAAAGTTTATTGTCACGTTAAGTATGTAAAGGTCATACTTTGTCAGCAATTCATATTAGGTTGTAATATGGTATGTAGCAAAAATTATTATCCATCCCGGATATCATATAACCAATATTATTATTTGCAAATAGACCACCCAGGTAGAACAGGGTCGTCATAATGACGTCATTTTCAGGCAAAAAATAATGACACTCGTCATTGCCCCAATTGGTGACGTCTTTAGGATGTCATTTGTACATTAATCTACGGACATTTTCTTTTAGTCAACTTTAAGTCATTTTTCAGTATTGTTATTATTATTATTTTTATTAGCCAATAAGTGTGCCAATTTTCATCATATACGCAGTTTGAGAATTATTGAAGACCAAAGTGACTGATTAGTCAATCAGTAAATAATTGTCTTTTGCTGTTAGATATATAAAAATTAAATTAGAGTTAAACTAAAAGTTAAATGGAATTTTAATATCGTATAGCCAATTGATATTCTGTACCTATTGCTGTAATTTAATTTTTTAGTCATTGAAGTTATGACTACATATGCACCACTACAGCTTCTACCGCGTTAACGGAGTTTGTGACATAGCGGCCATGTCAAAAAATGCAGTGTTCTAACCTAAGTAATAGATATGTATTCATACGCTGCATTTATCATTTTATTTATAATCGTATTTCATTGTGTTATTGATAACATATCAAAAATGGCCTACGTCATAGTGAAATTTGACGGTAGTGGGGACTTGGCGGCCGTTCGTAGTACATGGTTAACACCGTTAAAAAAAAAAGTATTCTTGCCGCCATATAAGGATCAGAGTGATAATAATTGGGAAATTCATTCGGTTTCTAGAATATTTTACGCTTGTGGTAAGCTTCTTGTGTAACGAATGTTAATAGGTGTAATACTAAATTCTATACTATTAAAGATGACTTGCTAAAAGCTTGATAGAAGTTGAAGGATGTCGGAGTAACCTCTAACTTGGATAGTGAAGCGGAAGTTTATGGTTGTAAAAAAAAAGAAATTGGAAGTGATCAGAAAACTGTGCAATACATCGTCAGACGAAAATTTTGAAAATGAGCTTCTGAGGCTACCGCCTGTAAAGAAAATACCAGTTCCAATTCCAAGTAGCCACGATTTAAAGCGGGTCAGTTATATTTATATATTAAATTTGGTAATTAAATTATGTTTTTGTTTGCAGAAAAACCAGTCATAAGTGCTGAAATGTGTAGTAGTTCTCAAAATAGTTTCTTTTACTCTCCAAACACTACAAGTTGCAGTTACACACCTTTAGCACAGAAAACTGCTCCGTTACCGATGCAAAAGAATAAATCATTGAATTTAACATCTGCTTTTAAGCAGCAACCTGTGTTAGGTTTGAACGTAAATGTTACTCAATGATAATGCAATTAATTTGCTTCTTGTAGATTCAGTCACATATTTTCAACGTCTTAGTAGCTTTCAAGATAGTTTACTCCATCCGCCAACCACTTCAAGATGTGATTATGCATTTATAGCACAGAAAAATCCTACGTTAGCCATTCAAAATTACCCTGCGTTAAATTTAAAGCCTACTACACCTGGTGTTTTAGCAGCTTCGCTAATATTGGATACCAACTCTATTTCCTTCTATTTAACTTTCCTTTAACCTTCTGTCTAAACAGGTGCCTTATAGTGTTGTGATAGTTTTAAATGCGATAAGTTTTTCACCACATTTGTTATTTTACATACAATTTTATTTTATTGTTGCGAACCAGAGTCTCTCGTTCAGTAAGTCTTGAACATAGATTTTTTTGTCTCTTCGGCCGCATTGATTAAAATAAAATTGTTTTTGTGGATACTGAAGAACTAGCTTTACCTTAAAATTATCACAAGGTTACTTGAAAATAAATTATTTGATATAAATTCATTCATATCAAATTGTTGTATTTACGTCTAATTTGAACTTGAACTGCACAAGACAATAATTATCAGCGTACATGTGGTTTATGTCTATTTACGATTGCAATTTAATTTTCAATATAAGTACAGTTTAATTCAAGTTGCGTATAATTTGTGTTATTTTCTTAAAACGCCTTCCGACAGCATATCTTTACAAGTGCAACAAGAAGCTTTATTTGGCCGTTTGCAAGGCATTTGGGATTTTGCTAAATCCGCAAACATAAATAAACTGAACATGCTCGAAGCTAAGATGCAAAGGTTACCGAATATTGAAAATGCTCTTGAAAAACAGCTAGGTATAATAGAATTTAACGCGACTAAGAATCTAACGTGACTAAAGCCGACCCGAAATTGAAAGTAAACTCAAATTTAGCAGCTTTCGATGATTTGTTTGACGTGATTCGTTCGAAATACCTCGAATTGAAAAGAAATTCTGCGAAACGAATTTCTGGAGATGCCTTTAGTGGTCCCTCTGTCGAGTGCTTAAAGTCCTTACAAATTCCCATGTTTGATGGTGCCATTGATAAGTGGGGTAATTTCATTGCAACATATAGAAGTGTTGTACACCAAAATAAATCAATTCTAGTGTTTTTAAAATATCTCTATTTCAGGTCGTACTTGCAAGGGGAAGGGATGAACCTCATTTCTGATTTAGCGTTAAAGCCCACTTTGTATGAGAACGGTTTTAAAAAACTTGTGGACCGATATGATCCCCCCCCGAAGACCTACAAATTTTTATTTGAATAAAATTCTTCAATATAAGTCCATTCTTTATCACATTTCATAAATGTTCATTATCACATTTTATTAAAGTGGGAACAAATTTGTACCCGCCTTTCTGAATTATCTAATTTAAGAGTTCCTCGCTGCATGTCTCTGCATTCGGGAGAATAGCGCATTTTAGGAGTTTGTGATGCCAGTGAAAAGGGTTAGCCGCCTGTGTTTATCTACATGGTACGTCTCAAGATCACACGAACTGTCATCTCCTACAGGAAAGAGTAAAATTGCACTACTAAAATTTTTTTCTATGCCTCGTCTGGAACTTTTATTATCTCGACTTGTACATTCGATAATCTCTAATAAATTCCCTTATCAGTTAAAGGAAATAAAGTTGTTTATTGATTCTCAAGTGGTACTAGCTTGGTTAAATACTCCTTCTTATTTATTAGAAACATTTGTAGCCAATCGTGTAGAGATTATTCCAGAATGCACTAGACTTATTCAGTGGTACCATATCTCGGGCGAGAACAACCGTGCTGATATGGCTTCTCGTCGCCTTATTGCACCTGAGATGATCGATACTAATTTCTGGTGGCATGGCCCATCCAATTGTATGATCTTCTTTCTACGTTTAAAAATTTGAAAATTTCTCTTGCTCTAGAAAATATTCCCGAAATAAAACCTCTGTCGAAGGTACTCGTTGCCTCTGCACAAGGAATCGTTACTCAATTTCTAGACAAATATTCATCTCTCACTTCACTTCAGCGTACAGTTGCATATGTAAACCGTTTTATTTATAATTGTCAAAACTCTGACAAAAAACTATCAGGTCCTCTTTCCCCTGAAGAATTATAATTCAGTATTAACTGTCATAAGAGTTACGCAACATGAGTTTTATTATGAGGAAATTAATCTACTAAAATTGAATAAAGTTTGTGCCAAGCACCTCCAAGGTTTGTCTCCTTTTATTGATCAGCTAGGTCTTTTTAGGGTGAGTGGTTCCACCCTAAATTGTCTTATAATAATAAACACTTCACTCTCTTACCAAAACAAGCTACATTGTCTCGGCTATTGTGTGATAGTTATCACCAACTCTCTATGTATTCGGGTGCATTTGTGGCCCAATCTCTTGTTCAGCGTAAATACTGGATTATTGGAATACGTTCCTTAGTTCGAGAGCGGATTCATAAATACGTTATTTGTTTACGTTTTTGTGCGACATCTATTCAACCGTTCATGGCTGATTTACCGTCATTTCGTGTTCAATTGTCTAGATCGTTTACTCACGTAGGAGTAGATTTTGCAGGCCCCTTTATGATCAAAGCATCTAATTGTCGTAATGCCCCGGTTTAAAAAACCTATTTATGTATATTTATTTGCATGTGCACCAGAGCTGTGCACCTTGAGGTGGTATCAGAATTAACTACTAATGCACTTTTACCTTGCCTTACAAGATTTAAAGCTCGTAGAGGAATTCCTGATACTGTTTATGCTGATCGGGGTAGAGCCTTCCTCGGTGCCTCACGCTCAATCAGGGAGGCTATTGCGTTTCTCAAAAACAACAACGATGAAGTCTTCTACGCTTTAGCATCTCGTCATATCAAGTGGCATTTTAATCCTCCTGACGTCCCAAAATTTGGCGGAATTTGGGAGTAATTTGGGGTAAAATCGGCCAAGACGTTATTAGTTCGTACTTTAGGTTCACGACCTCAAACTTTTGAGGAGCTGTGTACGATTTTTTGTCGGGTTGAGGCTATACTCAATAGCCGCCTCTTTGCTTATCTTCTGATCCTAATGACGGTACGGATTGTCTCACCAGACCATTTTTTGATTGGTCGTCTTCTTTTATCTTTGTCCAAAATTACTCTTCCGGAAGAAATAACTCTGCGTTCTCGTTGGCAACGATTATGCCAGGTTACTCACTCCATTTGGCGTCGATGGTCAAGCGAGTATCTCAGGCAACTCACTCAACGTAAAAAATGAAATTGCTCTACTACTTTGCTGAAGGTAAATGACGTGGTCATAATAAAAGGTATAAATACGGCTCCGTTGTGATGGCCTCTAGGTCGTATAGAAAAATTATTTTTTGGGCGTGACGGTATACCTCGGGTTGCAACTGTGAAAACAACTGCAGGTTCGTTTACACGTCCTATAAATAAGCTTATTGTACTCCCCTTCAATCATTAATCTTTGTTTTCTCTTTCGCTTAGTTATGTTTAATTAATTCTAGGTTGATTTAACTTTGCGGTTAAATTACAATTTCAGTTTTTCTTTATATGGCAACCTCTAAATTTCCTATTAGTATTTATTTCTAGTATTAGTAAAAACTTATTCAGTTTTAGATAGACGGTTATGTTAAGGCCTTTGCCCATTGTAAATAAATAGTAAGTTCCTCAGTGATCAAGGCGTATGCTATTTTACGTCGATCGACAAACGGGGGACTCTTATCGCAATAATAACGATTGCCGTAATTAGTATGCTTCAACACAATCCATTAGAAGCTCTTTCGCGCCGGTTTAGCAGCTTCGTTAATATCGGATACCAACCCTATTTCCTTCTATTTAACCCTCCTTTAACCTTCTGTTTAAACAGGTGCGTTATACTGTTGTGATAGTTTATAAATGCGGTAACTTATTTTATCACATTTGTTATTTCAAATACAATTTTATTTTATTGTTGCAAACCAGCGTCTCTCGTTCAGTCAAGACTTGAACATGGCTTATATCTTGTTTGAAGAAAACCTCTCGTGAACTTAGTTTCACAAATTAAAGAACAAAACGAGCAAATTTTGTCAGGGACTGCTAAACAGGAGAATCTCTACCATGAGAACATAGTTCATGGCATGCCCATATTTCCTTTTGAGTTTCCGTTAAAATGCATTGATGTTTTGGATGAATTTAACAATTACATAATTAATCATACAAATAAATTTATTGTCTTGGTATGGATAATATTCAGTTACAGTAGTTGATAATAAAAAGTTAAAATTTTAGGTATGTTATTTGGGATCCCTAGGGGGACGTACCATAACTAATAAGGTGAATAGAATTTTAAAGCATATTATAGATGATACGGTTACTGTGCAATTTATTTACTACGGTCAAAGATCCCAAGAACGGGCCTCCTCGGAGTTGATGTTCAAAAACTTAATTATAGGTGAGCATTATTGCATTTAATAACTCTGCGGGATGTAGAGATTATCACCCTAATATACTAGGAATGGATTAGTTATAAATATCTTCTCTTTTTAAGTAATTAAAGATAAGTTACGAATTCACATTATAGATCAAATTTGTTTTGTTCCAGATTCTGGTAAAAAAACTATTGTTGATGCTACAATAAAAGATGTATAGGATGTTTTAAATGTATGGTTGAAACATGCTCCAAAACGTTTAAGGAAACGGGTCTCAAACCAGGGTCATGTCACTTTAGAAGCGTAAATGTTAAGTATCCCCTTCTGTATCTTAACGTCAATTTTTACGTAGAGTTGCATTAACTCGTAAAGCTACATTTCAGGTGTTTCAATAGGTTGCAATGCAAATGTAAAACGTATTGATTTTGAGTTTAACACAAACGCAAATGCAGAGGACATTAAGCTTGAATCTAATACAAATACAGATCCATAGGTAATACTTTTAACTCAACACAGTTTTCATGACAATGAAAGTATTCAATCGCAAAGTAATATTATTCATAATAACATTTATACTACTTCTGAACCATCCTTAGTATTACAACCATATACCACTAGGTTAGCTATAAGTTTACAGCAATGGACCCTAAAGTTTAACATATCTCATGTGGCAGTTACAGAATTGTTACACGTATTTCAACCTCTTCGTCCAGAATTGTCTTTATGCTCTAAAACATTACTAAACACTCCAAGGAAAACCAAAATTTAAAAAATTGGAGATATTGTTTAACAAATAAAAGCAAAGTTATTCAAATCATGAATATTATATGGCATAAATTTGCAATAATAATAGTTAAAAATCTGTACATGCATAAAATAATAAAAAAATTTTCTAATACTAGCAATATCATATATAGTTTACCAAAATAATTGATTTTTTAAGGAAATGAACTTACATTAGTTTCTTCGTTGGTTTCATGGACTCGTTCGATGCTTGTACGTTGTCCACGTTGGTTTGGTTTGTTGGATTTGATCGATTATTTTATCTCGTCCAACTTCTGTTTGGGTTCTGCCAAAACTGCGAATTAAAATTCTTGGTCACCAGTCTTCCGATTTTTGGATTCGTAGTGCCCTTTTGACATCCGTACGGCTGCGCCAGATAAGGTTCGGGCATTGGGAGCTGTGTTTTTAAAAAACACTTCCAAACTTCTTAACAAATTTATTTGGTTGATACAGAATTTAATGTGGAATTTTACAAACTTGAATTAAAGTTACTCTAAATCGAAAAAAGAAGTATTTGTACTATTTTGAGTAGCCTAAGCAACTGCAATGTTAAAACTGAATAGTTTGACTGACTGGCGCGTCTTGGGGTTCCTGGGCTATTTTTAATGTCCCTACCCCGTCACATGGCTGTGGGAACTCGCAGAGCTCATGTCTGCTTATTCTTAATTCTATTCATTTTATTATCTTACTTTCTAGGTAATTGCGGTATCTTGACCGTCTGACCTGCCACCTGCAGTGTCACTATCGCCTGGATACAAAGTATTGCACCCGTTTTCATGAACTGTTAATAAACTTTATTAATTGTCCTTGTGTATCATTGTTGCACTTCACTTAGTAACTTCTTAATAATTTCTAATAATTTCCTATTAGATTCTTTTTTGTAATACATACATAATTTGGAGGATATATAACTCGCGGTGGTAAGTTTATTGACAATGATTTATTGACTTTGAAAAAACAAAAAATTAAGGAGCAAACTATGTTGTTGGCAGAAAAAAGAAATTACTAAGCGTGAAAAATATAAGTTAGATTTAGAGTTCTTTAAATTAAAAAATGACCTAAAGTTGCCACCTTCAGAGTTTACGCAACAACTATATCCATCAAGAATAGAGTTACTGGTGTTTATGAAGTCCCTGTTGATGTTGATGGCGAGGTATTCCTCGACGATGAACACGGAAATAATGTCTTGGAGGAAAACTTTGCTGAGTGTTGCTGATGTTTTAGACGACCGAAAAAAATATTAAAATAAAAAACCTGAAATTCATGGTCTTTATTACAGAAGTCGTAGAGAGAAATTTAACGTGTGTTTAATGCTTCTGCAATAAATTAACCATTACTTTTATTAATTTCAGTTATATGTTTGTTTGTTGTAAAGTTTCCTTTGTTTATAATTCACTTAATTGTAAGATCATTGATCATTTTTAAAGCGTTTTGTTTGCTTCTTATTATTTTATCAAACTAAGTATGCCTCTTATAATGATTTTAAAAAATTTCTCCTGTAATGTTCTTCAAGAGTGTCATATGTAATCTTGATATCTTGTCGTGTTTTTGAAAATCATATTAAATTAATAACAATATATAAGACATAAACGTTTTATATTTGCAATAACTATAAAATAGTAACAGACAAATTTCACGGTTAAACATACTGTTGCAAAACTTTAATTTTCAAACTGAAAAATCTAAGCTCTTAAAACTTAAACAGCTTTTGGATCAACTTCACCCTCTTCTTCTATTTCATCGAGTTGTTCATCATCTTCAATGGCATTGTTATCGTTAGGTTCGTATACTTCAGAACCCAACCGTTTTTCAATATCATGCAGTATAATGCATGCTAAAATAACATTGCATGCTTGTAATGGTTGCAACCTTGCGTTCTTGGGACTTCAACTGGAATGTTTGGTGTCATAAGCCACGTTTTCAATTTATAACCACTGTCACCCAAAAGCAATGCATTTCGTAATGGCCGCCAACCATTACTCTATTCCTGTGCTAGTGACGAACACCGCAGGACTCTCGCATCATGTACAGAACCTAGCCATCTAGAACTTGCATAAAAAACTTTTAGATCCCCATACAACCATTGAATTGATGGAGTGATTTCCATACCTGTCCACAAATAAGCCTCATTATTATGGGGTGCATCTATATTAATTAAATTACCCATCCACGACTCCAGCAACTCTAGGTAAATTTGCTGCTCCCATAAACATTTGTGGAATTGCTTGTATATTTTCTACGGGCCACGAAACCTCTTCCAATAGTAAATGCTCTACCAATAACGAATATACTTCTTGTGGACAACGGTGAATAGTCGCTTTTGAAAGCCCATGTGCATCAGCAGTAAATGGTATTGAGCACCACAACCTAGCCAATGTAAAGTAGTTAAAATCTGCTCGGTTTGGCTAAGTGCATGGTTGCGCGTTGTTTCTCGCTGCAGGTACTCACCAAATCGGTTATTTAGAAAGTCAATAACCACACGGCTATTACGAACGTTTTCTTTAAATGTGAAATCACTCACAAGATCATTGAAATGTATTCTTTGTTTAAAATTTCTGGGTAGCCTATAAACTTCCATATCAATATCACCATCACTGCTACTACTACTACTTGAACTCATCACAACTCGGAAATTATCAATAATAATATCAATATATTATTAATATCACAGAAATCCTTTCTACAATTACGTGTCCTAGAAATGCGACACAGGGTTACTTTCCTGCCAATTTTTAGATGACAAGTTTACAAATATGTCAAATTGTAAGTAAATCTTACTATTTATTCATAAATAAATCTGTCAAGAAATTTAGTGACAAATTGTCATAAATTGTCTGTCACATAAAAATTTATGAAACGCAAAATCGACCATTTTGTGACAAATTCTGACATATTTGTCGGTGTTTGTTGACATTTATTTGTAGACTAGTCACATTTTATGAAACAGAAACTATCAAATTGTATAATTCTCATCTATTACCAGTCACCTGTCGCCTGTCGGACTTGTCAACTTTTATGAAATAGGGCCCAGATGTTATAACTTTATAATGCTTGACACTCTAATAAATATAGTTTTATACAAATTGAAATACTTGTCAAAAATCCAACATAAATTGTTTTTTATTAATTTTTTACGAATAAAAAATATAATTCATACTGTTTGATTATGCAATTTCTGCAGTGACCTTAACAAGTCCTAACATTTACAGCAGTTGTTTACTGTTTGAGTGTTAGTTGAAATTGATGTTGACTCAATTAAAATTCCCATGTATGCAAATATAAACAAAAATATCAAGCAAGGTTTTCGATGTCTGAATAAGAATACCAAACATTTAAAAACACAATAATCTCGTTATTGCATGTAAGCTACCGATAAAATAAATCTGTTTTAATATAAAAGAGGTTTCGGTATCTAACAAAGCGCCCAATCTGTTTAAAATTCATAGATGTACAGAATATATTAGACTATATCAAAAACTGTTATACATTTTTATGAAGAAACTTCCTCCATAAAGCTTTTGTGACCAGCGTATAAAGATTATGAAGGGTAAAAAGTAGTGGACTTTTTCATATTATGCAAAATATATACTTTACATAAATGCAATGATATTGTACACAATATAAATTGCAAGCAGTTTACAGCGTTGTAAACGTTTGTATAAAATTTCAATAAACCTTCTGCGGCACACCATAATATTGCACTTGACCATATTAGCCACTCAGTGTAAATAAAATATGCCCTATACGGTTCACACAAAAATACTTGGACACGTCAACTTTTAAACCGAATTTCGCTTCCTTCTGACACTACAGTTTTGAATAGAGCATTAGAACGGGACCACATCGTGAGTTTAGGTCGCCCGTGCTCAAAATGCAAGTGTCGTCAGTATTAAGCATATAGAAGGTTTAGAAAAATATTTCAATATTGGTAAATATAATAGCAAAACAATTTCTACAAATTAAAGAGTAACCAACAACTAAATAAACATTAACATAAAGAAGACCAATAATTATTTATCGTAATAAGGAATACGAATTATAGAAGTTTTACACGCCGAGTTTTAATTTCAGAAAACTTTTGGACAATACTAAAGATATTTAATCCATCCGGCATTTCTGACTCGATAGATTTCATTGTCAGGTCAATTAAACGTTCATGAAGAATTGTAGTTCTTGCTTAAGCTAAGTTTAGAAAACGATCTCTCAACTGAAGCAACTGAAACATGTAGCGTAAAAATTATTCTAAGCGCAATTAGTGTATTAGCCCTCCGTTACATAGCTGGGGCCTCACAAACCCCAGCGACCGAAAATCACGGTAAAAATGCAGAAACCGTAATCTTCCTCGCATCCTCTTCCCAATAGCTTCTCCAATATATCCCGGCAGTAGAATTTAAGTAACGCCGTAGTACTAAATAAATAGCGAACGCATTACACTCGTCTGAAACGCTCTGGGGTGTGTTGGACCATATGTATGTACTAATGTTATTAAATTTAGCATAGTAGTTTAATTGCTATTGTTGGCTTAGTTTGTTACAAGACAAGTATTGTTACATTTTTCACTAGAAAGTGAAACAGTTTAAATTTTTCTGTTACCAATACTGTTGGTTAGGCAATATATTCTACTTATTCTGATAGATAGACAACCATACATACAGACCTCGTAGGAACGTGTTTGGTCGAAAACAATATTTTTGAAACCATCTGTGCTTAGGAAGGATATTATCTACTTCGTTAAATACACGAATTTTGTCTTCCTTTTTGATTTAAGCACTGCACAAAAATAGGTCTTGCAAATTATGAACTTGAGCTAGTTATGTATCCCCCAATTGATGTATACATATTAAAATAATTACGAAATTATTAGAAAATGTTAAGAATACGCCAAGTGAAGTGCAACAAAGTAAATCAAGGACAATTTGTAAAGTTTATTAACGTTCATGAGAACGGATGCGCTACTTTGTATCGTCGGCGATAGTGACACCGCAGATGTCAGGTCACAAACGTTTACCAACGGTCAGGTACCGAGATTACTTAGAAATTAAGATTACAACAATGTAATTATGAATAGAGTTAAAAATAAGCAGACATGAGATCTACAAGTTCCCACAGCCATGTGAGGAGGTAGGGATATTATAAAAGCCTGGGAGCCCCAGTCGACGACAGTCAGTTCAGCTATCAGTTTTAGCATTGCAGTTTGTTAGACTACTCATCTTAGTACAATTAACTAGTGTAATTTCGATTGAAGTAATATTCAATTAATTTGTCAAAATTCCATAAGTCAATTCTGTATCAATAAAAATAAATTTGTTAAGAAGTTTGGAAATGGTTTTTTAAAAAGGCCGTTTCCAAGCCACGAACCTTAACTAGCTTAGCCTGAAAAGCATAATGTGTCTAGGTGCTCATAACTTAGTCTATATATTATATATCCAAATCGTAGAAGTATTACGATTGAACACCTGCGTATTTTTAAATATCACGTTCTGTTTAATTTGTTTGGATAAACATGAAAATTCTGCGTATATTGCAAACGGTCGGATAAACCGTAGCTTATATTAACGGGAAAGGCTAGATGAGGGGCTATTTAACTCAAGTAAGTCACGTCGCGAGTCCACGTGAAATTTAAATAGCCGATAGTAAAGAATATCGATTTGCACCACTAAGACCAGGTTAGAAAGAGACGGATTAAACAGGTAAAGCAGAGACACAGATAATAAAAGGCCGGATTTGAGAAGCGTCACTAGCTGTACGATTGGTTGAAATAAGATGCAGATATGAGAGGTGGAAACAACAATTTCTATATAAAATTAATTAGTTGTTCGCAGACGCGTTGCGCGACGTGTGAAAATTTCTTAGATTTAACTGGCATGAGTGCGAAATTTTAGTAAAATCGCTGTGCCGGACTGTCGAAAAGGGAAAAGAGAATGCGAAATTCTAAAAATTGTCCGTTGCGGGACAAATTCGACTTGCAAGCGGGCCATTATATAAACCCGGGCAAAAAGGTGTTTCGCTCTCTTATATTTTTGATGTTATTCGATACTTTAAACAGTTTTGCTCTTTATTTTTTGATGTGATACCATACTTCAAGCAGAATACGTGCTACGATACAAGTTATTATGCTTTCGTGCACTTACAGAAGATAGATAAGGTAATAAAGTCTAGTTAGATTTGCGGGTATTACTGTACCAATTATCTAAAGTAGTAGCGATAAATAAATACATTGAAGTATGCTGTTTTGTATAGCGTGAACGAATTATGAATTACTTTGCTATTTTTCGGGAGTGAGTAATCAAGTGTTATTAGTAACGTGATTGGATCCACAAAACAAGATTTAGATATACATAGATGAGTTTCTGAAAAGCCCTGAAACAATTTTAGATGAATGGTGGTGTAGAAAATTTTTTAAAGGCGACCAGAAATCCAAGGACGTAAACATAACCCAGTTGGAATGGTGTGATTAACAAAGGACGATGTACATTGGAGCCACGAGTGCATTAACCGTCAGGTAACTTATGCTTTGTTGATCAATCTTAGATGTTTTGGTGTGTGTTGAATATCTTTATAATTTGTTTGATAAAAATGGACAGTAGTGAATTTGTATAAACAACAAATTTTGAATTTTAAGGTAAAATTTTCTTGTTTAAGTAGAAAGGAGTATTTAGCAGTTTATGTTTTGATTATGATGAAAATTTGGGTCTGTCTTTGAGCTCAATTAGACTAACCTGTTTAATTAACGTAAAGGGGTGGGAAATGCTCCCTTTTATTCAGACTTAGGTCTGCACATATTGTTAACTACATTAGTATGCATCCTACAAGGACTTTAATTCTGGATGCAAATTAAAATGATGACAAATTTAAAAATGAAATTCTATGATACTGAAATTTATGCTGAAATTTAATTTTGAAATTTTAATGTATTATGAATATTGATGTAAATAGAGTTAACGTTGATGTTTGTGGTAGGAATGTGTTTGTTTTTTTTTATGAATGAGGATGAAAGTTTTAACTAGGTGAGCAACCGAGGCGGAAAGAGTAAAAGGCGACTATCAGAAGAGATTCAACAGGGCGAGAATCACAGCAAATCTTGGTGCCCAATTCGAGAGGCTCAAATATTTTTTTTTTACTCTGGTGAGGCTTTTTGTAGGTTTCACAGCAATATATATATATATATATATATATATATATATTGATGTGATTTATAAACAAAAAGTATCGAATCGCTAAGTGTTACATTAGACTGCGAAATTTAAACTACGGGAACCGTATAGAATATTCAACGCACAAGCTATACGTTTGTTAAATTCATCCCAATGAATGCTTTAAATAAAATATCAATATATAAAGGAGATATTACAAATACTGTATGAATGAAATCATCTGTATTTTGAAGACGCCAATATCTAAAGTAGATTACATTGCACGCCATTTTCAGGAACTAAAAACGCAACTTTTTCCTTTATTTGAACGTGCTTGCATTTTCAGTGTCAATAAATATTATCAAAGTACTTTCTTAAAAAATTAATGACACAACGATTTTATACCAAAATCGAAACAACTATCTAGTTGTTATAATTCAACGGGTGGAACTAAATCTACAAATTACAGAATTTAATAGGTGCTGATATATATTTAGAAAAGAAGTAGAGAAGTGGGAGGTTTTGCAGAATATCGTGAAGACATAATTACATATTTCAATTTCTTCTAAAATTTCTTTCTGTGTGTGGATTCTGTATTCGTAAACTGATACAATTCATATAAAACGAAACCCTATCTCAAATGGAATTTGCATTTCATTTTCACTAGCATACTTTTTCCTCAAGAACTTGTTGACATTTATACTAATACATTATACGCCAGTTACAGTCGTACAACACTTTATAAGATGAAATTAATAGTAAATGTATTACACACGCACATTTATTGTACAAAATGGTACTTTGGGATAAAATTTCTATTTAAAATAGCTATTATGTAAAAACTAATCAATGAATCTAAATGAAACAGCATAATTGATGAAAATACATTGTAGCACATCACGAAAGAATGCATTCACGCCTTTGATGTGAATGTATTCTTTCATGATTTTCAGTATACCAATATCTTCTGCCAGTCTTGTGTCATATTTTGGACTAGCTGAATAGTAATTAGAGTACTTCTACGATTAATAATGCATTAAACTACAATAAAGCCACTAAAATAACACGATGGTCTGGTTTTCGTCAGGAATTGATGTACTGAAAAAGTAATATATCTTGTGAAGCTTTAATGCGAAAGTATAGGCGCTTTTACTTTATTCTGTAGCCGCTTGTATTAAACTTTCCCCTAAAGCACTATAAATATTTAGCATAGCTTCGACCTACTTATGCTTGTACATCGTAGCAGTAATAGCATATATTCCTCACATGTTGTAAACTATTTTCTGGTTAACGCACGCACGCACACACGTGCGCGCACGCATGCACGCACGTACGCATGCATGCACGCACGCATGCATGCACGTACGTACAAACACACTATCGCACACATGCACGCACGCACGAATGCACACAGGCACTCACGCACGTACGCACGAAAGAACCCACGCAGGCGCGAATGCGTGTACGCCCGAACGCACGCATGCACCCACGCACAAAAACACGTACGTACGTACGTACGTACGCACACGCTCGCACGCACTCATGCACATACACACAAACACACACACACACACACAATAATGGTCTTGATGTTATTGATATTGAGATCTTAAAGTATGAGGTTAGCAAGAAAGACACGTGCTGACCTAGCATTTTGTTAATAGTTATCAGCTTCAACACAAAATAACTTACGTTTCACTTCTGTATTTCCTCACGCTTCTATGTATTAATTTCAAGTTCTTCTAAGTTACTGATGTTATATACCTGACACAATAACAGTGAACAATGACAATCGATGGAAAACAAACAGACAGCTACATAAAATACTCCTATAAAGCAAGTTGATATTATGATGATCAAACAGCTGGAATAAACACTTTAAATAAATGTACAAGTTTTACATAATAATAACAATATGCACAAACACGCTCATAACGGCAACATAAGAAATGATAATAGTAAACGAACGCGTAGACTCGAACAGTCGATCATTGTGTCTCAACCAGAATGCCACCTTTTTCTAATCCGAGTTGCACCAACTTGTTAACGTGCCATCCCTGCATCGAAATATTTTTGCTCGGACGTAATTAAATACCACATTCCTTAATGTATTCACGGTCATTTACGGATTTTCATTAACATTTTTGACTACTTTCCAAACAAATATGATTGCTTATTCATCACCATGTAGGTTTTCCTAGTACATGTAATTATAGCTTAAAGTATTGCAATTTATTTTATTTTTGACGTAGCGTTTAAATGTGGTATTTAGGTTATGAGAACATTTGCTTTCTGAAATATCACATGTGATTATTCGATTATCGATTTGTAGTTGACTCTGAGTTTTCTAATGTTGAACATTCGGGTTATCTTTCTTGTATAGGTTGGTTGTACCTTAAATGTATCTCATCAATTCCTTTTTAAGAAACAGTTTCAGTTTCGTTTGTGTAAAATTAGAAATATGCAATCTCCGTTAATAAGATGGCAAGTCTAATGTCTAGAGGTTTTGCCGTTGTAACCATGAAACTAAAATTAAAGCTGTTCACAATAAAATAAAAAATAAATATAGGCTAACTTGAGAAAACTGCAGTCAGATTGCTTAAAGATAATCAGTTTTTAGAAGTAATCTTTTGTTTCTATTACAACAGTCACTTTTATTCATGATAGTGATAACAAATCAAGATATTCAAATACATATCGTATTTCAGCTGAGTAGGATTAATTATAATTAGAATTGTCCCATTTGCGCAGAGTCGAATGAAAGAATAATAACTAAAACATTTATTGCAATAACTTATAGTAACTGAATAAGTAACCCCATTTTGTCAAAGATTTTGTCAAATACTGGTTCCGATAGTAAGTCGCGTATGCATCAGAAATAAAAATTCAAAATAAATTTTATTTGTTACTTGTCGGTCGATGTAAATGATTGGGAGTGAAATATAAATTGTAGAAACTAAGTGTTTTATTAAAAGTGTAAATATCAATTATGTTAAATAAATTAAGAGGATCTTGTAAAATTAAAGTTGCGCAGATGCTACAGTACTGAGGTACAGACTATTCTTGCTAATATAAAAATGATCAAGCGTAAAAGACCCTCAGCCGCTCAATAAAAAGAGCAGTGACTGCCAAAGAACAAGAAAACAAAAGAGGGAAGGGTGCGATTTTTAAATATGTGAAGACTGCACAATCGGTGCCGTCTACGAATCACGATATAAGTGCTACCTTTCAAGTAAGTGAGGGTAGTGAGGAAAGAGTATGTGAGGCTAAGCTAATGTTACGTCATATACTATTCACGATGCCTTCACGGATAGTGTTAACCTCTTACGCCCTTTACCTATTTTACAAGCTTTCTTAAGCGACGGTCCAGGTAAATGGCGAGCGACACTTTTACATGCAGAAAGACAAGTTTTGTATGAAAATGGTTCTATTCAAGTTAAAAGATAGCAATATCCATAAACTGAAAAGGGCAGAAAATTCTAAGATCATCTTTATTTGCGCACTTTGAAAAACATGAAACATGCGAAACGAAGTGCTTTTGTATTCAGTGTTTAAAAATTGTGAATTTTGCTTTTATTGCAAGTTATTTACTTAAAAAAACAATACCTTCGCGGAAACTGCTACAAAGGACTTACAGCACTTATCTGTCCTTTCATCGCGCCATAAAAAAGCGAAATGCATAATAATAGTTTTAAAACGTTTGCAAATGTGGCAGGCTTGAAAAAGCAAAACCACAATTAACAATCAAGGGCGAAAACTTTTTGTTCAGAGTAAAAAGCACTAATATGATGTGTTATACAATTTCTAGCTAGGCAAAATTTAGTTTTTTGTGGAGGACCAAATCAATTGCTTGAACAAGACAGCAAATTTTTTTTAAAAACAATAGAAACGAAATCAAATATTTGATGTAACGTTATATGAACATATTCGTAGGATTCAAAATATCTAAAAAAACGAAGAAATACATACCAACATATTCAGGTGAGAAGATTAAAAATGAGATTACAGCGTTGTTAGCAGATGGAACTAAGAAGCATATACTGAAGTTACTAGCAGGTTCTATATTATATCCAATAATTTTTGACTGTATAGCGGACCAAGGACAATTAACAGCTATGGTACGTTCTGTTGACGTAAATTTTCAAACAAAGCCAGTAGAATTTTTTTAGCATTTGCCGAATATTTAGCTCAACATCCGACAAGCTATTTTAACAGTTTCACAAACATTTAGAATCTCTGAATCTCAAGAAATATTCGCGGTTAGGGATATGTCAATAGGTCAAAATTGAAAGGGAAGCACAATGAGCTGCAAAGAAAAATTTTACATTCTAGCTCTCGAGCATTTTCTATTCCATAAGCATCTCACAGTTTAAATTTGGTAGTAAACAATGTAACGAATATAAATTTAAAGTTGTTGGTTTTATTACTCAACAAATTTTACGTGCTATTTGTGCATTCAACTCGACGTTGGATATTTTGAAGAAACGTATCAGTAACTTCATATTAATACCATTAACCGATCACGTTGGGAGAGTAGGATTGATTCGATTCACTCTCTGATACACCCCCTGAGGCACGATTTAGAAACAATATGTGAAGTATTCATCATCATCTCAGATGATTACAGCGAAGACATGAAAAATCGTCATCAGGCAGCATGTCTTCAAAAAAACGTCAACGCCTGACTTAGTATGGTTATAATTAGAAATAATTTCAGGTTATTTCTTCAAGGTGTCATCCACTGCATTCGTAGAGTGCATTGTAGATAATAAAACTACTGCTTTATTTACTTTTGGGACATACGAACACAGCATTACATCTTTCTGGAACGCAAAAGTAGTAGAATAGAAATCTCTCTCCTTACTAGCTAGAAGAACCTTAAGAATGTAGGGTTTGTTTTTTCTAAGGGTAGCAACCAAAGTGGGACCAATTGATTTCAGCACGCGAGCAGAGGCATCGATGTGAAGAAATTGTCGGCGGTAATACTACAACCCGAATGTTTGTTAAGGATAACTGTTTTTTCACCGATGATCACTTCTCGCCCATTGCCAGCTAATTTTCTAGTGTAAGTCGATCCTTGGCATAGATAAACCGTTTTGGCATCACATATCCAGAATATCTTAATTGCATACTTATCAGGTTTGGAAGGAATGTACTGAGTAAACCTTGTTCGTTCACTATAAGAAAAGAGTGGCTCATCAACAGTTAGGTGTTTATAAGGCGAATAACACTTCAACAAATTTTGGTTTAACATAAGCCGCAGCTTTATCCGTTTCTAATCTATCCGGTCTTGTTATGGAGTTATCAAATCTGGTGAAACATAGAATCTGTTTGAAGCGGTATCTACTTGCTGCTTTGTATAATGGTAAGGCGTCTAATTTCCACAATTCATCAACATGGTCAGTATTTGATTTATGAACGCCAGCCATTAGTAGAATCCCTAAAAAAGCATTCAGTTCCTGAACCGTAATATCTTTCCAGACTCGTGGTGTCAGAGGCAAGTTTTTGTTGAAATCATAATAAACTCTTTTAGCTTTTCGATTAAACTGCTTTATGATACACTATTTTATTTCAGATGTCACTAATGCACAGAACGTATCTATACGTGAATGCAAGGCGGTTATTTTAGTTGGACCCCCTAAAATGAAGATCAAGACATTAAAATGGGGCAGAATAGACATAAGTTTTTACCTCGTTTTCGAATAATATTACACGATCGCGTTTAAGTTGAACGTAGTGGTTTCTTGTTCCAAATTGTCTCATCTTTAGCACGATAAACGTTATCTGATGGTGGTGTTGTAGTTTCTTCCCCTGGCTCTACAACCAATTCCTATTCCTCGTCACTGTCGACTGTTACTGATATTTCGATGGGGACCTTCTCTTCTGCGCGAACATCATCGACATCTGAGTCTTCGTCGCCTACTGCTGGTACATACTCATCAGGCGGCTCCGTGGTGTAGTGGTATGTGTGTGACTACTACGTCCAAGGTCCGGGGTTCAAATCCCGACACGGTCCGCTTGAAAAATGTTAGGCGAGCATTTTTCACAAAAATACACCCTCGTTCGGATGAGAGGTAAAATAGACGTCCCGTGTGTGAGTATTGTTATGCACGTTAAAGATCCCTACCTTGCTTGGAACAGCAAGGGTTCGGAAAAATTCAAAATTTTCCAGGTAAAAAAAACCCGCGTCCCGGCCAATGTAGTACCTTCGGGTGGAGCATTGGAAAATCACAAGTAAGGTACATAGTCATCTTGGTCATTATCTTCATACTGATCACTAAATTCTTCGTTGGACATTACATACAAACTTTCGAGGTGCTCATCCGTTATTCTATATACATATAAACAACAATCAATAATAATTACAAAAGCCGTAATTTTTATTCTTGGATATCTACATAAACAAAAATATACTAAGCCAAGTTGCTTTATCTAATTGTAGATATCCTGTTGAATTATATGGCAGGTCAGCAACAGGGGTTCTACTTCTAGAAGGTCGACTACCAGAAGCTGCATTGCTACCAGGAGTTCTATTTCTAGAAGTTCTATTACTAGAGGCTACATTGCTACCAGAACTACATTCACCGCCTTCAAAAGTACTTGGAATATTATGTTGAAATCTACGTATTGTTATAATAACACTGCTAAACAGTATACCATACCACATAAAATCACAACTCAGACTAAACATCCACTTCGACCGTTTCTCCTATCGCAGGAATGAATGTAAAGCGTATCTTAGTTGACGCGATTATGATAGCACACCTAAAATCCTGTAAAACATGCTGTAGTACCCGGGTAGCACCTGTCGCCATGTACGAAAAGTTATTTTTGCGGCCTTATAAGGGTTAATACTAAAATCCTCTAACCATCAAGAGTCTTGCCTGTATTACCAGGCGGAACTAGCCTACGCACATTTTCGTTTGTTTTGTTATTGCAGTTTTAGTTTAAAGTTTGATGCTAATTGAAGTCTGTTCATTACTATTGCAGGTATTCATAAAATTAGTCATTCATGTATTTTCTGATATCAGTACAAATAAAATATTTTACATAATTAAGCCAAACTGACTTATTGTCCATCTTAACCGCGATCACATGCTACAGTTACGAGAACCAAAATATGCATCTATTTACTTATTGCGCTCAATTTTTGACCATCAACATACTAAAATACAAGTTATTCATTAAATAACATCTACAAAAAGTTAACACGTGGTCAGCCGCAAAATTAGGTGGTATCTAAAGTAAGTGTTATTAGGGGGTAAAAATCTTTAGGTGCATTTTTCTCAATTCTTGATGTTTGTAGCTTAAGATACTTTGGCGCCGAACACCTCAATTGTAAAATATAATAGAAAATCAAAGGGTGATGTGTTTAGGTAGGTATGTTTATTGTAATTTGAAGCGAGTGCCGAAAAACAAACAAAAATAATCAAAAAAGCACGTGTTTGTGTGTTAATGTGTCTTGGTTGCTCTTTTTTTACTTAACCGTGCTTTTCCGCTAGGATTCACTGTGATATTAGAGAGTTTTCGCATTCGTTTACCTTGAGATACCGTATACGTTAAATAATGTTAGTGGATACTGCTCATGCGCAGAAATAGCGGGAGCATGGCGGAAATAGCGCGTAACGTTACCTATTTAACCAAAAATAGCGTAAGACATAAGTATTAATGGTAAATCAGTTTTTCGTTTAATTTCATGCTATTTCTTCCTATAACCTAACTTTTGATTGGTATTTGTTATTTAGATTAATTTGAATTTTGAGTTACTGCACAAGTGTTGTAATAACGTTAGAATAATGAAATTAAAATTGGAAAGAGATTTACAATGGAAGCCGATTTAATTATTTTAAGAGAAGTTCTTGCGTATAATCCATTTGAGGATAATTTGAGATGGGTCGTTGTTCATACAAATCTTATAAATGCCACCAAGAAACAGTTTTCACTTCGATTAGTAAAGGAGCATATACAACTTTTAATAAAACTTTTTAGGAAAATGGATTTTATCAATTTAAAAAAGTAAGTATGGTCTATAATTCTTATAATAGTATGTAGTAGCAGTTAGTACATATAAGCACAGATTACTTCAAGAAATATCTTACTTAGAACGGGTCTTTAAGATTAATCCTTCGATGTCCACTTCAGTTGGTATTACGCACTCAAGAAAAAGAGGCATTGATTGTAGAATTGCTGCTGCTAAGTGTTATCTTATCGAAGGTACATTTAAATTATGGTTTTGTTTGATAGGTGTTTGCATATAACCTTCCTTTACAATTACATAAATTAATATGTGCGATTAATAGGTTCAGTTCCAGGAGTGTTAGAAAGTAATTCTGAATTGACACAATCATTTAATCTGTGTACAAAAACGTTTCCTTGTACTAATGATACTGATGCTTCAACTTTTAGTAAGTATATTTGAATATTGCAAAAATAAGTAATTTTTTGTTTTAGCATCAAGTGCTATGTTTACTAAGAAACCATCTGGTTCAAATACTTGGTCTGCACCTAATTAAGTAGGTATAACTGGTGGCATTTCAAAATGGTTTTATGAATTAATTACTTTACATCCAAGTTCTTGCTGAGCATCTCTCATTAATCACCGAATTCGCTATGATATTGCTTTCAATTACAATAATTTTTAGCAATGAGTAAGGGTTGTCTGCATTGTTGTTTGCATTGACTGGTAACAGTAGTTCTTCCTACTTGACATACTATTTAATGCAACTAGCTGTTGACATGTATTCAGCTTAATTGGTTTTTATTTTGTAAAAGCACTCACACGTACACAAAAGCCAAAAGAAGAATTTACTAAGCAATCGCCTTTAGAGTATTTGAAAGAAAATATGAGAAAGTTATGGCTTTGAAGACTAAACAATTACAATTAGAAAAAAGAAAACTGCTTTTGGAAGAAAAAAGTTCCATTTACAACAGCAGATGCAAGAATTTAAAATGAAATCAATAAAATCACGTCTTCAAATGGAACTTAAAGACGAGATTCAACACTAACGATGATGCCCAGCAACACGAGATAATTAATCAATTATTGAAAAATAAATAGATTTGTTTATATAGACTTTATTTTAGATATTAGTAGACAAGTATAATCATATTCGCTATACCTACTTAATTTTTGTCCTAATTTATAATACTAACAAACACAATAAAATTTAAAGTCATTATTTCACTATATGCTTATATAATATTATAATTTCGGTATTGATAAGCCATATTTATTGCTAATATGCACTCAGTGATATATTTAATGTACTTGACCTTTTAATATGGTTTCAACTGCCAACATTTTGTTTTATGCTGCACCTAGATACGTTTCGCACTGAGGCGGATTTCCAATAAAATATGCAGGCGATTGACTACCGTACAAACATGTATGGCAATTAGTTAATATTATAGCAACTTTATATATTGCACCCTACCTTTTTTACGTGTATTTAAAGGGTCGGTGAACAACAAAATATAAAAAATATTCTGACGGAACTATCATCGACCTTTTTTGGCTGCGGTGAACGCAAGAGACTTAAATCTCAGGGTGAGGCAAAGCTATCAAGATAAAGTTATATAGAAATGATTTCTTAAATTTTG
Organism: Platerodrilus igneus; assembly: GCA_036346225.1. Lineage (NCBI taxonomy): Eukaryota > Metazoa > Arthropoda > Insecta > Coleoptera > Lycidae > Platerodrilus > Platerodrilus igneus. The sequence goes on from JARFIW010001535.1 coordinate 5,245,700, forward strand.
TTCGAAGAGTTAAATTAAAAAGAAACTAAACTCAAAGAAAATTTTGTATATTAAACGTCCAGGTACGGCATTTGTTTAAACACAGATCATTTCTTCGAACATATACATGAAGTACAAATAATTTCGTATCTATTTTAAACATTTCATCCATATGTTCTAATATTCATTTTCATTTAAGTTAACAGATATAGAATAAGATAAAATTTTGATTATCGACATGCATTAAAAGAAAATTCTTATTGTCAATTATAAGCTTAGGTAATTATCTTTTCACATAAGTAATAAGTAAAAGGAAATTTTATTTCTTTTTAGGTATGTAGCTTTTAATCACAAGAAGTTTCATGAAAATCCTTATGTCACAGGTTACGTGAGCAGTTAACCAAAATTTACATATATCAATTTACACAAGTTAAATAAAGTTGCATCTTACATGCAAGATAAAATACTTTAGAATAAAGTTTAAAAGACAGATACGATTATTTTCAAACAAAAACTCAATCACCTTTTTTGTTTATATAAGAAACTATTTTATAAAATTTTTAAACTCATACCTGCAGTTTTTTTCTAACTCAAATAAAACAAACTAGTTACTCTAAGTTCCACGGGTGCTCATATTGTATCATACGGCAGAGTTTGTAGGTTAATTGAACCAGCTTGCAGGAAACAAAGATATCTCGCACATCTTCATAAATTGTAGCAACCAAGCTTGACAAACGATAAGGTAATTTAAAATATAGGAAACGCATTAAGGGACTATATACATAAATGTCACTTCGGTAATTCCAGGGTGGTAAAAAGTATCTCCTAACGATAATTTAAACATATATCTGGACGATACATACACAAAATCCCAGCGGTAAGATAATTTAAAAGGTAGGAAACACATTAAATGGAATGTCCTGTCGGTAGTTCTAGGGTGGCAGTAAATCCCTATAAAATCAAACATGTATGAGGAAAAGGAAACTAAGCATAATGTTAATCTGTAATCAACTTACCACGTTTTAATTGTATAGGTGAGAAACATATATATATATATATATATATATATATATATATATATATATATGTGCTCAAGGCTCTATAATTAAAAGCAGGTACAAATGGCAATGTAACTTTAACATTCTCAAGAAATGCTCTTCAAAACAGTCAGAAAAGGAAAGAATTAAACTTTGACTTATCAAACCAAAAATAACTAACAAAGATTGTTTGGAGGAGACGAACACTAACGAACGTCTTGATTGAACTACGATTCAGATTCACCTCAGATATTGCTTTTCTAGAAAAGTATCGGTAAATTTACCAATAAGGAAATTACTTATATAAGTACGTAATTGTACATTAGGAAACAGATAATTTATAAATAAAGAATTTATAACACGGTTATATAGCATGTTATTTCTGGAATTTATTACTAAATGTAGGAAACTTACATTTGAGTTGGACCATTAACAGTATTCACTGTAATTTATTAACAAAAAGGAAATGTATGTGTCTTAGTGCGGAGCACGCTGTAATATGTTAAGGCGTATCGGAAAAAACATGTTACAACATTTTGTTCAAGTCTTGCAGAAGTAGCTTTTGATGCTTTTTAAAATCTAGAAATGCAAACCCTACAATAACTTTTACAAAACTCTATCCTACAGCTTGTCGCAGAGGCTTCTTATTAGTATTAAATAGCTGTTGATCCTCTTACAACTACTATATGGAGTTAACAACAATTCTCTAATCCCATATGCTTGATCACCATATAAAACAAAATTGTCACCATTTGGAAACATTACACATTCCTCCAGTTGCTCATACAAATTAGATTCACGGAATATTTCTGCATCATGCTTCCTACCTGGGTATGGACCAATGAAACTTGCAATTAAGCCATCGGGACACGGAACAGACTGATATTCAATGCGCTTATGACCGGAGAAAAACTCTTCTTGCTCAATCGAAGTTCTGCACACTGGTCTAGCAGTGCCGTCAATAAAACCCTAGCAATTTAAAAATGGTGCATTTTTATTTGCTATAGCCTACAATTTACATAAACTTTGTACTTATATGTACACCTTTAGATTTACTAACCTTTGCATATATCTGTAATCCTTCTTTAGTTAACCAATTTAAATTATTTAAATTTGCTAGAAGGTGGTGATTATTTGCAAATACTATTTCAATAACCCTGCTACAAATATCTGAAGGGATGGCGCAGACAAGCCAAACAAGTGCTCTAGATCTGACAACCTGTTAGGATACGCTAACCTGCGTAAACATATGCAGAGTCCTTCCAAAACTAAGAAGTATGTTAATATGCTAATTTTGTATTAGGTAACCACACATAACACCAGTTACAATATGTCTATCACTAGTTCTAATTACATTTGGAATGCCTAATAATGTTCTTGGCCGCAATAAACCATTTTGTGAAAATCTAAAATACAGTCGTACGTCTTCAGAACTTAAATTGTTTAAATTTAAACGACCATATTACAGCGCTCTATGTCTATAAACTCTTCTTTCAGCCAAAGCAACATGCAAAATGCCAGCCTTCAAATCTTCATTGGTCAATCCTTCAAAGGCAGCAAGATTTAGTAACTCTTTCATAATTGCAGCAGAACGACATAGTAGTGAATAAATTCGCACCTACTACAATATGAATTTGTTCAAGGCAAATATAGGGTTATGTTATATTTCAATAACAATGCGAAAACTGTAATTGCCGCACTCCCGCTCGCTATTCTGTCACGTGACTTCATCGTTTACGCTAAGCTAGCGTTACGTTTTGTGAAAACTCTTTATTAATTAAATACCGTTGTGCTTCTGGGCGTACGTATTCGCGTCCAGATCTAAGAAAATTTCGCTTCGAAAAGTTGTTTCTAATTTAAAAGCACTGCGTTACCGCTCTATATTTACCTTATAGTGATACCAAGCTTATAGCATTATGGGCTTCGATCAGATAAGCATTCTGTAAATATATTGGTTGCTAAAGTAATACTTTCAACTGTAATAATATTAAAGGGCAACATAAAAACAGAAAGCATATGTCTACTTTATCTACTTTACTAGTAAAAGACTTAATAAATTCATCATAAACATAATTCTGGAAGCGTCCATCATCTACACTAAACTAAATATCCATTAGCATGTTTAGCCTACGAATATGATAATATTTACCATCTTCGGAGAAACAATAAGCACTTCAAACAACGTCAACTCTCAATGTTGCGTCTTACAAGACAGCTTTGATAAAACTAAGAGTTGTTTTCTTTACAACTCCAAACATTAACTACCTCTAATAAGTAATTAGGTTAATAATCCTTGCTTTCAGTTTGCCGGGTGAGCTAAACACACAATTCCTTAGCCTGAATAAACGTTTTAGCCATCAAGAACAGCTTAGTGTTGATTTATTATCGATGGCGGTAATTTCAATTACAAAATGTTGACATAAATGTCGTCTAATTTGCGCATTCCCGTATATTGGCAATGCCATTCCGCTTGATTGGTGGGTGTTTTACCATCATTGCAGCTATATTAAATCTACCCAAAGCGAGGGACGCCTAAACAAATCTAAAGGGCTGTTAGACGTACATCGCTGCAGGCTACACTGTGAATTGTCATTTTGTATGGTGACCACGTGTAAGCTGACTACGTGGTTGAACGGATGAAGAAGGAAAGAACGGTAATTAAATTACTGCGAAACATCTTACTAAAGGCGCATTTACTTTTTGAAGTGAGTTTTACGTACTATTTTCCATATTAAATTACATTCTACCGATGTTTGTTATCGCGGTAAATGTAAACTGGCGCATTTTACTAATGCTTGTCAGGAATTTTTCCTATTTTTTAAATTTTGCTAGAATAAGGGTTTATTACGAAATTAGTTGGAATATATCCGTAGTGGCGTGAATAAGTTGGTAAGTCCACAAACATGAAAATGGGCAAAAATTCGCAAATCACTCTACACTGCTTAGGTCATCTGGCCAATAAATGTACATCTTGAACTATTAATATGTTCGCTTAGTATTCACGTGTGAATACTTGAACACGGTTACGTTTCGGGCCTTGGAAGCGGTGTTCTTAAAAACTACTACCAAAACTTGTAACAAATATTATTAGTTTAAACATACATTAATTATGGAATTTTGACAAACTGTTGTAAATATTCTAAGTCGAAAAATAAAATAATAATTGAACTAATATTAGGGCGAGTAGCCTAGGTAAACAACAATGTTAAAGTTGAAATACTCAGACTGACTGATGGTCTGGGGCTTCCGGGGTATTTATGTTGTCCCTGCCCCTCACATGTCTGTGGGAACTTGCAGAGCTCGTGTCTGCTTAATTCTTAATACTATTCATGATACAATGTAACAAGCTTAGTTTCTAAGTAATCGCAGTTTTTCAACAGTCTGTAACCTGCCACCTGCAGTATCACTATCGTCTGGAATACAATGTATTGCATCCGTTCTCACAACTTAATTGTGAACTTTCATTAACCTTTATTTAATTATCCTTGAGATACAATGTTGCATCTAACTTAGTACTTCTCTATAGTTCTTAATAATTTCTAATACTTTCTATAAATGATACATATAAATTGGGGGATACATAACTCCTCCCGACGTAAATGAAAAACTAAGTTTATCTTAGCTTAATTTTTAAATTCATGGTTTAAAATCCATTGTTTCTAAGGGTACACATGTTATTTTTTTATTTACCTTTGTTTCTTATGTCTAAAATTGGTTTCTTTATTGTTATATGTAAGATACATTTTGTAAAACACATATATAATTAGAAAAATGATTAAAATGATTAATGAAATTATCCAAACGCTTATATTGTCGTAGTGTAATTTTGGCACTTTTAACTCACTCAAAAGTTCTTTATAGTTGTCCATTAATTTCATGGCGTGGTTGAGATCGTCCAAGTCCAGATGTTCTAAATTGCATGGGTTTCCTGATTATTTCTTCGTCTTCTGGTTGTTCTATATTAAATTGTAATTTTGGTAAATTTGCGAGTTTCTTGGTTACGGTGGGGTCTTGATATACTCTGAGGATTGCGCTCTTTAATTTTAAATAACAGTCTTCTTTAAGTGTGATAACTTTGCTTCCGGTTATTGCTAAGTTGTTCTCATCTTGATTGCAGTGGACGGTTGCTATTACTTCTGTAGGAAATATGGCAATCCATTTGTTTTCTGTAACCTTTTGAATCTTCATATTGGTAATTTGTACGGTTTTTGTTTCACAGTTGTCGTAATGGTTTGAAAATTTTAGTAATTGTACTTCGCTAGGTCTGTCTTCTTGGATAGTTGTTGCGTCAAAGATTGGCATAAATATTGATTTGCTGTTACTTTGTTACATCTGAATTCATTTAAGGAAACGAAAGTCACTTGGTTTAATGATACTATAATGTATTTAATTTTGCAAATGTTACGGCGTTTTTTAATGTGGTCAAAATTTGTTGGATTACTGTAAAGGTTGATATTATCTGAGTGAATATTGTATTTAATCTAATTAAATCTCGCATTCCTAACATGGTGGTTTGTATGTTAGTTTCAAGGGTTTGTATTTTATTGTCTATATACTATCTTGATTTCTTACTAGCTTTCTTTACGTTTCATTGAATTTTATTATAGTTGATTGTGTTAGAGATATTTAGTTGCCAACAATGGTTTTTACATCGTTTTGATTTTCGATTAATTGCTGTATTGCGTTGTAATAACGTTCTACGTCTTGATCTAAGTTGCCTGTGATAGCTTTTATTATGTAACCTAGTCCGTTAAATAGTCCTCTTTTTCGTCTTACAATTTGTTCTGTGGGTATTAATCTATTAAATTTGTCTTCTATGTTTCTTAAAATACTCCCTATTATACTGTTGTAGTTTATCATTTCTATTGCATATTCTTTTCCGAATTTGGCTGTGTCCATTGATTGTTTTAGTCGATAATAATTGTCTTTGATTATTTGAAATTCTTGTTTTAGTTCTGTTAATTCGAATTTTTTTGCGAACGTCCAGTAATCTATCGTGCTTTGCATACTTCCCAATTTTATTGGTAGTGTACTGGGGTTGTTTTTTATATCTTCAATTAATATGCCGTTGTCCGTTCTACCTGGGCGGAAGTTGACGGTAAGGGTGATGACCTTCCATCTGAAATTACAGGGTGTCTTAGGTTTTTAAATGAATGTCTTGGCGTTGTCTACTACGACTATATTTTTGTCGGATATTCTCTTAATTTTAAACGGGCCTAAATTTCTGGGTGCCGTTTTGTGTCGTTTACTGTGGAAGTTTTTCTCGTACACGGTTTGTCCTATTGAAAACTTGTTTGCGTCGGTATTCTTATTGCGGGCTGTTGTGTACGTTCTTTGTCGTTATCTAATTTGTCTTTTACTTTATCGTAAGTTATTTATAGTTTTTCTGAGTTGTCTTTGGCATATTGCTAATATACTTCTTTATTATAGTGGATGTCGTAAGGGTTACGGGAATTTGAATGTCCTAATGTTAATTCTAAGGGGTGTAAAATTGGTTGATGAATGGATTGTATTGTTGTACGCGATTAGTGCGTATGACATTAGATTGGCGATGTGTTCCTTTTTGTAAGTTAATCTTAATAATCTGATCTGTTGTAATAGAGTTAAATGTAATCTTTCAATTAATCCGTTCGATTCAGGATGGTTTTCAGTTATAAAATAAATTTTTATTTTGTAGAGTTCCAGAGTGTTTTGTATCGTTTCATTTTTAAATTCGCAATCGTTTTCTAAAGTTATGGTTTCGGGTCTGCCAGAAAATGTAAAATATTGTAAAAATCCTTGTGTTACGCCAATGCTATTTTAAGAGGTGATGGGTATTGCTTAGCCTATTTTGGTGAATGCATCTCGATGGTTGAAAAGTTTTGTGCTTCTACTACTAGAGTGTCTGCATGTAATTGTTGGAAAGGTTTGTCGGGTGTTTTGGTTAACATTAAGGGTATCTTCGGGTGTGTACTGTCGTATTTTGCTTTATCGCATAGTTCGCATTGGTTGATAAAGTTTGTGGTTAACTCTTTCATATCTTTAAAATAGTATCGTCTTATAAGTTGCTTTAGTGTTTCATTAATTCCACGATAGTTAGTTTTGCCTTCGTGTTGGTTTCTAATTACGTCGTTTATTTCATCAGGGGCGTCTAAGGTTATTAATTTTTTTGTGCATCTGATAAGTTCAGCGCCGGAGTTATTAAATAGTTTAACATATAATTGTGAGAATCGTTTATACTAATGCTCGGTGTTGAAGTAAAAGTAAAATCGTTTTTTCTCGGGGATGTATTCTTTTAGAATTTTAATTATTTGCTCCTTGTTGTCGTCCTTGGTTATTTGAATTTGGTGTATCTTCTTATTGTCTACTTTCGTATATTTTACGTGATTGGGGTTGTTTAAAACTTCAGTAATTATAAATTGGTTGGGTTATATATCGATTGCTTCGTTTAAAATTTTAATCGCGGTTTTTGGATCTTCAATTTGTGTCGAATGTATGGTATCTATCTCTTCTGGGTCTTCTCTTACTTCTGTCTCGCCTACGTTACCTATAATTGATTCCGTTTCTAGCGCGTTGAGCTGTATTCTACTTCAGGCGTCTGCGTTATTGTTATAAATTCTTTTTTTGTATATAATATCATAATCGTACACTTCTAGTCTAATTCTTCATCGTTGTAATTTTGAGTTTGGTTCTTTAAGTTTGCATAGCCATACTAATGATCTATGGTCGGTGTATATATAGAATTTTCGTCCGTAAAGGTATGGTCTAAAATATTTTCTTGCCCAAATTATGGCTAATAATTCTTACTCTATTGTACTGTATTTCTGTTTAGTCTCGTTTAGGGTTCTAAATGCGTAGTTGATGGGTTTATCGCTACCTACTTTTCCTTGGCGGTTTCTTAACCGTCTGTGACCTGCCACCTGCAGAATCACTATTGTCTGGAATACAATGCATTGCATCCGTTCTCACAACTTGCTTGTGAACTTTCATTAACCTTTATTTAATTATCCTTGAGATACTATGTTGCATCTAACTTAGTACTTCTTTATAATTCTTAATATTTTCTAATACTTTCTATTAATGGTACATATATATTGAGGAATACATAACTCACGTTACAATTCAAAGTACAGAAACAAGCATATCTATATAGGGCCGCACCGTGAACTTAGGCCGTCTGTGTTCAAAATGTTTGTTTCGCCCATACCAAGCATGTAGACGGTTAATACAAAAATATTTTAATCTTACACTGAAAAAAGTAGAATAATTAATTTTACTACAATTTTGTGTTTTAAATTTTGTAGTAACTATTAATAAACTTATTGTTCACAGAACAATAATAACTTGAATATTTGAAAGTCAGTGTTCTAATTTTTCGTATAAATTTGTATCTAAAACATTCTAGTAAAATTTACCATTTTTGTATCAATTTAATACAGCAAATAATATACGATTAACGAAATTTACAATTTTCGTTCATAAAATAGTAGATATGCCCATTCCTATAAGACTTTTTTCAGGCGCTTCTGAAATATCAGAATCGCGACGTAATACAACTTTCCTGGTGGGAATTCAACGTTAGCTTCATGGCTTTTACATTGCGTAGACGAGAAATGTTTTTTATGTTTGGATAATAGATCCCAACGGTAATTATCGTTTTCTAATGGAGGTCTTATTTTTACATAGGAATTATAATGTCCGCCATAAATTGAATCGCTATGTTGCACAACACAATATAATGTATATAGCACCTTAGTTGGATTAAATTTGAGCGTTTGGGGTTTATGGCATTCTTTGGAGCAAAAACGCGTTAAATCTAGTAACATGAGGAAGGAAACATAATTATTCACCTAGGCAAATCGTAGTCTTAAGACCTGGAGTCGTTTTAAGTGTAAAATCAGTACAGCAGGTGGTTTGTTGATTAGAAGTTGCTTCGTGGCAATAATGTAAACAATTCTTGTATCGGCGCTACCATCATCTCTTTTGGTGCTCAAATCACAGCTTACTTTATTATTTCCAGTATGGAATTCGCATACCGTAAGTTAGTTTAAACAATGTTGTACAGAACATTCGCCTTCTTCACCTTGGTGTTTTGATACTGTAGTAGGACCCAATGAATCATAATATGTATTACAGACTTCTTGACCAGTGTCGGAACAACCGCGTGTAACATCTATTCCCTTATTTTCGTTTAAGAAGGATGATTTATTTTCGTCTAATGAACATATTTTTGGTGAATCTTTTGTTCTATTTTGATTGATTTTGTATGATTCCTTTTTATGGCTTAATACTGACGTATGTTGATTCTCCGGTATTGGTAAACTCAAATCAAGAAAGACTTCATATTGTTTTGTAATGTGCTTACAATCCTGGCATTGTCTTGTATTGCATAATGCACCTTGAAAAACTTGTTCTATAGGTAATGATAACTCAGATGTTTGTTGCTCATGGAATTTATTGGTTTTGTGTGTTTTAGAACCTTTAGAGGTGATAGATCCAATTTTTCTAGAATTAGTTCTTGATAATTACTCGGATTCTGCCGCAATAATTGATGTGGATCGTGTTGCTGGCCTCCACTATACTGTGGGATTATTTGTGTAAGACTCTTAAATAACATGTTTGGGTTATACATTTCAGGTGTATCACTTTGTAGTTCTTTTAATCTTGTGCAAAGGCAAGTGTTATAGGTCGTCTTTCATCTACGACTCTGTCATGTGAGTCTAAAGTTAATGAATTTTTATCATCTGAGCTTAAGATGTCACTAGGTAGACGGAAGTGATTCTCAAGCTCTGGAGTTTCAAAGAGTAATTGTAATAAATAAGGAGTTTGTCCAAGAGCTAGCATAACTGAATTGAAAAAAACAGGAATTGCCCAAATTGGTTAAACCACGTGTGCTTAAAAAATTAAGTGATACAAATCGGGTGGCATTCTTTGGTTTGCAGAAATCTGTACATTTCTTCAAATATTCAATGGCCTTCAATAACTTTTTCTTGTACGTAATGTTCACTTCAGCATCGCAGTCATAACACCACACTGACCAAAAGGCTGTGTTTACACTCAATGAGTGAAAATCGGGTTCTGAAGTGGTAAATTGATGTAGGATTTCTTTATTTTTAGAGCGGCCCCAAGTTTGGTGTCCGCATTGAAGACATTATCCATAAGGAAAAATTGAATTCGAAATCACAGCCCAATATAATATGATCAGAATAGAATCCACATTTATCATGTTTAATATTGAGATAAGTATTCTGCAGTAACTCTTTAATCTTAGAAAAGTCTATTGCTTTGTTAATAAGAGGACATTTGACTGTTTTTTTTATTTTCATCACCGCCGTGGATGAGATTGTCGAAACTTTTAATATTTGGTTTCCCTTGTATTTTTTTCTTCTCCTGATTGGCATTCTTGTATATTTAGTTTGTGGTTGTGTTTAGTAATTAAGGGAGATATATTTATTTTTGGTTTGGTGTGATCTATTGGTTTTGAATACTTCATATTCTCGTTAAGGACTTCAGCTCGGATGTTATTCTGCTCCTACGAATTGGATAAATTAACTTCATCTTCAAATAGAGTAAAAGAATCATAATGGATTGGTGAATTTGAATCGTATATGTTGATCATCTTTTGGTGTATTATTTTCAAAATCAGAATTTGAGTGTCCAGTTCACATTTAGTATATGTTCTGTTTCTTCTATACGCGGTTTTCTTGTAATTAGGAAGCCATAAGAATTCATCTAATTTTTTTGAAGGTGGCGTAGTTCCAAGTATTAAAATGGCGTTTCCTCTCTGAATTGCAATGCTAATTCTCTGTAATAAGAAGGAAGTAGCTTTACCGTCAAAAGTGTTGTGGGATATACGTCTGCCTATTTCTTCAAGAAATCGGGGGGATTTAAATCCAAAAACACCTAATGTTTCAATTGCGATTGGGTAGAAATGGTAAAGATCGGATAATGTAGAATTTTTTTTTTATTTTAAAATTTTCCCCATATTTAGCCGCGGCTCTTGAGTTAATAGCACATGCTACGACATGTGAAGGGCAAGAGTGTCAATACAGGTAAAGTCCGACATTACAGCTTTGTCGCATTTCAAAAGGATTAAACTGATCCCGTCTGGTCGTTTGCTTTCGTCTTGGAATATATGATTGGGTTCTAGGATGGAAGGTGTGTCAGCGGAGAGTAAAGCTCGTTTAATTATGTCATTTACAGCCCTGTGTCTGGGAATGCGTCCAGCACTGAGTCGGCAGCTTAGACCGTGAATTCCTAGTTCACATACAGATATAACACAAATACATGTATGTGGTGTACACAGCTTTATGCCGAGTCTTAGACCGACAGCTATTCTCAAGAATTGATTGTCGAGCAGAGCTTCCAGAGAAGAAACTGGTAGTGCTTGTAACCATGAGCCCGAGTGTTTGACTGAAACAGCTCGAAGACGGGCCTTGTCGGTGATATTAATAGCCGATGTAAGCAAATTGTTGTAGCATTCTGTTTTTCCTCTCCAGCAGTAACGCATATAAATTCTGTATTGTGCTACAAAAAATTTTAAATTCCCTTTTTAATTCAATATAATTTGTATATCTAGAACTTATACATAATTAAAAATAAATTATCATAATTTTGAAACACTCTATTTATTGTCCTTTTTTCTATATCTTCTTTGGGAAGTAAGCCACTCATAGTTTTTAAAATCATCTTTATTTACGTTTCGATCCATGACCTAGGATCGTTGTCAAAATAATAAAAACTTCAAGTTTGACATTTATGACATAAATTGAAGGCGACGTTTCGATCCATGACCTAGGATCGTTGTCAAAATAATAAAAACTTCAAGTTTGACATTTATGACATAAATTGAAGGTGACTTTGATTTATTGATGTTCGATATATTTGGTTTGAGTACAATAGGTGAAAATTATAAAATTTAAAAGAATGATTGCCTTCAATTTGTGTTGCGGCCTGGGACCGACTTTTTAAGTAGCCAATACGCTTAACGTGAAATCAGCTGATTAATTTTTATCGGTAATTTCAAATAAATTCAATAATTTGGAGTTTGGAAAACATTTCCAGGTAGGACTGCACCTCAGTAAGTAAATTAGTTTAGGAATAGCAAGGCAATTTTTGATGAGGACGTACGAAATGTGAGTTGGGATTTTAATATATTTTAAACGAGACGAGATATGTGACAGTGTCTGAATCTTCTCGTTTATGCAATTAGGACTTGACTCTAAACAGAGGGGAGCTGCAAGTGGAATCCAGTTTTCCTTATCGGGAATCTGGACATTGGAAGAAATTTTGTTGAATTTTTTGGAGATGTCGTCACTGTAAGTGGGTGAAGTGCAAAGCAATTCACATTTGTCAAAGTTTATATCGAGGCGTAGTATTTCTGAAATTCTTATTATGTATTTTAAGTTATCGTATACAGAATCTGAATCTTCTCCGATGCATCCGTCATCTAGATACCAAGCGTTGAATTTACAGGTAATTGAGTTTGTCAGATTGTTAATGGCTAAACAGAACAAAGACGGAGCTAAAGGGTCTCCTTGTTAGACCCCGTTGTCAGACAAAATTATTTTGGGACCAAAGTTAAAAAGTGGGCTATCGGTAGCATTGTGAAATGAAAGGGTATAAGGATGGAACATGTTCAAGAATACTTTTGAAACCAATTTCTCTGTGAATATTATTGAAGGCATTGCGGAAGTTTAATTTAAACATGATTTTATTGCATTTATTGGCGCAAGCGTTAATAAATGCTTGAGCTGAGTGTGAGACTATTTCACAGCCACTAGGTGTGCTAAAGCCAAACTGAGTGGCTCTAAAAAGGTTCCCCAGAGTTGAATGGATCCCTGTACAACATAGTTTGGCAATTAACTAAGACATTCTTTTCGCACATAGTTATTGGATTTGACGGAATAAAATGAATATATTTGCAATTTAATTTGTTCCATGAAGCTTTAGGATGTTTAATTTCTAGTTTTTGAAATGTTGATTCGTATACTGGAGCTAAGGAATCATCTGAAGAGAGAATTTTTATTGCAGATGAAAAATCTCCGTCTGCGACCGTAGATACTGTTTTATTACCTAACCAGTGGTTGGATTGTTTAAATATGTTTGGTTATAAGGTATTGTTGGATGAGTCACAAACAATGGGGTTTTTAATGTTATATAAAATTTGGTTGGGTATATTAGTCGACTTTGTTTTTCTACTACCTTTATGTACTGAGAAAGTTTGATAAGCAAATGATAACAGCGCTTCCCAAGCAGGAATTGAGTTATATTTTATGCAGTTATCGATAGCTTCCATTAAAGACCGGACACACTTACTTCTTATTGATTCTGAAATACGCCTTATATTGAATAAGTTTTGACTTCTAAATTTTGTTAGGTTCGATAGAATTTCTTCAGAAGTGGTAGTATTGGTGTTATCGCCTATACTTGTTTCTACATTGTTTTTTTGAATAGGCGAATTGAATAACTTTTCATTTACCAAATCATGTTCTGATGATTCCTTATGTCTTCTTTTCATGTGAATTTTCAATCCGCGTTTTTTAAAACTTATTTTACATATATTGCATTCCATGCTCTGTGATGGTTGTAAATCTTTGTCTATCATGATGATTATAAATATAGCTACAAGTCCTTATAGGTAAGTAAATAATTATTTTATCAAATATTCGTAAAAGTGACTTAAAATGTCATCACACTTATCACTGACATTTGGTTATTCAGGTTCAATACATTTTCAACAACTTAAGTTTTGCGGATCGTGATGTAAACACTTCTACACAATCTTGGTATGCTTAATAGCGAAAATAAAATAGGATAATATATAAATTATAAAGTTAAAAAAGGATGTATAGATAAAATTGGTCGGTTCTTGAAAGGCGTATACAGTGACAGTAACATTCAAACATCTTAAGTTTAATAATTCATATATAATATAATTGAAGCAAGTATTGTAATGTTCAACACAATCAGTATTAAAATTTTGCAGCGGATCGGTGAATTTTTATCATACTCTATCGTAATAATCAACAAAACGACTTTGTAGTAGAGCGTTGCGCAAGAGTATTACTTACAATTGCTAGTGAAAGTCAACATACTATCGCGAACTACTTGATAGTCGCCATATTCAATTTATACAACGTGTGCGCATCGAATAGATAATTTTCATTTACTCATAATTATAAAAGTTCGAACGCTGTGAATGCATCAAGTTAAACGTTATTTAAGCTCTCCGTAGGTCTAATAACCTTATAGCCATTTTGTTGGTAAATCGCCTTAACATACTGCACCTTCAGCACAGCTTGAAGTAACATGAAATGAAATTTCAAACGTACACGTCGGTAATAAAAATTACTAGAACTGCCATCCTCTAACAAGAGCAATGGAACCACTAATGTTCAAAAATGTTAATAAAATGATGTTGATTTATAAGTACGTAGATAACCGCATTATAATTTTATTGTTAAAGATTATAAACTTTACATATATAAATTTAGAAATTATTGCAACAAGATCTATGAAATTTTATTAGTGGGAATTGTAATGGTAACTAGAGAAATTTAAAGATTACAATGTTAATATACGAAATGTTACCGTATACAATATTGATAATTTTACTACACTTTTAGCCGGAAAATTATTATACTGTCTGTAAATAAGTCATATAATAATATACCACAAAATTTTGGTGAATATTACAATAATTTGTTTCTAGTTCATATATTGTAGTACATTTTACAATACTTTCTTTTCAGAACACTACAATATAATAGCAAAACAATTTCCACAAATTTAGGACTTACTAACAAATAAATAAACACTCACATGAAAAAAACCAATAATTATTTATCAAAATAAAGAACACGATTTATAAAAGTTTTACACGCCGAGTTTTAATTTCAGAAAACTTATTGACAATACTACGAATATCTAATGCATCCAGTACTTCTGATTCAATAGATATCATTGTTAGGTCAATTAAACGTTCTCGAAGTATTGTAATCCTAAGTGGTTCTTGATCAAGTTAAGTTTATACAACTATCTCTCAGTTAAAGTGACTGAAATAAGTAGTGTCAAAATAATTATTCTTAGCGCAATTCTTGAATGACTGAATGACCTTTTTAATAAACACTTCCATTTATATACCAAATTACTTATTTCTAGATTGTAGTAGTTTTTAGTGATTCCATTTCCAATAATTTACGCAATCTGACGTAATATTCTAGGAAATTCTCATTAGCGTTCAAAATTGCGAAACTTTATTACCTCGTTAGTATTGATTGATGTGCACTTTCTGTCTTTGTTTAATACCTAAAGTTATTGTGAAGTCGCCTTCTATCATACAGTGATTGTAAAAGGTAGTAAATTATTCTTATCTATTTTTACTGGTCTTTTACTGTTCCGGCCGCTTCCAAGAATAAACGTTTATTTGTTAATGAGTTCAACGAAGTTGACGTATTTCTTTTTAATTCCTCTCAAACTTTCAAGAACTTGTTATATTTAAATTGAATTTATGTAATACGCAGAGTAATTAATATGATTAATTTAAGGCTTTTAATGGCTTTATGATCCAAATCAGTTGCAATTTTAAAAAAAAAATTTGCTTTTACGGCAAAACGTGTTTTAATATTAAAATTAGTATTAAAATGGGGGAGAACAAGATTGTAGTTTCTTAAGGAAATTGCATAATACCAGCAATATCCTATGTTCTTTACAATACATTTTTATCATACAGGGTGATTTTTTTATACACGCGCAGTTGAATTTATACTTGGTACTTTAATGAAAATTTTGTAAGTCTGAGATGAAATACAAATACAGGAAGTAACCATGAATTTACTAAAATTTCTATTTTTTCCCGATTCTTCTATATTTTGGTAGGATTTATTTGTAGAAATTGGGTTTCAATGACCTTCGTGATCCCTTATCACGTCAGTATATATATATATATATATATATATTTATTGATGTGATAAGGGGTCATATAAAGGTTACTCAGCACCATATCAAGTACATACAATATTCCGAAGTCAAAAAAAAATAAAGAAATTTTTCTAAATGCACTAATACTCTAAATGCAAAAACCCGTAATATGATAAGCTTTATTTATGTTGCACAATAGTATCTTTAAATAGTGCATATTATGTAAGTGAAAATCCATAAATATCCTCCTAACTAAAAAGCAAACGATAGCATTTAAAACGTGTTCCGTGTTTCTGAAGCTACTTCTCTATAAAACGTTATTTAAAACGCGTTCAGCTCATTTTCATTTCAAGATTGAGTAGTACCATATTTCACAACGTTTCATTAAAAAGCAAACCAAAACATGCAAGTTGTGTATTTCATTTTTCTAGAATATTCGAAAAATCTAGGTTCATTCAAGTAGCGAATCAAGCTATTAATCAAGATAACAGATAAGTATTTTAACTTCCATCCAATAAAGATCCTAATTAGGAACTGTAGTAAGACATTCAACAATGTTATAAATCAAAGCAATTACGAGCAATGACTGCTATTAATCAACATAACGGATAAGCATTTTGAATTTTCATTCAATAAAGATCCAATTATTATTTATAACAAGAAATTAAATATTTAGCGATGTAATAAATCAAAGATAGCAATTTAGATAAGATGATGTGCTAATTAAGTATCATTGCGAGCTCATTTTCGGGAAAACTAAATCAAACACGAGAATGGAATTATACAGATTTTTCTGGATTTTAATGAGGTAAACAATTTATACTATATAAACCTACCAAAGAAGTCAATTAAAGTCAGTTCATTTCAAACCCTTTTACTGCTCGTACGTGTATTAAGTCAACCTATAATAATGAGCTTTTTAAACTGATAGAAAACGTCGAATGTCAATCTAGTTAGTCGGATCAATGACCAGTGTTTAATACCAGTAATGAGCATAATAAATGACGTTGAAAGTTGATTTACTGTTGAGATTATAACAAGTAAGTTCTCAAAGTAAATAATGTTAATAAATTCTTTCAAAATAATTTTAATTTAAACGGAAGAATATGATTTGAATTCTCAAGTGCAATCGACGGCAAGGCAATGGAACGGTACTGATATGGATTTGGAAAAGAATAGGGTGATATGGGGTATGGATGTAGGATATAATTAATGATTTTGGACATGCACAAGTTTATAAACCCCAGCTTAAATTAACGGCCAAAGCAATGTTTGCCATTGTTTTCAATGACACCTTGTTTGCTCTATTTACTTAAATGGGTTAGATTGCATAAGAATTTGTTAGGTAAATTATTTATTCTGTAAGTACGTAACTTGATTTTAAAGTATGGTCAAGTTTTCAGTAAATTAAGAAGGCATTTATTGAATGTATCTGATTAGCTACATTTGACATCAATCTAAGAAGTATTATTAAATATTATCTATTCTCGTATATATATATAAATATTGTTGTGACAACGCCGTTCGTTAAGGCGTCTCTAAATAAGTGCTATGATACAGATACAGCAAAGTCGGTCATTTAATTATCATATTGGGAATCATAAACTCACAGTTGTTAATGAAATGAGGGACTTGGACTTAATAATGGATTCAAAATCACCTTTTGAACAATATGTTCATATCATCACGTTTCGTATCACAGTGAGTTTCAGAAATATTTCATCCCTTAAAACTTTATCTTATCCTTTAGTAAGTAGTCATCTTGAGTATGCCTCTGAAGTTTGGAATCCATTTTATAAAAAAATACGTTGATTGTATTGAAAAGATACAAAAAATTTATTAATAGGCTCACTTTTAAATTCAATAGAACCTACTATCTTCAATCTTACTTATTTAATCTAGAGAAATAGGGTTTGCTTAGTTTTGTTCACAGACGGATTTTGTATGATGTATACTTTTTTTACAAATATTTAATAACTTAGTATCAGTTAGTTTGCAAAGTAACTTTGTACTAATATTATTTACTCTTAATTGTCATTGTACTTCTTAACATAATTAGGCTTCATAACTTATCGTCCAATTTGTGTTATATGTGAAACGCCGACAGAATCAATGAATAACTGAATTACAAATTACATGAAACCTACATGTTGCTGTCGGAAGAATAAATGAATCCGCTCCTTGTTAAATTCCTGTTTATATAATAAGTAATCTTAATACGTCATCGTTCGATTTCCTTCTATTGTATTCTTGAAGACTAGTCACTAGATGCTGTAATAATCCACTGCGAATTCGCTTCCTTATTAGTTCAATCGAGGTCGTAAAAGGTCTTCCATTCTTTGTTAAGGCATACAAGATATTACTGTCTCTTTTTCGGCTTCAGTACTATAATTAGAGCTATTAAACTTGTTTTTTTGCTTAATATCCTTTTCGGTATTATTGCGTTTTACGAATCGACGTATATTCATTAATAGAATATAATCAGCTTGTTGACGTATATGATGTATGACCTTTCTTCGAACTCTCGCGAACGAAATGCCGTATTCTTTTGTTAAATAAGGTAAATAGAATTTATTCTAGAATTGTTCCAAATGTGGATGAAATAATAACTTAGACTTTTTCAAAGCTGAAATTGCCGTTTCAAATCGAACTAGTATTTAAAAAGAGAAGAATTTAAGGTCCGTCAGAATTCGAATTTGTATCTTCGGCTTTGACTGCCGATCTGGTAACTAATTGCGCAATTACTTGATTGTTTCATAAAGGAAAGCAACATCCATTGATTAGTTTCTGAATTTTGGGCCTCATTATAATGTAGTAAGGTATAACCCAATCGTTTTAATATGCATCAACATAAATGAGAAAGAATTTCTGTGTAATAGTAAAAGTATAATCACGCCGTTATCGATAACTGACACAAGCACTAGCCCGTGAAAATACAAAAGTTGATGGTCATATTTGAAGTTGCGATATAGATTCGAATTGCTTCTGTATTTGTATTTAAATTGAATTATTAAAATGCTTATCTACTGAAATTTAAAACAATGATGTTGATAAAATTATGATTTTTATAATTACTCAAAAATACAATTCGGAATTGATTACATTAAATGCGGTCTGACGATACAAATTCAACACATTAGTATAACGTTAGTCTTAAGCAAGAGGATAACTCGATCGTTCTCTAATCCCCAAATGGCAGAAGAAAATCCCTGTTTGTAAATACCGTTAGTCTAGTGTATGCTTGATACCTATTTAAATTTGGATAGTCTACCACTGTTATCCTGCACTCTATTGGACTAATTTCTTGTAAATAGTTAACTAAAATAACGCTATAACACTTTGTAGATACTATGCAAACACATCTAATATAAATGGATAGACAAATAACAGGAATTAGTGCGATCAATTCTCGAATGATGCTAGAGAGTTTACAAAGCAGAAGGGGCTTCAGATGTCTTACGCAAATTATTCAATATTCGCCAATAAACTGCGAAAATGCCATTAACCAGGAACATTTCAAAGTTATGTATATTAGAAACTATATAAGAAGACATTGCGTCATGGGTTTTTGACCTGATTTACAACATACCTTCAAAATTCTTCAAAGCTTAACCAATGCATAGTATAAAGAGCAGTGAGATTTGACACGATTTAAAAAGATATATCTCTGCACTTCTTCAAAGTAAATAACATGTTACCGTAATCCGTGTGGTAAAGGGAAAAGTAAAGTACAGTAAGAAAAGTAACAGTAACCCGCACCGAGTACAGCAAGAAAAACAAGGGGAATTGAAGGAATTAATGCCGTGCTAACTACAAACGTCGTAGAGTGGGGTGGGCCACACAAAAAAAAGCAAACCTCCAAAGAGACGTTCTTACTTACAAAAGTTCAAAAAACACATGTTATAAAAATAAAAAATCCACCTGCGGAGAAATAATATTCCACCAAAATATGCCGAAAGATTTACATAGCATAACAAAAATCTCCGATAAAATCAAAAAACAACTTTAATCA
Source organism: Platerodrilus igneus (assembly GCA_036346225.1). Taxonomy (NCBI): domain Eukaryota; kingdom Metazoa; phylum Arthropoda; class Insecta; order Coleoptera; family Lycidae; genus Platerodrilus; species Platerodrilus igneus. The sequence goes on from JARFIW010001535.1 coordinate 5,265,629, forward strand.
TAGAACAAAAAACTCATACAAATGTATAGTGGACAGTGTTCAGTCCTTTAGTTACTATAGCATTTAAATATTCCTTAACAAAAAAGAGTAAATACTTACTCAATGTCCACGTCTCGTTACAAGAAAAAAACATTAATATCATAGTGAACACAGCAATTAAGCTCCCAGATGAACTGCACTTGAGCTGGAACTGAAAAAAGACGATAATGTTGGAAAAATACATTTAAAACCTAACAATTCAAGCGGCAGCCGTCATTAGCATATTTTTAACATGAAATCAAAGTAATAAGATCTTACCCTGAGGTGAACTGGCACCTACATAAATTTTTAAGTCGTTCTGTATGATAAAAATAACCTCTGCAGATACCTATATGTAATAAAACGTTAGGTATTTATAGTTTATTTTGTTACAGATCATCATGATGCGTAGTTATGTAAGGAAAGCAAATCAAAAGTCATGGAATGTGGCATTCATCGACAGAGCTCTTCGGGCCGTACAAAACGGAGTTGTCAAAAACTGCAGCCAGAGATTTTAGCATACACGTTATGGTATTAAAGCGTCGCTTAAAGGATGCTTCTGTTTAGAAAGGTTTAGAACGATTGGACTGCAAATTTAATGAAAATCAAGAAAATAAAGTAGCTGAATACGTCTTTGACATGGAAGCACGGATGTATGGCGTAACTGCTCGTGACATTCTTTGTTTGACTTTTCTGGTAGCTGAAAAACACCATATAAAATATCCATTTTCAAAAATTAAACAGTCACCAGATGAAGTCCGAATGAAACCCTAGAACTCCAAAGTTACTTCAGCAGCAAGGGCTATCGGATTTAATAAACCAGTTGTAACAAGATTTTATAGTCCATTAAAGCCAGAAGTAGTGGACAAAAAATCCCAGCTCGTCGTATTTTCAATATAGATGAAACATATCTAAACACCGTTCCAGGAAACAATTCAGGAGTTCTTACTGAAAAGCTCGTAAACGAGAAGCTCGTGTAATATCAGCCGATCGAGGAATATCAACCACGGCTGTTATTTGCACTTTAGCAGGAAGTAATCGTTCCGTCATTTATTATTTTCTCAAGGAAGATAATGAAGAAAGAAAAGAGATGGTGTTCCACCAAAATCAATATTTGCTTGCAATAAACGGGGATAGTTAAACATTGAATTATTCACACAATGGTTTGATTATTTTTTGGCTCACAAAATGTTCACAGTAGAAGATCCTGTAGGTTTAAAACTTAATATGCACAGTTTCTATTTTAAAAATAAGAATATTGTTGACCAAGGTGGGAAAGATTTTATTACTATACTTTGCATCCCGCTTAATACCACTCACAAACTCCAGTCACTAGATGTAGGAATAGTGTTTCCTTTTAGTCGTTATTTGGACGTAGATCTAGAAAAGTGTATGAACGATCATACAAGGTGTACTGTTTCCGTTTTCCAAATGAGAGCATTTTTCTGTGAAGCTTATTTAAAGGGTTGCATACCTGAAAATGCTATAAACGGATTTAGGAAAACAGGTCTTTCGGTTTGATGAAAGTTTGTTTAGATATATTGATTTTGTTACAGACGAAGTAGCTAATGAAAATGGATCTGCAATAAAAATTATTGTTGTATCAGAAATGCACAACAAATTTAAAAGAACCATCTATCAATTACAAAACTCAACAAAGGCGGATAATTCATCTATTCTAAGGACTAGTTGGAGCTCCTCTTCAGAGGTCAAGCAGCAATCCATCAACTTCAAATTGAATCTTCAAATCACATTTTACACTATCAAGCCCATTTCAAATTAGACCGACTCCAAAAATATTGGCTCCCACTGACGCCAAGAAAAACAAAAAACAAAAGGAAAAACTAGAAAACTGTTATATTAACTAGTAGAAACATTGTTGAAGTGCAACATGTCCGGGATAGCCTGTTTCATTTTTGCTATTGTAATTTATGTTTGTATCTTGTTTGGTTTTTATAATTTATATACCTGACGACTACCATCTATGCTACTGTAGTTCTCGAAGGGTCATTATCATGTAATGGTGATAGAAAAACTGCAGTCCACAAAAACACAGTAGGTAGTGACCGCTTTCTACGGTTGCTAAGATACTGTTTATTTTTAGATTACTAATGTCAAAATTGATGTAAAAATGAATTTCTGTTACTATTTCAAGTTGCACAAAATAAATTGTGAAACCAGCTTTATAACAATTCGTATTAAATGAGTTTTCAGGAATAGATCTTCAAGAGATCAACATACCTTTTGAATTGGTCTTCAAGAAATCACATGGTCCTTGAGGCCGGATGTCGTCACAATTTGATTATTAAAGGTGGATCGAAATTTATGCAAGGCTACAGTTGGAAGCAATTTCAACACTAAGGTTTCAAGATACTATTACAAAACACATTTTTTAAGGTTTTCTACAAAGGAAATGAATTTCCCACAGCCACTATTGGAAGCAATTCCAACACTAAGGTATAAGGAGCCCTTACAGGACACATACTTAAAGATTATTCTACAAAGAAAACGTGGTTGGAAAAAATTTGTACAAGGCTAGAATTGGATTTCAACACCACACCTGAAAAGGTCAGATATCTTAAATATATATTTATTCACGTATTCTTGGGTTCTTGAATATATCATTCTGGTTACAAACAAGTTCAGGTAAACAAGGGTTATTTCAAGCTACATTCCTGTGCATGACTAACTCAAAGGTCAAATTATACAACAAAGGAAGGGTTGCCAAAAACATTTGTGCGCGCACAACAATAGAGTTTTGAATAACGGGCTACAGCATTTCAATTCTACTTAACCCTACACCCACTGCAACTTAAAAATAGAAAGTATCACATGCAAGAGCAAGTGTGTAACTAACCTAGGCATTCCAACCTATAATTAAAGGTTACATTTTACTTACTGAACTTACTTAGGAGTTTAATACTGAGTTAACAAACACTTAAATACGAAATGTGATTATTCGTTTTTACAAGAAAAGAAGAAGGTTCAAAGGGGTTTTTGTAATAAGGTAAATAGATAAAAAAGTTCTAAGACTATGGTTAACAAGGACAATATAATACAAAGGCGGGGCAGAATTAAGTCAAAGATTACTAAAATAGAAACCTATGTAAGAGCGAATGAAAATAACGGCAGTATTGATGTCAATGAATTTGTAATTAGGAAATATGAAGAATATGAGTATATCCAAGATCACATACAGGAACAAGAGCCGTTAGAGGAGAAGAATAGGGTAGTTGTAGAATGCAATACACCTCTTTGCATAGTAAATTCAAATCAGTTATTAAAAAAAGAAACCTTGCTAAAGAGAGCACTAGTGGCGTGAAGGTGGAACCATCAGGTACGGAATCAACAGGCGCAGTTGCACCGTCGGTAAACCCCGCCCTTCAGGTCAAGTTGCCAAATTTTAATATTCCCACGTTATCTGGGAAATATGAGGATTACAGGTCTTTCATAGAGCTTTTCACTTCGTTGATACATTCGGACTCACGTTTAAATAAGGTAGAAATGTTTTTATATTTAAAGTCAGTTCTACGGGAAAGATCTACAAATTACAGCGCCAAATATGATGTAGCTCTCGATTTAATGAAAAAACGTTACGACAACAAATTGGTGACTATAAATTACCATATACACGTTTTATGAACATTCAAATCACAAAGGGTAGCGCAGCTGCATGACGGGAATTTATTGTATCAATCAAACAAAATTACAATGCGGTAAGTGCGTTAGCTGTCCCAGTTAAAGATTGGGATCTAATTTTGATTTATACCCTGGCTACAAAATTAGATTTCAACACACATAAGGCAAACGAGATGGAAAGGAACCCATACGTCCTGTCAACTTTTGAAAAATTTTTAGGGTTTTTAGAAAGTCGATGTTTAGCCCTCGAAGAGTTGGTAAACCAAGAACTCAAACCAAAGCTTTTAAAGAGTAGTTATCACTCGGTATCCAATACACAAACAGGCACCAAAGGGAAGTACCTACGTTGCGGCTCAAGTTATTATCCTATTTACCGCTGCACCAAATTTTCGAAAGGTGATTTAATACAAAAAAGGGAATTTGTCGCAGAAATTCGACTCTGTTATAATTGCTTGGGCTTGAAGCACCTGGTAAATAACTGTAAATCAGAAGGACGTAGGGTGTGTAAAAGAAGACACCACACATTATTGAATAAGTACAGGTCGTAAAGGGCAAAAGGCTGAAAGCCAAAATGCTTCCGAAGAAAGAAACAATGAAGGTAGTATTAATACAAATAATAGTTCATTAACGGTGACAGCATCGTCAACAACCGCTTCATCAGGAGAAAATTTGTTCTCCATGCCCCTGTTCAATAGCCAATATAGGCGAGCAGGTACTTCTAGCTACTGCGTTGGTAAATTTGATTACTAATGACGGTTTTAAAATAGAAGAGAGAGTGTTTGTGGACTCAGGGTCTCGGGGTTGATTTATGACATCAAGGATTGCAAATAAATTAAGGTTAACAAGAACTTCAAGCAACATTCAGATTTCGGGGTTAGCATAAAGCGATGTTCGCATAACCGAGGTTGTTACAGTTACAATTGAGTCTCAATGGAACACAAAAACGAGAACACAAAATGTGGTGTTCTGAAGCGCATAACTTGCCCATTGCCCCACGCACATATAAACATTAACAAGTTAAAGATCCCCCATGATTTACAGTTGGCGGGTAAAAAGTTTTTCGCTCCTGGTGAGATAGGCTTATTACTAGGAGCGGACGTATATAATGAGGTAATTCGGTGCAGACTTATAAGGTTAGGAGAAAATCTTCCCATTTTGCAGAATAGTGCTTTCGGTTGGATTATAGGTGGAACCATCCCGTTGTGTAAACCAACTGCTCTAACTTAAGCGTAGTATTGTTTTCATAGGGTCCTAAGTTAGTCGAGTTAATCTCAATGTTTTGGATGGCCGAAAAGTTTAGCATAAAAGGCACGTGTCGCTTGAGCACAAAGCTTGCGAAAAAATTTATTCAAATACAACTAAGCGATTAGAATCTAGTATCTTTGAAGTTAGATTACTGCTCAAACCAGGTTACGATGTCTCTTTCTTAGGAAACCCTTTAACAAGGGCTAATCAAAGATTTCATTTGTTAGAAAAAAGGTTTAGTAAGGATCCCAATTTAAAGGGCGAATACAAGTCATTTATCGATAAAACTCTGTCATGCAAAGGATATCGGTCGTGAAATTAACTCCACGACTGCAAGTAGATACTACTTTCCGCACCATTGTGTGGTGCGTGAAGATAAAGGCACGACTAAATACAGAGTCGTGTTTGACGGATCCATAAAAACTACATCAGGGTTAAGTCTAAATGACATTATGCTTAAAGGTTCATTAGTGCAACCAGAGCTATTTGGTATAGTGTGTAGGTGTAGAACATTCAGATATGTTTTTACAAAAAATGTATAGGTGAATTAGAATCAATCCTCAAGATGCCGTTTTGCAAAATACCGTTTAGCGAGATGATCCTTTGAGCTTCAAACGGTAACGTACGTAATTGTGCTCAGTTTCTCGCCACTCGCACTTTGACAGAACTGGCCAATCAAAGTAAAACAGCATTTCTATTGGCGGCGGAAACCTTGCTAAAGCAAACTTATGTCGATGACATATTGGGCGGAGCAAAAACAGCTGGTGAGCTTTTACAGCTTCAGTTTGAAGTAAAGGAATTATTAAAATTTGCCTGGTTCATGCTACACAAATGGAATTCGAATATTCGGTCCTTATTTCTGTTTCCACTTACGGAAGGAAATTCTAAACTTTTAGGGATAGTTTGGAATCCCATTTCTGATTCGTTTTAGATCTCTGTGCCTAAGTTAATTGAGAAGAATTCTTTCACCAAACGAGAAGTTCTGGGGTTGATTGCACAAATTTTTGACCCTATGGGACTTGTTGCTCCTGTGATAATTGTTGCAAAAATAAACATGCAAAGGTTGTGGTTGTTATGGGTGAATTGGGACGAAATTATGCCGCAATGCTAGATGACAGGTTGAATTTCTACAAATCATTATCTACCTTACAAGAAATTAGCGTTCCTCGTTGGATATTTATCCCGGGTGAATTTGTTGCTTGCAACTGATAGGATTTTCAAATGCATCTCTGCGGGCATATGGTGCTTACATATATGTGAGGGCCATTTATGGAAACAACTTAGTTTCCTGCCGTCTTGTTGGTGCGAAGTCAAGAGTGGCTCCGCTAAGAACAATATCGTTGCCACTCTTAGAGTTATGTGGTTTTTATTGTTAGCCCGTTTGTGCAACAAATTTATAAACTGCATGGAGTACAAATCTGACAAAGCTGTCATGTTCACATACTCACAAATTGTTTTGGCAATGCTGCAATCGCCACCATCATGTTGGAAAACGCCAATAGGGTGACAGAAATTTGTAAAATCGCCCATCGTGAGATATGGTTACATGCTCCATCTCGGTTAAATCCCGTAGACTGCATTTCGCGCTGTCTTGATGCAACCAAATTAAGACATAAAAGATCGTGGTAGGAAAGTTCAGCTTAATTGGAATCAAAAGGGAAATAATGTCAACTCAGAAACAGTGTCCTTACCAGAAGAAAGGCGCACGTTTAGGCAACCATTGAACCTGATGGTCCAATATGTCTTCGGTTTTCGACATTTGTGCGAATGCAACAAACTTTTGCATTATATTTAGCTTTATTAATAATATAAAATGTAACAAAACAAGGAGTTGTGGTCCCCTAAGCGTGGACGAACTAGACAGAGCAACAACATACATATTTTTGTCTGTTTAAAAAGAAAATTTCTCAAAGGAGATATCACATTTAAGGCAAAATAAAAAACTCTCTAAAAGGAGTCATATTCTAACTCTAAATCCGTTCTTGGATACCAATGGTTTACTAAGAGTTGGTGGGCAATTGGGAAATTCAATGTTACCGTTTAGTGCACAGCATGCTATCATTCTTCTGCCAGCTAGTTATGTGACTGATTTGCTAATCGAACATTAACATAAGTACCTAGGTCATGCAGGTCCTCGTGCTGTGTTGCGCAGTTTACGTCAGAGAGTATGGCCAATTCGTGCTCTAAGACGTATTAAGGCAATTGTGTCAAAGTGCGTAAAACGCCCTAGGTTTATGGCAGTGGTGGCCGAGAAGCTAATGGGAAACTTACCGCTAAAACAAACTCAATTAATTCGTCCTTTTCTACATGTCGGGGTAGATTTTGGCGGACCGATTATGGCCAAGGAATCAAGACATCGCAAATCGGCTACTTTTAAAGCGTATATTGCATTATTTGTCTGCATGGCAACGAAACCCGTACACATAGAGTTGGTGTCGAGCCTTGCAACTGAACCGTTCTTGCTTACATTAAAAAGATTTGTGGCTCGTCGAGGCAATCCGGTTTCAATCAGTAGCGATAATGCAGTCAATTTTTAAGGTGCAAATAACACCTTGCATGAGGTTTATTAGTTTTTCAAGTCGCACGTAACCGAAATACACAATTTTTTGTCTACGCGAAGCATATGTTGAAGTTTATACCTCCTAGTAGCCAACATTGGAGAGGGGTCTGAGGGAGGCAGGTATTAAAAGTACTACACACCATTTAAAAAGATCAATGTTAATCTATATTTATGTTAACTAGTAGTCCATATAAAAATGAGCTAGAAGTACAGTTAAGAAAAAAGACAATGAGTAGAAAAAGAAAGAACTCTGAAAAAAAACTTATCAAAAGTAGATGTAGTAAAAAAGCAATCAAAGAAGGCTAAATTAAAACCTAAACAAAGAAAATTGAAGATGATTCAGATGATAGTTCAGACTAAGGTAATGTAGAATGCGAGCCGTTTTTAGATTCAGTATCTGGGGAAAGATAGATTGATTGTACTACTTGCGGTTTATAAGTCCACGACGCATGCCCAGTGGTGCCGAAATTATGCGCAGATTTGTTTTTGACCTGTGTTTACAAAAATTTAAACAATACAAAATAATATTTGTGTTTGTTTTACTCAGGCACTCTGGGTAAAACGTTCCCTTTGTATTGTTTCTTAAATGACATACATCTCCACATCAGGCATACTTAAGATATATAATATATTGACAGTTGAAGGGTTTATTATAGTTTATAATTTGTACAAAACCCCAGTCTCCTTATGGGAATCATTTTGCCCAGGTCTCCACTAATTATTATGGTGTAAAAACATCGAATTATAAAACATACGCACACTTTTAAAAAATTTATTCTATGATAATTGACACTTATTATTTTCTCTTTTTTGTTTTATTAATAGTATGTAATGGATTTGTTAAGTGCATTGCTTGTTTTATTGCAATATAACGTTATTTAATGCAATTTATGATTTGCTAGATAAATCAACTAGAAAAAATGAGGGATGTTTTTGGCTTACGCGTATTTTTTTTAGGTGCAACAGACGGCAGACAAAATATTTCAAAAAGTCAATATTTTAATGCGGTTGTGGCTGAACGTGAAGTTAGTACTAATTAAATTAAGCATTTTCCTCCATCTTGTTTTTGCTGTAAGAAATTCAAGTTTTAGTGTGCCCTAACTTTACGCCGCATTTTCGTTATACAACAAACCAACAAAAGAGTATTTTGAGTAAACTTACTTTCAACTGCTTTGCTCTAAACTTAAACTTGACATGAATCTATTTAGTTTGAGCATCCTCTTTGTTCAAAATACCAGTTTAAGTTGTTTAGGGCAAATTATGGCGAACACGGCAAAATTAGTTTTAATTAATGCAACTTATGTAGTGCCAACTTCAGACCACTTCTAGTCAGAAAATTAAAGATAAAGTTACTAGTCATATTTTGCATAACCCAAACATTACAAAAAGTTGTAAGAGCAAGTCAGACGGCGAAGTATATTTGAATGGGAGCTTTAAAATTTAAATATAGCTGTTTTGCATCGAGTTTTCTCCACGAATTTACAATAAATCTTGGTTACCTTACAAGCAATATAGATGATCTATGTCGTAATGAAAGGCAACTAATTTAAACGGGATCTGCAGACATGGCGATAATTTTTCGTTACGATTCCTTTCAACTAATACAAATTTCAAGCATACAATAAAGCAAGTTTGATAATTGCTTCGGGCTGTGATTTGAATAAGCTCAGGACCCTTAGTTACAATGTAAACAAAGCTCTGCGTTTATTGCTATTTATTTCGGGGATATTCGGTTATTAGAACAGCCAAGAGCATGTAATACGCAATCTGCTGAAGTTGGGATCGTAATTGCAAGAATGGTCGGTGTAAGTCTCAATGTCCCTAAGAGTGGTACGAATTTAATGCTCAGCAGGCGAAACGTAAATATACGCTATCTGAACTAGTATTCTCACATTTACTATTTAGCCATTTATACGTTAAATCAGCATCCAAATACGAAAAGTTTTATATAGTGTGCAGTACAGCAGGTATGAATTCCACATTCATTAACTTGTAGAATGCTTGACCGAAATTAGCATAATCAATTGCTTTTTACCTTCAAAGACCCTATTGTTTGTATTGGTTAAATCAAAAAGTTTTCAAGCTATGCTTATAAGTATTGCGGGCTGTGTTATATTTAGGCGCTAAACATTATAAGCATTTACGCGTTGCTTTATACACAGTGGTAGGAGTGTCACTTTACGCTTGCCCCTATAACGAACGTTCTCCCGAGACAAATACTAAGCGACATAGAATTCTCTTTTAGAACTCCATCAAAATGCCTAAGCCTTTTCGAATGAAATACAATCTGAGAATTGCCCTACAATTTAAGTATAATGGATCTTAGTTCACTGGTTATTTCTTTGTTGATGGTTCGTAATGAATTTGCCTTTAATTATTAGTAGTACTCTTAATTTACAGCGCTAATTTAAGAACATAATTAAATTGCAAGTTGGTGTTGCAAATGCTATTGGTGGTAATGAAGTCTTAAATTAAAGACAAAATTGAATTGTTTGTTAATGCCAAAACAGCTGTTATTTGTAGTGGCGTTTCAAATAGACATGGAACAACAAGTACTTGTTTGATTATAAAATGAAAATTCGAGAACACTGTGTGTGAACATCATCCATCAAACAGGATTAGAGTTTGATCTTTCATGCAGATTTAATACCTCATTTAGTAGAAGTTGTGAATTAATGTAAGTACAAAATTAAATTTTCTATGTTTTGGAATGTCATACGGAATTGCTCATTAGCTGTTTAATGAACTAGATTGTTAATTCATACAAAATTTCTTTTGGAGGGAAGTATTATACAGCTGCATTCTTGAAAAAATTGTTTTTGGATAGCTAAATTGTTTGTTCCATTAAATATTTATTTGAGGTAAAATACGTACGATTATTTTGACAAATATATGTTAAAATTGATTAACTTTGTTACCAAGTTTATATCAAATGAAACGTTAATACTAATAATCTATTAATGTTTCTAAGTTAATCTAAAGTAGTTTAAAAATTTTATTTACAATCTGTAAAGCATTCAAATCCGAAAACTGATTGGGCTCATACAAAAGATATCCGCCTCATTAATCTTAGTAATTAAATGAAATGAACGAAACTAGCCCGTTAGTTCGAATCTAGCTTAGCCCAATAAAAGTTGTTCTTGTGAATATTTTTTTAATATCTTTACTTAGACATCAAAATTTATTTAATTTGAGAAATATAAATACTTCATTGGTTAATACTCTTATTACTTCTTTATTGTTTGAAGCCTTCATAATAGGTGTCTGTAACTTTATACTCTTATATTGCCAACTGAAAGGCGCATGGGTAATTAACGGAGATTTCCTGTTGATGTAAGAAGCCCGAGGTTAGTTTAGATGGAAAACAGCTCATGAGTAAGGTAACCTAAGGGCTAAGCTGCTAGTAGGGTGATTTGCTCTGGGTAGATCATGAGCTTGGGTCGGGGTTGAATTACGACCAAAAATAAAGTGAATATGGCGCCACCGAATTTTTGAAAACAATAAATGCCTAACCTTAGTCCCTTTGCATAAGACGAATACGAAACCTAACTCCAATACTGCTATACAAATATATTGCGTGAATATAACCCTTACAAGATTTTTACCTGCCTGCTAGATATTGCTGATAAAGATGCACTGCTACTTCTGTAATTAAACCAAACCAATACTAGCACAGTTTGTGCGTTCTGTTAATTATCTCAAAAAATATTATAAATACTAAGAACCAAATCTCACCTCATTTCAAATAATAATCATAGACGTGATCAAATTGCGTTTCTATTCTCTTAAATACCAGTTAGCAAAAAAATCTATATACAATAATTTTTCCAACAAAGGTACATCATAAAAAATTAGACTTAGTGCTGTTATTTCCTATATCTAAAAAATTTAGCAATTATGCTTCTTATTGACATTTAAGCTTGAATTTGAAGAATGACTAATGATATATTAACAAGATTTTAATTAGTCTTGGGTAGTACTACGATAGATTTCACATTTAAATATTAATTTTACCTAACTTTTTCTTTCGTGTATGAGTTTCAATTAAGCATATTAAATCTGATCAATGACTTGCGAATTTTGAACTTCAGAATATTATAATTACCTACTATGGTTGTCTAAAATGAAATAATTTAGTTTCCTGAACCTGAATAATTATTATTTTCCTAGCTTGATAGTTTAAATTTGTTACTTCTAAAAGTTAACCCTTAATGTACACTGCTCTCTATAATTTTTTTATCTGCACTTATCGAAAATGCAAATGGAGTCACAAATGGTGACTTCATTATATTTACTAACTGTAACTTTCTTTTTCAAGTGCAACCCCTTCATTGTAACCCGCTTTCGAGTATTTTCAGGGTGTTTGTGTTAGGCTCCTAAGCATAAGAATTTCTACCTCTCTTTTTGTGCGCTGTTCCATTTTTGTATTACATGGAGTCGCGCTCTCCCTCTTCTTTTACTATCTGTTATCGAACCAAGTAAACAACAAACCTACGACCACTATTGTGTCTTCTGTAGGATTCATGTTCGTACTATATCGCAGTAAAACTTTACCCTCTTTTAATGCATTTACCATCTGTCATCTAGGCACTTTTTTGTTGCAGAGAATGCGTCTCCGACATACCAACCCAAAAGTTAGTTAAAGGGGCTTCAGTTTTATTATCAATACCCCAAGAAAAATATAATTTCGTTACAAATACACCTTGTAATATTTTGTATTCGTTTAATCATAGTAGACAGAAGAAGCCTCTTTCAGCACACAAACATCACTGCACCTTGCACTTTCCTCCAACTGGTTTAGCTGGTTCTAAGAGACTCTAGTTGTCTGAATGTCATTTTATTTAGAAACAAACAAATTCTTCGTTCAAAGATTTTAATAAAACTTTTATTACAAGAGGATTCCTTATTAGCATTATGCTTAAAAACGGTTATTTTTTAATTTTTTTTCGTAGTGTAAAGCGACTAGACACCTTTTATTTGAAGTTGTCGCAGATCGTAAATAACATTTTAAAGTCTATTGCAGTAAGCATTCTCTTTCTGATACCACTTGAACCCTAAAAACCTAATTAATAATCTAAACGGGGTATAGAAGTTTGTTAGATTCCAAGTTCAAATTTGACTAAAAATAAAACTCAAGAGAGATATGACTCATAACGTGACAAACAAAAGTCGAGATAAGCACGCAAGATACGATACTTAAAATAGGGTAAAAAGGTGTTTTACAAAGCGATAATCATACAAGTAAAACGTTTAAGCAAAGCGGTACAAATACAATATAATTTTTGAATATAACAATATTCATCTAATAAAAGGGTAAAGTAAATAAAATATAGCTCAATTCTAGTATAAAATACGCAAGTGTAGTTTTTACAAAGAAATGTCTAAGCAATATTAAAATAGTCTCTAAATTACAATATATTTCTTAAAACAAAAGTTCTGTTAGGAAATATACATAATTAAAGTATTAAGCAATCTTATAAAATATACACAAATATATACAGGAGTTACAAATGATATATACAAACATTTATCTGAATATACTGCAACAAATGCGCCAAAGAGTCTAGAGCCGTAAGGGACCATGCCATTCAACCAACAGTGAATTGATTGACAATGACAAGCTTGTACCGAAATACTAATATAAAGTATAAAAAGCAAAAACCAGTGAGCAAACAAGCTTATCTTCAACCAATAGAGAACACTTGAACAAGTTTATTGCAATATACGCGAACCTTACAACTAGTATATACATGATGTGTATATACACCTCATCTTATAAATTGTATGTCATGTTCACCTAAAAATTAATTATACTACTTCAGTGGATGCAAAATTCCAATTTTTTCGATTTCGGTGCATACTATTGTATGCATAAGGGTAACTATATATTTATTTTAAATATTTCTATCGCCATTTACACGAATTTGTTTTATTATTTACATCCCTCTATTAGCTAGAAACCACGAAATGTTATTTTTAGCTTATGATTAACATTATAGTTGTGATAAACTATGTTATACCTCTTGCATGGGTTACTTTAATTTTTTAAGTAATGGTAGCTGATCGCGAATAAAATTTACTTCACCACAATCTTCAGATATAGATTGAAGTATTTATTATAGATTGAAAGTTATCGTGAAATTTAGGTTTAATATAAAAATATTGTTCCAATAACTTTAACTAGTGTGTATAAATATCAGCCGCTCATATATATATATATATATATATATATATATATATATATATATATAGAAAAGATTTTGTTTTTTGGTTCTTGGGATAAAGTCGCTCATAAAATTAAACACAAAACATTAAATGTGTATCATTTGTATTAAATCGTACGTTTCGGTGATATAAATAGGTAATTCATATAACAGGTAATATATGTTTAACTTACTTATTACTTGATAAAATTATTTTATGTATTCACCCATAATAAAAGTAACAGAAGGAAGCTTGTAATATTACTGATTAAGAATTAAAATTAATTTTAAATTTTGAATGAAATGTCAGTTCACTTATTTGACAAAAATGTAGGATCAAGAATGACATCAATCAACAAATTATGACACTATTTGCTTCTATTTTTTTTTATTTAAATAGTAGTATGTGGTTTATTTGTAAAAAAAAATTTTTGTATGGTGGGTTGCATAAAAATAGTTAGATTTTAAAATCATATATTTTTACAGGTGTAGTAAACAGGTTGACTTTTGACTTAAATTAAATAGAATTCTGTGTGTAAGCAATATCATTATAATTAGTATATTTTTTTGGATTAAAAGTGTATAGGTATGAGTAAACTGTATGTAAATTATTAATGTCTTCTTTGTGATTCATGGAATTTTGTTCTTGGTTTATATGAAATGATTCTAAGAAAAGTCTTTTTTTGTAATTGCTTTCTATATCTAAAATTTTTACGTTATCATAATTGACTTTGTGTTTTGTATTGTATAAATGTATAGATAGAGCACATGAAGTTTTTCCTAATTTTGCATCACTTTTGTGTTGTGTCATGCGATTTCGGAGCCACTGTTTGGTTTGGCCTACGTAGGAAGCTTTGCATTCACATTGAATTTTATACACTAAATTGCTACATAAAGCTTTATTTGTTTTTTCTTTTAGTTTAGTAAAAAGTTTCCAATGGACTTAGTATTTAAATTTATTATAGTTACAAAAGGTTGTTTTAGTAATTTTTATTAGTGGTGAAAGATTAGTAATATATAAAAGTTTTTGTAAATGATATCAGTATGTTTATTTTGAGGTGGAAATATGATTGTGTTAGTATGTAGTAGTTTTGATAAAAGTGGTTTAGGTAACCGTTGTTGATTAAGATTGATACTAGTTCTTTCAGATTTTTTCTTTAAATTTGGATTCACAGATAGAGACCATACGATGTTTCAGTCCTAATATGGTGTTAATTTTTGTTTCATGCTATGATTGAATGGTAATTTAAATATCTTTCTGAATTTGTAGGTTTTTGTAAATATCAAAATTGATCTTGTTGTCATTATTGCGGATAACTAGTGTATCAAGAAATGGTATTGATTGGTGAGATTCTAGTTCGTAAGTGAATTTCAAATGTTCGTTAAAATTGTTAAAATGTTGAATGGTGGTTAGTAAAAAATGTTCAGGAAGTGAGCAGAGAATGTCATCAACGTATTTGACTAGAAATACCATTTTGAAAGGTAAGTTAGGTAAAACACTTTCTACAAGTTTGTCCATTACTATTTGTGCAATAATAGGGGATAATGGTGAACCCATAGGAGTACCAAAAATCTGTAAGTAAAATTTTGAGTTAAAACTAAAATATGTGTTGTTGA
Source organism: Platerodrilus igneus (assembly GCA_036346225.1). Taxonomy (NCBI): domain Eukaryota; kingdom Metazoa; phylum Arthropoda; class Insecta; order Coleoptera; family Lycidae; genus Platerodrilus; species Platerodrilus igneus. Next base: position 5,280,911 of record JARFIW010001535.1, read on the forward strand.
AGATATTGAAGAATTGTAATGATATATGGCAATGTGGTTCTATGGAATCCCATTTTTCTGTAATAATTTGAATGACTAAGTTGACTGGTATGTTTGTAAATAAAGAGTTAACGTCGAGAGAAACGAGAATGTGATCTTGAGGTAGTTGAAAGTTACGGTATTGGTTTACGAATTGGAAGGTATCTACTATGTTGTGGCCTGTAATTGGGAAAGATTTTTGTAATATGGTAGATAAGAAAGAAGAAAATGCATATGTTGGAGAATTAATTGAAGAAATAATAGGTCTTAAAAGAATATCTGGTTTATGGATTTTTGGGAGTCCATAATATTTGCTTGGAACAGAATTATTGGTGATAAGTGGTGATTTTTGTTCATTTGTAATCATGTCTTTTTTGAATAATAATTTAATGTGATTGTTTATGATGTTCTGTATGGTGAAAGTGGGGTCCTTTTTTAGTTTTTTATATGTAAGTTCATCGTCTAATAAGGTGTTGGATTTATCTATATATGTATCATATGTATATAGTGTCATAATTTGTTGATTGATGTCATCCTTGATCCTACATTTTTGTCAAATAAGTGAACTGACATTTCATTCAAAATTTAAAATTAATTTTAATTTTAATCAGTAATATTACAAGCTTCCTTCTGTTACTTTTATTATGGGTGAATACATAAAATAATTTTATCAAGTAATAAGTAAGTTAAACATATATTACCTGTTCTATGAATTACCTATTTATATACTTTTTCATGTAGATCGATGATTAAGGTGTAAATTATCACCGAAACGTACGATTTAATACAAATGATACACATTTAATGTTTTGTGTTTAATTTTATGAGCGACTTTATCCCAAGAACCAAAAAATAAAATCTTTTCTAATTTAACTACGCTCAAGAATTATCAAGAACCTTTATATATATATATATATATATATATATATATATTGCTATGAATCTTCTCAAAATCCGGGAACTACGGTTTTCGAATCGAGCCCCACGAATTGGAAGACAAGAATGCTGTGAATCCTACAAAATTGCTATTCATTACCTTAACTGAACTGGTCCATTGACTTTCTTCTGTTAATCGCCTCGGCTGCTCCTCTAGATAACTTACATCCTCAATCTTAAAAAAAAACAAACACATTCCTACCACAAACATCAACGTTAACTCTATTTACATCAATATTCACAATACATTAAAACTTCAAAATCAAAACTCAGCACAACTTTCAGTTTTTAAAAAGAATTTTAAGATTAATTTTATTATCATTTTAATGTGCATCCAGAATTAAAGTCCTTGTAGGATGCCTAATAATTACTATAACAATATATGCAGACCGGAGTCTGAGTACAAAGGGAGCATCTACCACCCCTTTACGTTAATTAACCAGGTTCGTCTAATTGAGCTCAAAGACATACCCAAATTTTCATCATAATCAAGAAGATAAATACTAAATACCCCTTTCTACTTAAACAAGAAAATTTCACCTTAAAATTAAAAATTTGTTGTTAGTACAAATTCACTACTGTCCATTTTAAGTAAACAAATTATAAAGTTATTCAACACACCCCAAAACATCAAAAATCGAACAACAAAGCATAAGTTACCTGAAGGTTAATGCACTCGTGGCTCCAATGTACATCGTCTTCTGTTAATCACACCATTCCAACTGGGTTATGTTTAGGTCCTCGGATTACTGGTCGTCTTTAAAATTTTCTACACCACCATTCATCTAAAGTTGTTTCAGTGCTTTTCCGGAACTCATCTGTGTATATCTGTATCTTGTTTTGTGGATCTAGTCACGTTTACGAATCATTTAATTATTAACACCCCCGAAAAATAGCAAAGAAATTAATACTTCTTTCACGCTATACGCCAAAACTGCCTACTTTTGTGTATTCATTTGTCGTTGCAAATTTGAATAATTGGTACAGTGATACTAGACTTTATTACCTTGCATCTGCTTTTCTAAGTGCACTAAATTACTTTCATTGTAGTACGTAAAGAGTAAACTGTTTTAAAGTATTAAATAATCACCAAAATATACAAGCAAACTGTTTAAATTATTCAGTCAAAATCGAAAAACTAAGAGAGAGAAACTCATATTAACACGGGTATATATAATAGCCAGCCTGTCCGTCGCTTTTGTCCCCAAAACGGACAGTTTCTAGAATTTCGCATCCTATGTTCCCATCTCCACCGCCCGGCACGCGGTTCATATTAAATTTGCACTCGCACCAGTTAAATCTCAGAAATTTCCACACGGCTCGCAGCGTCTGAGAATAACTAATTAATTTTTATATAGAAATGTTATTTTTACCTCTCATGTTTGCCTCTTATTTTCAACCAATCGCAACCCAGTGACGTTGCTCAAATCACGCCTTTTACTATATGTGTCTCTGTCTTGCGCATATTATCCGTCTCTATCTACCCTGTTCCGAGTGGTACAAATCAATATTCTTTTAGTATCGGTTATTTTCAATCCACGTGGACTGTGAAATAACCCACCTTATTAGCATTTCCCGTAAATATTAAGCGACGGTTTCTCCAACATTCTCTTTAACCATTTGTTATCTGCAAAATTTACGCAGAACGAGACTTTTAAAAATTCGCAGGTGTTCAATCGTCCTACTTCTAACTAACACTTCTACGATTTGAATATTATTGGGTTTTTACAAGCTTTTATGCATATTATATGTTACTAATGGTTCAATTAACTCCAATTAAAATAATACCCTTTAATTTTTAGTGAATCCTAATTAAATATTTAATTATTATTTGTACATTTTGTTTAATACTCGTTACCCAAACTTGAATCAATTAGTATAAATTTTGCACGTAATTTCCATTTGTTTCTTTACTCGGAATAATTAAATTACACGTTGAGCATTTTAATACTGCTTCTTAGCGTCTTGTAAATAATTTAAATCTCTTATTTTTAATGAAACGAATGAATTTTTGTTCTCCACGGTTTTTTAATAAAGCGTATTATCTAATAAAATTCCTTATACACGGTGATTAAAATTATTTGTTGTAATTATTTAATTTTCTACCCTGGTCTAAATATGAGTAATATATATATATATATATATATATATATATATATATATATATAAAATAAAAAAATTGCTTCTAGCAAATTTAAAAATTAAAACAGTATACACGATGTATAGATAAACACTAACTTTACAAAAAATCGAAAGAAAGTTTTTAATTATACAAAGCAAGCTAGTATTTTGCATAGCCATAAATGAAAGAATTTGTTTGTTTTATAAAGGAATAAACATTTATCTACTAGTTTCGATCTCACTGGATCTCATCAGGATGAAGTGGTTTATAACCCTTGAATAAGTTCTTAGAACCCTAAGTTAATAAATATTAAAATTAGGTTTAATTAAAATTTTGGACTTACATTTTTAACTATTAAACGGCGAATTTCTGTGGTATATTTGCACTTGTAATATTATTGAAATTTTTAATCACCAACTTTTACTTATTATTATTATTTAATTTGATATTATGACTACGCGTGTTACCTTGATCCAAAGCAGTACAGAACGTACCTTAGTTGTAGAAAGACTGATTCGCTTATCAGCTTGTGAGCTATTTAAAGACACGTCCATTACCTGTTATAATTGGTATACCCAGTTTATTTTGTTGATTGAGGTGTTGTACTTTGACTTATCGCGCCAGCCTTCGGATTTTCATGTAGCTACCATCCCAATTTCTTGTCGCAATGCACCTAGTTTTATATTGTGGATTTTTGATACATTGAACCTTCTCAAGTCACGTATTTCTATTTTGTAAAGGAATTTTTAACTTAAATCGCACGTAGCCAACATTATGTTTTCTTGTTTTGTTTTCTTAATCTGTTTGGGGTTTTGTTAATTTTACATAAAAATCACGTAGGCAAATTTTATAATGACGTCAATTGAATGCGTTTGTTTACTCCCTGCGTTTATGAAACATGTTTGTTTTGAAAGATCTGTTTATTGAGAGCATTCTTGTTTATTATCCCTACACTAATGCGTTGGTTTTGTATAGGATTTATTGCGCGTTTGTCTTACTTTTAGATGTTCCTCATGTGTATTTATTCAAGGTTCATGCATGCATAGCTTTTTTAAAATTAATTGGATGGGGTACAAAATTATCTATTTTACTGAATGTGATTGAATCTTTGAAGAATGAGCTTCTTTTCATTGATTAAAGTCAATTGTAAATTTTATACATGTGTGTTTAATATTTGCTTTTTGCATAATTTGCGAATTTCGTACTTTTTATGAATAAAATGTTTGGTTTATTATTATAGTGGACTGGTCAGTCTTATAGAATAATACACATAATGTACTAGGTTATCATAAAGTAATATATAAAAGAATATATTTTAAATCATTACAACTTTTTAATAAATTAAGTTAGTAACATAAAATAAACGAAATCTAGTTGCTTAATGAATGGGATTTTACCGTATCTATGAGCAACAAAAGCGTTGTCATAACAATTGTTGACACTAGTGTCAAAACGAAATTATTCAATTTGAAGTTTTATTTTGAAATTAAAACTCAAGTAAACGTTGAGTTCAAACGACTCAACTGTAATAACATGGATTTACAAACAAGAATTGGTTTAGTTCAGTGCTATTATGAATCCGGCAGAAATTACACCGCTGGATTACGAAGATTTCGCAAGAGAATGGGTTTGAGAGCGGGACCCTGTCAAATGAAAGCGTACCGCAATTTGATACAAAATTTGAAAGAACAGGGTCTGTAACTGACTTACCAAGATCAGGAAGACCAATAATTAGTGATGTCCAAGTTGCAGAGGTTCTTCATGAAAATCAAGACATAGCCAGAAGCAATTCACTCGCAATCAGCAGTGCAAATGCGATATCCAAGCGATTGCAAATGCCGTATACCACGGTTTGGAAAATTTTACGCAAAATTCTAAACATGTATCCATATAAACTGAAAATGCTGTTTGAATTAAAGGACGCAGATTTGGCTACTAGGTACGATTTTTCTTTGCGAGTAATGGCTCAGATGGAAATTGAACCCGAATGGTTATCCCGTATTTTATGGACAGATGAGGCACATTTTACTCTGAATGGTGGAGTCAATACTCAAAACTGTAGAATCTGGTCTGCAAAAATCCGCAACAAATCGTTCAAAAGGTCTTCATGACAAGAAAGTCACCGTTTGGTGCGGTTTTACAGCTGATTTTATTATTGGTCCGTATTTTTACGAGGAAATGCAGAATGGACAAGCCGTATCTGTAACTGTAAATGGTGAACGATACTTGCAAATGTTACAAAATTATGTTATTCCACAGCTGCAAAACGAGCACTACGGAATTTAAAACATCATTTTTATGCAGGATGGGGCACCCCCGCACATTTTTCGACCAGTCAAAGAATTGTTAACCAACGTTTTTCAAGATCGCGTGTTAAGCAGACATTTCGTAAATTCATGGCCACCAAGATCGCCTGATCTAAACCCAGCGGATTACTGGCTGTGAGGTTATTTAAAAAGTTTAGTGTTTAGAAGACGACCAACTACGCTACAAGAATTAAAAGACAGTATTACGGAACAAATTGGTACAATTCAACCAGAAATGTTACGAAATGCTGTGTACAATTTGGAGGTAAGGATGGTGATCTTACAACAACAAAATGGAGGTCATATTGAGAAATTGCCGTAACCTGGTTTGGGTATACTAAATCCCATTTCATAAGCAATTAGATTTCATTTATTTCTTGTTATTAACTTAATTTGTTAAAAAGTTATCATAATTTAAAATATATCCCTTACTTTATGATAACCTTATATGTCAAAAATTTTTAGGACATAGTTCAATAATAAAACAATTAGTTTTAATCAAAACTTGACGTTTTGGTAGATTTTTCTAGCATTATCAAAAACTTAAATGAAAAAAAAACACTGGAGTAAAAATACATAATAAGACGCAGGTAACTTACTCTGATCTGTCTAAATTTGAAAAAATATCCAAGAATATCTAAAAGATTTACAAAATGAAAGTAGGTTGATAATTAAATTTAATTTTGAATTATCAACCTACTTTTTTATGTAAATCTTTTAAATTTTCTTGGATATTTTTGCAAATTTAGATAGATGAGAGTAAGTTATATGCGTCTTATTATGTATTTTTACTCTTGTGTTGGAAACTTTTATCAACCACAACAAGTTGCATCTTTACATGTGAAGGTCCGGAATGTTAATGGAGCCTCAGAGGATAAAGCAAAATTTTAAGTTATTTGAATTTGTTGCTTTTTAACATCATGCTATTTGTTGTATTTATTAATTGGTATTGATTGTTAATATATGTAAATGTGTGGAGCTTTGTAATAAGCCGGTGGAAGCTTATGTAAATTTAAGGCATGCTGCATCAAATTCTTATACACAGGAACTTGTTATTATGCAAGGAAAGTAGCAAATAAAATTTAAATTGGTTAATTCTCGACAAATTTGACACGTAAGAAAATAATTATAGGGATACGTAAATGGTCAAATTACCAAGATTCTTCTGTGATATTAAACGAAAATTCCTTTAAAAATTTGTGCGTTATCTAAAAAATTGGAACAACGTTTAATTAAATTTCTAAGTAACTACTTCGTACCTCCCAGCAGAAGTTCTGCCCTAAGTCAAAGAACAAAAGTTAATGAAACTCCTGTGACATTGTAAAAGTATACAATAAATAAGAGACGTTGTAGGTTCTTGTAGCTTTGTTTGCTTGCATCACTATAACCACTCTTTTTGATCTAAGCAATATCGTCATATATTTCCTCCTTCCATAGCATCAAAAACTTTTCCGAAGGATTTACACAAAATGTTACACAAGATTTTCAGCCTAATCTAATTACTTTACGAACGTAATCTCTGGACTCCTACAGAATCGAGACTTAATGTTAAAGCGGGCCACTTTCGTGCTTATTACGATGTGATATCCAAACCCCTGAGTTGGGTCGCGAAATTTATCGTTATGTGCTAAAATAGAAGCCATTTTAGTTGAATTTGAGACATTTTAGTTGGATCACATTATTTTCTGCAGTGATATTAAGCCTTACTTCCTTCTCAACACATTAGGCGCCAAATCTTGAATTTAAATTCAAGAATTCACTTCATAGACTACCTCGGTTAGAAGAACATAAACCATTACTAATATTCTAAAATATAAATATTTGCAATAGGTTATAGAAAAATAAAAATCTTTACAGTATAAAATCACATAAAAATAAAAAAAGGTATAAGTAACACCTTATTCCAAAAACAATATCACTTTGCATTTACAACCGCCTGAGTATACTCGCACGAGTGTTTTTTACTCTTATAAAATATGCCACCACAGCACAATTCGTGTAAATTGCCCTTTGTTCTACAAATAATAAATTTTCAAAACGAAGATTATAGAATTTTAAGTTGATTAAATGTTGCTACATCTAATAACAAAATTACAAAATTAGAAAACACTGTACAAATTGCTGAAGTAAATGTCGTCATAGAGTCTCTTATAAAAAAACACATATCTTAAAAGCTACTCTAACCTTTCCTTATAGGTGACTTAAAACAATTCCATATTTATGTCTTCCAAAAATTACACACAATGCAACTATTAAAGTTCTATAAGTAAGGGTCTTCTTCGTGTATGGATTACGATGAAATTTGCTTAGTGACGATATTGTTTTAACTGAAAAACGGACAAGTTGAGAAAGTTAATCAAGGAATCGAATTAAAATAAAAATCGGGACTAATTTTTTCCAAGATTGGCGAAAATCTACCAACAACACACATCTTATAAAAAATACGAAAACTTAAAGTTGCACCAATTTTTATTTTATTTTTCACTGTTTTATTCTAAAATAGCTTCGTTTATCTGTAGAATAACGGAAACGATCATTTTAAAGGTACTCTCATATTTATACCGTATCATCTAAATAGGAAAAAAAGATTTAAGAGATTCTTTTATGTCTAGAAGTACTAAAGTTGCTAAAAATTAAGTAACCCCCACCAAAAATAACCATTTCAGCTTGCGACTAAGTATCTGATTGGTTTAATGCGAGTTATGGGATCGCCACATTAGGCTATTTAACAAAATTAGAATTAAGAAGTGTTACTAAAGTATGCTTCTCAAAATGTGAGATAGCGATCACAAAAAACAAAGTAGGCTTTAATTAATTTTAAGTTCATATTAATTTATGTTATGAAGTACTTCAATAACGCATAAATAGGATTAGCGTAAGGAAAGCATTTTAAATTTTAAGCAAAAATTAATTTGAACCAGAAGCTTTAACAAATTTAAGATAATACTAATTATATTTAATAGTTCACGGTAAGAAAAGGATTTACACGCAAAGTGGATATCAAATTATATCCGTTCGCATAAGTAAGAAATACACACCTATTGATAGTAATTAAAATCGAGTATAAAGCTACAATGTATAAAGAATGAGCAAGTCTTCGCTACAGTTTATTAATTGTTATGAATAACAAAGTCAAATACTAAGAATGACTTGTCACCTGTATGCGAGCGCGTACAAATCATGTGAGAATTGTATGGCATGCAGTTTTATTAGATTGTAATATAATGTATTAGTAATAACACTGTCGCCTATCTAATATGTTTAGGTTATATTAAGAACTTTATGTACAAAGAGCAAAGGATATTAGTCATTAGGAAGATTACACTTTCACGAATTGTTAGGAGTTATATAAAAGACGCTGGTTTGCGCTCAAGAAGTAATAAGCACTTAGTACTTAGCAATTAGTAATTTGCAATGGGCATGAGATAGTTAGTCTAAGTAATAGAAAAGAGAAAATGTGATTCATGTTAACGTATTTGTCGCTGCTGCATACAGAAGCGAACGGAATAAGAACTTGCACTATTTAAAACTAAAATTAAAAAAAAATTTTAATTTAAAATTTTCTAAATATATTGTAGTAAGAGTTCCGAAGCGATTAAAAATACAATAAAAAATTTTAAAAACTAACATCAAGGGACAAAAACATAATTTGCGAAGTCGATAGCAATTTTTTCCAAAGGAACCGGAGGACTTTCAAAAACAGAAGTTGTACTGTTTGTGAGCTTTGATTCTTTATTTGGAACGAACCTGAAGTAGAACAGAGAAATGAAGATTACGTGATTATCTTGTTTAAATACGAGATCCAATATTTTGTGAGATTTTTTGAAACATATTTGGACAGATTTTTGACTTTTATTGTGCTATATTTTATTGCACATTTTTGAGAATTGAGATAATTTTATATATCTATGAGCATAGAGGATATTTTATTAGAATTGAGTAGGATACACATTGCTAGTACAGTACACCAGATATTCAACAACGTGAATTTATATTTTATTCAAACAAATTAAGGATGCACAATTTAGAGAATATAGTAGGAACAATATAGAAATTGTCACAATGGCTACATGTATAGACAATTTAAAGCTAACCTTAACGCACTTCCGCAGTGCGATGGAAGTCACGCAATTTTAGAAATATTTATATCAATTTGTGAAACATTTTTAAAGACCTTTTATGACGCAAAGAATTCAGCTCAAAATTATTGGCTTCTGAGACTGATTTTAAACAAACCTGTAGCGCGAGCTTTAATTCAAATAGCTAGGAGAGGATTTAGTTTTATGGGATGATTATAAAATATTAACTTCTTATTTTGGAAGTCAACAAAATTTAAAATGTTTAGTTAAGGACTTATTAAGCCTTAAAATAAAAAGGGATGAGACACCATACCAGTTTCAAATGAGTGTACTAAAATTATGGAGTTTAATTTTGACGAAATTGAAATTAGAGGAGAACGACCCACAGGTTTGATTAGCGAAAACAACACTATATGACAAAATGGCATTTGACACGTTTTTCAACCTTTTACCAGAAAGACCTTCAGATAAAATACCCAAACAGTTTACAAAACGCGATGAGTTTAGTAATTGAGGAAGAAAACGGCACTTATTACAGAAATCACACTTACAACCCGAATTTCAATCAATCCTACCAACCTATCCCAAAATTTCAGCCAGCTTATGAGTGACCAACACATGTTCTATATAGGCTAATGTTTTCAACCAGAAACCAGTATCTGAACGCTTTTCAAAGAATTTTCAGAGATCCACAAAGACTTTGCAGAAACGCATGAGTAACTTTCAAAATAATTTTCAAAGATCAGTAAATAATTTTCAAAACCCACCTTAAAGACACATAAATAATTTTCAAAAGGGTTTTCCAAAACCACAACCCAAACCCCAATGGAAGTAGATAATACATCAGAACACACCCGATATATAAACAGACACGTACAAGCGAGACCCATACAAAATACGAAACCAAAATTTTCAGCTGACGATCTTTTTCACCAAGAAGTAGCGCGAAATAAGTTCTTAAACTGAAATAACGTATACCCGTAATATACGGATAGAACATACGAAGTATTCCAAGAAACCCAGTTTGACCCACAAAATAATTTTTCACCAGAGGCGTACCCCGATTAATATTGCACAAACGACGACGAATTCTTTAATAACGGTTTCAGAAATGCCTCTGATACCTACGAAAACAGAGATATGCACACAGATCAAAACTAGGATACAAATTTTCAACAAGCACGAAAACACTACACTTGACTCACAGAAACGAATACATTAAACCCTTTAATGCTCCCTTATATTGAAATACCCCAAGTACCATTAAAATCTCTCTTCGACACAGGATAATCAAGAACTTTACTTAGCACACACAACACAAAAGTACTATTCTAAATTTATTGAAGAACAAAACGTAGTGTGTTTGAAATTTCTGATTCTAATGACGGTATTGTTGCTGCTATGACTCATCCAATGTCTAAATTACGCTAAATTAGACTTAAAAAAGGTGCTGTCAATTCGACAGAATCACACCATGCTACTGCTAATAAAATTCACCAAATATAGCTCCTGCAATTTCTAAATTGACTTTTGTCATCAATATTCGTGATGTCATAGATTGGCATCATTGCCACTATCAAAATAGCTATTCCTCGTACCAACAATGACACTGTTGGTACAATAGTAAATATTTAGTAAAGAGATGCAAAACGTGGTTCGTTACTTTTTAAAATTCAATTTTTAGATTGAATTTATATTGCCAAAATAGCAGTACTATTATCTAAAGGAGGGTAAAAGTAGTACATTATTGGCGTAATCACCCCCACATTTCCACCAGCATCCACATTTCCACACACATCTGGACCAAATTTACATGTAAATTCGCACTATAAAGTCTTATTTTTTAAGAATCTCCTCCTGCTCTCTCCTTGCTCTCCTCCTTGCTCGGACACCCCCAACCATTTTGATTACGTCACACCCGCATTCTTTCCACCCGCGAGATAAATCTTTCTCCACATTTCCACCCACGAGATAAACCTATCTTGCTTGGTATCAATTAATATTAGAATTTTCTCAGCTACCCGAATTTCTAAGAATTTTTCAGATTGCATCATCCCCCAGGGAGCTACCCTCATTTTAAGATTTCTTACCTGTAGCGACTTTTGAGCGTTCTTATAAATTTTTTTATACATGCGATACATTAAATTAGTCTAAAATTTTACGCAGAATTCGAATCTGTAAACAGATTTGAAATCGGACCACACCCTGCAAAGTTATACCTCTTTAAAGTCCTGCTCTTCTAAATTTTGCTCTTTGCTCTATAAGCAAACCTAACAAATAGTTTTCTTCGTCTAGCCATTGCATCTTTCGAGATAAACCTATCTTGTTTGGTATCAATTAATATTAGAATTTTCTCAGCTACCCGAATCTCTATGAATTTCTTAGATTGCATCACCCCCCAAGGAGCTACCCCAATTTTAAGATTTCTTACCTGTAGCGACTTTTGAGCGTTCTCATAAAATTTTTTTAGTCATGCGATACATCTTCTTAGTCTAAAATTTTACGCACATCCCAAATCTGTAAACAGATTTAAAATCGGACCACGCCCTGCAAAGTTACACATATACCTTCTGCGAGATAAATCTTTCTCCACATTTCCACTCACGAGATAAACCTACCTTGTTTGGTATCAATTAATATTAGAATTTTCTCAGCTACCCGAATCTCTTTAATTTTTTTAGATAGCTCCATCCCCAGGAGCTACCCCAATTTTAAGATTTTTTGCTGGTAGCGATTTCTGACGGTCCTTATAAATTTTTATACATGCAATACATCTTGTTAGTCTAGAATTTTATGTAGAATCCAAATCTGTAAACAGATTTAAAATAGGCCACCCTTACCATTTTACACACACCTCTAAATTATAAATTTCCTGCGGCTCATACCTAAAAGAAAATCTAAAACTATTCTTAAAACTTTTATTACAGACAATTTTTACTAATACAGTTTAAATTTTGTAAACCACATTTCTAAATACATATTTACAATTTTTATTCTTAACCTAGAACTTCTCATATCGACTTGTACTTATTAATATTTATTTCTAAATAGAGCACCTTTTGCAAAGACCAACCGGACCCGCATGTTTCAAATTCCTCTGATATTGTTCTTATGGTTTCGCTCAAGACCTCGTACATATTTTCCAGATTACTAGAAGACGTTATAACCACATTTTTTGTGTTAAAGGATTTCACATCGGTAGTCTCTTCCCCATTTTGGTGTAAACGCCGTAGAGTTCGCAATAGACTTTTATTGCTGTATGTTGTATTCTTTTTCATTTATTAATCGAATAAATCGTTCTTTCTGCTTTCAAAGAAACTCGGACACTCCATCGTCGACACTGGCGTTCTTTATGCGATAGCTAGCCATACGGTTGTTAAACGCTGTACTAACCATTTCTACACCATCGTCGTTAGTAGCGGTAACTGATGCATTTTTATGTCTGTTGCTTCTCAAGTGTGCGGCATAGGTAGTCTTTTCCATTTCGAAATCGCATACTTTACACATAATTCGTGGTTGTTTCGTACAAGGCCCTTTAGCAGCTAGCGGGGCTGAACGTTTACGGCTTAATGATATACCGTGCTGTTTTTCCTTGTGTCATTGTAAGTTGCCCATTCTCGTAAAAGCGATACCGCAAGACCCACAGTTTAAGTACTTTGCTGCGGACGAATGTATAAGCTTAACCGTAGACAATGTTACACCACGACATTTGTTCTGGTGCCGTTTGAGAGCATTTTTCCAGGTATAGGAAGCACCGCAAGAGTTGCACTTAAAACGTTTGCAGATACCATTTTAGTACAAAACAAAATCCGCACTATAGCACTTTGGTTAAACGTGTAAGCGAACTAACTTATAACTAAAGAGTTTACTCTTGCGCACCTGCTTTATGTACCCTATAGAATGCAAACCGAAGGTTTCCGAAGACAGCCGAACGAAGTTGAGGATTCAGCGGGGAACTAAATGATATCATAATCCTTGCTGCTCGTCCAATACATTTAGCGCCAATGCATGCACCCGGTTCGCATCGTCGATGGTGCAAATGCCGTTAGTAGAAACATCGGAAACGTCTTCCATGTTATACGGATCGCGTGCATATTAAAAATCCAAAAGGGTGATAGCACACGCACACACATTGTGTGCAAGTCGTGCTGTAGAAGATGCAGTGCTACTATAACCAAAAACTTAATAAAAACACTTTAAACCATTACTAAGGAAATACCAACTTGTTGTCTACAGGATACTTACTAATAAAGTAATTTAATTTTAAATAACTTCTACGTCATATTTTAGGAAATGGTGGGCTTGAATATTTTCTAAATGAATCACCGAGCGAAAGTATATGCTTAGCAGTATTAAAATTAACCATTAATTTCCCATTTTTACGACCGTGGTTAATTATAGATTAAAATTTAATTTGTGCACGTTCGAGCTTCTCGTAAACTAACATATTTTATAGCAACAATGCGCTGTATAATACATGCATACCCCTTCTCTGCGCTACTGATATTCTTGTAGTTGCTTGAAAAAGTCGGTCGCCCTTTTTACGGGTAGGGCCGCTAAAAGGCACATTCCATACTTTCTTCATAAGTGTAGCACATCGCGCACTTTTTGTCGGATAATTAAATTTTTGTTTATGTAGGCCTTTACACTTTCGCTTATTTAAACATCTAATACAATTGATTAACCACTTCCGATTATTCTAACGGAGACCGCCATACATCCCGCCGCATCGTTCTTTTTGAATCCAACGATCCTATGGGCTTCCACGCACTAACACCTGACGTATCTTTCCTACTATTTGTTAAACAAAAACTACCGGCATCGCCATGTTCGTATACGAACGTAAGCAGATGTTTGTGGATATGTACGAGAATATGTAGTCATATACATTAACCAGTCTAAGCTATTTTATTTAGTCCACGAAAACTACTATTTTCTAAACCATAATTAATAATCGTCTTTATAGGTTCCACATTTCTACCGTTACCCAATGACTGGTGCTACGTACATGGAAACTTTAATTTCTTATTGAGAGAATTCTTATTCTCCCGCGCACTGCTGCGTAGTTGCATGCCTACCCCTTTGGAGGTATGTGCTCGTTATAGGTTGTAAGACCCTCGGTTTTACTTAACTACAATTCGTGAGACCCTTTAATCTTTTTAATCGTATCTTTCTCGCCTACAATACAGTAGGACTTAACATTACTACCAACAAATTCTAGTACTGGACCCCCATTAAATACGTCTTTAATTTTCCTACAACTTTTTTGTTGACAAGTGTTATATTGTATTTATTATACGCAGGGTAGTCACTCTTTAAGATAAATATATTTTGCTAGGTATCAACTAATATTAAATTTTTCTAGGGACCCCAAATCTGTAAATAGATTTTAAATAGGACCACCCCATACAAAGTTATGCGTTTTAAAGACCCAAATCACTAATTTTTGCTCATCTTTATTTAACACCATTTTAAAACCTTTTCGCTACCCAAGACATATGCCTTAGCCAACCATCTCCCGAGAAATCTAAAACCGCCGTGTCCCGCGAATACCACGTGGAGATAACACGTATACTCTGTCAACCAGGATAGAAGCCGGAAGGAATTGGAAGGTGGAGAAGAACTTAAAAATTATGGAATCTTAAAACTAATATATACAATAGATTTACAAAATCCATACAAATATAAACAACTATCGTATATCTTTACACCCCCATGCGTAGATTGTTGTACTATTAGGAATGATGTACCTTTTGTCATCTTCCCTCGATAAACTAATTTTATTAATAAACTGCGTATGCAAATGGTATTCTTTTACTCCGGGTACATACATACATACATACATACGCAGTACTCGATACCATCCAAATAAAGAATTGGATGCTTGGTGACTGTTAATATCCGCTTCCCTTGTGTACGCCCAGACACATCCCAGCCCATGAGCACCCCTGCGCATGCACACCCCTGCCCATGCGCACCCTTGCGCGTACGCACCCCTGCCCATGCTCGCTGCCCATGCGCACCCCTCTCTGTGCGAGTGCTATTTCGGGGTAACGTCACAGCCTTTTATAAATAAAGAACAATGTTATATACTATTATAAAATGTTTATTCTGACATTATACATAACAAATTTAAAAATATTTAATGCCAAGCATGGAGTCATTTAAACTTAATTTTAATACAAAGTTATACACAAAAGACAGTCCTTTCTTTATGTTTGTTTGCAGTGGTTTTAATTTTATCTAATTTTATTCGCAGCTTAAAATTTAAATCGACAACCAAGTCTTCTATCTCCTTTTCTAACCAATAGTTTGATACATAAAGACCGTCTAGGTTTTCGAATTGTAAAATGTACCGAAGTTTGCCTCTATATTTAAAGTCTTTGATTCCGCCGACAACCAGATCCATTCCTTCGTATAATTCTTGCAGCTTGTGACAATCTTTTAATCGCAGCTTTCCCACTATATCCTGCATACGTATCTTGTTAGCTTGATCGACTTCTTCTTGTCGGTATTGGAGGAAATCCTTTTCTCCACACACCGTTGTGTAGTTGCATATCCACCACTTTTGGGAATATATGGTTGTTATAGGTTGTAAGACCCTCGGTTTAAATGATCCGAAAGGTTCTTTACTAGGCAAATATACAATGTTTAGCGGAACCCCTTTGCGTGTGGTGTACGCCAAGGTTACGAAACCCGCATTCCTTAGTTCGTCTTTGTTATCTGCCATTTTGATAAATACGTTTTAGAATAACCTTTAAAAGTATACGGATTTAGTACCATCCTTCTCTGCAAGAACGCCTACATAACTAAAAGAGTCTTTCTTACTAACCGCAAATGCATACAGCTTGTACAACCCGGATGTATCTAAGTCAGTCCATCGACACATAAAATAATCTTTTAATTCTTCCTCATTTTCTCTAATAAGATGTTCTTTGTCTAACACATCTTTGTATTGTTCGCGTATTGTCGCAGTGTTTTCCATGTAGTCCAATTTTCGCCTTTTTGCATCCATTTCCTCTAATTCCAGTTGTCTTTTCCTTCCACTTACAGCGTATGGTACACATAATGGGACAATTTCCTTTAGCGTAAACGGATAGAGTTTACTACCAATATTTACGCGTTGCCGTACAACCTCTGGACGAATGTTAGGCGTATCTATCAATCCCAATTCCGAAATTATTATTTCTTTTGGAATTGTAGAATATGGTGTTGCAGATTGTGTAAAATGTGTACTACCTGCTTTAATGTAGCACTTGTGTAAGATTTTTATTTTATCTTGGCTATCTTCCTCTACTATCTCCAAATAATTTATAGGTAAATAGTTAAAACTAAAAGCCGAAAGCACATACTTTATCAATGTTTCCCTTTCTTTTGGTTTTTCGGACAACTTAATTTGCAAGCCCGTCAATTTCTTTGTATTACCATTACCCCAATACACGTACTGTAGCAGGTTATTATACACTAAACAGCAGCTATTTTGTAGCTTGTCCGATAGCTTACTCCACATTTTGGCAAGTGGTACCGAGTACATTGGCGCCTTTAGGAAGTATAACTTACTATCTTCCAAAACGTTAAACAGTCTTTTAAGGGATTATACACCGTTCCGCACTGACATAGCTTCCAATTGCACAATTGTATATTGTCGCTTCCGATCGCGTAATACCATGTTCTTTAGCCAAAGTAGACGCAAATGTTTCCTTAAACGTACATCTGGACAACGTAAAAATCTAGTATATGATTGCCAAGTTGTTTATTAACACCAGGACTTGTTATCTGACACACAAATTTGTTGTATATCTTAATTCTTGCATTGGTTGTTAGCCATGTTAAACAATCAATTCCCACAGTTTTATCGTTGTCAACTATAATATTACACTTTTCTTCGTATTCGCCCTTATAGAAAAAGTTATGGTTTGTAGTTAAATAATTACACATCTCCATCTTGCTAAATATACCCGCAAAATCTTGGGTTACATCCATGTCAAAAGATAGAAATAATCTTTTCGAGTTCGTCTAATATATCTGGTAGTTCCTCCAATAAAGTTTCCAACTTAACATCTGCTAGTTCCACTTTGTATGGAACACATATAGGATTTTGGAATTTTTATTAATGCATTCGAGGTCTTCTTTTCCGATAATTTCTTTACTCTCTGACCCATCTTGTTAGTGCTTTCCAGAGAAAACGGGAGCTTAGCTTTAACACCATGCCTAGCGGAAACAAATCGGTCAAACTTTCTTCGTAGATAGCTGTTAAATGCACCACAAATTTTTTTTTTTAGGGTAAACTTCCTTTTGCTTGCAGATGTTTGCTCGGCGTCAGAAAAGTCGCAAATTTTAACCAACATTATATTGTCACAAAATGGTTCTGTAATTGGTGTGTGTAGTCCACCAGTCAGCATCTGTTCGCCTTCGACATAACAAATATTACCAATATCTGTTACCAGATTATTGTTGCACATATTTTCTGTCAACAGCCATAATCCAAATCGCTCATTTGTCGGTTTCAATTTATACCCAAGAAGTTGAGTAACGTTAATCACCTTGGAGGCGCTCATGTTTACCGTTCTAGCTAATATCGAATACTAAATTGAATACGAAAAAATTGTTCTCTTATGTATTCTACAGAGTGGGGACGTATATTGCCGAAGATAGTCGAATATGTTGTTATCCGACCTAAGCCGACAGGGATGCGCATCGACGTATATCCGGATATATGTAGGATGTTAAGTTAGGGTGAAATTGCCCCATAGGGGCAATTTCACCCTCACATGACCATATGACCACATGACCACATGACCATATGACCACATGACCATATGACCACATGACCACATAACCATATGACCTAATTGCTTTTTAATGAGTTTTCTCATTAAACACCCATTAGCACTAATTGCTTTTAATGAGTTTTTCCATTAAACAAGTGGACCTAGGTTAGATAAAGGAAAAATTAGGTTACGTCAGCGCCACGGCGCTGACCTAACCTATTAATTTTTCCTTTTATCTAACCTAGGTCCACACTTGCATGGGCAGCGAGCATGGGCAGGGGTGCGTACGCGCAAGGGTGCGCATGGGCAGGGGTGTGCATGCGCAGGGGTGCTCATGGGCTGGGATGTGTCTGGGCGTACACGAGGGAAGCGGATGTTAACAGTCACCAAGCATCCAATTCTTTATTTGGATGGTATCGAGTACTTGCCTGCGTATGTACCCGGAGTAAAAATACGATTTGCATACGCAGTTTATTAATAAAATTAGTTTATCGAGGGAAGATGACAAAGGTACATCATTCCTAATAGTACAACAATCTACGCTTGGGGGTGTAAAGATATAAGATAGTTGTTTATATTTGTATGGATTTTGTAAATCTATTGTATATATTAGTTTTAAGATTCCATAATTTTTAAGTTCTTCTCCCACCTTCCAATTCCTTCCGGCTTCTATCCTGGTTGACAGAGTATGCGTGTTATCTCCCCGTGGTATTCGCGGGACACGGCGGTTTTAGATTTCTCGGGAGATGGTTGGCTAAGGCATATGTCTTGGGTAGCGAAAAGGTTTTAAAAATGGTGTTAAATAAAGATGAGCAAAATTAGTGATTTGGGTCTTTAAAACGCATAACTTTGTATGGGTGGTCCTATTTCAAATCTATTTACAGATTTGGGGTCCCTAGAAAAATTTAATATTAGTTGATACCTAGCAAAATATATTTATCTTAAAAGAGTGACTATCCTGCGTATAATAAATACAATATAACACTTGTCAACAAAAAAAGTTGTAGGGAAAATTAAAGACGTATTTAATGGGGGTCCAGTACTAGAATTTGTTGGTAGTAATGTTAAGTCCTACTGTATTGTAGGCGAGAAAGATACGATTAAAAAGATTAAAGGGTCTCACGAATTGTAGTTAAGTAAAACCGAGGGTCTTACAACCTATAACGAGCATATACCTCCAAAAGGGGTAGGCATGCAACTACGCAGCAGTGCGCGGGAGAATAAGAATTCTCTCCAATAAGAAATTAAAGTTTCCATGTACGTAGCACCAGTCATTGGGTAACGGTAGAAATGTGGAACCTATAAAGACGATTATTAATTATGGTTTAGAAAATAGTAGTTTTCGTGGACTAAATAAAATAGCTTAGACTGGTTAATGTATATGACTACATATTCTCGTACATATCCACAAACATCTGCTTACGTTCGTATACGAACATGGCGATGCCGGTAGTTTTTGTTTAACAAATAGTAGGAAAGATACGTCAGGTGTTAGTGCGTGGAAGCCCATAGGATCGTTGGATTCAAAAAGAACGATGCGGCGGGATGTATGGCGGTCTCCGTTAGAATAATCGAAAGTGGTTAATCAATTGTATTAGATGTTTAAATAAGCGAAAGTGTAAAGGCCTACATAAACAAAAATTTAATTATCCGACAAAAAGTGCGCGATGTGCTACACTTATGAAGAAAGTATGGAATGTGCCTTTTAGCGGCCCTACCCGTAAAAAGGGCGACCGACTTTTTCAAGCAACTACAAGAATATCAGTAGCGCAGAGAAGGGGTATGCATGTATTATACAGTTGCTACAAAATATGTTAGTTTACGCGTAGCTCGGATGTGTAATTGATCACGACTTAAAGATCCCTCGGAGGTTTAAAAATTCTCGGCCTATTGTCGTTTGAAAAATGTTTGTAAATTATCAGAACAGGAGCGGGTCGAAGTTTAAGTTAGATGGATGATTGACTGAGTTTTTTCTACCTTTTACGAGGGAATTGGAAGTTGACAGACATCGAGCATCTAATTCTCTATTTGGACGATATCAAGTACTTACCGGTTCTAGAAATCATTACGTGCGGCCGACCGCTATGCGAAAGTGTAAAAGCCTACAGAAGCAAAATTTAATCATCAGACGAAAAAGTGCGCGATGTGCTATAGAAAGTATAAAAAAAATGGTGCTTGCATCGGTCCTAACAGTAAAAAGGAGAGTGACTTTTTCTAGCAATTACAAGAATAGCAGTAACGCGGCGAAGGGGTATGCATGTATTATACAGCGCATTGTTGCTATAAAATATGTTAGTTTACGAGAAGCTCGAACGTGCACAAATTAAATTTTAATCTATAATTAACCACGGTTGTAAAATGGGAAATTAATGGTTAATTTTAATACTGCTAAGCATATACTTTCGCTCGGTGATTCATTTAGAAAATATTCAAGCCCACCATTTCATAAAATATGACGTAGAAGTTATTTAAAATTAAATTACTTTATTAGTAAGTATCCTGTAGACAACAAGTTGGTATTTCCTTAGTAATGGTTTAAAGTGTTTTTATTAAGTTTTTGGTTATAGTAGCACTGCATCTTCTACAGCACGACTTGCACACAATTTGTGTGCGTGTGCTATCACCCTTTTGGATTTTTAATATGCACGCGATCCGTATAACATGGAAGACGTTTCCGATGTTTCTACTAACGGCATTTGCACCATCGACGATGCGAACCGGGTGCATGCATTGGCGCTAAATGTATTGGACGAGCAGCAAGGATTATGATATCATTTAGTGCCACGCTGAATCCTCAACTTCGTTCGGCTGTCTTCGGAAACATTCGGTTTGTATTCTATAGGGTACATAAAGCAGGTGCGCAAGAGTAAACTCTTTAGTTATAAGTTAGTTCGCTTACAAGTTTAACCAAAGTGCTATAGTGCGGATTTTGTTTTGTACTAAAATGGTATCTGCAAACGTTTTAAGTGCAACTCTTGCGGTGCTTCCTATACCTGGAAAAATGCTCTCAAACGGCACCAGAACAAATGTCGTGGTGTAACATTGTCTACGGTTAAGCTTATACATTCGTCCGCAGCAAAGTACTTAAACTGTGGGTCTTGCGGTATCGCTTTTACGAGAATGGGCAACTTACAGCGACACAAGGAAAAACAGCACGGTATGTCATTAAGCCGTAAACGTTCAGCCCCGCTAGCTGCTAAAGGGCCTTGTACGAAACAACCACGAATTATGTGTAAAGTATGCGATTTCGAAATGGAAAAGACTACCTATGCCGCACACTTGAGAAGCAACAGACATAAAAATGCATCAGTTACCGCTACTAACGACGATGGTGTAGAAATGGTTAGTACAGCGTTTAACAACCGTATGGCTAGCTATCGCATAAAGAACGCCAGTGTCGACGATGGAGTGTCCGAGTTTCTTTGGAAGCAGAAAGAACGATTTATTCGATTAATAAATGAAAAAAAGAATACAACATACAGCAATAAAAGTCTATTGCGAACTCTACGGCGTTTACACCAAAATGGGGGAAGAGACTACCGATGTGAAATCCTTTAACACCAAAAATGTGGTTATAACGTTTTCTAGTAATCTGGAAAATATGTACGAGGTCTTAAGCGAAACCATAAGAACAAAATCAGAGGAATTTGAAACATGCGGGTCCGGTTGGTCTTTGGAAAAGGTGCTCTATTTAGAAATAAATATTAATAAGTACAAGTCGATATGAGAAGTTCTAGGTTAAGAATAAAAATTGTAAATATGTATTTAGAAATGTGGTTTACAAAATTTAAACTGTATTAGTAAAATTGTCTGTAATAAAAGTTTTAAGAATAGTTTTAGATTTTCTTTAGGTATGAGCCGCAGGAAATTTATAATTTAGAGGTGTGTGTAAAATGGTAAGGGTGGCCTATTTTAAATCTGTTTACAGATTCAGATTCTACATAAAATTCTAGACTAAGAAGATGTATTGCATGTATAAAAATTTATAAGGACCGTCAGAAATCGCTACCAGCAAAAAAAATCTTAAAATTGGAGTAGCTCCCTGGGGGATGGAGCTATCTAAAAAAATTAAAGAAATTCGGGTAGCTGAGAAAATTCTAATATTAATTGATACCAAACAAGGTAGGTTTATCTCGTGGGTGGAAATGTGGAGAAAGATTTATCTCGCAGAAGGTATATGTGTAACTTTGCAGGGCGTGATCCGATTTCAAATCTGTTTACAGATTCGGGATGTGCGTAAAATTTTAGACTAAGAAGATGTATCGAATGACTAAAAAATTTTTATAAGAACGCTCAAAAGTCGCTACAGGTAAGAAATCTTAAAATTTGGGTAGCTCCCTGGGGGGTGATGCAATCTAAGAAATTCATAGAGATTCGGGTAGCTGAGAAAATTCTAATATTAATTGATACCAAACAAGATAGGTTTATCTCGAAAGATGCAATGGCTAGACGAAGAAAACTATTTGTTAGGTTTGCTTATAGAGCAAAGAGCAAAATTTAGAAGAGCAGGACTTTAAAGGGGTATAACTTTGCAGGGCGTGGTCCGATTTTAAATCTGTTTACAGATTCGAATTTTGCGTAAAATTTTAGACTAATTTAATGTATCGCATGTATAAAAAAATTTATAAGAACGCTCAAAAGTCGCTACAGGTAAGAAATCTTAAAATGAGGGTAGCTCCCTGGGGGATGATGCAATCTGAAAAAATTTTAGAGATTCGGGTAGCTGAGAAAATTCTAATATTAATTGATACCAAACAAGATAGGTTTATCTCGTGGGTGGAAATGTGGAGAAAGATTTATCTCGCGGGTGGAAAGAATGCGGGTGTGACGTAATCAAAATGGTTGGGGGTGTCCGAGCAAGGAGGAGAGCAAGGAGAGAGCAGGAGGAGATTCTTAAAAAATAAGACTTTATAGTGCGAATTTACATGTAAATTTGGTCCAGATGTGTGTGGAAATGTGGATGCTGGTGGAAATGTGGGGGTGATTACGCCCATAATGTACTACTGGTAAAATAAGTAAAAAACTAGAATACAGATAGAAAACAAGAACTTACAAGAGGCTAAGGATTTCTGCTGCCTAGGAAGACAAATAACGCAAGATGGGAAAAGCACAAAAGATATAAAACAAAGATTAGCATAAGGTCGTACTGCATTTACCAAGAAAAAGCAACTACTGTGTTCAAAGTCAACAAACATAGAAACAAGAAAAATATTGCTTAAAACACATGTGTGGAGCACAGCACTGTACGGCTGTGAAACCTGGATAGTAGAAGCGGACAGGAAAAAGATGGAAGCCTTTGAATTGTTGTGCTACGACCAATGATGAAGTTAAGAACAAAGAGGTACTAGAAATGGTAGGGTAATAAAGATGTGTGTGGGAAACAGTAAAATATAAGGGAGATTCAATGATAGGCCACATACTACGGCGTGAGTGTAATAGTACGGAATATATTAGAAGCAGAAATAGGAAAAAAGAGAGGTGGAGGTAGACCCTGGTTAGATTACTGCACACAGGTAGTGTTGGAATTTCAGGGAAATGTGCAGGCTAGCTCTGAATAGGAATCAACAGAGGTACGCGTCCAAGCAATGCCAAGGTGGAAACTAATAAATACTACCTGTGTTTTTGTTGTGATTTATTCAGCATTTTTCTTAACCATCTTCGAAAATTAAATTAAATTAAATCAAATTAATTCCAAAAGAAGATTAAGAAAAATGGAAACCTAATGACGAAAACAATAACTATACCTAAACCTGATGATTATTACAACTACGGGTATTGGCTTTGAAATACTCTCAACCAATGTTAATTGTGCTAAAGGTTTTACTGGAAAACTATTAATTCGGCAAATGTCTAAGTGTTGGAGAATCTTTGGCAGCCACTAGCTGCATAACCCCCTTCACATACCCTACATTTGATTTTTATCCAATGCTCCACCCGAAGGTACTACAATGGCCAGGAAGCAAGTTTTTTTTACTTGAAAATTTTGAATTTCGTCGAATCCTTGCTGTTACAAGCAAGGTATAGATCTTTAATGTGCGTGACAACATTCACACACAGAACCTCCATTTTACCTCTCATCCGAATCAGGGCGTATTTTTGTGAAAAATGCTCACCTAACATTTTTCAAGCGGACCGTGTCGGGATTTGAACTTAGGACCTTGGGCATAATAGTCACACGCATACCAACTACACCACAAAGTCACCCCCTCCCCTACCCTTCACTTACCACTGTATCTTAGTGAAATAAGGCATATGCTTTGAATAATATTTTTCTTATTTATATGTTTGTTGTCTTTGATCATTGCTGCTGTACTTTCTTGTTTGATGCAGTTCGGTCACCTTCTATTGTTTTACAGTTATATACTTTATTTCTTTGATTTTAAGTGGTGTGTGAAAAAGGATAATCAGCCTTTGGCTGCCAACTATGATGTTACGTTTGAAATCTTTGTGTATTTCGCGTGTCTTACACATATAGCTTACAAGTTGGAAGAGACGTTCTGTTACTGCTTATCTAGTGACTTTTAGAGTTTCTGCTTGCAACTTATCTGTACAATTTTTCATACCCTTTAATGCTAATTCAAAGTCATCTCTAAGTATAGGATATCCCAAGTCATAATTTTCAATATCTGAGTCCTGTTTTATTGCTGTTAGTTCCTCTCCTGCATATAAATTACCTATATATTCATGCCATCCAACCACTATCTCTACATTTTCTGCAATGACGACTTTCTTTTCTATTTCCATCTTAGTTTGTACCTCTTAAGACTTTTCATCAATCCATTGTTTTTAGATTTCCTGCATTTGCGAATAATTTCTTATTTTATGTCTTTGTATCTCTGTTTTCCTATTTCGTCTGATCTATCTTTGTATTTTAGTCTTTCTTATATTAGCTTCAGGATATCCTTTGTTATCCATGGCTATTATTTTCTTTTTGTGTTTACTTCAGAATATCTCTGGCCGCCATGTCTAAGCTAGATTTAATGTTATGCCCATTCCGCTTCTACTTCCTTAGTATCAGAAATTTGCTGATATCATTCAGCAATTCATTTGACTTTTTTCAATCTTTTGTGGATATCGTTAGTTTCTCAAAGTCAAAGTGCCCTTTTCCATTTCTTTTTTTTTTAAATTTTTAAATTTAAGAGCGGTCTTCATAATTACGGTGTTTGGTTAGTGTCTGTATTGGCTTCTAGGTAACTTCTACGGTCTTTTACTTGATTCCTAAACCGTTGTCTATCAATAATGTAATCTATTTGATATATTCCAGGATCTCCTGGCATCTTTCACGTGTATCATCTTCTAGTATGATGTTGAAATAATGTATTTGTGGTGGTTAAATTGTTCTTGTCGCAATATTCTACCAGCCTATTTTTCCTGTCATTTCTCGTGCCTAAACCAAATAAACCTATTAGCGCTCCTTCCCTATCCTCACTTGGCACTGCATTAAAATTCCCCGTAGTTATTATATTTTCATGTTCTTTTACGTATCTTAGTATGTCTTCGATATCTTTGTAGATCGCCTCTACCTCTTCCTCACTGTAGCTAGAGGTGGGCATGTATACTTGTATTATTACTGTATTTATCGGTTTAGATTCTAATCACGCCATGAGTTCTTTTGTAAGTAGTTTCCTTCACGTCATCCTATCTTTTTTCATATTACTATCCCCACACCCGAATTTCTTTCCTCTGATCCTGTATAAATTACCCTGAAGCCACCACTCCAAAAATTCCTTGTCTCTGACCGGCGAACTTTGCTGATCCCTACTGTGTCTAGTGCTAATCTATCCAATTCAATTTTCAGGTTCTCTAGCTTACCTACTTGCTTCATACTTGTGACATTCCACGCTCCGACTTGCAGAATGTACTCGACTCTTTTTTTATACTTTCGGATCACATCTCCCGAAGAAGTCCCCTCCCGGAGATTCGAATAGGAAGCTATTGTAACGGGCTACTTCTACCGCGTTTCTCTAATTTAAAACTAGTAATAACAAACGTCTTTATTACACACTGTTCACAAGTCTAATTAACAGTATATGCCTTATTTGTAGATCTTTTCAGTCCACTTAACAATAAAGCACTATTACACTAATGAATTACAAGCACTAATATCTTCTTAAGCTAAGTTCTTAACCATAGGTTTATTAACAACACTAACACAACTATTTATTTATTATACAGTTCTATCTATTTATGTATACTACAAGCTGCATGTACATTAGACACAGTATATAACATTTATGTATATTCTTAAACTTCCAAAAGCTCAATTACGTTTACTGTACACGATATAATTTATATTAGACATTCAAGTATAGACTGACTCTTGCATTTATTAGCGGTCTTATATATATTCTGAGTTAAAGATATGACTCATTCTCTAGTAATTACGAGAAGTTTCCCGGGCCATTGAGAATAAACAGTGCTGGCGGCGTTTTGTGTGTTTGATTGCTAGCAGAATTCTCGAATCCTTGAGACTATGCAGAGCCTACAGCGCTGGTATGTTTGACGGGTTGCCTAATAGTAGCTCGCAACACTATTTTACTTTCGGAATTTTTTACCCCCTAGGATGCCATCATCTTTAATAATAATTTAAGTACGCTGTGTACTCGGGAGGTAATGTGCTGCTTTCCCGTTGCTTTCCACATCGCAGTAGTGTGTCTTAGAATGCCATACTGACCCTTATGGTTGCTGCCACTCAAAGTACCGAGAAAGCTGCTGCTCTCTTTCGGGGACCTGTCTTAGTCTGATTCCTCACTAAAGACCCCACTAATTTGGTTCAACTTATAGTTCGGCTTTTTAGCTCCCTGAAACACGCAAGTCATTCTACCCATTCTACTATTTTAGAACTTCTTCAAGGTGCAAGTCTATTCAAAATGGTAAATGTTGCTAGTTTGATTATAATTAGGTAAAGGAGTTGCCTTGTTTTTGAAATATAAGCAGATGGTCGATTTATTTCTATTCTACATGGAAAAAACAATTTTATAATTATATTGGTTGAACGAGTTCACTAAATATTTAACACTAGTCCATGTTGGTCCTTCTATACTAAATAAAAGAAACCTAATCGGGCAGTTACAAATCCTTTATGCTTTCTGTTTTAACGTGACTGGTAGGTAAGTGAAGGGTGATATTCCTTTAATAAAAAGGTTAATACTTTCAGCCCGGTTTGTAACCAATATTCCTTGGTTCTTAGAACTAATGTTTGCTTGGTCGTACCACACAAACTTGCTTTATCGTTATAATACATTTTGTCTGACTTTTGCATTGTATGTGGATCTAGTTATGATAAGATGGGTATCTATGGTATCTACCATACCTTTCACAACTTGAGTGACAGAAAAGTATATCATGATGATCAACAGCTGTTTGCTTTACTCTCAAAAGGTGTGTAGTTTGCTTACATTCTAAAACTGCTAAGATCAACATTTTACGCTATAAGATTTATCCAAGTACTCGGGGTTTTGTACTTAAATGTACTGTAGTATATATGTGTTTTTTCTGTACCTCTATGTTTCAGTAGCTTCTAGTAAGAGCGAACTCAGTATGCATCAATATTTGAAGAACGGTATTTAGTATATGTAAGTTTCTGCCGTTGTGTGTATATAATTATTATTGATTGCTGAGCCAATACAGATGATTATCAATTACGGTGGTTAAATCCACTAGTTTTGTTACCATCCATTATACGACAATATTTAAATGGTGTATATTGCCGGAGTTCTTTTGTTTACAAAACACCTTTCGATTGGATTGTTACTAAATATAATTTTCTAGAAAATAGAAGACGTCCGACGAGCCAGTAACATATTTAAATCTGAATTATTTGAATTCGCGGCAAACTTATTTGAATCTAAATCTTTTCTCTGGTAGCGTGGTAATCGCAATCGGCTTCCTAACTGGAAATCAATATCTAGTCTATCCTTACAACATTCTGAGCCTTCCAATTATAAACATCGGTATTTACTTGACATCCTGGTTCGAACCCAAGATCCTTCTGAAGCTTTTGTGAAGTATTTATCCTGCGGGAGTGCTATGTTTCGGCGTTATGGTAGTATACACAAAGACGTGTAACTAGACGTCGCTCCCCGTAATGTCTCCTTTTTATCTAACCCTTTCTCAAAGGATGCATTTAGTACAAGAGTCGGAGGAAGATGTCTGAAACTTGCGCGGGAGAATTTCAGGATTTAATGTTGTGTGCTTCCTAATCAGGATAAACTGTCATTTGTACAACCATGCTTTACTTTTTGACCATCCACCGCTACTATAGGAACTGTTGGCTTCCATGGTCGGACAAGTACTGCCCGTCCTACACCTAAGGCTAAATTGTTTTCTGTTGCTACTTCTGCATAGGCTGTTACCAAACCGGTGATATGTTTTAATTGTGAATAGACCGGACATATTTCTCCTTCTTGTGCCCGTCCGCCAGTCACCTATTGCTATGGTTAAGGTAGTAAAGGAGTTGCCCGATTCAATTGTCCCAAATGTAAATATTCGTTAAACCGAGATAGAGTCTTCGGGGCGAGACTTAGACCCTATCCGGCTCTCTCGGATTCTGCATTTCCTGACCTCAACGATCTTTTGTGCTAGATTTTATGTGTGTGAATGTTCGCCGCGACCAGCGCCCTTGTCTGTCAATCCAAATTTTTGATATACCTTCTATCGGTCTCTTAGGCTTCGGAGCCACGAGTACAATTTTTGGCAGTACTGGTTGGCATTTTTGCGTTCCTTTCCTTCAAGCCTGCACGCTTTCTTTTTTTCCTTCTGAACTCTTTTTGACAACTCCAAATGTACCATCCTAAGTTCCGCTTCCCTTCCTACCACCCTCCAGAATTCGGCCACTGCTATGGATGTCCTTGTAATTACTAAAATTGTCCATCAACTAATCCTTGATGTTGATTTTTGTAAGTCTGTAGAACGTGTCCCTAATTTCCGCGACGGCTGTGGCCATTTGATTCTCCTTCACGTTTACGAGTTGGGGTCGCCAAAAGTAAACCGAAGCGAGATCATGGATATCAGGATTGTTGGGATGAGCAAGTTGGTACCGGCGATTTATTCAAATGTTTCCACTCTTACTTTCCACCTTTTAATCTTATTCGTAAGTGTATCTGTTTTTCTTGGACTCCTAATTGTCGGCCCGCATTCCTAGCCGTTAAACAGCATTTAATTTCGACACCAATACTTTTCTGGATCTTACCCTATACTATTCAGCACGATACTTCCCATTTCGGTCAAGGTGCTATTTTGAGTCCGCCTACCCTAAAAGGCGAAAAAGTGGTCAGTTATATTAGTCGCTCAGTCGCAATTATTCTGTCACCGAGAAGAAGTGTTTAGCAGTTTTTAGGCAATTGCGAAGTTCCGCTTGTACATCGAAGGCACTCATTTCACCCTTCTCTCCGACTGTGTTTACGCGAAAATCGTTTCCTTGTTGTTTCTTTCTTTCTTTGGTTAACCCGTAATTCGGGCGAACATTTCGTTACTGATTCGTTCTTTTCTGAGTTGTTCGCTAGTATTACGGGCAATAAAGTAGTAGAAATTAAATTACCCAAATACTTAAAGTAATATTATTCTAATTACCTGTTCTGACGTCCTTTCCGATAAATAAATGCCCTGTTTTCAAAATCAAATTCATTTTTCGCTATAATTCAATAACAATATATTTTCAAACAACGCTTACGAAAATACTTAGCAAGGAATTGTTCTACATTTCTAGCGGCTAGAAATATATCGACCCGTTCTGTCAATTAATCTGCTTTCGCTCTTTCGAAGATTATTTGTCTAACATTTTCAACCTTCGTCACGTCATTTTGTTTGATAAAGGTTTTGTATACAAACATGGAAAATATTTGTGTAAATTTGTGGTGCTCACTGAAAATCCAACCCGTTGCCATCAGAAATCCTACATAAGAAGTAATAAAGGTTTTATTATACTTCTACAAAAAGCTAGGGACGTACACAGAATTCCTTTGGCATGATTACAGTTTTCAAATATTTTATGAACAATAGCACTGCTTCACCCTTTTCTTATTTTTGTGTTTGCCGCTTTATATCCCCACTTTAAGTTAAATAAACGTTGTGCATTAATATCTGAAAGAATAGCTTTGCTGTCTGAAACATTACACAAACGGTAATGTAGAACTTACTCGTGACCTGGCGCAGAATAGATGAGGTTCATGCCAAATTTAGTCTCGAAAGGTTTTCTCATAACTGTATAAAATTTGCGCTGAAAAGTTTTGAACAATTAAATATTTCATGCTTGTGAAGATATTGTTGCAGAAGTAAATCATTTAATTAAAGTTTCAAGGATCATAGTTTTCTATTATAAGCTGCACATTTAATATCATATCATATGTTGTTCTATTAATGTAAGGTTCGCCATTATGACAAACCTACGATCGAGCTATAGACATGGAAATCGTATAATGCAATATACTTTAAGGCATACTTTACTTGATAGTTTGGTACGGGTAAAATGAGCATACGTTGATAAATTGTGATTTGCTCTGAAAAGGCAGAGACTCCGTATCAATATAAGGGTGCGTCGGTTAACTGCAGTGGTGCGGGAGTAGGGTTCTATAGAGGAAATGGTCTAAGTAAATAGAAAAATTTGAAATATATATAATAAAGATATAAAAATAATAAATAATAGGGCCAAAACACAAAAACCTACATTACACTTATCACTTACCCTGAATGGCCTCTTCATGTCATAATCAAGACGCGTCAAACCGTCTCAAAGTAATCCCTTCCAATATTATTCCTATACAGAAGATGGTTATTCCGCATAGACCTCCCTTGCTTCGGTTCCCTATACTCCTCCCCTTGTACTTTTCCGTTCTCCAAAATGCCTTAAAACACTTAGTAAATTTTTGTCTAATTAAATTAAATTGAAATATAAATTTGCCTCTTCCTAATAAGATTCCATCATTGTGTCTGTATCTGTTAATCTAGTTCCTAAATAAATTCAAATATAATTTAACCTACACTTAAGTTCTATTAGCATCAAATAAGTTTGTAAAAATATACTTTTCTTAAAATAATCTAAATTCCCTAACCTCACTCTGGCCAGGTATTGCTAAAAAATTCTAATAAGACTTTAAATTTAATCAAACAATAATTCTTTCATCGTTCCAAACTTTGCCGTTTTTCATGTTAACTTACTGGACTTTTATAAATCATAGCTTCTGGAAATATCGTTAATAACAAACATAGGAAACAGCTAAAATCGTGCCTTTTCATAATCAGTTCATTATCAGTACCAAATAATTTAAAATTCGTACGTACATATTTCTTATTATCTTAAAATTATAACATTATGCTTTAAATTTAATCAACAATTGTTCCGTAGGTAAACCATTTATCAATAGAATAATCACTTTCATATTCGATTAAATTCCTATTTATAAATACTAAACAGTTTACATTTAAAATTCAGATACACATAATATTGACATAAAGCTTATAATTTTACTCACTGTTTTAAATTTTGGGTTATCCAACAACACCTATGTTTTTCTTGCACTATTTCTTAGATTATCCAACCACAGACACTCCATTAATACAACATACTATTAAATCCCAATTATTCAAAAAGTGAACTCTCTAGGTTCCTAAAATCCTTTTCATTCATCGGTCGTATCAGCATTACTACCAAGAACCCATAAATTAAAATCTACCTTGCCTGTACGAGAATAGTTAAGCAAATTAAGTCACACGCCACGTTTTCCCCATGGGAATTCTATATTCTCATTTTTGAGCCATGCACCTTCTTTCATTTTAGCTTCTAACTTGTCCTCATACCTCATAAAACAGCGCAACCCCGGAGGTATGAAGTCGTCGAATCACTACATTTTCGACAGTTTCTAATTACCGACTCACGAATAATTAATTCAGTTTTCCATCGAATATAATTATTATCATCTAACTACCTCCTCCTTCTGATGCTCAGTTGGGGTTCTTTTTGTCATAGTACAATCTTTATAATGCGTTATGCAATGAATTCAAGAAGGGTATGTGTGGTATGATGTGATCTACTGTAATGCAACTTAATTAATATTTTATAAATTGTAATATTATACTTGATTGTGTAAATTTGCTAAGATTTTTGTAAGATGCGTATCCAAAACCGTTAGCAATAAGCACGTCTGAAAGTGTGGTGGAGGGGTGATTTGGTGTCTTTAACAAAGTGAAAGGTAGATAGCAGCGAGAGGCAGTCGGGTTTCAGAAGTGATAATGAGTGGGTGAAGACACTCTGAAAATCCTCTCAAAGCAGGGTAAGCTGAGCGGAAATTTAATTGCGCTGTTCTTGTTTGTGGGCGGGCACGCATCATTCATTCTATCGCTGCAGCTGAAAATTTGTTGTGGTTGCCGATTGTCAAAACCGCTATTGAAAATTAACTAATTCGTGACTCCATCGCAACAGGACATCGTCATAGCTACAGGCTTATAAAGGTTGGTGCATGATTGATGAACTTAAAAAAACAATATTATTTTAATATAACTGTAGTAATAGGCGCTGATACTAACTGCTTCGTAGATTAAGAGATTAAGGTGCTTTCCCCACGAATTTATAAATATAAGTTTTTATATTTATTGCATTGTTGACTTATTTTGATGCATTTGGAGGTGGTATAATTCTAATAAAGTTTGTGTTTAAGTTGTCATTGTTCTAATTAATGAGTGTAGGATGAGTACAGGTGCGTCATTTTAAGAGGATTAAAGGTTTCAGATAGAGCGATACCCACAGACGGCTTTGAGAAAGAGAGTAATCATTTTGTTCATCAAATAGTCGTGGCATATCATTAAATAGGAAATTTTAACTAAAATTAAAAAAAAAATTTTAACGGAGTGGGTAAAAAGGTAAAATGAAAAGGGTCGTAGTACTACTTAGCTTAATGTTCTGTGTTTTTCTCCAGAAATATAAACGAATACATTGTATTGTATTGCATGAAATGATAAAATTGTATCTAAAATTTGATATCCTTAAATTTCACTATTTAGCGTATGGGTTTTTACATTGTATTAAAGGGTGTCTGTAGTTTTTTTATATGTAGTACTGATTCCAATTTATTTATCTAGAATTAGCAGGAAATGCTCTCTACGTTTGAAATGTATATTAACAAATTCACTGATTTTTACTTCATAATTTTAAAGCTTTTTTAAATTACAAGATTTCGGTGTGAAACTTAACTGAAATAAATATTTGGTTTACTCGTTTGTAACTTAAATTAATAATACGAATCTGAATTAACCCTTAATATGTATTTTGTAATAAATAACTTTCTAATAGCGTGGATTGAGTCTATTGTTTTAATTATATATATATATATATATATATATATATATTTCTGAAACCACAAGAATTGAAAAATATTTAATTAATATTAGCTAATCATTATACATGGCGTATGGATAATAGTTTTGTGCGCTTTAGAAAAATTTTTCGTTTTTGGCATTGGTTTTTATTAACAGTAACACTCATGCGTTATAAACTTAAGAGAAGCCGTTGTCACACACAATACGATAGGTTGCACTAAATCAATAATAATTTTTGTTGTTTAATTTTATTCAGATAGTTTTAAAACTATGCGTGGCACCGATTCATTTCGTTTTTTTCCTAAACGCTGTCTGATACGGTTCCTCTAAATACCAACACAGCTTTTGGAAACTTAAATTAAAGTGAATTTTGGCTGGCAATTTTTAACTGTTTTTGGCTGGGTAAGCGAAGTTAGTTCAGAGAAAATATTTTCGCGTGTGGGAATCTCTACGTGATGAATGAAAATTTATAATTTTGGTTTAGAATCTTTTGCTTCTTTTACTCTTCTTGTCAAAACGCCACTCGTGATTGAACTTGAGTAATGACACTGCAAACTTAGATTTGCGAATATTTGAATTTAAAGTAATATTCCTTTAAATTATCTCTTCTTCGCAGTGTTCTTCGCGTACCATTTCTAGGTATTAGATGTGCCATTTTATGAAAGGATATCGCATATTTCTAATTTTGCACAAACAAAACTAAAACTGTTCTAATTTTACACAAACAAAAACTAAAATTGTTTCTTAAAAAGGTATTTATGAGATATCTGGTACAACCAACTTATGGTTTCATTCTCGCAAGCGAAGTACCTTACTATAATGAGAAAACCTGGTTAACGTCTGATACTGTACAACAACCGGTCGTAGCGTTTCAAAACAACACGTGTCTAAAGTACGTAACAAGTACTTCAAATTCAAGGAGATATTCAGTACCTGTAGAATGGGTTGCCTAACTGTCAGCAAAAGATTATACAAAATGTAACACAAACCGATGCATAATTTATTTGTAATATGGTGTAAGGTAAGCAAACCAGAAGGTTTCAATAGATCGAAGCCCATGTTTGCAAACAACCTTGAAGAAAACACGTACACCGTATTGTAATGTCTTTGAAAACAAATGCTCTAATAATAACACCAGCTTTTAACGCTATATTGAAATAGAATAGATTAGCAGTATTTAAATTTATAATTGGATATACAAATAAAACCTACAGAATGATGAACAAGCAATCAGATAAATTGAAAAAGTAGTTGAAATTGTTAATGAATACTCGTATGACCGTGAAAAGAACGCATGAAGTGTAAGATTTAATTACGTACGAACTAAAATATTTCCATGCAGGGACGGGCATTTGAGGATTCACTCCAATAATACCGAGTACAAATGGGAGCAGGCCACGACAGGACGTTGGACGTACATATTAATTCCACACATGTGTCTCTGGATTGAGAGGAAGTATGGAGACATAAACTTTTCTCAATGCAAGCTCAGTTAGGATATGGAAGCTTTCTAAGCTATCTCCGTAGGTTTAGAAGGTCGAACACGCCATATGGCATCACTAAGAAACAAACATGGTGTGAGACATACCTTATTTGCAAGCAAATAGTGATACACAGATAAAATTAATGAAACACAGACGGCAAATGAAGTTCACTTCAGAGATCACGAAGGTAAATATTAGAAAGTAAGGAAAGCTGGCGACATGACACAAAGTTAATTATACAACTAAACAGCAACACGATAACGACAGTATTAACACTGAAAGATTGACAGAGAAGACACCGGACAAAAAGGGTGAAAACAATTATGTCCCGCGAGCTTCTCAGGTGTGGATACTCTTACAGGTTGTTCCGGCAGATTCGTTATCACAAGAGAAAAGGAGCAAGGAAGTATAGTGCGGTGACCCTGAGCAAACCATCCAGCCGGGGAAGTCCCATACCCTGCCTACAAATAATGCTTTTATCCCTAATCTAAGAAAAAATTATAATTGGCTGTTTGTGTAGGGATGTAATATTGTTCCCGGGAGGTTCCCCGAGTGAACTGGACACCTTTTGCCACTACCTTGAACTGCAAGTGTGCAGATCATTTTCGCTTCTCCGTTATTACTGTCCAATCTTAGGTGGAATCTCTTCTGCAGGAGATGGTGTAAGAGATTTGGGTAGCACAGACCCCGAAATGAGATTTTAGTGAATGAAAGCTTTGATTAAAATCGTAAGTAGACATTCCTTTAACTTTAAACTATCCCAAAGGATTATAAGGTGCCAATTTACGTTAAATTCTATAAGTAACAATCTTATCCAAAAAAAGAAAGATTACTGACAATGTCGTGACAATTATTTTAAAAGAATACTGTTAAATAGCGAAAAACAATATTATCAGTAGATTTAGAAAGAATTTAGAGTCATAAAAAGCTACCTCTACCTTTTTACGTTTTCTGAAATCTACTTTTAATTATGCTGTCTTACATGTAGTAAGGCTACGAGGCGCTCAAGTGATTTTAACCTACTTAGGTGTATATGCAAAAAGTTACGAACCGAGTGTGTATCCTGTTAGCACAGCTGCGGTGATAGCTTAGCTAGGAACTTATATATGCAAATTTAGAGGTTGTAATTAGTAACTTGTGTAAACCTAAGTAGGAAAATTTCTGATCGCTAATTGATGAACGTGCCAAATTGCGGAAACAACAAAGTAAACGTTCAAGTTCTCTGATTACGTTCTATCGGTTTAGAATGCTGAAACTATTCCCAAGTGACCTATACTAATAAGCACCGTAACTTGAGTTAGAAGGATTGCATATTATTCCTACTTATAAAGCAGTATATCAACAAATACGCAAAAATATGTGCAATCTTGTACTAAAATAATAAAAAATGCGTAGTTGATTCCCTTGCAGGATATCTAATCCTTATAAAGTGCTCTTGTAAATATTAAATACACCAAGCTCCATCTTAATCAAACGGATAGTTAACACTAAAATTAAAAAGTAGGTTACAATTACAAATTTGCGTTTAAAAAAAGCTTAATACTAGCTAAAAAGTCTTGCTGGAAGTTGCGAAGTGTCACACACGTAATGCGTAATTTACTCCAGAAGTGCAACTACCTCATAATAGTATTGTAGATAACTTCTTTTTACTGTTCTCTAATAGGCTTAATATTCAGAAAAATCGTAAAGTACTCACATGACGCTACAGATGTTACTGATAATAATTACTACAATGTTTACTAACACTGAACTCCTTCCTAACACTACTATATTTTTTACTAAGAAGAATTTAATTTATATGCATATTACACATATTTATTTTAAGGACTTATCTAGTAATTTATACCATAATACTCGGAAACCCATACTTCGACGGAAAGTGGTCGTTCGGCTATGTCGCACGAGTTATATGCCCTTAACTATAATTGCTCAGGAACTTCTAGATTGTTCGCTTTTGTATGCTTTTTTATTGGTTCTTAAAGTGCACTTATGTAACTGTCAATCAATCCCTTTATCCCTTTCGATTCCAGATTCTTAAACGCGTTTATTACGTAATCTTCGTCTATCGAAAAATCAGTGGAGTTATGATATACTTTATGGAACCATTATCACGATATATAGAAATAGTGAGGCGGTGTAAGTACGTTTGCTCAATTAACAATTGCAAAAAATTTCGTAAAATAGAGACAGACTTTAACAAGTTCAAAAACAATATTATCAGAAAGCATTTAAAAATGCATCTCAGAATAACTGTTTCATAGATTTTATCTTCTGGTCATTTAATCTTACTCTGTCCATCCTTTGTTTAATGAGTTTTCCTTTGGCATAGAAATAATAAATATTTTTTCCATGACCATCCAGAAATTTACTTCTTATACATCTAAGAATGGGTACTCATTATTTAACATCTAATTATTCCAACAGACGTGTTAAATATACGTTTTTCATTTAGTAGCGGCCATATTTTACAATAGGCTCCAATCCACTTTACACTCAATTGACCACCCCCTTCCTAACCTGATATCTAAAATTACTGACTAAGTTAGCTACAACGTGACTAAGTTCACTTTACGATCAGTACATAACACACCTTCTCCCTTAATTGTGAATAAGCCTTATTAATTAAAAAAAATTTATACATCAAGACTATTTGATAATACTATAAGTCCAAATTTCCCGGCGCTTTGCGAATCCTGGAGTGGTATCTTCGTTGAGATAGATCCATCTCGGTCTCGCGGCGAAGACGAACACTGATTAGTTTTAACTGAAGGTTGGCTATTAGAAAACGGTGAGCTGGCGTTAGGATTTGAAACAGAGGGAGTTTTGTTTTCTGGTCTAAGTAATACAACAGGCAAGTCTTCGGTTTCACTTTTGCCATTAATGTTCACTTCGACAGGCGTCCTCGAAGAAATGTTTAGGTCAGAATCTTTAATTAACAAGATAGGTAGTTTAGGATTAACTTCAGTAGTACTTTCTAACTTTGGAGATGGAATTGAAGGTTACAGTAAATCATTTTCATTTCATTATTCAATTGATCGATGTGTATTTTACATACAACCATACCTTCTTCTAAACACACTAGGTAAGTAGCAAGACCTAATATTTCCATAATCTTTACGTTTTTCCACTATTCTACTGGTTGGTAATTTCTAGCTGGTACTAAATCGTTAACAGAAAATTTTGGTAGGGTACGAATTTTAACATTAATTTTTGACTTGTAAGTAGGTCGTAAAAGATTTAATTTAGATCTAAGTGACCTACCAAACATTAAAAAGACGGGAGATTGAATAGTATTACAATGTTTAGTATTTCTATACTGACATAAAATTTTAAAAATTGCATATATGAAATTCTCAATATGGCAAGACACTTGTAATTTGTGTTTGAAATATTTAACAGTGTTCTCGACCAAACCCTTGGTTTGTGGATGATATGGAGGTATAAGGGTTGAATGGATTCCTAAAGATTGAAGAAAATTTTAAATTCATAAGAATCAAATGGTGGTCCATTATCACTAACCACCAATTTTGGAAGACCAAACTGGGCAAAAATGGAAAGTAAGGTTTCTATAGTAGCATCAGTTGATGTGCTTGAAACAGACTACACTTCTACCAATTACGAATACGAATCTGTTACAGCTAAATAATTTTATACATTATGGGACCGAGCTAATTGAGATTCAACCGTTCCCAAACTTTACTAGAAATAAACCATGTTATTCCAATAGATTTAGGAGATTTATTTTTTCCAACTGACATGATTGACAAGAATTGCAATGATCTTCAATATGGGTATCTATCAGGCATCAAACATGGGAACGCCCTGGACACTTAATTTTTACAACACTTAAATGGCTTTAATGTACAGTACTTAGAACTGAAAGTCTGCAACATCTAGGAGTTACTTAGCGATTATCCAAAAAAATGCAATTAGATTGAAATGAGAGTTCATTACGTTTTTGGCAAAAGTTTTGTGGTTTTATGGGTAAACCTCTACATGAGAAAGGCCAACGTATTAAAATAAACCGAATTGCTTTAGATAAAAAGAGGGACCCTATTCCTCTTTGTAGTTCCTCTTATATCTTCAATATTTAACGGTAAATTTCTGTTAAGAATGTAGTTAAGATTAATATTATCGTCTGAATTAGAAACAGTATTACTTTTAAATGGTAATCTGGAGAGGCAATCAGCTCCAATATTTTTAGATTCATTAATGTAAATTATATCAAAGTCATAACTGCTGAGAAAAGAGCATATCTTTGTAAGCGATTAGCAACCATAACAGAAAGATGTCTTTTTGGTCCGAAAATAGATAACAGAAGTTTATGGTCCTTTTTTAGGGTTGACCCATATTCTTGTAAAATGGTTAAAATAAACTTCAAATGTTTTTATATGTTCGGCATCGTTTCTGTTGGTAACCAATAAATCGTCTTGAAATACCAACAGAAAAGATAAATTGTAAAATAATCTATCCATTGTTGTTTGAAATTTAGCAGGTAAGGATTTGATGCCGTATGGAGCTCTACTGTATTTGAAAAGTCTTATCAAAAGCTATTAGTTTGTAATAAAATGCCCTTTCCGTGCATAAAAATAAATAATTTCCTGTATTTAAAACCCCAATTCTAATCTTAATTATGTGAATTAAAAACATGTTTTACTGCGAAAGAGAATATTTCCTATAAAAATTCAACTAATTTGCATTATAAAGTCATTACGGTCTTAAATTAATCACATCAATCGACTTTTGTAATATATAAATTCATTTTAAATAAATAATTTTCTGGAATAGGCGAAAGGAATTGAGAAGAAATACGTCAATTTCGTATGACCTAATTCATAAAGAAAATGTTGTACTATAGAAAAATGAATAACTTTTAACTAGAAAAAATCCGTTAACAGATTCGTAATCAGCCAAAAAGATCTCATAAAAAACGCCCACCGGACATTGAGAAGCAAAAAAAATTAGAATTTGTTGTTCAGTGTTTTGTTTCTGAAAATATGGTAGTAATGACAGATTATCGAAATCATGCTCTACACATCGATAGATAAATATAACCCTCAACCACCAGCTACCACTACGACCTAAAATAAATTTCTAATGACTTCTAAGATTTCTTTACGCAATACAATGTCGGTAACGAGTCAAAAACCTTCCCAATACTAAATATTACACATACATTCGATTGTTGAATATATATTGTATATTAGTGCGTTAATATTATAATTTAGTTGCAAGATTAATACAATTATATAAATTGAATAACAAAGGTGTCTAAGAGTCGAATTGTTAGTAGTCGTTTATTATTCTGTTGTTGTATAAAACATTCTAATATCCTCTAATTTTGGCTGCTACATAGTTTGGTTCTATTAATTTGAATATACTGAAGCCATGTAAAACAGTTGTCCTTGTTAAGAAGTTTAAATGTAATGTCGCAACTTAGTATTCCACACAACCATTTTACAAAGGAACTTTAGCAAGTACTATAAAAGATACGTAACGATACATTACTGTAGATAGGTTTTTCTGAATTTCCTCGTTTTATAACGGTACAGCATTTGTACTTACAAGCCGTTTATAAATTGAGAAACCCTAAATAAGTAGCCTAAAGCGAAAGGTATTACAATTTTAACAAAATGCAAATGATTTTGTTTAAATTGAGATTATATAGTTTGACAATTTGAAAACTAGCAATGGGAAATATCTCCAATACAAAAACTACTAGGAAAATTTCAAATACATATCGGGAAATTCGAGGGAAAAAAATAATGTTCTTCTTGGCTCACTACTCCGCATCCCCTACGGGCTAACCACCCACATTTAATTTATTTAAACACAAACCTACCCTGTGCGGCACACTGTTGGAAAGTCGTGTACACTTAAGTAAAATCGCATATTTAGTTTTCCTGCTTTTAAAGCTTTAGACCTCTTCGAGTTGAATATGAGAAGTTCCTGAGGTTATCATTGTTATGTGTGTGACTACTACGCCCAAAGTCCCGGGTTCGAATCCCGACACGGCCCGCTTGAAAAATGTTAGGGGAGCATTTTTTACAAAAATACACCCTCGTTCGGATGAGAGGTAAAATGGAGGTCCCGTGTGTGAATGTTGTCACGCACGTTAAAGATCCCTACCTTGCATGGGACAGCAAGGGTTCGGCAAAATTCCAAATTTTCCAGGTAAAAAACACTCGCTTCCTGGTCAATGTAGTACCTTCCGGTGGAGCATTGGAAAATCACACGAAAGGTTATCATTATTAAAAAAGAATCTTTAGGGATATATAATCAGAATTTGTCCGGAAAGTACCAATTCATAAGTGAATGGGAGTAATGTTCGTGTGCTCCTGTCGTCGAAGATTCGATGTACATCAACATGTGTATGGCAAACGACGTAGATTTATCAGTCTCAGGCATGCGCTTTTCGAAATGTCAAGTTTGGTTGTGTCCAAATTGACATATTAGTGGTTTTGTGATTATTGCAGTCTAGTTTTGTCATCGTCAGAGTTGTTTTTAGAAATGAAATTTGTGATTGGTGAAATTTGTTCAATATTAATAAAGCATTTTGTGCAATTTCGAACTAAACAAAGCGAAGATACACAATTCAGGTAATTAATTCAAAAACATGGTGAATCGATTGCTGATTTTGTACTGCGATTAAGACGAGATTCACGTTATTGCGAATTCGGCAATTTCTTGAGTCGTTATTTGACTACACATTTTCTTTACGTTGTTATAAGCGAGGACTTTAGAGATGAAATAGTTGCCTATAACCTGTTGATTTCTAGGCTGTCGTAAAAATTGCTATTGAAATAGAAGAGAAACGTTTGGCGTCATCGCAGTTAAAGCAGAATTCTAATAAATCTAAAAACTTTCAACAAAATAAGATATCTGGTAATAAACCACCTGTAACAAGATAACATTCTCGCTTACCCTTTCGAAGATCGAGATCGGTTAATAGCAATATTAATAAGGATAAAGGGACTGATTTTTGTGTATGTTATTATCAGTTGCATGGGAGAAGTCAGCGTAAATTTCGCAATGCTAAATTTCATATGTGCGAACGCCGGCGACACATTGCAGCTGTTTGCCGCAGTAGGCAAAGAGTAACATTAAGAATTATTTGGCAAATAGGATTAATAGTCCAACCCAGAACCGACTGAAATATTTACATCATTTAGTGGATGCGATAAACATGACTGACATGTTAAATTGTGCATAGTTATCTAAATCAATAGTTACGTTAAATTGGACGGCACTCCAATTCAAATGGTAGTATGTATAGATACGTTAAGATACCATCGGTTTTATCACACTCGGGAAATAAAATTTGAATACGCGCTATTGCAGTATCAAAGTTCTGTATTCCAATCGATTGTAAAATATCAGCCGATTTGAATTAGCCAATCCAAAAGTGATAAACACGTGCTAGGATAGATAGAGATAATATACATGGACAAAATAATACACTTCTGTATCGAAATTGCGAAAATCTACTGTGTTTTTGGGGTGCGTTCTCGTTTACGTTAATGTAGTGTCTGTTATTGTTGTTCCTACTTTTCTTTTACTTTGTCAGTACTGGAAATTGGAAGTAGCGACGACATCAGCAATGTGAGAAAACCGGACGTACCCCAATGACTCTAAGAGCAGTTCGTTGCCGGAGGCCCTGAAAAATAAGTACTAATCGTAGAACTCTCAGATATGAATTTGCATAATTAAACCGTAACAGTTAATGAAGTAAGAGGTATGTGTATCAATAATGCCTCAAAATAAAAAAACTGAACAATTAGCATTAAAAGCCAGACAAAGTTTACTAAGTGTATCCAAATATTAAAATTTTCCGGAAGAATTTACTGACAATTTCAGTTTGACAAACTTTAAGTTTAGCAACCACCAAGAACGTTGAGAAATTAGGCCTCTTCACAAGTTTTGTCAGATATTAGATTCTTTCAAAATTTTGTGCTGCTGTTTTATTACACCCAAATTGTGCTCAATTAGTGCAAAACTGACTGAACAAAATTCACTATTTTTATTTCCTACTACTTATAAATAAATACATCCACTCATCTCTTTAGCATCAACAGCATGAAAGTAGTAAACAATTTAAGTTAGTTTGAAACAATGTTACGCACAACATATTGCATATTAAAGCAAAACGTTCAAAAATTCCTTATCTATAGATTTTGAAGTATTAGTTTGTGCAAAACTTGCCACTACCATCTCAAAACCAAAATACATCTATTACTCATTACAGCTCAAATCCCTATTATTTAAACAATCATTGAAGCGTTTCTTATAAATAATTAATTATGGTGTTGCATAGCAAATACTTTGAATTGACTAACGCACAATATACTTAGCAAGCTACATAAATGTATTATAATAAGCAGTTGTCATTCTTATTACTATGCAAAATAATCAAATCGCAAATTATTATTCAATATGGTGAGCTGAAACGAATAGCGAAGGGTTGGACAAAATTCAAAATTTTTCAGTTAAAAAAAAACTCGCTTCCTGACCAATGTAGTACCTTCGGGTGGAGCATTGGAAAATCATATGTAAAGTATATTTCTGAACTAGAAAGTGCGTTGACATCAAATAGTATATCCTACAGGAC
Organism: Platerodrilus igneus; assembly: GCA_036346225.1. Lineage (NCBI taxonomy): Eukaryota > Metazoa > Arthropoda > Insecta > Coleoptera > Lycidae > Platerodrilus > Platerodrilus igneus. Next base: position 5,324,544 of record JARFIW010001535.1, read on the forward strand.
TTGAAGTTTAACCCTTAAAAATTAATGATAGTGAAAAACAATTGAAGGCTGGTGATTATCATCATGGATTCGTAATCGCACAGATGATGTTGAATAAGTGCGAAGATGTTGATTTCCAGATTATTATGTACGATGAGGCGTCCTTTTCTTATAAATGAAGGACATAAATAGACAGATATGTAATCTTTCTTATATTTACTACCTTCGATTAGTTTACGTGTGACCCAAAACAAATTATAACGTTTTGTAATATTAAGATCTGATTTCCATTAGTCGAGTGGGGCAGTAAAAAAAGAACAAAATCAGTAACGAAATGCTCACCGAATTATGTGTAACAAAAAGAAGGGACGAAAAAGGAAGAAAACGAATACCTTGCTAAACATAGGCAGAGGTTCCAAGTCTAAAGAACGAAACAACAAGACACACTACCCAATTCGTCTTTTATAAAAGATCTGTAGCTGAAAGAATAATTAAACACAAAACACATGTAAAATATAACTGTTTAGTAATTTCTATGGATTAAGATAGCAAACAATATTAAATATGCTGGTTCAAAGACGAACATCTGTCCACTTCACTACACAATAACATGACGAATTCAGGTTGCGTCTATTAAACTCGATGATACATGGAAAACAGCACGACAAGCGTAAAACAATTTCAAATCCTAAGTACATCAATACGTCTAAATAACTATAGAAATAAATCATACCTACTTACTTGCTAAATGTACTCTGATGATAATGATGACCAACTTACATCACTAGCCGGTACTAAATCTAGTACATAAAGTAAATATTTACGATAGTGCGCGTACGCGTAATCAACCTATTAACACATATAATTAGTCACTAGCAGAACTGATGGATAATTGTTAAGTCTCTACACAATTGTGAAACCAATTAACCCTGTTATTTATTAATACAAAAAATGGTCACACTAAACTACACTAAATCTTTATTCTAATAAGGACAGTATCAAATAGGCACCCTGTTGCTCATTATTTCTACATATTTACTACTACCAGCAAATCTATGTATCATACGTAAATGAAGCAATCGTACCTGTTGGCATTTAATAATGTTCGTTAACGTAGGTTTTGTAGACTCTTAGGTAACTGTAAGGACATTATCTTATTATAATTTTATCTACATACAACGATTGCCAAACAAAATGTGTGGTATCAACAAATGTGACTTTTATAGTACAGCTAAGTAGGCATTAGTTGAAAGCAGCTAACAATGTGAGAGTAAAATGTATGACTCAGAATGTGCGTTAAAATCCGACAAATATTTGTAACAAACCGCGGTGAAAATACTAACATTTCTGTTAAGGGAACATCACACATTAATTACATACTAGTTACGCAAAAAGAAAGAGCACGTTTTACATCAAAAGGATTTATAACTATCTAATTGAGTTAATATTATTTATCATAGAAGAAACAACGCAAACGAGCATTGAAAACTTAGTGAACTTATTCAATCAATGTAGTTATAAAATTGCTTTCTAAAGAGTAATCACGAAAACTCTACGTACAGAGTGATTGGTCACGAAACGACCATACTCGAGGAACGTGTTTAGGAAATCAAAATAAACAAAAACAGTCATATAAACATGTGTCCTATTCCTAACCGTTACGGAGGTATTAATCATTAATAGTAAGTGACTAACCGCGGAAAATAATAGTTCAAATTTGTTTTTTTGTGGTTAGCACGTTCAGCTGTTATCGTTAGAATTAGAAATAATATTTGACATTTGTTTTTTGTGGCTGTCACATCCAGCTGTTATTGTTAGCTTGTTAGTACTACACACTTCCGCAATGACGGCGATATCTACACATCAAAAATATGCAGACATGATTTTTATTTATGTATACTGCAACGGGAACGTTAGACGTTGCTGAATACCAACACCGCTATCCTAACAGAAGAGCCCTTCAGAAGTGTATTTCAATCAGTTTTTGTCACTTTCCGCGAAATCGGCATATTTCCCAGTGCAAAAATTACATCGGAACGAGAAATTGGTCTTGAAGTGTGTAGAAAAAGAGATTCTTGATATTGCATACCGTAGTCCAGGTGCAAGTTCAAGGCGCATTGCAAACCACCTTCAAATTAATCAGTCAGCAGTATGGACGACTCTTCGCAGAAATGGGCTGTACCCTTTCCAATTTCAGCGGGTCCCTGCCCTAAGGCTGCAATTTTACAATTGGGTAAATCAAAATCGTAGGCTTTACCGTTACATTTTGTTTACGGATGAAGCCCAATTCACACGCGATGGAATTAACAATCATTATAATGAACTTCGATAGTCAGATGAGAATTCCCATGCCACGGTTGAAAGTAACTTTCAGCATAGGTTTAATATTAATGCATGGTGCGGAATGATCAACAATCAATTCCTTGGCCCGATTGTATTAGATGGTCGTTTGACAGCGGACATTTACATACAATTTTTGCAAAATCGTTTAACAGACCTACTGAATTATGTAGCTTTAGATATACGGACCTCACTCCTCTCGATTACTGTCTATGGAGGTGGCTAAAATCTTTAGTTTATGCTACAAAAGTTCAAACAAGAGAGGCATTATTAGACCCGCATCGTCAATTCTGCCGCTGTTATAAGAAATGACCAAAGAGCCTTCCTAAGAAGCACACGTGCGATTCACACGCGAGCTAATAAATACATCGAAGTTGGCGGTGGTATTTTCGAAAATATTCTACATTGAATTGTTTTTCCTTCACTTCTTGTATAGCATAGTACATCATGATAAATGATTTGTTTCGTTATTGAGGTGCTGCTTAATTTTCAACGAACTTCGTTCGTTTATGAAATCGATTTGTCGTCCGTCTGTCTGTCAGTCTGTCCGTCCGAGGCCTTTCTAATGGTCGGACATCAATGTGTGATACATCAATCGATTCAGCTCGGTGTCCTGAGCTTAAGTTTTGATGTCAGTTGAAATCGGGCCACGGGGACGCCGTGCCCCCGTGATATTCCGTCGGAAAAATTAAAATTTCAAATAGGTCCAAAATTAATGTGCGATACATATTTGGACTCCCCTAACATAGCTGAGTCGAAATATGGTACCCCCCACAAAATCTTACCACGGATACCCGACCCCCCCGGGGAATTAATTTTTATTTTATCTGAATACTTATAATTATTACAACATAATAATTTTAATTTCTTTAAATTGTTTTAAAGTAAGTCTACATTTGGAAGTTCGTTGCGACAATGCCTTGCATTTTCAACTTGTTTTAAGTGATATCTCCGCAACGGTTAGGAATCGGACACATGTTTATATGACTTTTTTTGTTTATTTTGATCGCATGAACACGTTCCTTTAGTATGGGCGTTTTGTCACCAATCACCCTGTATAATTGAAATAAGTTAGAGCATATTTGTATTTTTCAAAGATGATCTAGGCGCTTCACCCAATTACAATTAAACTAGCAACATTCAGGAAATTCTTATCAACCACATGCCTAGACGAAAAACCAGAGAGGTATTATAAATATATGAACTTACGAATTAAATAAAGGACGGGTAACGCTGGTTGCCTACGAGGTATGATATAAGTGTAGCAAATCCGTATATGCAAATAAGTAGAAATTGAAATGGAACGTAACAAACTAATACTGAGTTATTACGTTTTCAATGTATTTAAAAAAAATAATGTTATACTTTATTAGCTAAATTATCTTTATAAAAACAAAAAATTGAAGTACCATGCTTAGTTAATATTAACTATTCGTGAAATCTACTATACATGGTATGTCCATCCGAATTTAATATTTTTACCTTCTTATCTGATTTATATTTAAAGTAACGCGAGTGAGTTACAGTGTCCCCAACTATTAACTCTAGTAGTATGTTATTGTTTAAAAATTATACTCGGTCACTGCTGCTATATAACAAAATTACAATTTAATTAACTCCTTACACTGCTTGCGAAGCGACTAAACGTAACGTATTAATATTTCGTGTAATTTAAAACGTTACATACTAAAAATAATAATTAATATTTATTTATGTATTGTATTACTTTAATAGCATGTTAAAAACTTACCCTTAAATGCTTTTTTTAAATACTTAAATACATGCACGTATTATGTTTATGTTAACACTATACCATTTTGAAAATCTACCAGATTCCAGGGTTTGTTGTGTGGTGAAGGGGAAACACATTTTGTTTTGATGAACCTCCTGTATCTATATAATGTATAATATATTTACTCATGTACTTGTATAAATAAAGGTATTCTTTATTCTATTCTACTGTAATTATTAGCTTCTTTGGGTATTTGTAAGATTCATTAGTCTTAGTTATAAGTTCGTAACACTTTTGGCATTTTTTTCTATACTTCATATTTCTCTAATCAATTCTTTTGTTTGTGTTTAAACAGTTTTCCCGTTCTTCTTTTTTTTTTGGTAAGTCAAAATTTGATTTAGAACTGAACGGTAGACGGCTTCGACGGTATGTTATTTGTTATCTGATCTAAACATATACTCGATATTGTACATTCTGAGCATTAGTTACTGAAGTAACATTGTCAGCTGTCACAAACATCAGAAGGTTTTTATAATCATCTGCTACATTTATAATTTAAGAAGTGATTTTCTAAAACATAAGTCAGCAAGAATAATTAATCATAACTTGAAAAATTCCAGGAACAAGACCTATTTTAGTACCATTTTTAACAGGAAAACTTCTTTAAAACTATAATTCAGCATTTTAAGCCATAAATCCTTTTCAATGTACGGTCTATGAAATCGCAATTTAAAAAATTATAATTGTATCAACAGAGATGACTTTTCTTATTTGCTTTAATCAAAATTCTATAGGTAACTGGGTGCTAAATAATTGGGTTATTTAAAATAGTCGATAGTTCTACAAAAGATGACAATATATGGTTTGAACTATATTGCATGTGTTTAATTCCTTGGGCCATTAATACAGATTATTGGGTGATATGTAAAAACATCAAAATTCCATTTTATAATTGATTTTATTTGAATAGAATAACCCACACCTGCAGTATTAAATAATTTTAATATTTCGACCACCATCGCAAAAGAAATCTGTCATATTAGTCATGCCGTGTAGTAAACATAAGTTATAAAGGTAAACACAGGCACCACCTGCACATAGATGCTTGTTTGGACAAAATTTTGCTTTAGTCTGAAATTAGAAATAAATAGTTGTTGTAAGACTAGATAAGCTTTTACATTCTAGCAGCATTCATATCATTACATACCGTACTTCATAAATGCTGCTAACTAACTTAAACTCCCTAGCGATAAGTTTCTACACCTGTCCCGATAAACCTCAGAACTCTATTTTAATCATTTTCTAACCGCCTAGAGACGTAATTTTCGTTAGACAATATTGACAAAAAAATATTTTCCACTTAAAGCGATTCCAGCGTATACAGAACTGAATTTCCTACATGCGTAGCTAATTCACGACTCGTAAATCAAATTGTGCAAGCCACTCTACAGTACAGATTTACAGCTACGTGTTTTAAAATACGGAATGGCAGAGCAAAAATTGATACATTATACAGGGTGTCCAGAAACTCTTCTGCAAACGATAACTACACACAATAAACATGATTTTATGTCGATGTAACGCAATTTACTTTAATCCAAAAATGCTTACTAAGGAGGATAGAGCTTTTTGAAAATGGCACCTTTAAGTCAAGTTCTTAAAACCTTTAAAATGCTGATATACAAGGTGGCATTAGTTTTATGTTAATAATTGGGAAAGGGGGGGGGGCGAGACCGATAAGACAAACAAAAATTGTTAATAAACTTGTAATTAGAAAATGAATGGTTAAGCCACAAACGGACACACAAAAAACTACCATAAATGGTTTAAAACCACTGCAATGTTTGGTAGGTCACAAATATAATATACAATAACATCATCCTTTAGAGTTGACCAACCAAGTCGTGACCTGTAAAGTTAAATTAGTGAAATAAAGTGAATTTGAGCTGCCGAACGAAACAAAGCATTGCACTTTAACTGCTACTAAAATAAAGTTTAATTTTTTTTAAACATTCAGATGATCTAATGGTAGTCACAACAAAAAAATAAAATTTCACTATGCTGATTTGGTCGACTGTATTAGGTTTCTGATTGCGTAATCTTGACTTTCTTGCACTTCAGCTATATACAGCTTTTATACAATAACCTACTTTAAGTTGACTTTGCTTTTTCATTGAAATAGTACGTAACCCGAGTTAAATGATTCGTAAGTATTTCTCCTGTTTGATTTTGTTACTTGTGTTCCACTATCTGCTTAGGTAAAACACTTAAACGTCGAGTTGTGATTTAATTATAACTGGTTCTAGATAGAGATATTTTATCGCGTAGTAGTTTCGTGAATTGTGATTTGAAATCACGATGGCTGCTAGTTATACGAACACAAAGTCGCAATTGTACATTTATTGTACCCAGATCGATTCAAGATAACACCGGCATTGGTAAGTTATTTTTTATAAACGTATGACAAAACAGCAACCCTAAAACTTTTACTTAAGTTGACCTTGGTCGGGCATTTAAAAAACGGTCCAAGAGTAAAATGCCTTATAGCTTTTTTGTTTAATCAATCAATCTCTATCACTTCTCAAATTTAATGACATAATACTAATGGCACCCTGTCTAAATAGTTCAAACTTGGTAGAATGATTAATCCCCTAATGACAATTCGATCACTGTACATACGAATCTTTATTGAGATCACGGAAGAGAGCAAGACGACTAGACAGTTTGAATTACAATTTTGTTTTCTTTAAATCCATAACATATTTTATGTCAAAATTTACAAGTTTAAGGCTTTCTCCATCTATGATGTGATCTTGTTTGAAATGGCTAGCATGCACCGTTTACGAAAAAATCAATTTAAACCTCTTGTGTTTAGTGTATAAAAATTCATTTGATTACTAGAAATTCTAAGTTGACTTTGACTAGCCAACAATCAGATATATGTGCCAAAGTATTTTGATCCAATCAATTATTGTTAGTACTGTTGTGTTGGAGAAGTAAAATAAGTGTAATTTTTATAAAAAGATGGTTAATTTTACTATTGAAGAATACGCTGATAAGAATTTAGTCTATGGCAAATTATGAGGTAATTCTCGTTAACCGGAACAAAGATACGCTGAAAAATATCATAACAGAGAGCATCCCAGTCGTGCTTACACCAAAGATTGAGAGAAACGGGCTCAGTATTTCCTAAAAATACTAAAACTGTTAGAGACCCAGATGTTACAGAGGAATACGACCAAGATATTTTTTTGCAAATTGAAAATAATCTTGAGATTAGCGTTTAGAAGGTTCGCTGGTAAGTTTCCTAACATTTCCAAATCTCCCATGTGGAATATTATTCATCAAGCAAACCTTTATCGTTTTCATTTTAAGAAAGTTTATGCGACATTAGATGGTGATTTCCTTGCTGGCGTAGATTTTTCAAACCGGTTATGGAACGGGGCTTTTAATTTACATAATTCACATCAATATTCGTATATTGGTGAAAATCCCCTAGTAATAAAACAGCTAAGGTTTGGTATACATGATAACAGCTTGGAGCTATAGAGTTACCTGGTCGTTTAACATGAAGATGTTCCCCTGATTATGACAGAATTTATGGTTTATACATGATAGTTGCCTACACATTATAATAGAGACCTTCAAAGATGCTACTTTGGCTCTACCAACAAACGAGTGGAATAACCGTTTCCAGAATTGGTTGGAGCCTATGCAAAAGTGCATTAATTATCGCGAGAAAAGCTTTGAAAAACAATAAAGTCTTTAAAAGTTATCAACCGTTTTATCCACCTCTATATACAAAATTTAAAAGACAACCCTTGTATAAGTATTTTTAAAATATTTCTGAAACTGACCTCATGGCGCCATCCTCAAAGGACTAGCTTCCTTAGGAGGAATTTTTGGATAAAAGTAATTTGGAAATTGACACAAAATCATGTCTAGAGTGTGTAGCTTCCATTTGGTAGGAGAGTTTCTGGACACCATGTATAATAATTAATTTATGCTATGATTCACTCAGCTGTATTAAAAGCTACATGGTACACACACAAAATGCTAAATATTGAGAACTATGGTTTTCTTGGTAACATGTAGCCTACAAAAAAACTGACAGAAGTGTTTCTCTGCTGGTTTTCAGAACTCCACAAAGAAAAACGTTTAAGTGTGTGCCATGCCCCACCATGGATATTTATTTTGCTTTTTAATTTTACTTGTGTTTTCTTCCCGAGTTCCACACTGTGTTTCTTAATTTTAATATGTTATGTTCTGTTAGGTAGTAAGAGTTAGTATGCGTTTTCTTATAAAAAGGTTTGTGTACCGGTATACGGTATACTCAGTATACGCTTGTTTGATTGACGGTGAGTATCTACAGTTTTGTGAGAACAATTGACTATTATATTTTCGAGACGTCGGTGTATTTGGGATCCCCGGCGAATTGATTATTACGCCACATTGAGCTCGTGTTTTTGGTTCCAACGGTTAATTGTGTGGTGAGCGAAGTTGTAGATTAAAATTTTGAGTCTATTCGCTTAATCAATGATAAGGAATCTTTTCAAGTAACTGTTATTTTGCAGTAATTAGAAATAGTAGGTGCTAGTAAATTACGATTCGTAGTTGTTTTGTATACTTTAAGTGACTTTAAGGTTTGGTTCTTATGTTAGGTTAGTAGAACTATTAAGGGGACCGATTTTTGTTGTTAGCTTTGTTCAGTTTTTACGTAATTTGATCAGTTAATTAAAAGAAAATCAAATTAAAGTTAGATCTGTTTTGGTTTTATATTCATGACTCCAAGAACCATACGCATAAAACCCATAGTAAGAGTTAGTGCCCCCCTGAGTTCTGTCCATTGTCGTCCCAACTTAAGGGGCCGAGGATCACGAAACTTTGTGTGATGAGAAGAAAAAAACTAAACTTGTATTTTATTGCAATTAATGTAGAGTAAGAGAAAAGTTTGTAACAATGTAGGAAGCAGGAAGAGGAAAACGATAGAAAAAGACGGTAGAAGTAGAAGTGGGAAATGATAAAGTATTAAAAAGTTAGGCTAGGTTAATGAAAGAAATAAATTCGGATTTAGGAGCTAATAATGAGATTGTAAAATTAAATTGAGAGTTAGAGGATATTCAAATGTAGATTAGATGGTTAAAAACTAATTCGGAGCAACGAAATATTGATAAAGACAGTGAAAATATCCGGAAGAAGAAAAATTGCTAAAAAACGGAAGCACAAAGCCTTTATCGCTCCAAGCACAAACAATTTTCGGTATTCGAGTACGTGGAAAGGCAAATGGCTTTCAAACCTGACGGAAAAACAAATCCCGTTTTGTTTATTTAAAAGTAGGAATCATCATTTCAAGAAGCAGAGGTTCCGGTACATAAGCGATTTGCCGTAGTTTTAGGGAATTTAAAGAATCGGTGGCAAATTGGGGGAGATTAACACTCGATCATGTAAAGATTTTGCAAATTTTAAGCGGACATTTTTAGATTGATATTGGAATGTTCAAACCCAGCGGATGGCACACCAGGATTTTAAATATGGTAGATGGAAGAGAGGGTCGCACGACGATAATTTTTTAAAGCGTCGTAAGGGACCTCTAGGTGGCGAAGAAATTATTGAGATTTGACTGATCACCTTGAAGTCGATATTTGTGGGGGTGAAAACAATAGAAAAGGCGCAACAATTTTCACTTAAAATTGATAGGTCGATACTACTATGAAATTGAAAAATTTCGGTAGTAATTCAAGAGGTTCCTTGAGGCAGGACCAACGGTATGAAGGGTGATCGGTAGATTGGAATCCTAACAACTTTCATCTAGCGTACAATGGACCACTGAAGTCGAGGATGGAGAGAGAGAATAGTCGAAATTTGCCAGATGGAGACCGAGAAGTAAACAGAGCAATAGCAACGCCTTTTAGCCGTTGTAGGAACCATTTAGTAGAAGAGGAAGCAGTGACAGAGGGGGATAAAGGCTAAGGTGCTGGAAACTAGCATTTCAATAGATACAGGATCGATGATGAGCTGTGTTTGTGAAGAACTCCTTGAAAAGATTTTAGAAAGAGATCCAAAAATTCCGCAGTTGTCTGCGTCGGGTGTGACTGTACATGGTGCCCTTCAGGGTATGGGACAAATAGTAAAACAACAAGTTTATTTGTATTTTGATGCGATACTGAGCAAAGGCTAGATGACGCAGTGTGCGGTTTGCATGAATTTCGATATATATATATATATATATATATATATATATATATATATATTTGTTTACACGCGAATTTAATGGAGAGGAATGTAGGATAAAATTGAATAAAACGTGTATTGGGGAAGCTTTAAATGCAAGGGTGTACAAGATAAGAATAGAGAGCGAGGGTGTGGTAAGAAGTGGTCAGAGGGAGAGATATTCTAAAGAAAAAATGTGGTAAATGGTTCCGAAATGCTTAATCAAACTGAATAAAAAATTATTTGGATTATTATGGGATTATAGTGTCATATTTTTAGAACAACTGTTGCGCTTTCCCGCGTTTCTTACTATTGCGCAATTGTTTAATATAACGTATAATTAAGCGGCAAATTCCGCGCCATTTTGTATCAAATACTAAACACATTTAAAAGTGATGCAATGGTCAAATTTTATGCACAATGTAAGTAAAAGCAATGTACTCACTTAAATCGCACCTTACAGCCAAATCCCAGGGCCATCACATTTTGTGGGTCACATCACGCCATTGCTGAGTCAGATTCCAATCCGTTCTAAAATACTTTTCCCCTCGTAGAGGAATGAAGGAATACCAGGTAGAGGTACCACATAAGAGGGAAGATAAAGGAGCCTACATCCTAAAAAGAGAAAAGACACACACACACACACAACACCGGTAGATGTTCTTGGCTTCAGGTCTCGTAGCTTAATGGCGTCCTTTCACATACTCCGCACCTGCGCATTGTTTTGCGGAAACGCAACTGTCCGGAATGACGGAAATTGACAAATTCATTTAAAAATATCCCTAGGAACTACCTTATAATTTATACTTAATCTAAATGTGATACATAGCCAATTTTAGGCATGTAACGCAACCGAGTCCTCAAGCGCGGATACCAGCATTCGATAATCATGAAAGGTTTCGCCCCTTTTTATTTGAAAAATTATCCGGCGCCATACTCGTGCAAAGAGGAAGTAAGACAGCAGATTGAGGAAATGATGTCATGGGGGTTATTAAGAAAAGTCAGACTGAATGTCAGTTATCTGGTTGTCGTTATAACAGCGGATTTGTCGGTGCGTGTGTACATGAACGCACGTCATTTGAACACTACGATAGAAAGGGACCACGTTGTCTCACTTATTCCAAAAGAATTGTTTCAATTTGTAGCGCATCAGCTCCTAAGTAACCTTGATCTGGCAGCTTCTTACTGGCAAATGCCCATTAAGAATGAGTGTAAGAAATATGCGGGATTTTCCTTTGAAGGAGAAACCTATATTTTTGACGTGTTGCCATTTGGTTTATCAACCTCTGCAGGTTTTTTAATTAAGTGCTTAAAACTGGTATTGGGAAGAGATGTACAAGATTTTACTATGGCATATGTGGATGAATAACTGTTTTTCTTACGAAACGCGGGTGAACATTTAAAACACCTAGAAACCATCATATAAGTTTCAAGAACGCGGGTTTGACGTTAAAACTGAGAAAGTGCAATTTTTGCAAAGCAGGAAGTGAGATTTTTTGGTCACTTACTTTATTCGAATGGTATTAGAGTAGATCCCAATAGACTGTAAGCGGTTCAAAAATTTAGGCGACTTAGGACTGTAAAAGAAGAGATTCGAGAAGAATTTTTTAAAGCGGACATATCCTCTCCTTTAGTTTTTAAATAAAAGAAAGCGGTTGGGGAAGATAAAAGCTTCTAAAGACCTTCGAGAAGTAAAAATCGCCTCTTTCAGATTTACCGTGCGATCACATCCCAATCCCAGTATGAGGTTATTCATTAGGACGGATAGTTCGGGTTATGGATTGGGGGCATGTCCGTATCAATTATCGGAAGAGAGAAATAAGAAAATTATTGCGTTTCATAGTCATACGTTAAAGAGGGAGAAGTTAAACTATTCCGTAACGGAGAAAGAAGCTTTGACCATTTTATATGCACTAAAGAAATTTTGAGATACAGTATTGTACAGGATCAGAAAATGTTATTGCGGACGCTTCATCCTACTTTGCTAGGGTTGCGGGAAACGAGTGGATTATAAAATGTCTTGATAATAAATATAGTCAAAATTTCATTATTCAATGTCGTAACTTGATAAAGAGTGTTAAAAAGGGGATTAAAGCTATTGAATTGAGGCAGTCTAAGGACCCCTTGTGGGTATGCATTAAACCAAATTTATGTAAAGAGAATGGTGTGAAGAAGCGGTTGGAAGATTAGTATGTTATACATAGCGAGGTATTATATAGAAGAAGCTTTATAGGAAACGGAAAGGGTCTTCGAATTTGTGTTCTGAAAGACTAAATAATCCCAATTATTATAGAGGAATATCGTAATCGTGGCCATTTGAGACAGAAAAAATGTTGTACATATTTGGGTCAGCATTATTTTTGGCTAAGGATAAGACGGTAGGTCAAGTTGTTGCTGGTTGCTTAACGTGCCAAAAAAAACTAAACTGCGGAAGGGTGTCGCAGTACGCTGTACAGTACTATATAAAATAAACGTAATCATTTTGTCTTAGTAATAACATGTTACATTGTATTAAATGAGGGTAATAAATTAAGTGTTATCAGAGTTCATATTAGAAATAAGAAAGGAAACGACTGCTTTGTATTGCAAACGCAACCTGATACCACAGGTGCAGAAACAATGAAGTGCAATCAAGCAGACTCATTTATAATTGCTTAGAATAAGACAATGTATGATTATGAAGGAATAGCAGACAACAAGATCTGCACTTTCCCACAAGATGATGTGAGACCAGATGCTTCATGTAAACTGTGAGAAGCCTGTGATCGTCAGTCAGTCTTCGAACTTCATAACTTTAACATTGTTGGTGGTTCAAACTATTCATTCGTAATTATTTATTATTGATCTATTAATTTAGAATATTTTGTTTTTGAACTTCAATTAATGAACATAAACGTTTAACTTGTTGTAAAATAAATAAACAACTTTTGTAATTACAGAATTAAAATAAATTTGATAGAAGTGTTTTTAGAAATAAACTTTTTAAAAAGAAGCTCACAACGACCCAAAATCTATCTCACGGCAGAACAAAAATAGTTGCCTTATCCATTTAATTTGTGTTAGAGTAAACAGCACAGTCGTTTTCACCCTGACACTTGTTAGCACCTTTACTGTAAAAGTTAAATAAACTAAAAATCATATGAATGATTAATTTTGGTTATACGTGCCGCATTATGTGGCGCCATTTATTTTGGGTATACTCTGTTCTGCGCAGGGGTCCTAGCTGCTACATTTTGGTGCACAAATTTTTTAGAAATAAAATGTTCAATCAACTTAAATCCTATAAGGTTAATGGAAATGATTTTTTAGATTTTCGTATAAAAAGTGGCAAAAAGTGTTGACACTAGTGACAATAACTGCACTGAGTCAGTCTTTAAGGGTATAATATGCTCAAAGTAAGCGAACATTCAAAATATGCCAAGATATATTATGAAGATAAGCTTTCAAGGGATAAAAAGATATTTCATAAAATGGATTGTTTAAAAGGCAACTTCAAGAAAATATGTCGAACCTCGATCGACCCTGCAATTTCGTTTAACTGACAAGTGTAACAAGGCAACAATTCTTTCAGAGAACGACGAGAAGACTTTAGTCGATTGGGTTCTTCACAGTCACACAAAAGAATATCCTCGACGAAAGGAGGATTTGTAAGTGATTGTATAATCTTCTTTAGATGAAACGCCCAGGAAAAACCATTTTAAAAGCAATATGTCCGGTACTGAATGATACATATCTTTTCTAAAACGACATCCAGTGTTATGTAAAGAGAGCCAGAAACCGCGACCATTGCCAGTGCTAATATTAGTGAAGGATAAATTCGAAAATGGTTTCACGATATTGAAACTTATTTAAAAGATGAAAACCATTTTGAAATTCTTGGTAACCCAGACGAAACATGCTTCATGCTTTGTCTTAAAAGCAAAACCTAATTAGCCTCTAAAGGAGCTCGGAATGTATGTGAGGTAGATAATGCACCCACAAAATCTAATTTAACGGTTTTTATCACCGCCAATTATCGTTTACTCATATAGACAATTGCTCGTATCTACTTCATCTTCGGTCCCAGATGCATAAGGTATAGACATTATAACAATGGGTGGATAAAAACTGAATTATTTTTTGATTATTTCGCTAACAATTTCCACCAACTTATGGTAAAGAAAGGCACTACATTTTCAGTGATGTTGTTTGTAGAGGGCAACAGTACGTACACCTATTACCAGGTCAGCGAACCTTTTCGCAATTGAATAGCATTTCGATTTGTCTTTGTGACAACTCTACGCAAGTATCACAGCCGGTTGATGCGTCAAAGCGTAAACTTCTTAAATCCTACTGAAAAAAATACCTTTTGGATTGTAACAGTGAAAATAATTCAGAGTCACTAACTCAAGAAAAATTTGCTACAATTTTAAAAGTAGTCATTGACACACACATAAAACCTGAAATTATATTAAACGGTTTTAAAAGTACTGGTTTATGCCCGCGGAACCCTGATGTCGTAGGCTATTCCAAATGATTAGACAAACTAAGAAAATTTTAAACAACCTGCCAAGAAATCAACGCCATTACTTAAGATTTCGGGAAATAGTAGGATATAATGTAACGCACTAGTTAATGGGAGTTGAAAGAGTTATCAGACAGGTATCGGATAAGTTTCGGATGCTGTATAAACAATGGAAAGTGTCGTACTGTGTCTTTCCACATTAATCTCAAGATGAATCAATTGCAGGCACATATTCCACATAATAATAGATTTCCAAATGATTTATTACTGTAGAATTAAGTAAAACTATTGACTTCAATAATATTAAGGACGAAGTTTTTAATATTGAAGAACTACTAATAGTATTTGTCAACTCGCCATGACGTCAAAGTTTAACGGAGAGCAATCAATATTAAACAAAGTGTCAGGTGAGTTTTTATAATATCCATCTGTTTGAATACCTATCCATTAGCGTATACAAATACAATTACTGTACAGAATACATCACCAAAAATGTGACCCCAAACTGAAGAAACATTGACAACTTTGAAGTAAAGAGTATATTAACTATAATAACTATAACATATTTCTTTTACAAAATGATTTAATGGATCAAGGTTTGTCAATACAACTAATTATGAAACTGAAGATTTATCAAAGGAAACTGAAACATCGACTGGTGCATTAAATAACTTAATGAAAAGTCCAGTGAGGAAAGGCACTAAAAATTCAGCAAAAATGCTTATGTATTAACATATAAATAGCGAAAAATATACAAACGAAAAAAACGGGAAACACCTCTCAGAAGAAAAACAAACCGAAGAGAAAAGATGTAAGCGGCAAACGTAGGAAGAAGATATAGACAAAAAAGTGAGCAAAATGAAATGTGCAAAGCAAATAAAAGCGTTAAAATCAATTGGAAAAAAAAGGTTCCAAGTTTCTGTAAAAGATATGTATACACCTGAAGCAGGAAAGCTACACGAAATTACAAATACTAGTATTAACGCAAATATGATAGAGAACAAAGAAGGCAGGAAAAAAGTTAATTACCACAATATCAAATATATTGCTGACTAACGCTATAGAATTTGCAGAGAAAGTTCCTTTTCTAGAAACAAACGAGGAATATCAAAAATCTGACAGTTCTACAATTGTAGAAACCTGATAAATGTTAGATTTGCTTTTCTTGCACCAGATATATTGATTTCTATTTCTTATAGTTTTAAATATGCAACGTACAATCCCACTTATTATTACAATTATATCAAGGGGATGGTTATTTTGATTGTTTGACCAATGAACCTTTAAATATATAACCTGTAAATAAAAGCGGCAATACAATAAATAGGTGGATAATTTTTCTGCACAAAATGCTACCGTTTACTTATATTACTTATCTTTCACTGCCCTGACTAAAATTTTGAATCGATTTTGCAAGAAGGTGTAGTGCATGATGGGATATGCTGATGATTTAGCAGTCTTAGTGGAGGGTAAATACAATAATATTATCAGGGACCGAGTGCAAGAAGACCTGAAAATAATAGAAAGGTAGACAATAGGGGAAGGCCTTCGAGCCAACTCCCAAAAGTCCACCTTAGTACCTTTTACTCGGAGAAGGAAGATTGCGGGCATTACACCCCTCTTCCTTAACGGAAACAAACTCGGCTTGTCAGGCAAAGTGGTTTACTTGGGAGTCACTCTGGACTCCAAACTCACATGGAACCTGCAGATCAATAAGATCGTACGCAAGACGGAACCTTCTTAGCAATAGTTAGACGCACTTGCGGCAAATCCTGGGCTAAGACCAAACATGGTACACTGGTGGTACACTAGGGTGGTCAGGCCAGCAATAACATATGCAGCCTTGGTGTGGTGGCCCAAGGCTGAACAATCAAACAGAAAAATAAAGTTGGGCAGGATCCAGAGACTGGTCTGTCTATGTATTACAGAGGCGATATGTTCCACGCCCACTTCTGCAGTAGAGACTCTCATTGGCCTTCCCCCACTACACTTGGTGGTGGGGGGAGGCAATGTTTGGACTATACAGACTTAAAAACCTTCAGTCTAAAATTATTGAAGGTACGGAGCACAGGAGATTGCTTGAGAGAAATTGGGAGCATCTGTTTGAGATGCGTTCAGACCAAATAAGTCCCCAGCATCCACCGAATACACTCTTCAAAATTGCTACCCAGAATGTGGAGTGGAAAAAAATGAAGAGTAGGTTACCTCCGGGCAGCATCGTCTGGTATACGAATCGCTCTAAAGGCGAAACCGGGTCCGGATCTGGACTCTTTAGGAAGAGACCGAAGGTACGTTTAAGCGTTCCCTTAGGTGCAAACGCTACAGTTTTTCAAACGGAAATATACGCCATACTGCAAAGTGTGCGGGAAAGTATAAGAGGTGCCTTTATTAAAAGACATATGTATATTGCGTCTGACAGCCAGGCGGCACACAAGGTTCTAACAAGTCAGAAAGTGTCATCTAGACTGGTGTGGGAATGTATTGAGGCACTTAATAGTGTGGCACAAAAAAACTCTGTACATTACAGTGAGTGCCAGGCCATCAAAAACTCAACGGAAATGAAATTGCAGATGAACTTGCAAGACAGGGGGCGCAAGGGCCATTTATCGGTCCCGAACCTGCCTTGGAAGTCACCAAAGCTGCCATCCGTAGCTATATTAGCAAATGGATGTGCAGTGTGGCGGGGCCGTTTGGTGGACGCACCCGTCAGGGGGAGTGGTTTATGTGGGTATGCCGCTTAGAGATTCCCACACTTTGGCTATAAAAGCTTTCCACTCTACTGGGTTCGGAAAACTATAAAAAAAAAGAACGTGTAGTGCATGCCAATCATTAGTCTGTCTTGTGCCAATTACTATAATTGTAGCGGCAATATCTGAAATTTGGACTATATTTGCTAATAAATGTCTTGTTGTCAAAACCCTAATCGTATTTTTAAAAACTGCTATTTTATGAAAACTCTACTTATCTATAGAATAGCAGAGCAAAAATGGGGAAATTATATTATGAATTTGTAATAATTATATTAAACTACATATAGTACGTACTTACAAACTTTGGAAATTCAGTTCTTTTTTAAGTAACTTGAAACGTAAAACGATAGCTGAAAGAAGCGTTCTTTGCAGGTTTTCAAAAATCCACAAAGAAAGAATTAGTGTTGGCATTGCTTTGCGGCCACATGTATGCACAGCATTATCCTTTCATTTCGCATACGGAGCTACTTCGCCACTGACATATTTCCTAAACTATAAGTTACGCAAGCCGCTCTGCGTGCCGATTTACATCTGATGAATATTTTAAAATATATGAACAAAAATTTATGTAACTAACTTTTGTTATAATTTATTCCATTATACAATAGATTACGCACAAAAAACGCTAAATAATAGCATATAACGAAAACTTACGTAAGTGTTTGTTTTTGTATTTTTTTTTAAATTCACAAAGAAAAACTTCGAGTCTTCTGATTCTTTCGAATAAAACTTATGGAAAACAAAATATTAAACAAGACCGTTTTTGCCATGTATTGAAAACCAGACGTGTGGGCTGTTTTGTGCAATCTAATCCATAATAGCACTAATGCTATGTCGAAAGCGGTAAGAGCTAGGCGAAGAACAATAGGAATGTCATATCGTCCTGGATGTTTGTACAGCGTAACAATATCCTTTCAATTAATCCCACCATTCACCCGAGCTTTCTAATCCTAGGATTTGAAAAATGCGTATTAAATGTACCCTACAGAAATAGCTACGTCATGATCTGCCTGAATAATTATCCGTAATTTACATATAAAATCAATAATTTCTATTCAACACCCTTCTAATAAATTATAGGGATGTGATACTTAGTACAGAAAATTTTCCATTCAATATTTTTTAAAGCTAATTAAAGAGTTACACCACATCCTATTTACATAAATCAAATAGAAAGTTTTTATTACCCTACAGTGCTTAAAGTTTAAAATCTTCATTTTATTAGACTTCTGCACCTTTAAATTAATGCAATGGTAGGTGAGGGTAGGGAAGAAGCGATAATAAGTTTATTTGGTTTAGGCACGAGAAATGTCAGGCAAAATAGGCTGGTAGAATTTTGCGACAAGAACAACTTAACCATCACAAATACATTATTCCAACATCATGTTAAAAGACGATACACGTGAAAGATGCCAGGAGATACACGAAGATATCAAATAGATTACATTATTGTTAAACAATGGTTTAGAAATCAAGTAAAAGACTGCAGAAGCTACCCGGAAGGAGATTTAGACACCGACCACAACATGTTAATTATGAAGGCCGCACTTAAATTTAAAAATCTGAATAAGAGGAACGGAAAAAGGCACTTTGACTTTCAGAAACTAAAAAATAAAGATATCTACAAAAGATTTGAAAAAAAAGTCAAACGAATCGCTGAAAGATATCGGGGAAATTTCTGATACTAAGGAAGTAGAAATAGAATGGAATAACATTAAATCCAGCTTAGACATGGCGGCCAGAGATATTCTGGGATACACAAAAAGAAAACACGAAACCATGGATAACAAAGGATATTCTGAATTTAATAGAAGAAAGACGAAAATACAAAAATAGATCAGATGAAACAGGAAAACAGAGATACAAAGCCATAAAATGGGAAATTATCCGCAAATGCAGGAAAGCTAAAGAATAATGGATAGATGAAAAATGCAAAGAGGTACAAACTAAGATGGAAATAGAAACGACAGACGAGGCGTACAAACTAATTAGAATGAATATTCGGGATATGAAACCGAATAGCAATAGCAATAAAAGGGCCGCGCAACGAGATACCATTATAGAAAATGTAGAGAAGGTGGTTAGATGGCAAGAACATGTAGAGAATTTATAAGCAGGACAGGAACTAATGGCACTAGAACAGGAGTTGGACTTTGAAAAGGACGACTTAGGTTAACCTATACATAGACATGAGTATGAATTAGCATTAAAGAGTCTGAAAAATGATAAGGCACCGGGTTTAGATAAATAGATGTAGAAACTCTAAAAACCCTTAGACAAACAGTAACAGAACCTCCTTTCCAATTTGCAAGCTACATTTATGAGCATATCCAAAGAAAATTTTCGAACACTATTTGCCAACATACGTGTCAAAAATATTAACTAAAATTGTACAAAGGCAGATGGAAAAACGGACTGAAGAAATACTAGATGAACAATTTGGGTTTAGACGGCACAGAGAAACTAAAGAGGCTATTTTAGCTCTGAGGGTGATAATAGAAAAGACAATAGAAAAATAAGAAAACGTGTGTCTGTAGATTTGGAAACAGCATTCGACGATGTAAAATGAAAAAAAAAATGTTTGAAATATTCTAAAAGATTAGAATGAGCTTTAGAGATAGTCGGATAGTACATATCTTACACAAGAGCAAACATGGGTAATAGAATTAAAGAAGACAAGTAGAGAAGTAAATATTAGAAAAGGGGTGAAACGGGGATATGCCTTATGCCCGTTAATTTTTAACTTGTACATCGAAGAGACAATAAAAACCGTCAGATGCAGGAAGCCTTTTGATATTATCAATAAAAATATATAAATATTATTAAAAATATAAGCAGTTCTATATTCGTTCATTAAATAACAAATATGCTTGTGCCCGAGAAACCTTTTTTTCTGGCACTTCTGAAACATAAGATTCATTAATATAATACCATTTTCCTAATGGAATTTTGACGTTAGCTTTGGCATCTGTACATGGTGAGGATAACAGTTGTTTTTGATTTCTGGATAAAAATTACTAACGGTAACCTTCGCTTTCTAACCGAGTTCTTATTATTGCTATTATTATGTAGGGACAAAAATGTTGATATACCTAGATCTGCAGAAGATAAAGCGTTATTAGCATATAATCAGGAAAAGTGAGAAGCAGCATTTATTGAAATGGAAACAGTTCTAACAGATAGCTACGGTATGAAAATTAACAAGAATAAAACTAAAGTACTAGTATGCAATGGAGAGGAAAATAAATCAAAAACTAAAATACAAGTAGGAAACGAAAACTTAAAAGAGGTTAGTGATTTCTGCTACCTAAGAAGCTAGATAACGCAAGATAATAAAAGTACAAGAAATATAAAACAAAGATTAGCACAAGACTGTGCTGCATTTAACAAGAAAAAAGCAAACAAACATAGAAATAATGAAAAGGTTGCTAAATGCATATATAGAGCACAGCACTGTACGGTTGTGAAACTTGGACAGTAGGAGAAGCGGACAGGAAGAAATATAAAACAAAGATTAGCACAAGACTGTGCTGCATTTAACAAGAAAAAAGCAAACAAACATAGAAATAATGAAAAGGTTGCTAAATGCATATATAGAGCACAGCACTGTACGGCTGTGAAACTTGGACAGTAGGAGAAGCGGACAGGAAGAGGGAGAAACCTTTGAAATGTGGTGCTACAGACGTATGATTAAGACATCGTAAACAAAGTTAAGAACAAAAGGTTTTAGAAAAGGTAGAGGAAGAAACAAATATGTGGAAAACAGTAAACAAATAGGAGAAATAGAATGATATCCCACATACTAAGGTATGAGCGAATGGTGCGGAATATATTAAAAGTAGAGATAGGAAAAATAAGAGGTAGCGGTGTAGACCTAAATCAAACTATTGCACACAAATAGTGAAAGATGTAGATTATGGAACTTTCAGGGAAACGTGTAAGCTGACTCAGAATAGAAATCAATGGTAGTACGTGTCCAGCTAGCTCCAAGATGGAAATCGTAATGAAAAAGTAGTTGTACTTGAACCTGATGATTATTATAAACAACTACAGGTATTCGTTTTGCAAGTTTCTCAACTAATGTTGATTGCGAGAAAGGATTTATTGAAAAACTATTAATTCGGCAAATGTCTAAATGTTTAGAGATTTTGGTAGCCACAGGTTGCTTAACCCCCTTAACATACCACTGAATATCGGTGAAATAGAGTATATATTTAGAAAACAATAGAAGGGGAACCAAGCTGTATCAAACAAGAAAGAGCAGCTGCTATGTTTGTACACAACAAACAGAAAAAAGGAAAGCATACGTGTGGAGCACAGCACTGTACGGCTATGAAATAGGGACAGAGGGGGAAGCAGAGAGGAAAAAGATAGAAACCTCTTGGAATGTGGTGCTTCAAATGTATAATGATGATAGTATGGACATACAAAGTTAATAATAAAGGGGTTCTAGAAATAGGAGGGGGAGAAGAATATCTGTGGAAAATTTAAAAAACCGGAGAAATAGAAGAACTGGACACGTCCTAAGGCATTTGGGAAGTATTCCGGAATATATTACAAGAAGAGATAAGAAAATAAGTGGTAAAGGTGGAGATCTAGATCAAAATATTGCACGCATATAGTGAAAGATGTAAACTATGAAAATTTCAGGAAATGTGTTGGTCAGCTCAGGAAACAATGGAGGTACACGTCTAACCAGTTCCGGAACTGAAGACCTAATGATGATGATGAACAAAATTATCTTTGTAACACGTTTTGCATTGTATGTAACCAGTTTCAGAATCTATTAATTCGTTCAGTTTATTATATTCAACGTGCACTGTTTTGATTTTGAATCCATCAGAAATTTCTATTGTCACACGGTTTATGCGTTTTATATCTTTATGCCTTTAATTTAGCGGTGAGTGGTGGTTTTACCGCATTGCCTATCCGAAAAACAACGTACTATCTGTAAGGTTAGTGCGCTAATTAAGCAAACATTAGTAAATAGAAAGGCTTTTATTAATTTAAGTAAGTTAAACAAGGTTTAATACAAATATACTCTGAAAAATATATATAATCTTGAGTGGTTTACATTTAATGACACGCCCACTTTATTATAATATTAAAATAGGACATAAACAGTAACGTACTTGGTACATTTCCCTACAATCTGCAATAAAGACGGGAACGTTACATTATCCACATTAGATTATAAAAGCATCTACATATTTCAACAAACTACAAGACATTCACATAGCTAAGGACATCGAAATCAAAGTAAATTTTATCCCAATAGAAATCATCTTGTAAATCTCCAGTCATAAAATGTTTCGTTCCGAAAACAACTACACTGTTTTCAGAAGTATTAGAAGTAGATGATCGAAGACCAAATAAAAATACATTGATCGTAAAATAGGGTAATATTAGATGCACTCTCGTGTGAACGAGAAAAATCGGGTAATCCCAAGAAATATTATAGCTTACAACTGTCGACAGATCATAATAGAGGAGATGAGTCACCCATTCAAGCTTTCTATCTTCGGTTATTCGATTTAAAAGCAACCAACACCAAACAAGTAACAAGGTTGATTAATACAAGTGACGGTAGTTTTAGATTATGAATAAATTTTATGTACCTCAACATTTCATATTTTATTAAAAGTAGATGGGCCTATCCTCTACTCCTAATTTACTTCCCCGGTCTACGTTGAACTCGGTATAAACCTTGTTATTTCTTGTGCATACAATTGTGCATGGTCAAATTATACCAAAGCCCCGTTTACCTCTTACATCGATAACCTATTATTCAAGTATCTACACCTTCAGATTAATAATAGAAAATTGTCCTTTACATGTGTCCAAAAAAATTAAATTTTAGTTTATAAAAATTTTCACCACAAAAATAATAACCAAATTACTCATAAATCAAAATAACTAAGCACTAACACAAAGTTTCAAAAACAAAAATCGTTACCTGGAGTGTTCTTTCAGATTACCACCTCAACAGCTGACTTTTCACCAGACTGCTCGTACCTGCATTACTCTATCTTACTCGTTCATTCAAATCATTACCCATCTGTAGATGCTTTCCATCAGGCTGGACGTCAATAACCAAACCACACCTTTTCGTCCAGTTAATAATGCCACTAGCACCCTCATTCAAAATATAAATACTTCTACTTAGGTAGCATCCAGCTTTTAATTATTATAATTTATTTTAATTCAGCCTGTTAATTACTCTGCACCCACTTGTGCGTTATAAACACTGGTAATAACTTTCAGCGGACTGCACTGTACCCGTTATTAAAAGGTAGTATGTTCTTCAAATTATCATCGAGAAGTCGGATAATATGAGCGAAATATAAAAGCGAAAAATAAGAGAGCGAATCTAGCTCCCGCTTTCCTTATATATTCTAAGCCCCACTTAGTTTGCACGTGTTTTTGTTAACCATTCTTTAAAAACCTTCAAACTGCCATTCAATTCTAAAAATTTACCATACAAACATCTAACGAACATTCAAAAGCCGAGAATTCGTCCACTCCACATTATTTTTACTACGAAAAACTACGTACGTTTTCTAACCGTTTAAATTGACCGTGAATTTTGTACTTTTTTATACCCCCAAACAAATCCAATGCACGCCCCTTATGTGCGCGTCTATATCGTTATTGCAGTCCTGCTTTTAGAACAACTTTTCCTGTCTTTGTCTTTCTTATTGTCTCACTATTACCATGTTGCCTGCCGATAAAGTTCCCTTCCTATTTGAAAAATCGATATCATGTAACACAAACCTGTTGCATCTGCGCCCTTCTATTAGCCTCTACAAATATACTTGTTTACCACGCGCTTGAAAGATGTTTGTCATTTGCTCACTTGTTATCTTCATCTCACTTTGTTGCGTTCTAAAGATTCTCTGTCTCCTAGTCCTATCGATCTGTTTTTATAATAGTCGTCTGTTATTATAAACCTTGAGTCTGTCCGTTAGCATAATACTCCGAACTGTTGTTTTAACGTTTCTAGTCTTAATAAGAGTTTATTCTTACCCAAGCATTTATTCCTTGAAAACCTTGATTGCTTTAGCTTGTTTGTACTCTTCTACCTTGTAGCTTTTCTACAAATTTTTTAATTTATAATTTTTAAATAAATGCACCTTGTTTAACTTGACGTATACAAATTAAACTTACATTCTAACATGTATTTTTGCCGCAAATTGAAGCGTTTTAAATAAATTATTGATCTTTACGTACAGGGTCAATAAATAAATAAACGCTTGTCCTATTTACCCATGTTTACGCTTAACCGTACAGAGTATATACATACATATATGGTTTATATATATATATATATATATATATATATATATATATGTATACATATATTGCGATAAAACTACCCTTGAATTGGGCGTAATAAGAATTTATGTAATGCCCTTTATTAGGTGTGAAAAGAATTCCTGTCTGTCGGTTTTATTATTAAAACTACTATGCCACCAAGCAAACATAGAACTTGGGAAGTGTGTTCTTGGTGTCACTGCTTGCTAAAAAGCACACTCAAAGTAGAAAACTTTTATTTGTCAAATTGTAATATTTTTAAGGTTAGGTGGTGGTTATATTACTGAATCTTCAATAAATATTTCTACATAATTATTTACCTTAACAAAAAAGCCAAAAAGCAGTAGTTTTGAAAAAACTGTTGAATAAAAAGAAATAAAACAAACGAATGATGAAAAATTAAAATAAGTTACTAAAAGAGCTCTGCGACTGTCGAATATCAAAGTACAGTACACGTTCTACCGCGGAGTGCGTTCTTACTGCTGCTTTTAGTTGGGTCCGCGAAAAAAGATGATCTAGCTGGATCATTTCTATTCGTCTGAATAAATATGAATTCCTGAAATCAAACGACCATGACTTATATTAATTGAGAAGTTTTATAGAAAAAAGTAACATTGCCAATTAATTTTATTTTCAAATTCATTTCAATTAGAGATAATCTAAAATAAACAAGCGTGTTAAAAACGACGAGAGTAGGGTTATAGTGACATAATGAAGACACATTATTATCAGTGCCACGAAAGCAATTAATCCTTTAAATTTTTAAACAACGTTGAAACCCACAACATAGCGACTGCAAAATCCTACGGCGCTATAATGTATAATAAAATAAATACACAAATGAAAAAGAGTAGTTTTACCTTAGAATGTACATACGGAACACACCATGGAATTTTAAATTTACTTAAAAATGCTTTGTTCCCGTAATGTACTTTGAAACAAATCGTTTTCTGATTGGTTCCATATGTTGTTGTTGGAAATTAGTTCACATATTTTCCGAGTCCTATGTTTGCTTGGTGGCACTGTAGTTATTTTTATACCGTGGCTCAAAAATATATCTTACTTGTAAACTTTAGTCTTCGTACTGGAATTTTTTGTACACATAAATTTTCACCATAGAAAACATTGACGTTTTTAACTCATATCAGTGCAAAATTCAAGTTATGTTAAATAATTAGTATACATATGCATCAAATACCACGATAAAATATCGACGTTGATTGATGAAGTATTAAAATATAGTAAATCTCTGACTTTGTTTATCGAATGTGCAGCAACCGGTTGCTGCCTGTTATACCTCGATCTGCACAAGTAAAGTTTTTTCCGTTCAGTCCAGTAGTAGTTCTTCCCACAGACATAGTTTTTAACCTACTCCAAAAAGTACATAAAAGTTTTCTAAATACCTAAATTCTTTAACTATTTTCCAAAGGTTACTTGAACTTCGCAAAACCAAAATTCTTTAAACATTCTTCAAGAGTTACTTAAACTTCACAAAACAAAAAATTCCTTAGCATTCTGCGAGAGTTACTTAAATTTCTTTGGCAATTCGTCAACAGTTACTTAAAGCTGTTTGTCAAATAGCTTTGTGAATTACGTTGAAAATTTTACTAATTCGTGTTTAAATTATTACACTATTTGCTCGCGCCGCTGGCGTGTTGACTGATTGCATCACTAGCGCCGCAGAACAAAATCCTCATTTTGAGGTTTTGTCCTGTATTTATACGATTTTTAATCGTGAGATAGTAGATTATCAGTCGTACTGAAACATTGCCCAACATATGTGCTGTTTAGAATTACATTGTAATGACTGAAATGCATATCATTTTCTATAGCTTTCGCCTTTATTAACGTCATATTTAAATAGCAAGATAATGACCGACACGAGTACATCTTCGTTGAAGAACGGCAGAATGATTGGACTGGTAATTTTGTTTAAATCTAAATGTTTGCTACACAATATTACCAGAACACCTTAATTTGACACGTTAAACATTTTTATCTACTTTGTTTTATTAATTAAATTGTATTTTAAGCATTTTCCAAGCAGTTATTTATCTTTGAGTTAACGAATGTCGTAAATGTTGTAACGTTTACAGATTAATGATTTCTGAGGATGACTACATTCTAATGCCCTAAAATACATTTTCTTAACCTACTATATTTGCTTCTAGCAAAGAATGCCTCTCTACTAACTGTAAAGTGCGCTTCACGTAACATAATCTACTGTAATCGTTATAACAGTAAACTTAGATCTTTTACCAAACAATCTTCATTATAAATTTTATTTTTATTTTTGATATTAGTAGAAAACGAATTTTATATAGGTGGCTGCAGCTTTTTTTGGGGCAAGGATAGTGTGTAAAGGTAGCAAATGTTTCCCCTTACACTAACTTTGGTTTTTTTAAACGAAATATATTTCAATGATTGATAACTTTATTCTTATCATGATTCAAGGTTCATAATATTTAGAATGTTAAATTTAGAGTTTTGTATAGAGTTTTTTAACCATACATTCACAAGATTTTTAAAACTTATTTCTGGACAACATTAAATCTTTTTTGAGAAATGTCAAGTGTTTGTCAAGAAAACATTGAAAAATTTCGTACAAATAACTTCAGTACCCGTCTCTTCGACTATGTACGCATTTTGAAGTGCCTCTAGTTAGGGTTTATAATAAAGCAATAATAATTCCTGAAGAAGAAATTAGAGAAATTACTCACTAGTTAAACGTGAAATAAAATAAAAATTTTCAACTTTAAATAACAGAGAAAGGCTGACAAACTCCACTTTGAACACTAAGCGAACTTCTACTTCACAGCAGGATTTAGAATTAGCTAATTCTTACGCCAAAATTCATTTGATAGCACGCTGCAGGGCGTAAACGATTTAAATTGCTCTAGTGCTGCTCAAATGTGACAGGCGTTTTAATAAAAAAAAATAATTTGCCTTGTAAAAAGGAGCAAAGAAATCAAAGCTCTCTCAAAAGCCAAAGAAGCTCGGCTTGAATTTGATGTAGAACACAAAGGAACACAATTTGTAAACAGTTTAATATTTGCCGACGCAAACCTTTAAACCAATCCTGATCGCCTAAAGGCCTAACAGTAATCTAAATTTGGAGAACATTGCTGTTCCGTAATAACGGTGTGGACGCTTCTCGATGAACGCGTGGACCTATACTTCAGCTTGTTATTCAGTGGCATGTATAAAGAAAGCTTATTGGAATTCAAGATTTAAATGTTTCATTTGGCGAAAGGTTTATCTTTAGTAAAATAACTGAGGCGCTTTTTAATCTCAAACTATTGTGGAATTGTTACAAGAATAGGTCCACTCTTAATGAACCTTGCTAAAGCTTTAAAATCGATTGGCAAACCCGTGGAGATTTACAAACAGGACATATTCCAAAACTACATATGACAGAGGAATTAAATATTTTTGAGAACTTAGAACAAAATCACCAGCAACGACTGTGGCAATTTAATAAACTTTGTGGTGATATAATCTGGCGTGGTCGAGGAATGCTAACCTTTTACACAAAACCCTGACACCTGAATAAGCTGTAATCATTTGTGTTTTACTTTCTGTGTAAAATAAAATATTGACAGAGGAATTTACAGTACATTAACTTAATGAATGTACAGTTTCTAATAATATTAGATCTTTGCGTATGAAATGTCCGATTTATTAAACTTCGAACCTTAAAGTTCCTTGATCAAAATGATTAGTTTGTTTGCGTTTCTGTTTTGTTTTAGTTTCGACAGATAATAAAAAAGTTCCAAAGATCTTAATTATACTCGTGCACTTTTCTTTTCAATTTAAAAAGTTTTAAATGACACAACCGCATCTAATAGGATTAATCAGACATTTGAGGAGACACCTACAACGAACGAACTGTGCGCCGTTGATTCACACATTTCTACAACGGAAATTTTGCTTTGAAAAATCAAACAAATTGAAGCTCAACTACGACTTCAAGCAATAAACACAGATGGAACAGTGTTCTTTAATTTTGAAAATAAGATTTTTGGATCAATATTGGAATAACGCCAGTTTTTGTGAAACAAGCTACTTTTGCAAAATTCGATAGTGCAAAGAAAACAATTTGTTTGGTTTTGTAGTAAATAAATAAATAATGGCACTGAAAAAGATAAATAGATTTCCTCCCATGTGTATCTTCTATTTTGAACGAACTTCATGAGGCAAAATAAATAGTTTCGGTTATTCGGACATGAAAGCGTTTGAATTAATAATTTTGAGTGTGAAAGAAATGACTTTTATAAAACAGTAAGAGCGTTATTGTATCGACGACAATTTTTTTTTCCAAAAACAATTTCTTAACCTCAAATCTGGTTTGATGTGTCTAAAAGAACAATATCCCAAAAAACTTAAATCCAAGCCATCGACAAAACTATTCGTCATTCCCAATTTTTTCTGTTTCTAATATTCAATTAAATGACAATTTTAATCCAAATTAGTTGAAATGCCTTTAATAACAACACCCAAAACCGTTAAATACCAGCTCTTTATAATCTGTTTATTATCCTTTCCAAAATAATTTCATATCATCACCTACATACTTTTAATATTTTAAACTAATAACATTATGCTTAACATTCAATTACCACTCATTCCGTCGGTAAACCATTAATCAATACAAAAGATAATCACATTTATTGTCCTACGTCATAAAGTATCAACCATATTTACGTTCAACATTTACATATAAAATATACCGAACCATTAACAAATCTATAATATTGCTTAGAGTTTGATTCAAGTATTATCAGGTTCAAGATGTCCAAAGCACACCTGTTTTTTATTTTATCATATAATTTCTGTTTTTTTCATCTTTCGATAGCTACAATTTACCTAACATAATCCAAAATTCCAGTTTAATGGCGAGGTGAAATATCCCAAATTTGAATTGCTCTAAATGGTCACAACTACAGTAATTCCGTTCTCAGGTGCATGGAAAGTACCTCGCTCCGCTCAAAAGTAAGTTCACATATTTTATTATATACCGCCGCGTTTTTGTTGTTCATGTGTAATATTCATCTTTAAAGAGAACAAATCTAACGCCCGCCTTCCTTATATATTCTAAGCCCCACTTAGTTTGCACGTATTTTTGTTAACCATTCTTTGAAAACCTTAAAACTGCCACTCAATTCTAAAAATTTACCATACAAATATCTAACGAATTTTGTCCTTGCTTATTCCTCCAAACAAATCCAATGCACGCCCCTTATCTGCGCGTCTACATCGTTATTGCAGTTCTGCTCTTATAATAACTTTTTCTGTCTTTGTCTTTCTTATTGTCTCACTATTACCATGTTGTCTACCGTTACAGGTCCCTTCCTATTTGAAAAATCGATATCGTCTAACACAAAACTGTTGCATCTGCGCCCTTTTATTAGCCTCTACAAATATACTTGTTTACCACGCGCTTAAAAGATGTTTGTCATTTGCCCACCTGTTAACTTCATCCCACTTTGTTGCGTTCTAAAGATTCTCTGTCTCCTAGTTCATACTGTTTTTAAAGTAGTCGTCTGTTATTATAAACCTTGAGTCTGTCCGTTAGCATAATACTCCGAATTGTTGTTTCAACGTTTCTAGTCTTAATAGGATTATTTATTTACCCAAGCCTTTATTCCTTTAAAAGCTTGACTGCTTTAGCTTGTTTGCACTCATCTAATAGGATTAATCAGACATTTGAGAAGACACAATGAACGTACTGTGCGCCGTTGATTCACGCATTTTTACAACGGAAATTTTGCATTAGAAAATCAAACAAATTGAAGCTCAACTACGACTTCAAGCAATAAACACAGATGAAACAGTGTTTTTTAATTTTGAAAATAAGATTTTTGGATTAATATTGAAATAACGCCAGTTTTTGTGAGACAAGTTACTTTTGCAAAATTTGATAGTGGAAAGAACACAATTTGTTTGGTTTTGTAGTAAATAAATAAATAATGGCACTGAAAAAGATAAATAGATTTCCTTCCATGTGTATCTTCTATTCTGAACGAACTTCATGAGGCAAAATAAATAGTTTCGGTTATTCGGAAGTGAAAGCGTTTGAATTGATAATTTCGAGTGGGCAAGTCTTTGATTCTTATAAAACAGTATAAGCGTATTGACGCCAATTTTTTTTTCCAAAAAACAATTTCTTAACCTCAACTCTGGTTTGGTATGTCTAAAAGAACAATATCCTAAAAAGACTTAAATCCAAGCCATCAACAAAACAATTCGCCATCCCCAATTTTTTCTGTTTCTAATATTCAATCAAATGATAATTGTAAATCCAAATTAGTTGAAATGCCTTTAATAACAACACCCAAAACCGTTAAATATCAGCTTTTCATACTCTGTTCATGATCCTTTATAAAATACTTTCATATCAACACCTACATACTTTTTAATATTTTTAACTAATAATATTATGCTTAACAATTAATCACCACTCGTTCCGTCGGTAAACCATTAATTAATACAAAAGATAATCACTTTTATTGTGCTACGTCATAAAGATCAACCATATTTACGTCCAACACTTACATATAATTTATACCGAACCATAAACAAAAATATAATGCTGCCTACAGTTTGATTTAAGTATTATCAGGTTCAGAACGCCAAAAGCACACCAGCTTTTCATTTTTTCATATAATTTTTGTTTTTTTCATCTTTCGAACGATAGCTACAATTTACCTAACATAATCCAAAATTCCAGTTTAATGGCGAGGTGAAATATCCCAAATTTGAATTGATCTAAATGGTCACAACTACAGTAATTCCGTTCTCAGGTGCATGGAAAGTACCTCGCTCCGCTCAAAAGTAAGTTCACATATTTTATTATATACCGCCGCGTTTTTGTTGTTCATGTGTAATATTCATCTTTAATTTTCCCTTTAGCTGCATTGCGTTCAGGTTTCTATGATTCACTGACCTCACAACATTTATGTATTTTGCATTAACTTCGCTAAATTTTACTTCCCGAACTTTTACTTTGTCCTTATACCACCTCGCATAGCGCAGCCTCCCCCCTCTTCCGCAATCTAACGTTCTTGTTTCCCAACATATTCGATGTTTTCATGTTACCGCATTGTTACCAATTCCCACATAACTGATTTTTTCTCGTCAGGTCCAGCAAATCTAATTATCTTTCACTGTAAATCATAATAATTAGATTCAGTGTTTGGTTAATACGATGTATCGAGTTTAGTATATGCTTACTACACAAGTTCTTTCGCAACAGTCTATACAATGTATTTAAAAAAATAATGTTCAACTATATTGTCTGAATAATTTAAATAGGAACACAATTTGAAATACGATGTTTAATTAAGAATTATGAAACCGATTATGTATTTTGTCTCTTCAAAATAAATTTTCTTACTTTCAGATATAATTTATTGTTAGCGTAATGCAACGCGTTACAGAGCTCAGCCATGCTTAAATATCATGAATTTCTATATGCTACAACATATAAAGCATTTCATGGGAAACGCTCAATATGTACGTCAAATAACAAAACAACCTAGATAAAAATATTTGATCTGTCTAAAATTGCGTGTCGTTGTAGCCGGGATTTAAACATTGTTCGGTTTCTAATCTCGTTCCACTGCTATTTCTCCATTTTCAGATTGGGGAATTATTTTACCCTTCCTAGTGTCAGCAGTTTGGTATCAAGTTATTTAAAAAACGTTCAACTCTTAATATAATGAAATTTGCAACATTTTTATTATACTAAAATGTTAAATGCAAAATCAATACAAGGGTTTACCGTTGTAACTGTGTGTCTACACGTTAATAAAAGAAGTTTGTGGTATAAAGAGATAGTGTGCATATTGAGAACGTTTATATACAAAAAGGAAAAAAGATTTGTACAAGTTGTAGTAGGAATAAATTTTCTATTAAGGTGAAACATCTAGAGAATAAAAATGCGCAATGAACTGCAAAAAGTTACTGCCACCTATGAGTTAAATTAAAATAGGTCATTTAAAATGAGTTGTGAGTTGAAGTAGATTCTGAAATCATATTCTTAGGTATTGTCAGTTTTTAGAATTTTTATAACAAAATCTTCTATCTGACTAAAATATTTGAAAAACATCATTTATTTTTACATTTCAGTAAATGAATTATTCAATGACTTAAATATTTTATGTGTACGACGTGGACATTGGTACAGCTTCTAAATTCCATTAACTCCACGACCTCTTGATTGAAGCTTATTAACGAAGGCAAAGATATTCTTATTAATTATTAAGTTCTTTAAATTCCGCAGATTTACTTGAAAGAATGCATAACAGGCTAAGGGGCGTTTGGTATTGTTATGTAAATTAGATACATTAGCTTCCGTTGAAATTGAAAATACAACGATATTTTAAAATGTAGTTAGTAACTGTAACAATGTACTCACAGGGTTACTATAAACCAATCAATAGGTTTTAAAACATATACTTCAGAAAGTATTATGGACATAATTGTGACAAATCACTAGAACAGGAAAGTACTCAAGTGTTTGAGCATATCATTATAAATGTTCGATGTGGGCTCCTCGCCTCACACGCCATATACTCAAACAGTAGTCCAGTTCGACGAATATATATATATATATATATATATTATATATATATATTGCTGTGATACAGGGGTTGTTTAAGGGTGTACTTTATAGTAAAGGTCGTTTAGGAATTAGAAATTATAATAGGAAGCAGAAAACTGCATTTATTTAGTAAAGAATTGAGAAATGGAGATAGTTTGTAAATAGTAAGCAGTCAACACCCTGTATATAAAATATAAGTAGTTTTAAGCGACGCAAATAGACATACGAAGACGCATAGTTAGAGTAGAAACAAGGAAGACATGCATTAGATAAATAGTAAATATTTAACACCCTGTAGATAGAGTTTTAGTTAATTTAGGCAATGCAAATAATGATATTTTTCAGTGGAAGCACGCGTATTTATAAGTAAACATAATAAAATGTAATTAAACACGCACTCAAAAGAGTTCCAAACAATTAGGTTAATACGGAGATAAGAAATAGTACTTCGAGAAGCATAGTGTAAATGCGTACAAGTAGTTAATAATTGTAATAAAGAAAGGTGATTAAAAATTGCGTAAATAACAGGCAGATATGAAAATTAAAAGTCGAATTGCATCAGTTGTTTGTGTACAACATGGAAAAGCAATTAGATTCGTCAAAACACCGCATGTTGGATAACGAGGCACCTGCGAGCAGGCCACAATTATTTGAAAGCATAGAAAATTACATCAGAAACTACTTTGAATGCAAAGAGTTGATTGGTTAAAATTAGCGACGTGCTTGTAGGCCATACCCACTGACGGAGTAGAAGATCAATGATATATTAACAGGAACGGTGATAACGAACGAAGTTTTCATCTCAACAAAGGCCGAGGTGCGCTACTCTGAAACAAAGTGTGATACGTAATAATGATTTAAAGTGAAAAGTTGTATTAGTGCGACTAGGATGAAAATTACGATTGCCGATTAAACGTAAGTAGATTTTTGGGAATTTATTTAAACTAAAACATAATAATAATAGGGCTCCAAATTTGGGGGAGAAGAATAATAATACAAGTTCGAGTTTGGGGAGGATGATAATCCAATTCTAAGTTTGGGGAAATTGATAAGAAGTAATAAGTCTGAATGAGATGACAATAAATTGGGGTGCATAAGTATAAGTTTAATAATGGTAGTCCAGAGGGTGATAACAATAATTTAAATGCAATGGTTCAAGCGTGTGGATAGACAATATTTCGAATGGGCATGTAATAATTATGAATTTGGAGGAAAATAATTTTTATCCAAATGGATGGTAGAATGCATGAAATTAGCTGATAATGGATACGTCAATTGCGAGAAGGAAATAGCGAAGAAAATAGACCAGGTTAGATTTTTAGTTATAAGACATTATTTTTCTATTTTTTTATTTGAATATTGAATTTGCTTAATATAAATGAATGTGACGAAGTCAACAAAACAGAGGACTTGCATACGTATAAAGTGCGTTATATGTTAAGAAGTTTTATACGTTCCACACTTCTTTTTATAAAAACAATAGGTTTTTTGGTGACTTTGGATTTGATTAAAAAGTATATGATTTTTGATAAATGAGATTTACAACATTAATTAATTGAAAAGTGTATTTTAAATAATTTACAAAAACTGTACATAATATTTGTTTCATTATATAAAATTGAATTAACTTTATTTTATAATTCTAAATAAATGCTAGTCGAGGTCATAAGATAAAGGTAATAGGAGTGATTTGAAAATCTAAACAATAAAGGAGGAGCTATAAGTTGAATACGCCATTGATAACGAGTAAGGCGGTAACATATCAAGTTCTGTCATTGGTCGACAAGGTCGGTTCAAGATAAAATCTAGTTAAGTTTTTGGAGGGAGTTCATAGCAATATTTATATGACAGCCCCACGTTCGAGATTGATAAATCCAGTTAATACACAGCAATATTTATATGTCGACCAAAAGTAAGGGGCCCGAATAATTTAGAGAGCATAGCTATATATATAAATAAATATATATATATATATATATATATATATATATATATATATACGTGATAGGGGGTCGTCACGAGAGGTCATTGAAACCATAATTCTAAAAATAAATCCCACTAAAATATAATAAGATGCGGAGCAAATTCATGATTACGCCTTGTATAATACAAGCGTGCCCATATTCATTGATGTACCAAGCAGAAACACTAATTGTGCGTGTATAAATAATCACCCTGTATCAAATAAGCATATTGTAAGTAAATAGCGAGTAATGTAAATTGGATATGTAAATTGCAAGATACCGTAAAACGCATTTCGATACGAATGAAAATCTATACATTTTTTGCTGTAAATAGCTTTACGCATTTAGCATAAATATAAATAATTTTGTTTATTTACTATACAACGCAAACCTTTTTGCATTAAAAAGCAATCAAAGTAAATTAATTAACCCACGGATTGTAGCAATTGATTCTAAATAAAATAACGTTCTAAAATATGAGCCATCGGTATTTAAAACTACGTATAAATTCATTAAATAAACATTTTCATTCCAAGAACCAGCTTGAACATTGAAAAAACGTGCAAAATCCCTGTAATAATCAATTATCTTTTGCATTGGTATGTGGCGCCGTAATAATAGTATATGAAAAACAAGGATAGAAAACGCGTCACGGATACCTAAAACAGATAAGCAGGTAATAAAATATCGAAATTTTATGCGCTAATTGGGTATTCCAGGAATCCTTACATCACAATGTACGAGATTATACGGGTAAAATTCTAGAAAAAGACAATTTGTATATAAAGGAAGGCTTATCGTTTCGAAGGGAATTCATTCATTAAATTTGATCCGATGCAGTCGATGCTTAAAGTAGATCAAAAAATGTTATTCTAAAAGCTCTAATTTTTGCGTTATATGGAAGTATGCAGTAAAATATGATTGCGAGGTTGCAATAAATATTGAAGTGATGTTTTTAACCCAAATTACATACAAAAGTGGAATTGTTAATTACGAAAAAGAGCAAGCATTCTTCAATATAAAGCTATTTTAAAGATGTATTAAATAATTGAAAAGGTATTTTGACAATTGCTGTTGGAAATCAGGAATATTAATTAAATACGAAGATTTTTAACTACTAAAGCGTTTTGTGGATTCTGCAACTAACACTGTTAGATTTATTTTTAACTGATATTAGAGTATTTAGATCTAGTTTAAGATAATCCTAATAATTTTTTTTTGTGAAGGATTTTCTTTACCACGAGTTTGTGTTCAGAGTTAAACATACTCTGATCTTGAATAGATTATATGTCAAGGATTTTTCTGGCCAAAACAAATCTTACCAGCATGGAAATAATTTATAACTAGGTGAAAGGTCCTCAAAAGAATAAGTTTAATTCTGTAAATGTAAAATAAGGTAAGCAACAATATTTTGTGACAAAGACTTCTTAGAAATTATTTTATGTTTGAAAGAAACGATGTTGTAAATGCTTTTGTATGAAAGAAGATATTTCATATTGTATAAATGCGTTACGATAGTGCCGGGTTTTATGTCATATTGAAAACTCCGTAAATTTCGTTGAGCTAGCAAGGCAAAGTAAAAAACGAAGGTAAGTAAACAAGTTCAAATTTAACAAACCACAAGTATCTGCTTCACAATAGCAATTTTTTTTGTAACGACCCTTTCGGCGAGACTCCCAGCACGGAGCATTGTCACAGCACTCTTTTAGTGGTACTACAACGTGCGGCTTTACCACATCACTCTTTCAGTGGCATCCAACACGAGGCCTTACCACAGTACTTTTTTAGCGGCGCCCTAACGCGTGGCACGAGAAATTTCTCTGTAAAATAAAGTTTCTTGTTTCGTAGGATTTGTTTTTGAAGTTTACTTTTTCGTTTGTAATATCTCATAATTTTTTCAGTATGGCTGATAGAATGAAAGAAGTTCGTCAAAGTTTAAGAGTTGAGGGAGTAGAAATTGGTTCTTAAGAAAGTGTTTATGTGGAAAAGGAGAATCCAAAGGCCCAAGAATCAAAAATGATGGCTCTTTTATTAAGTCTAAATCAAAATATGAAAGAAATAAGTGAAAAGAATGAGAAAGAGAATATAAAACAAATGAGTGAGAGATCTGTTAAAAATACCCAGGAGCTACGAGCAGAATTTGAGGAGAACATAGCAAAATTGGGGAAAACTTTAAGGATAGAAAGTGAAAAGAAAGAAAGGAAATTTAAAGAGATTAGTGAAAGAATTACTTTGGGTTAGGGGAAATTACCAAAACCATTGAAGAAATGAAATTTGAAGTTAGAGGAAAAGTAGTACAAATTTTAGAGGATATGAATGATGTTAAAGAACAAATTGTTCAAATAAAGTCGATTCAGGAAGCAACTGAAAGAGATACTAATGGAAAAATTCAAATTTTAGATAAAAAAGTAAATGAAATTGAGAAAAGATGTCAAGCGGGTTTTAAAACATTTAGAAATGATTTGAGGAATCTTAAAACAGATATAGAAAATAAATTTGACAATTTAGAAGATAGAGTTAAAAATATTCATGTTGGGGAACCGATGAGATGCAGACCAACCAGTGTTCTGTTGGAACAACACTTAAAATTTTATGGGGATAATAAACTTAACTCTAAAATTTTTTAAATCACTTAAAAACTTTAATACAAAGTAGCTGGGATGAGCAAACGAAGTTAAATATTGTAAAGTCCATGTTGAAGGATAAAGGAAAAGGAAATTTAGTTTGGACTAATTGAAAGTGAGTTGAATTCGTTTAAAGACTTCGAGATTAAATTTTTAAAGCATTTCTGGGGGAGATAACCAGCATTTTAAAATCAGAGATAATCTATTAATGGGCAAATATAGGAGTGATTTAGGCATGACAAGAAAGCTGTATGCGATCAAGAAATTTAGCGTTGCCAAACAACTTGATCCTCCTTTAGAGGACAAGCAAACTATAAAGTATTTAGCAGGTCATTTCAATACAGAAGTAAGACAATGCATAGCCTTACAAAATATTGTTGATAGAGATGTGTTTTTAGAATATCTTGACCGTTATGATGATATGAGTCATTGAAGAAGAATGGAAACCAGGCCAAGGAACCAGCCCATGAAGACATTTAATTTTCAAAGAAATCATTGTAAAGAGAGGAGTCTAGGCAGACCATTTAAAAAAGAGAATAGCCAAGAAAGTTGTAATAGAGGAAATGCCATTAGGAAAGACTGGGGAAGAGACAATAATGAATCCCGGACCATTGAGAATAGACCCGTTACCCAAGGAAGGGAAAATATGACAAACGCACAGCGAAATAGCTTGAATAGTAGCAACGAAAATAGGACATTTGCAGAAATAGTTAATCAACCTAGAACGTCGAGTAGGCATGATTTTTAAATGCAGACAAATCAAGCGACGAAAATATAAAAATTAATAAATATGAACATGTGCGTGAATTTATAAAATTTGAGTTGAAAAATGAAGAAAAAGTTAATGAAAAGCATGATTTACTTGTTTTAAAATAAATACTACCAAATGCTAACGTCAACAACTTTCTTACTAAATTATTACTCTAAATTACGTTTTACTCATTATACATTTCAGTTAAAAGTAAGGCTATTTAAATCTACTGTTGCGTTTTTTTAGGAAGTGCACTTCGCATGAGTAGGTAAAAAGACTGTAAATTTTATATCTAATTTTCTTCTAGCATATACTTAAGGATTTACTGTAAATTTTATGTCTAATTTTCTTTTCGTATATATTTAGGGTTAGAAATATTATGTAAGTACCTATGTATATATGATCTAGATTTTAAGATTTTACATCTATAATGGCTTAAATGTACATTTTCATATTTTGTGTTATATGTGAGTGACGCTTTTTATTTACATTATGTTGTGACAGGACGATTACGCAAATGTTCGTTTTTTTTTTGGTTCGGCTTACTAGGGTTTCCAATTTTTCTTTCTGTATTGTCTACGACGTTTTTGAGTTAGCACAAAATTCAATTCTTTTGGATTTCTATTCTACCCTTTTGTTTTGTTAAAGTATTCAATGTGAACGATTTTCTTTACTTACTTTATCAATTTTCTTCTGCACGGAATATCGTAACGATGTCTTAGTAGAAAGTTGTGAATGCATTCATGCAAGTGTGCTTGAAAGCGCATCTAAATGTTGCCTTATGTTACGTATTTGTATATGTATGTTAGGGAATGCGTAGTACCTGCGTCTATTCTTGAACGGTTTTGTTTTTCTCTCTTATTGTGTTGTGTGATATAGTCATCGTATTTT
This sequence comes from Platerodrilus igneus, assembly GCA_036346225.1. NCBI lineage: Eukaryota > Metazoa > Arthropoda > Insecta > Coleoptera > Lycidae > Platerodrilus > Platerodrilus igneus. Next base: position 5,364,208 of record JARFIW010001535.1, read on the forward strand.
TTTAAACGACAGATAAGCTGCATGGTAAAGGTGAGAGTACTGATCTGCTGAGCAAAGAAGGTACATTTAGACACACACGTGCATACACACTTAGACTGACGTTCGCACGTGCACGCATGCGCGTGCACGTACAGATATATACAGATATATACAGATATATACAGATATATAACAATACAATAAAATTCAGCCATTTTCTTGGCCTCGTACCACCAACAAATAAAGTTGCAATTCGTTACTTATTCTTGTTTGCGTTGGAAGTTAAAATTGTTTATGCAAATGAAATCTAAATACAAAATTCATACCATTAATAAATGAACTACAAATTTCTGTTACATTCAGACTTATACACTCACTATACAACCCTATTCGCATGTCACATTTCAATACCCTCGAATACATCTTGAGGTTTTTTGGTATCAGACGCGAATACCTGATAAAGCCTGCAAAACTAGTTGTCGATCGGGTCACGTCTTATATCATGTTGGCCGGTGCATTCAAAAGCATGAACGTGGTTAACAATTCCACTAAATAAATACGCATTAAAATATTTCTAAATATGATAATGGTATATCAATATATTTTCACAACAATAGGAAATACGATAGCATAATGTATCTTATATTAAAAGGGACGAACAAACCGAAAATTATTATGTGACATAAAATATGCTTTAACGCAATACATGTACTGAAGCAAGACCGCTCGATTGGGAACTTTGTGCAATGAGTATCTCAAAACTAATGTGTATGAGCATGTTTAAAGAGCACATTGAAGTAACTTTAGTATAATTTTGTACTTACAATTATCGATTCACTAAACCAGGTTCCAGCAGAACCCTCAATTCTACATTAAAATTAGTTACCAGAGTTTAAAATTGCACTTTTATAGTTTGAATGATATAGTTATAGAAATTTACAAATTCTATAGTACGTAGTTTATTCATCGTTTTGTGAATTCAAAACATTACTGCACGAATCCAAATTGTTAATAAAAGCAAATGTAGTGAAGTCTTAACATGTTTTCTATACGACAAAGGAAGTTCATGTATTTATAAAACATTTAATAAAATGGTTTTGTAATGCAATAATAGTAGTGTATTTAGTTACGAATCACCCCACATTTCCACCAGCATCCACATTTCCACACATCTGGACCAAATTTACATGTAAATTCGCACTATAAAGTCTTATTTTTAAGAATCTCCACCTGCTCTCTCCTGTGGAGATGAATCTCCTCCTTGTGGAATTTTTACCCCAACCATTTTGATTACATCACACCCGCATTCTTTCCACCCGCGAGATAAATCTTTCTCCACATTTCCACCCACGAGATAAACCTATCTTGTTTGGTATCAATTAATATTAGAATTTTCTCAGCTACCTGAATCTCTAGGAATTTTTCAGATTGCATCATCCCCAAGGGAGCTACCCTAATTTTAAGATTTCTTACCTGTAGCGACTTTTGAGCGTTCTTATAAATTTTCTTAGTCATGCGATACATCTTGTTAGCTTAGAATTTTACGCAGAATTTGAATCTGCAAACAGATTTAAAATAGGACCACGCCCTGCAAAGTTATACCCCTTTAAAGTCCGGAACCTCTAAATTTCGCTCTTTGCTCTATAAGCAAAACTAACAAATAGTTTTCTTCGTCTGACCAATGCATCTTTTGAGATAAACCTATCTTGTTTGGTATCAATCAATATTAGAATTTTCTCAGCTACCCAAATCTCTAGGAATTTTTCAGATTGCACCATCCCCAAGGGAGCTACCCTAATTTTAAGATTTCTTACCTGTAGCGACTTTTGAGCGTTCTTATAAATTTTCTTAGTCATGCGATACATCTTGTTAGTCTAAAATTTTACACAGAATTTGAATCTGCAAACAGATTTGAAATCGGACAACGCCCTGCAAAGTTATACTTTAAGCTCTCAAACCTCTTTAAAAAATTTTGCTCGTATATATTTAACTCCATTTTTTAAAACCTTTTTCGCTACCCAAGACATATGCTTTAACCAAACAGTTAGAGGTAGTAACACAAAATTAAGAACACAAAATTTTAATAATTTATTTATCCAACTTACAGTTTAATAAACTTATAGAATGCAATTTTTACAAAGTATAACATTATTTCCTGTGCGTAGCCGAAAGTTTAACCTGTAACAAAAGGAAATTAATGTGTTGTTTAAATAGACCTGTAATAAAAAGAGATTAATGTAAAAAAAGGAGACGTGTTTTCGGTTAATAAGACATATTATCGTTAATCTAACAATATGTTTTACCGTCCAGCGACATCACGTGGAGGTAAACACATTCCAATGTAATGGGTTTTAAATAGGAAAGTACGCTAAATACAAATCAATTAACAGCAATTAAATATTGCTTACTGACCTACCTTAATTAGGTTGCTGTGCTATTAGGAATGATGTTTAAGACTTCGTACGTATTTTCCGGATTATATGTTGTATTCTTTTTTTATTAAGTAATCGAATAAATCGTTCCTTCTGCTTCCAAAGAAACTCGGACACTCCATTGTCGACGCTGGCGTTATTTATGCGATAGCTAGCCATGCAGTTGTTAAACGCTGTGCTAATCATTTCTACACCATCTTCGTTAGTAGCGGTAACTGATGCATTTTATGTTTGTTGCTCCTTAAGTGTGCGGTATATGTATTCTTTTCCATTTCGAAATCGCATACTGTACACATAATTCGTGGTTGTTTCGTACAAGACCCTTTAACAGCTGGCGGAGCTGAACGTTTAAGGCTTAATGACATACCGTGCTGTTTTTCCTTGTGTCGCAGTAAGTTGTCCATTCTCGTAAAAGCGAAACCGCAAGTCCCACAGTTTAAGTACTTTGCTGCGGACGGCTTAACCCTGGGCGATGTTACACTACGACATTTGTTCTGGTGCCGTTTGAGAGCATTTTCCAGGTATAGGAAGCACCGCAAGGGTTGCACTTATAAACGTTTGCAGGTACCATTTTAGTACAAAACAAAACCCGCACTATAGCACTTTGGTTAAACTTGTAATCTAGCTAACTAAAAAGCTTACTCGAGCATACCTGATTTATGTTCCTTATAGAATGCATACCGAAGGTTTCGAAGACGACCGAACGATGTTGAGGATTCGGCGGGGAACTAAATGATGTCATATTCCTTGCTGCTCGTCCAATACATTTAGCGCTAATGCATGCACCTGCTTCGCTTCGTCGATGGTGTGAATGCCGTTAGTAGAAACACCGGAAAACATCTTCCATGTTATACGGATCGCATGCATATTAAAAATCCAAAGGGTGGTAGCACACGCACACAAATTGTGTGCAAGTCGTGCTGTAGAAGATGCAATGCTACTATAACCAAAAACACTTTAAACCATTACTAAGAAAATACCAACTTGTTGTCTACAGGATACTTACAACAATTTAATTTTAAATAACTTCTACGTCATATTTTAGGAAATGGGGGCTTGAATATTTTCCAAATGAATCACCAAGCGAAAGTATATGCTTAACGGTATTAGAATTACCCATTAATTTCCTATTTTTACGACCGTGGTTAATTATAGATTGAAATTTAATTTGTGCACGTTCGAGCTTCTCGTAAACTAACATATTTTAGAGCAACAATGCGCTGTATAATACATGCATACCCTTCGCCGCGCTACTGCTATTCTTGTAATTGCTAGAAAAGTCACTCTCCTTTTACTGTTAGGAGCGATGCAAAGCACCATTTTTATACTTTCTATAGCACATCGCACACTTTTTCGTCTGATAATTAAATTTTGCTTCTGTAGGCTTTTACACTTTCGCATAGCGGTCGGCCGCACGTATTGATTTCTAGAACCGGTAAGTACTCGATATCCTCCAAATAGAGAATTAGATGCTCGATGTCTGCAACTTCCAATTCCCTCGTAAAAGGTAGAAAAACTCGGTCAATCATCCATTAAACTTCCACCCGCTACCGTTTTGATAATTTCCAAACATTTTTCGAACGACAATGGGCTGAGAATTTTAAACCTCCGAGGGATCTTTAAGTCGTGATCAATTACACATCCGAGCTACGCGTAAACTAACATATTTTGCAGCAACTGTATAATACATGCATATCCCTTCTCTGCGCTACTGCTATTCTTGTAGTTGCTTGAAAAAGTCAGTCGCCCTTTTTACTGCTAGGGTCGCTAAAAAGCACCATTCCATACTTTATTTATAAGTGTAGGACATCGCACACTTTTTTTGTCGGTTAATTAAATTTTTGTTTATGTAGACCTTTACACTTTCGCTTATTTAAACATCTAATACAATCAATTAACCACTTTCGATTATTCTAACGGAGACAACCATACATCCCACCGCATCGTTCTTTTGAATCCAACGATCCTATGGGCTTCCACGCACTAACACCTAACGTATTTTCCTACTATTTGTTAAACAAAAACTACCGGTATCGCCATTGTGGACGTAAACAGATGTTTGTGGATGTGTACGAGAGTATGTAACCATATACATTAATTAGTCTAAGCTATTTTATTTAGTCCGCGAAAACTACTATTTTTCTAATCCACAACTAATAATCGCCTTTATAGGTTTAACATTTCTACCATTTCCCAATGACTGATGCTACGTACATGGAAACTTTAATTTCTTATTAGAGAAAATTCTTATTCTCCCGCGCACTGCTGCGTAGTTGCATGCCTACCCCTTTTGGAGGTATATGCTCGTTATAGGTTGTAAGACCCTCGGTTTTACTTAACTACACTTCGTGAGACCCCTTTAATCTTTTTAATCGTATCTTTCTCGCCTACAATACAGTAGGACTTAACATTACTACCAACAAATTCTAATACTAGACCCCATTAAATACGTCTTTAATTTTCCCTACAACTTTTTATCGACAAGTGTTATATTGTATTTATTATACGCGGGGTAGTCACTCTTTTAAGATAAATATATTTTGCTAGGTATCAACTAATATTAAATTTTTCTAGGGACCCCAAATCTGTAAACAGATTTTAAATAGCTCCACCCCATACAAAGTTATGCCTTCTAAAGACTAATTTTTGCCCATCTTTATTTAACTCCATCTTTAAAACCCTTTTTTGCTACGCGAGACATATGCTTTAGCCACCCATCTCCCGAGAAATCTAAAACCTCCGTGTCCCGCGAATACCACGTGGAGATAACACGTATACTCTGTCAACCAGGATAGAAGCAGGAAAGATTTGGAAGGTGGGCGAAGAACTTAAAAATTATGGAATTTAAAAACTAATATATACAAATATAAACAACTATCTTATATCTTTACGCCCCCATGCGTAGATTGTTGTACTATTAGGAATGATGTACCTTTGTCATCTTCCTCGATAAACTAATTTTATTAATAAGCTGCGTATGCAAATCGTATTTTTTACTCCGGATACATACGCAGGCAAGTACTCGATACCATCCAAATAAAGAATTGGATGCTTGGTGACTGTTAACATCCGCTTCCCTCGTGTACGCCAAAACACATCCCAGCCCGTATGCACCCCTGCCCATGCGCCCCTCTCTGTGCGACTGCTATTTCGGGGTAACGTCACAGCCTTTTATAAATAAAGAACAATGTTATATACTATTATAAAATGTTTATTCTGACATTATACATAACAAATTTAAAAATATTTAATGCCAAGCATGGGGTCATTTAAACTTAATTTTAATACAAAGTTATACACAGAAGACAGTCCTTTCTTTATGTTTGTTTGGAGTGGCTTTAATTTTATCTAATTTTATTCGCAGCTTAAAATTTAAATCGATACCCAAGTCCTCTATCTCCTTTTCTAGCCAATAGTTTGATACATAAAGACCGTCTAGGTTTTCGAATTGTAAAATGTACCGAAGCTTGTCTCTATATTTAAAGTCTTTGATTCAATCGACAACCAGATCCATTCCTTCGTGTAATTCTTGCAGCTTGTGACAATCTTTTAATCGCAGCTTTCCCACTATATCCTGCATACGTATCTTGTTAGCTTGATCGACTTCTTCTTGTCGGTATTGGAGGAAATCCTTTTTCTCCCACACACCGTTGTGTAGTTGCATATCCACCACTTTTGGGAATATATGGTTGTTATAGGTTGTAAGACCCTCGGTTTTAAATGATCCGAAAGGTTTTTTACTAGGTAAATATACAATGTTTAGCGGAACCCCTTTGCGTGTGGTGTACGCCAAGGTTACGAAACCCGCATTCCTTAGTTCGTCTTTGTTATCTGCCATTTTGATAAATACGTTTTTAGAATAACCTTTTAAAAGTATACGGATTTAGTACCATCCTTTTCTGCAAGAACGCCTACATAACTAAAAGAGTCTTTCTTACTAACCGCAAATGCATACAGCTTGTACAACCCAGATGTATTTAAGTCACTCCATCGGCACATAAAATAATCTTTTAATTCTTCCTCATTTTCTCTAATAAGATGTTCTTTGTATAACACATCTTTGTATTGTTCGCGTATTGTCGCAGTGTTTTCCATGTACTCCAATTTTCGTCTTTTTGCATCCATTTCCTCTAATTCCAGTTGTATGGTATGCATAATGGAGCAATTTCCTTTAGCGTAAACGGATAAAGTTTACTACCAATATTTACGCGTTGTCGTACAACCTCTGGACGAATGTTAGGCGTATCTATCAATCCCAAGTCCGAAATTACTATTTCTTTTGGAATTGTAGAATATGGTGTGGCAGATTGTGTAAAATATGTACTACCTGCTTTAATGTAGCACTTGTGTAAGATTTTTATTTTATCTTGGACATCTTCCTCTACTATCTCCAAATAATTTACAGGTAAATAGTTAAAACTAAAAGCCGAAAGCACATACTTTATCAATTTTCCTTTTCCTCTAGTTTTTGGACAACTTAATTTGCAAGCCCGTCAATTTCTTTGTATTGCCATTCCCCCAATACACGTACTGTAGCAGGTTATTATACACTAAACAGCAGCTATTTTGTAGCTTGTCCGATAGCTTACTCCACATTTTGGTAAGTGGTACCGAGTACATTGGCGCCTTTAGGAGGTATAACTTACTATCTTCCAATAAGGTTAAACAGTCTTTTAAGGGTTTATACACCCGTTCCGCACTGACATAGCTTCCAATTGCACAGTTGTATATTGTCGCTTCCAATCGCGTAATACCATGTTCTTTGGCCAAAGAAGACGCAAATGTTTCCTTAAACGTACATCTGGACAACGTAAAAATCTAGTATATGATTGCCAAGTTGTTTATTAACACCAGGACTTGTTATCTGACACACAAATTTGTTGTAAATCTTAATTCTTGCATTGGTTGTTAGCCATGTTAAACAATCAATCCTACAGTTTTATCGTTGTCAACTATAATATTACACTTTTCTTCGTATTCGCCCTTATAGCAAAAGTTATGGTTTGTAGTTAAATAATTACACATCTCCATCTTGCTAAATATGCCTGCAAAACTCATTAAAAAGCAATTAGGTCATATGGTTATGCGGTCATATGGTCATGTGGTCATGCGGTCATATGGTCATGTGGTCATATGGTCATGTGGTCATATGGTCATATGGTCATGTGGTCATGTGGTCATGTGGTCATGTGGTCATATGGTCATATGGTCATGTGGTCATATGGTCATATGGTCATGTGGTCATATGGTCATGTGGTCATATGGTCATATGGTCATGTGGTCATGTGGTCATGTGGTCATGTGGTCATGTGGTCATATGGTCATATGGTCATGTGGTCATATGGTCATATGGTCATGTGGTCATATGGTCATATGGTCATATGGTCATGTGGTCATGTGGTCATATGGTCATATGGTCATGTGGTTATGTGAGCAGGGAGATTAAATTTGGTATATGAGGAACCTACATATATCCGGACATGTGTTGATGCGCAACCCTGCCGACCTAGGTCGGATAACAAAACAGTTCCTAAACCAGAGAATGTAAGCGATATGGCGGTGTCCGACATATTCGACTATTTTCGGTAATATACGCCCCACTCTGTAGGATACATAAGGGAGCAGATTTTCGTATTCAATTTAGTATTTGACGGTAGCTAGAACGGTAAACATGGGCGTCTCCAAGGTGATTAACGTTTCTCAACTTCTTGGGAATAAAGTGAAACCGACAAATGAGCGATTTGGATTATGGCTGTTGGCAGAAAATATGTGCAACAATAATCTGGTGACAGATATTGGTAATATTTGTTATGTCGAAGGCGAAAAGATGCTGACTGGCGCACTACACACACCAACTACAGAACCATTTTGTGACAATATAATGTTGGTTAAAATTTGCGACCTTTCTGACACCGAACAAGCATCTGCAAACAAACGGATGTTTATCCTAAAAAAAGAAATTTGTGGTGCATTTAAGAGCTATCTACGAAGACCGAGTTTTTCTACCTTTTACGAGGGAATTGGAAGTTGACAGACATCGAGCATCTAATTCTCTATTTGGAGGATATCGAGTACTTACCGGTTCTAGAAATCAATACGTGCGGCCGACCGCTATGCGAAAGTGTAAAAGCCTACAGAAGCAAAATTTAATTATCAGACGAAAAAGTGTGCGATGTGCTATAGAAAGTATAAAAATGGTGCTTTGCATCGCTCCTAACAGTAAAAAGGAGAGTGACTTTTCTAGCAATTACAAGAATAGCAGTAGCGCGGCGAAGGGGTATGCATGTATTATACAGCGCATTGTTGCTCTAAAATATGTTAGTTTACGAGAAGCTCGAACGTGCACAAATTAAATTTCAATCTATAATTAACCACGGTCGTAAAAATAGGAAATTAATGGGTAATTCTAATACCCTTAAGCATATACTTTCGCTTGGTGATTCATTTGGAAAATATTCAAGCCCCCATTTCCTAAAATATGACGTAGAAGTTATTTAAAATTAAATTGTTGTAAGTATCCTGTAGACAACAAGTTGGTATTTTCTTAGTAATGGTTTAAAGTGTTTTTGGTTATAGTAGCATTGCATCTTCTACAGCACGACTTGCACACAATTTGTGTGCGTGTGCTACCACCCTTTGGATTTTTAATATGCATGCGATCCGTATAACATGGAAGATGTTTTCCGGTGTTTCTACTAACGGCATTCACACCATCGACGAAGCGAAGCAGGTGCATGCATTAGCGCTAAATGTATTGGACGAGCAGCAAGGAATATGACATCATTTAGTTCCCGCCGAATCCTCAACATCGTTCGGTCGTCTTCGGAAACCTTCGGTATGCATTCTATAAGGAACATAAATCAGGTATGCTCGAGTAAGCTTTTTAGTTAGCTAGATTACAAGTTTAACCAAAGTGCTATAGTGCGGGTTTTGTTTTGTACTAAAATGGTACCTGCAAACGTTTATAAGTGCAACCCTTGCGGTGCTTCCTATACCTGGAAAAATGCTCTCAAACGGCACCAGAACAAATGTCGTAGTGTAACATCGCCCAGGGTTAAGCCGTCCGCAGCAAAGTACTTAAACTGTGGGACTTGCGGTTTCGCTTTACGAGAATGGACAACTTACTGCGACACAAGGAAAAACAGCACGGTATGTCATTAAGCCTTAAACGTTCAGCTCCGCCAGCTGTTAAAGGGTCTTGTACGAAACAACCACGAATTATGTGTACAGTATGCGATTTCGAAATGGAAAAGAATACATATACCGCACACTTAAGGAGCAACAAACATAAAATGCATCAGTTACCGCTACTAACGAAGATGGTGTAGAAATGATTAGCACAGCGTTTAACAACTGCATGGCTAGCTATCGCATAAATAACGCCAGCGTCGACAATGGAGTGTCCGAGTTTCTTTGGAAGCAGAAGGAACGATTTATTCGATTACTTAATAAAAAAAGAATACAACATATAATCCGGAAAATACGTACGAAGTCTTAAACATCATTCCTAATAGCACAGCAACCTAATTAAGGTAGGTCAGTAAGCAATATTTAATTGCTGTTAATTGATTTGTATTTAGCGTACTTTCCTATTTAAAACCCATTACATTTGGAATGTGTTTACCTCCACGTGATGTCGCTGGACGGTAAAACATATTGTTAGATTAACGATAATATGTCTTATTAACCGAAAACACGTCTCCTTTTTTTACATTAATCTCTTTTTATTACAGGTCTATTTAAACAACACATTAATTTCCTTTGTTACAGGTTAAACTTTCGGCTACGCACAGGAAATAATGTTATACTTTGTAAAATTGCATTCTATAAGTTTATTAAACTGTAAGTTGGATAAATAAATTATTAAAATTTTGTGTTCTTAATTTTGTGTTACTACCTCTAACTGTTTGGTTAAAGCATATGTCTTGGGTAGCGAAAAAGGTTTTAAAAAATGGAGTTAAATATATACGAGCAAAATTTTTTAAAGAGGTTTGAGAGCTTAAAGTATAACTTTGCAGGGCGTTGTCCGATTTCAAATCTGTTTGCAGATTCAAATTCTGTGTAAAATTTTAGACTAACAAGATGTATCGCATGACTAAGAAAATTTATAAGAACGCTCAAAAGTCGCTACAGGTAAGAAATCTTAAAATTAGGGTAGCTCCCTTGGGGATGGTGCAATCTGAAAAATTCCTAGAGATTTGGGTAGCTGAGAAAATTCTAATATTGATTGATACCAAACAAGATAGGTTTATCTCAAAAGATGCATTGGTCAGACGAAGAAAACTATTTGTTAGTTTTGCTTATAGAGCAAAGAGCGAAATTTAGAGGTTCCGGACTTTAAAGGGGTATAACTTTGCAGGGCGTGGTCCTACTTTAAATCTGTTTGCAGATTCAAATTCTGCGTAAAATTCTAAGCTAACAAGATGTATCGCATGACTAAGAAAATTTATAAGAACGCTCAAAAGTCGCTACAGGTAAGAAATCTTAAAATTGGGGTAGCTCCCTTGGGGATGATGCAATCTGAAAAATTCCTAGAGATTCAGGTAGCTGAGAAAATTCTAATATTAATTGATACCAAACAAGATAGGTTTATCTCGTGGGTGGAAATGTGGAGAAAGATTTATCTCGCGGGTGGAAAGAATGCGGGTGTGATGTAATCAAAATGGTTGGGGTAAAAAATTCCACAAGGAGGAGATTCATCTCCACAGGGAGAGAGCAGGTGGAGATTCTTAAAAAATAAGACTTTATAGTGCGAATTTACATGTAAATTTGGTCCAGATGTGTGTGGAAATGTGGATGCTGGTGGAAATGTGGGGGTGATTCGTAACTAAATACACTACTATTATTGCATTACAAAACCATTTTATTAAATGTTTTATGAATACATGAACTTCCTTTGTCGTATAGAAAACATGTTAAGACTTCACTACATTTGCTTTTATTAACAATTTGGATTCGTGCAGTAATGTTTTTGAATTCACAAAACGATGAATAAACTACGTACTATAGAATTTGTAAATTTCTATAACTATATCATTCAAACTATAAAAGTGCAATTTTAAACTCTGGTAACTAATTTTTAATGTAGAATTGAGGGGTTCTGCTGGAACCTGGTTTAGTGAATCGATAATTGTAAGTACAAAATTATACTAAAGTTACTTCAATGTGCTCTTTAAACATGCTCATACACATTAGTTTTGAGATACTCATTGCACAAAGTTCCCAATCGAGCGGTCTTGCTTCAGTACATGTATTGCGTTAAAGCATATTTTTATGTCACATAATAATTTTCGGTTTGTTCGTCCCTTTTAATATAAGATACATTATGCTATCGTATTTCCTATTGTTGTGAAAATATATTGATATACCATTATCATATTTAGAAATATTTTAATGCGTATTTATTTAGTGGAATTGTTAACCACGTTCATGCTTTTGAATGCACCGGCCAACATGATATAAGACGTGACCCGATCGACAACTAGTTTTGCAGGCTTTATCAGGTATTCGCGTCTGATACCAAAAAACCTCAAGATGTATTCGAGGGTATTGAAATGTGACATGCGAATAGGGTTGTATAGTGAGTGTATAAGTCTGAATGTAACAGAAATTTGTAGTTCATTTATTAATGGTATGAATTTTGTATTTAGATTTCATTTGCATAAACAATTTTAACTTCCAACGCAAACAAGAATAAGTAACGAATTGCAACTTTATTTGTTGGTGGTACGAGGCCAAGAAAATGGCTGAATTTTATTGTATTGTTATACAATGTTGATATAGATTTGGACTAGTAACTCGTATGCAATGATTTTGTGGTTTTAGTAAATTGGGAGAAATCCTGTTAGAAGTTCTAGTATGTAGCGGTTTTGCAGATTGAATTTCAAGATGGTTGATTCGTAAACTTATGGTAGTATGATGCATTTTACTAGTTTAATCTAATCCGGTAAGCTAAAAATCTTTTGTATGTTGGCGTTCGGTTATATTTGGCTGAAACTTATTAATAGAAAATGTCATGAGAAGCGTTTTAGTAAATTAATAAAATTGTGCACGTTTTTTTAGACAATTTTTAGGTGTTCAATTATAAAAAAAAAACTTATAAGTTTGTTTGCTTGACAAACAGGTTAAATGTGCTCACGTAGGTAAGAAACTAATAATATTTGAGAGGATTAAATTTTTGCTAATTTTATTTTACACATGTCTGTGTAATTAAATTTTTTTTTTGCAAATTACTCTAAAGATAAAGTCTATCAGAATATTTTTTATTTAGATACACTGAAATATTTGAATACCTTTGTGATCCAACATGTAGGATTTGAAATTGGTGAAACTAAATAATTGTGTAAATAAATTTTTGATGACCTAAGTTTTTGGTCCTAAAGATTAATATATGAAATTAATTAAATCTGTAAATAATCTTGATTATGATTTTGTACATAGATACTTTGTAAAACTATTGAAAATTTATTCAGTTGCAATTGTAAATGGTCAAATATTTTAATAACTTTTATTTAGTATGTTTGAGTTTGGCGTCGTAAACATTCATGAAATTTAATTATATCTTTGGACTTGCGAGAACTGAATTGGTTGTGTTCTAGGTATAATTTAATTTATTATAGTTTTGAAAAGTGAGGTTGTTGCATGAGGTTAAAACTTTGTGGAAATATTTTAACATATGTGTTAGTTGATTTTGAGACGCAAATAGCTCTCTGTTGCTTTATTAATATCACTCTAAATTTATTTCAGGTATCAAGTGTTACTCTAGTAACCATCGTTGTGTTAATTCGCTGAAAGTTTCTGCACTTTCCTTTTTGGTTGGTCTATCAAATACGTTATTCTTTTTTAAAGTGTAGTGGCGCCTGACATCCGTCTCTTTATATAGACCTCTCCTGTATCTCATCAAAATTCCGCTGAAGTTAGAGTAGTAGCTTTTGCGAGTCTCTGCCTTTTTTTCGAATATGTGAATTACCTTTACTTAATAACCGTAATTTACGTTTCACTGGCGCCGCAACGTGTGAGGCTTAATTTTTGTTTAGCTTGTTCTCGATTTTTTGTAACGATTAAAAATATATTCTTTCACTTGCACCCTTGCGTGTCAATCCATGTTGTTATATAATTTTTTGAGTAGATATTTTAATTGATTTTAATAGTAGCGGTTATTTTTTCATTACTGATTAAGCTATTGGATTCAACATGGCAGAAACAATGTATGTTGTGTATTTACATAAAGAAGAGTTGAATTATGAATTATATGTCAGAGGTATACAGAGTGATAGGCCTATTATTGACAAGAGAAGGATACTTGGTCGCTTATTAACTAAAGAGGTAATAAAACCTGGATGTTTGGTAGATCTTTCTGAATATAAAGTAATATTTCTTTAAGAATGTGAAGAAATTAATACTTCTATGAAATCGGTGCAAGGTATATTGCCGGAGTTTGAAGGAAATCCGTCTGATTCTACCTTTAAGAGAATAACCTCTAGACTAGTATCTGACTGGCAGAATAAAACGCCTGCAACTTCCCACCGAAAATTTTGATGAGGCAGAAACCTTTAAGAATGAGGCTTTGACTGCTGTGCTATCATTGGGACCTGACTTGTTTGAAAAAATAAATAAAGACACATATCCTAGTGGGCAGAATGATTCATTTATTGCGTCCTGTTCATTTAATAATATTCCTGTTCTGTCAGTCACGTTTCTTACACCATCTATAGCTGCTGGCTCATAGGCAGCAACATTTTCAGGAGAGTCTGAACAACTATTTCAATTTTTAGAGAGGATAATAGAGTTGGTGCATAGTCGTAAAGTATCTTATGATGAGCTACTTAATGCAGCAGTTAAGTTATTCACTGGAAACGGATTGATCTAGTATCGTGGTGTTCGCAGTTCATTAACGGACTGGAATTCACTTATTTGTCGTTTGAAAGAAGATTTTTTGCCAGCACATTCAAAAAATGATCTAATGCAGACTATTAAATCTTGTCTTCAAAAAAAGATGAACCCATAGTTTTGTATTTGGCTCATATGGAAAACCTGTTCAGTAGATTACCATAATGCTGCAGCGGAGATTACTAAAGTTAGGCTAATCAGAAAAAAATCTACTACCTGAATATGTCACGCTTCTTGCATTATCTGATATAGAGGATATACATACGTTACATAAATTGTGTAAAAAATTAGAAGATGCTTCTTTGACAAAGCAAAAATTAGTTCATAATTCACCTGTTGATGTCCATAAAAATAATAGTAATTCTAGATCTCAGTCCAAGAATAAGTTTTCTACTCCTATCCGAAATTATTCTACACCTAGTCGTATTTTTAGGAATAGTTCGTTTTTTCCACCAGTCCATGTTCTTAAAAATAATACCTTTAATCCCGTAAATAAAAGTTCGTCAGAGACGCCTAAAGTGAAATCAGTCACCTGTTGGAATGGTCACTCATTTAGAAATTGTAAGGCTCCAAAGAAACTTTCTCGTTATGAGAGTGGTTATAAAGGAGTCATACAGACAAATTGTGCTTATTGTTCAAAAAACGAGTAAAGAAGCGGATGTTTAATAGCCGTCATTCTGTCTTATCTATAAAGCCTACATCTGGAAAGTATAAACAGAAAAATTTGTGTTACGAAAATGATTGGACAGGTTGGTTACAAGTGGTTAAAAATTTTTGTAGGTCTTCTATTAAACGTGAAATAGACGCTTTATTTGAAAAAAAATCTTATGGGAATCGTCCTTATATTATAGAAAAAAGTGTTCGACACAGATATTAATGGTCTTATGGACTCTGGTTGTACAACTTCTGTTGTTGTGTCGTTAGCGATTTCTTTAATTGAAGAATTAAAATTGAGAGTTTTTAAGTCCAACAAACGTTGAAATTAGTGGCAGGCCCGGTCGATTTACCAATTCGTATTGGACAGCAGTGTCGTATGCTTAATGCTTTAGTTGGGCCCTCATTACCACAATTTTTTATTTTTGGTAGAGATTTTGAAAAACTGTTTGGCTTAGTAGTAAATTTTAAAGATGGTTCAGGGTGTATTCAAGGAGAAATAGAGAATAATATTTCTTATGTAGGTCGATCTTCAGTACCCATCAAACATAAAAATCATTTAGTTAGTTTAGATGATCTATCAGAGTCACAGAAACTCCAGGCTCAGGTTGTTATAGATTCATTTAAAGAAATTAGCAGTGAAGAGAAGTTGTGTCGTACCAATAAAATAGAAATGGAAATTAATACAGCTGATGCTAAACCTGTTCGTAGGAAACCTTACGTCATGTCCCCATATATGAGTAAGATATTAAATCAAGAGTTAGACGACATGCTGCGTTTAGATGTTGTGGAACCATGTTCTAGTCCATCGTGTAGTCCTGTACTTTTAGTTAAAAAGAAATCTAGCGAAGAACACCGATTATGTTTTGACGAAAGGTTGTTGAATAATGTTACCGAACACGACAGCAACCTATTGTCCAGAGTCGGTAGAGTACTAAATATGCTTAGAGGGACAAACTACATCTCTAGTTTAGATCTAACAAAAATCTTTTGCCAAATTCCTTTGTCGGAATCATCAAAAGATAAAACGGCATTTAGTGTCATTTCTAGACAGCTCAGATTCGTGATAGTTCCTTTCGGCATACATAAGAAATACAGCATAGACACAGCAGCGTTTGGTGGACGCCATTTTCGGTTCTCATTACGAACCAAACGTGTTTTGTAATCTTGAGCATGTAGTCCTGTAGTCACCATCTTTTGAGGAACATTTGAAACTTCTTCATGAAATTAAAGAGCGTTTTAAAGATGCTAACTTAACTATAAACTTGGAAAAGTGTCAGTTTTTCAAGAAATCGTTAAAATTCTTAGGATATATTGTGGGGTCGAACTCTCTTCACACTGATCCAGAAAAAGTCTCTGCTATGGTCTACTTTCCCCACCCCAACACTACCACTGGGGTGAAGAGATTTATAGGAGTGTGTAGTTGGTATAGGCGCTTCATTAAAAACTTTTCCGCATTAGCACACCAATTAATGATTTAATAAAAAAAAAGAAAAGAAATCAAACTATCATTTGGAATTCAGAAGCAGTCTCATTTGTGCAGATTAAGCAGGCTTTAGTTTCAGCAAGCCTATTATCTCAATCTGACTATTCGGTCCCATTTATAATGGAATGTGATGCTAATAATACTGGTCTTGCTGCTGTTTGATTCAGAATATTTGTGATGGTGTAATAGCCAAATATCATAATAATTTATAGTTATTACATTGTATTAAGTTTATGCATTTAAAAGGTGAGTGACTTGTTATAGGAAGTGAAAAGTGCGGATTTGTACAGGAAGACAATCGATAGGAAGTACACGTGCAACGAACTCTAGGCTAGGTGTAATTGGAATTAGTAAATAAGCATAATTGCATAATCATTGTTAGCAGTTAAGAACTAATATAGAATAAGAGCATTATAAGTCTAACCCTCCGATGTAACAGTTGTACTGCACCTTAAAGTGACAAGTAAATTAAACATGTGAAATGGTCTTCGACTTTGTTTTAATCACCACTACTGAAGCCCCCAAGAGAACACTACATGGCGATCCTGCCAGCCCTGCTAATCCTGCCAGCCCTGCTAATTCTGCGAGTCCTGCTAGTTCTACAGATTAAATTATAATAACCGAAATTTGAAATGGGCCCCAGCAATTCCAAAGAAGAGGTAGTTATTGCACAAACTGGAATGAATAATGGTTCGATAAATGGATGTTCAAATTCTGAGGTAATAGGTATTACGTCAGGTACAATTTTAGCGTTGTTGGGTATTTTATTACTTTTTAAAATGTTCAAGAAAATGTTGGACAAGAAGATTAGGAGAGAGGTCAGTAGAAGCCAGCAGATTGTATAGTAAGAATTATTTTATTTTAAGTTATAAAAATTAATGACGGAAAAGTTGAAGCAAATTTTAGAGGAATTTAAGATTTTTATTAAAAATTTAAATAAAGATGGTCAAAAAAGACGAAGCGATTTAGATGTTACTAATAGGAAATTTGATTATTTGAATAGGTTATGCGAGGAGTATAGGTTAAAGAAAGATAAGATTAAAGTCGCAAAATTTTATAGTTCTGAAATTATCGATAAAGTTAAGCAGCACATAGCCATAATAGATAAGTGTATAGGAGATATTACTGAAGTTTTAAAAAATAGGAAGTTAAGTATTTTAAGTAGGAAAAATCAAGACACCATGGGTGAAAAATTTGAATTAAAAGTAGCAGCCTCTATGATTCCAGCCATGGACGGTTCAGAAAATACCACCAAGCAAATGGTCGACGCAATTGAACTGTATGTTGTTAGACGATGAAGGTAAGAGATTGTTAGTAGATTTTGTCATAAAAATTAAGTTAAGTCAAAATGCTAAAATGCGATTAGACAGTAAGTATGAGAATGTAGAAGCGCTTGTGAACGATATCAAACATCATCTTTTAACTAAAAAATCAGCATCAGGATTGTCTGCCGAATTACATAACTCCAGACAAAATAATAAATCAATTGAAAATTTTGGTAAAACGATCAAGGAATTAATGGTCAATTTAACAATAACTCAAGCAGAGGGTAACGAACAATCATTAAAAATTTTGACAGCCGCTAACGAAAAAATTGCATTAAACGTATTTACAAACGGAATAAGGGACGAAAACTTAAAAACAATTATGAAAGCTCGAAATTACGATAAATTAAAAGACGCCATAATAGCCGCGAAGGAAGAGGAAATTGCAAATAAACCTCAGCAAGTATATTACACAACCGGAAAAGGTCGTCAATTTACTAGACGCGTAAAATATCATAACAATAATACAAATAAAAGTCAACGTACCTCACACACCAGGTATCAAGGTCGAGGAAATAATCCATGCACGTTCATGAACACTAGAGATCGAAGAAATGCATACGTAAGTAAAACTGTAAGAGGTCATCAGTTTCATAATATGGGAAACCATCGCAATTTTTACATCAACTCGTCAGAGAAAAACTCCACAGAAAATATATTAGACCAAATAAGGGAACCGAAAACATTTTTTCGAGACCCCCCGGAATAATTTAAGGAATGTTCACAACATTTTAAATATTAATAGTATAAATTTCATAGAAGTAGGATACAATAACAATACAATTAAATTAATTCTAGATACAGGAGCATCAGTAAGTGTTATTTTTATTTCTAGTTTAACAACTAAGATAAATATTGACTCAAATAAGCAAATTTTTATTCAAGGAGTATCGGGTAAAACAAAAGCAATTGGAACAGTAAATCTACCAATTACAATAGGGAATATCTCAATTAATCATACTTTTGTTGTAATGAACGATTTCGAATCAGACGTAAATGGAGTAATAGGATCCGATTTTTTTAATAAATACAAATCAAATATCGATTATAAAAATTATAAATTTACTTTCGTAAGTTATAATGTATCAACGTCAATTCCATTATTAGCAAACGAAGATTTATATACAATAATCCCACCACGATGCGAGGTTATCAAACATTTCAAAGTAAATTGCAAAGAGGAATGCGTA
This sequence comes from Platerodrilus igneus, assembly GCA_036346225.1. Lineage (NCBI taxonomy): Eukaryota > Metazoa > Arthropoda > Insecta > Coleoptera > Lycidae > Platerodrilus > Platerodrilus igneus. Next base: position 5,383,163 of record JARFIW010001535.1, read on the forward strand.
ATAAGATCACAAGAATTATGCGAAGGTGTATTTCTAGCAAACGTAGTTGTAAAGCCAGTTAAAAATTTTATACCAGTAAAGTTATTGAATACGAACGACACTGAAATTAAGTTACGAAATTTTAAACCTACCATCGAACGACTTTCAGATTACAAAATAGTTAAATTTGAAGAGTCAAAATTCTCAGTTGAACGTATTGATAAATTATTAAAAGACATTAACGTCGAAGGGTTGAATAGCGAAGAACAAACCATCATTCATAAGATTTCTGCTAAGCTTGCAGACGTATTTTATGTCGACAATGACCTACTAACCGTGTCAAACATAAGTGAGCAGCATATTCAGTTACAAACAGATGCTAGATCAACGTACGTTAAACCATATAGGTTACCATATTCACAGAAAAATGATATAGGAAAGCAAGTAGATAAAATGTTACATGACGGGATAATAGAACCCGCACAGAGTGCTTGGTCGTCACCACTACTAATAGTACCGAAAAAACCGGATAGTTTAGGAAACAAAAAATGGCGCGTAGTTATTGATTATAGACAATTAAACACTAAATTGCAAGATGACAAATTTCCGCTACCAAGTATCGAATCAATTTTAGATTCGTTAGGAGGTGCAATATATTTTTCACGTTTAGATTTATATCAAAGTTATTATCAGATAGGATTACAAGAACAGTCCAGACCGTGTACGGCATTTAGTACAGACAAAGGACAATTTCAAATGACTAGGTTACCGATGGGGTTAAAAGTAAGCCCGAGTATTTTTGCACGAGCGATGACAGTAGCCTTATCAGGATTAAATTACGAGAATTGTTTTACATATTTGGATGATTTAATTGTATTCGGAGATAGTTTAGAAAAGCACAATACAAATTTAGTAAAAGTACTCAATAGGTTAAGAAAAGTCAATTTAAAATTAAATCCAAAAAAGTGTGAATTTTTAAAGAAGGAAATTTTATATTTAGGGCACGTTATAACGGCACAAGGTGTACAACCAGATCCAGAAAAAATTGCAGTCATGCAAAATTATCCAACACCACTTAACGCAAACGACGTTAAAAGGTTTGTAGCATTTGCCAATTACTATAGAAAATTTATTCCAAAATTCGCTGAAATAACAGCACCGTTAAACAAATTGTCTAGGAAAGGTGTCACTTTCCAATGGACCAATGAATGTCAGGCGGCATTCGAACTGTTAAAAACAACTATAGCAAACCCACCAATATTGCAATACCCAGATTTTTCAGATAATAGTACATTCATCTTACGCACGGACGCATCAGGTTACGCGTTAGGAGCAGTTTTGTCGAATGGCGACGACAAGCCAGTAGCTTACGCAAGTAGAGCACTTAACAAAGCCGAAATAAATTATTGTACAATAGAAAAAGAGTTATTAGCTATAGTATGGGCAGTGAAAAAATTTAGACCATACTTATTTGGCAAAAAAATTTCAAATTTTAACGGATCATAGACCGTTAGTATACTTATTTGGTATGAGTAATCCATCTAGTCGATTAACAAAATTTAGGTTAACATTAGAAGAATTTGATTTTACAATAACGTATATTAGGGGTACAGAAAACGTGACAGCGGACGCTTTATCTAGAATTATTATAGATTCAGATTATTTAAAGAATATGGAACGAGCGGTTCACGAAAAAGTATATGTAACAACAAGAGCCCAAAGTAGAAAATTAGGCGACTCTCAAGTCGAATCAAAAGCATCAAAGGATGATGGGACTGATCACCCCAACATTGTTGAACTTTTGAAGCATCCGAAGGATGCAACAGAATTACGATTTGTAGCAGAGGAGTTTAACAGAATCATTAAATCCAATAAAGGAAATAATTTTGTTTACATGCATGTATCAATTTATGATAGGAGTAGAAATATAATTTATTTGAAGCAAGGATCTCGATCAGCGTCAGCCTTCGAAGCGTCGTTGAGAGACCTGCAATTTCTTCGTAGAGAATTTACAATTCCGGAATTTATTATTATAAAAAACGAAAAATCGAAGTTATTTTTAAATAACTGTAAAGCCGGCCGCAATTTACTTAAAAAAAATGACATACGAATTAGTGTGATTAGGGAAGTCACTAATATTCAAAACTCAGAAACGCAAAGATTAATCATTAATGATTTTCATTTATTGCCTACGGGAGGTCACGCGGGCATCAATAGAACATACAATAACATAAAGCGATACTATTTTTGGTCAAGTATGCGAAAGGATGTAGAAACATTTATTAAAAAATGTGACGAATGTCAAAGACATAAACATTCAAATATTAACAAACAGCCGATGATAATTACAACCACAGCTTCCGAAGCTTTCGAACAAGTTTTTTTAGATTTAGTTGTACCATTGCAACCAGATGCAAATGGAAACAAGTACATTTTGACACTACAGTGTGATTTAAGTAAATTTGTAGAAGCATATCCATTACCAAATAAAGAGACTGAAAGTGTAACTAGAACGTTTGTCGAGAATTTTATTTTACGATACGGCATCCCACGCGAAATTTTAACGGATAAAGGTTCAGAGTTCATGTCGGAGATTTTTAAGGAAACTTGCAAATTATTAAACATTAAGCAGTTAAATTCTACAGCTTATCATCACGAAACTATCGGTGCGCTCGAAAACTCACATAAAAATTTAGCAGCATATTTAAGGATCCAATGTCCGCAGTATTCAAATAATTGGAGCAGTTGGATACCTTATTGGTGTTTTGCATACAATAATTCAGTGCATACTGAAACTAAATATACCCCGCACGAATTAGTGTTTGGGAAAATTAATCAAATACCGTCAAACGTGGTAAACTCAGTAGACCCACTATATAATTTTGATAATTATCCAGCAGAACTTAAGTATAGATTGCAAGTCGCTGGAAATGAAGCGAGATATAATTTATTACAATCCAAAAGTAAACGAAAGCATAAGTTTGATATCAAAACTAAGCATGTTAATTATAAATTAGGAGATAAGTTGTTGGTTAAGAATACATCTCTTAATAAAAGAGATCCAATATTTGTAGGCCCATATGAAGTAGTTTTAGATAAGAATCCTAATGTTATATTTAAGATAGATAATAAGTTAGTAGAAATCCATAAGAACAGAACAAAATTATATATAACATAATGTAACACAATTGCAAGGAGCAGTATAAAACATGTACTACCAATTTATAAAATTTTTATTTGAAAAACAAAAATTTTTTTAGTGCACCCCGTGGAGGTGTGATGGTGTAATAGCCAAATATCATAATAATTTATAGTTATTACATTGTATTAAGTTTATGCATTTAAAAGGTGAGTGACTTGTTATAGGAAGTGAAAAGTGCGGATTTGTACAGGAAGACAATCGATAGGAAGTACACGTGCAACGAACTCTAGGCTAGGTGTAATTGGAATTAGTAAATAAGCATAATTGCATAATCATTGTTAGCAGTTAAGAACTAATATAGAATAAGAGCATTATAAGTCTAACCCTCCGATGTAACAGTTGTACTGCACCTTAAAGTGACAAGTAAATTAAACATGTGAAATGGTCTTCGACTTTGTTTTAATCACCACTACTGAAGCCCCCAAGAGAACACTACATATTGACGGGAGCGAACATGTTATTTCATATGCTAGCAAAACCCTTAATCGTGCGGAACAAACTTATTCAATGACACAAAAAAAGTGCCTGGCTGTGATTTTTGTCCGTGGATAGAAGAAACCCGTTTTACTGTAGTCACAGACCATTTCTTATTACTTTGGCTGAGCAACATTCAGAATCCTACTGGAAAACTTGCTCGTCTTAGTCAGCTCTCGTTTGACTTGGTGCATAAAAAAGGTAAATTTAATGTGTTTCCGGATTGCCTTCTTTGCGCACCTCAAGTAGAAAATCCTATTGTTAATTTAATTCAATTCAAGTTCGATGATTTTAGCAATGGTATGGTCCTTACGACAAAAGATCTTGTCCTTGCCTACGGGCTATCCACAGTGGGAAGTAGAAGTTTCTTTGTTTTTGAGTGTAGTAGCGTCTGGTATAACCGTCTTTTTATAGAGACCTCGCCTGTATCTCATTCCGCTGAAGTTTGAGTTCAAAGCTAGACTGAGGACCCCAAAAGGATTTCGACGAAAAACTTACATCCCTCGTGTAGTGTGAGGCTTAGTAGTAGCTTCTGCGAGTCTCTTTACCTTTCTCGGGGATATGTGAATTACCTTTACTTAGTGACAGTAATTTTTCGTTTCAACATGAACTACAAGTTGTTCTATTTACTATACGAGAGCAACTATATAGTTATATATGTCAAAAGCCTACACTTAAAATTTTTAGAAATTCAGAATTGTAAACATTAATACAGTAGCAAAAAATGTATATACCGTGTGTTCGTCTAAAAAGCTTCCATCTGTAATTTAAGAAAAAGTAATGTAGGTATTGAAATGTGGTTTCATGGGATTATGCTAGACGTCAAAGGAGACGTATGATTATAATCGATTATAATAGTTTACCAACCCATTTGCATCCCACTCAATTTTAAAATCTTAAAAGGTATCCTGCATTTTATACTACATCATCATAAAGCTGTTGAACAACATAGTCAGCTGGTGAAATGATAATTAGAATTGTTTCATCTATTATATAGTTATTAAATAAAATGTATTTCTATTACGTAAAACAAATTTTAAAAAATCAACTTAGTTATCTAAGGTTTTATGAAATTCAGTGCTACAGCAAATGTTCACTGTTATTTGCTCGACAACGGTAGTCTGTTTTCAAATTCCCTTCTAACCTTTTTCAAATATTACTCGGCGAATATCCCTACACGCCCTTATTATTCTATTGCTTAAATCTTGCATATCAATGAGTCGAGTCTTGCAAGCAATAAATTTTATGTAATCCAACAGGAAGAAATCTAGGGGGTAAGATCAGGAAATATAGATATGTACTCAATTTTTGATCTTCTGCTAATCCACTTATTAAGAACCACTCATTTAACCACTGCCGAACGCCCAACACAGTGAGAACGGCTTTTTTCTTGTTGATAATAAAGACAGTCCTTATACAGTTATAAATTTCTATATTCGTTACGTTTATTTTTTAACGTTTCTGTAATAATTAGAGAATCGATGCTATCTTGCAGCATGTTCGAGTAAATTTTACCATTTACATTTCGGTCGATATATGAAGGACCAATTATTGTGTCCCCCAAGATACATGTCCCCGCTTTATTTTTCTAACTACTGTACGTTAAAGATCCCTATCTTACATGGAGTTAGCATGGATTAAAGAAACTGAGCCGAGAACGAATAGGCGCACAATTAGGAATTCACACCAATACTACAGTGATGTATGATTCAGCAGAGTGCTTTGTATATGACTTGTCAAAGATTTAAACAAAATTTCTGTTATTCATATTTCTGCTTTGAATGCCTATCATTCTTCAACGTTTAATACATTACAACATACTTTTATACTATTACTCCTATTTTTTTAAATACATCGACAATAGCACAAGCCACGACACACTAAATTTGGGCAGCATTAAGAGTAATAAAATAAACTAGACGGGTAGCTCAATCGCAGGAGGGCGGGGTGTCGTAATGCCGCCACTAGCACAATAGAATATATGCGTCAAACTCCGAAATAGACGCACCACCAAGTTGATAAGTCAAACCACGAAATCGCAGTAGACCGCAACACAATTTATAAAGTTTGCCTGGTACCTTATTTAAATGTACATTTTACTGGTAGCATTTAGGTTCACTTAAAGTATAAAACATTAATATTTCGGAATGGACAATGAAATGGTTAATAAACGAGTTCTCGATGTTGATTATTAAACAGGTTTCCAGAAATTGGGATTTAAGGTGTTAGGTAATTTAATATGGGAAACGGGAAATTTGAAGTAATAGATTCATGAATTTAGTTCAATAATCTTTTTTTAGATTTTTTTAATACTACCTGGCAAAAGTGAGGTTAGGAAATTTAGATTCTTTTAGGAAAGTATATTTGTTTTTAACTAAAATTATATAATACCAATAAAGGTTAAGTTGGTTGAATTTCATTTAGGAACTAGGTAAACATACTAATTTGTAAGAGGTCATCTAGTCACCCTAATGATGAAGTTGTATATGGAAGGCATTTTGTTTTTCAATTTTATTTAATTTGACTAAAAATTTAATAAGTGTGCGCATGTATTTTAGGGAAAAGCAACGTATAAAGCTGATAGAATTTAGTAAGCTGAAGTAAGGAAGACCTATGCGGAATAATTGTTGTCCGTGTAGAGATAGCATCGAAGTAATTACTAGGACAGATGGTTTAGCGCCCATAATTATTACAAGAGAAAAAGTCTTTCAGGGTTACTGATTATTGTAGAGCAGTTTTTTACATTTCAGCCATTTTGTCATTGTTTTCGAATTTGTCTATTTTCTTATGTAATTTCTTCCATATGAACCCACTTCTGCGCCACTTTAGTTATCCGAAGTACCCATATATTTTTACGGTGTCCCTGCCCCATCAGCACAAATCAAAGTTTATTAACGTAATGCTTATTTTAACCTTCACAAGGTAGAGTATGTAACTGACGCTCTAATTAAATCGTTAATGTTATGACTGATCGACAATGATTTAATCTTTGTAATTTTAAAAATCATGTGTGTACCTTTTTACAGGAATAATGATATAATACTTGTATTCAAAAAGATTTAGGTGACGCAGTGAGAAGAAAATGATCGTTTTCTTTGCTTAAGTTTATAGTTTAGAATTTTGTAAAAAAAACTCCATTCTATATAAGCGGAATCTTCTTGGAAAACTTGTCTTCCAGAGAATCATAATCTACAGTCGAATTGGCGCCCATAATTCAAGACAGTACCAAAAAGTGTTTATAGTACACAGCTTAATAATTTTAACTTCCCCATTACTTTTTGCAATTTATCAATTTGTTTATGTAGCAAAGCATTCCTACAACCCTGCAGCTCTATTTGTTACGGGGTTCTCGCCCTTATGGGTTAATCAAAATTTAAGTCCCACGATTCTTTTACCCGTAATATAAGCGCCGTCCATTTATAATTACATCATACATAAATGATTTATTACCGTTCAAAAATAACATAAAATATCTTTAAGATAGCTTTAATTTGTTTAGGTGTACTTAAATAATTTTTTTTTATTTAACGATTTTTAATTTAATGGGCTTTTAATCGCCATTGCTAAGCATACCAAAACATAAAATTTCTGTTGTTTAGATTGTTTTGTTTCGGATGGCAGTTACTGAAAAATTCAACGTGAGTTAATCTTTAAAACAGCTTATTTTGTACCCACGTTCAGCTTCTTATCTTTTTCAGTCTATAAACAATCGATCATACAAGTTATGAAACAAGTTTTTTAAATGCCTGCAATTTATTGAGATATGTTGAAATGTGGTTTTTAACTTACCACTTCTCTACAAGTAATAAAAAACACAAGAACGTACTTTCTTAAAGGAGATCAGTTTTAGCTACTAAGCGTCAGCAAAAATTCGTATCGCAAAGGACGTAATATTTATGTATTACTTAACTACAAGTGTATTCTATTTATATCATACATCATACTTATGAATGTCCATCATTCTTCGACTTCAATAAAAATTTACAACTTTCGCCGATGGCTGTAATATTACCCATAGTCAAGTAGTAAAATTAAGTTACAAAAATACACTTTTCCTAGTGCGTAATAAATTATAGTACAGTTTTTTATCGAGTTGTCAACTGGTTTATGGGTTAGACATGTGAAATTTTACGAAAATGATAATTGCATAATGGTAGCAATGCAAGTTGCACTAGTTTCTGCAAATTTTAGCAGTGTTCCTCGTATCTCGAAAATAGAATAGATTAAAAGAGAATGCCTGCCAAGTTTAATTTCAACTAAAATTTTCGATCGATTCCCACTAAAATCGTTATTAGCATGGAAAAGAGGAACTTTGGTTCAAATTTGCATGCAAGGATGGAATTAGTCTAAGCGCATGTTGATTTAGATTTACAACAAATTGTAGAAATTGGCTAGAAATAGCAAGTCACGTTTCCATTTCATTAATGGCGTGGGATTCTTTTAATGGATTAATCGCATGTTTTTCCTTTAATAAAATAGCTGACTAAAGAAATACGCATAGCTTTTCATTCACACTTGAAGTTGGTTCTTCAGCGTGATAACCGTTTATTACAGAAGATATTGCTACATGTAAACAAGTGCTCAAAATTGTAATGGTATTTATACGCTTTAAAATTTATTACGTAATACATCTTGATGTTTGCACTTATTTTCAATTTAAATATGAACTTACTAAAAGCATTTTACAGGTTTGATTTCCAGATCCAGCGCATCTCATTTTAGACGACATACTAAACGACATTGCAAAGGTGGAGCTTTTTTTTACAAAAAAATTAAAATTAAAATTTGCACTTTCAGATAGAAACATTTGCATAAATTGATGATAGGGTGCAATATTACACACTGCTGGAAAACGGTTTTAAACTGTGCTGGAAGTATCTAATGTTTTAAACTGTGCAAGAGCGTCTAAAAACTAATTATTAACAAAAATAAATGCGGGTTTTGCACTGTCTTGAATAATTGCTTTTTTAATATGATACAAATCTAACCTCAAATCATAGAAAAATACGAAATTAAAGGCTATACCCGTAATAAATATTTGAATATAACCAAAACTACGCATACAAATAGTTATATGGTATACACAAGAAACTATGTTGATAATTGCATTTTCCTCGTTTATAGTAAATTATGGCTAATATAACATACGGTAAATGAATTGTATATATTTACCATAAACCACACTAGAAAACCTTTAATTACGTTATTATGGTATAGCACATTTTAACCAGAACCGTAACTATGACTTTTGATCTATGCCATAGGTTGGGAAGTCGACTGGGAACACATTACAGCCGTATTATCTTAAGAAAGTTTAACCAATTATACACCATATCGTGCCATCAATCAAAACAGATGATTCTAACTTCAAGATCATGTAGACAAATAGTCTACACAAATAACTCTGTTCATTTTCATATTTAAATTTATATTATACACTACATTAGTAGCACTGATGCCTTAGGAGGTACAATACAAACAAAAGCATTACTTATATTTTAAACATCACATGAGTTGGATATTCTCAGTATTTAACAGAAACGATCTATGCCATAGTTGGGAGGTTTGCTCTAAACGCATTCACCCCATACTACCCGAAGATTGTGTAAAACGAAGAAAAACAATTACATGAACTGCATTCTGAAAAATTTAAAGAAATTTAAAGCTGATCTTAACATCAGATAAATTAACGTATATTCCTACGCATTAGCAATATGAATTGTGCACAGTTTAGGATTCTAATATGGATCAACCTTTGTAAGTAGCACCTCTAGAAAAGTGAACAACAACTACTACCTAGATGCTAAAGACGCCATTGACCACATCCGATAAGAAATCAAAATGCAATCTTAGAACCTCGTGAGGTGTATACGCTGTTCTTTTGAAATATATGACTTATTTATGCAATTTTTATCCCTACATTTTGTTTTGCCATTGAAATTTTTCTAAAATAACTAGTGGTTATAGAAAATTAAGACACCGATTTCTTTGTTTAAATTTGTCTAACGAATTAGTTTTATACAAGGAAATGCAAAGCTCTATAACACCTTTTCAGAGGTTCTCGTAAATACATTATCTCATAGAAACTGTTAATTTTATTTGTGTAACATTACGAACTAACAACGTGTTACGTATAATTTTGGCTCCAGAAATCTAGCCAGAAATCCACCGTCGAGGTATTGGTATAGTTATTGATCGATCTTTAATGAAAAGAAAATACTTTTTCTTTGTACTAAAATTGTATATTGTCAGGAGGGAAATTGGAAGTAGGAAGGTTAATTGTGGGTTTAATTTTTAAAAAGATGAGACGGGGGCAATATTTTTGGAATACATAGAATCGATAGCTTTATGTGGGTTTTGGATAGACAAATATGTCGAGATATCCTAACGCGTGACCTATGTGCTGTCCTGCATGATTAGGCCAACCGTAAGTGTTCTTTCTTTCCAAAGGTAACGAGGATGACGTTTCATGGCCTCATCTTTTGTGACCCTTACAGAATTGAAGTTCCACTTAGGCTAAGTATAACAAATACATATACAAAAATACCCAGATACATTTACCTGCACATTATTTTGCAGGTTATTTCATATTTTTAGGCTAATTATGTCATTATGCCTGTTTCACACTATCTATGCCGAATTGTTTTAGTTAAATTCAGATTTTTTGGAAAATATTTAATTAATTAGAGGGAAAGTATCATTCCTTTGAAATGTATATAATCATATTTTACTTTAATAGTTTCTATATTGCTATATCCCACAGATAGGGTACGAGTTATTTCCTTTAAGAAATACAATTTTAGTTAAATGCATTCTTGATATATATATATATATATATATATATATATATATATATATATATATTGTAACGAATTTTTCGAATGGGCGCAGCTAGCCTCACGCATGGGCGCCAGTGAAACTGATTTTTCTAATTTATATCTGACTCTAGACGTTGGGCGCTAGTGAAACCATGTTTTTACTCTAAAGGCACCAGCCCCACATTGGGTTGCAGTGAAACGAAGTCTTCCGACATAACTAGGGGTCTATTCCTTGGGTAGAGCTATGAGAAATGGGGGGGGGGGTAAGTCGAAATCTGTTTGTATGTCAAACTTAATCTCAGACAAATAGGCGCTACCAAGTCCGGACTTATTCACGATAATGGCATGGCATATTTCTAAGGGCAGACGTGGAGACCCAAAGAAAAAAGGATCGCCTTCGATGACAAAAACCTGTCTTAATAAAATAAGACGCTGTTCCTGTAAGAAATTATAATAGTTAGGTTAATAAAAAAAGGTGGAACACTATTTGTGTCCCGCAAATATACATAAAGAAATAGTGAAAAGATATTTTCTATATAAATTTGGCATCAATATTCTACTCTTAAAGATGTTAGCTTTCTGTGGTTAGGTTTGATCATATTTGATCAAAATAAAAAACTTTAATCTTGAACCAATAATTTACTAAAAAGAATCTCTTTTAAAATAAAATGCAATGCAACAAAATTTAATAAATAATAGAATTACTTCGTGAATTTTAAATTAAGGTTTATCAAAATTATTCATAATCAAACATTTTACAGTATATTGTAAACTTGTTACACAAAGATACTCCAACCCGTGCAGATCTGTTCAGGCAGATTACATTTAAAATGTTACTACTCAAGTTATTTCTTTTAAGTTACATGTACTAGTTTTAGTTTCAAAAAAGATCAAAAAATATTCTTATTTACATAAGATGTGCTAAAGCTGTTCGAAGCATTTGCTTTCAAGAACGCATCTGTCAGCAGTATACTACAGAAAAATAAGTGACGTCAGTAACACCTGTTGTTGTAACTAACGATTTATACTGAACCACGCGTGTTGTTTCTTAAAACATCAAATTAGTGAATTTTTAATTTCGACACTGGAAACTCCAGCTCAGCAATAGTTGAAACTTTCATAATATTCAAGCATTTACACATAAGAACAAATTACCGTGTTTCTAATTTGAAACACAAAATATTACTTAAAGCTAACTACGAACGAAAAACTGCTTTTCTCGCCTAGATGAGGTACTTGTTATATCATGCGATGTTTACTGCATGTAGTATGAACCCAGCTCATCCTAGACAGCTTCTACCACATGGAGTTGTCCCAGGTGTAGAATTAAATACAGTCACAATACATTCGTCAGCTGCTGCAATATGTTGAATCACGCGGCCTTACCAAAGTAGCATCTTTACGCTGTATAACAAAGTGGTTTGAACAAAAGGGATTGAATTTCCTATCTTCTAAGTTGCATTTTACACGTCGTATAACAAAGTGGTTTTAACAAAAGGGATTGAATTTCTTATCTTCTAAGTTGCATTGTTCATGTCGTTCGTGCGCGCTATTCAAAGATGTGTCCCGACTCCTCAAAATTTATACGCAAATTGCCGGCCTGAAGTCTCTGGATACATCTTATCTCTTCCTCCACGTATGGCCGACTGATTATCAAACTCGCTCGGGCGACCGGAGCGTCCGAGGAGGAGGTTGTCAAACCGAAACACGCCTGCGAATAGCTGTAGAAGACACAGATATTCAACCACAAATAGAATACCAAAGTACGATACTACTTTAACGTATTACCTTAGTTGTTAAATGTATTTTACCATTATTTTAATAAAAGTGTTTTATTATTCTCGCACTTTGATGAAGGGATTTATTAATCAAAAATAAAATTGTTACACTACCCCTTTCCTAAAAGAAAAAAAATCTTTTTTTTTATTATTCTAACAAAGAAAAAAAATTTAAGTAAAACAAATACAAAAGATTTTTTTTTAAAATATACTAGCCTCTTCCACATTTTTAATTCTTATTACGAATTCTTATGAACCTATTAAAACGAGGGGGACAAATATCTACAAATTTGAGTGTGTCGGTAACTACGTGTACCAAGCGTCCATAGGGAGACAAAATCGGGGAGTCACAATCGGTGTATGTCAAAATTGGGAGGGGTCAAATTAAAAAGTCAAACACTCCACGGGACAAAAAAGTTAATCAAAATCTAAATTCAAAGTAACCCTTTAACTAGAGTTTTCTTACTCCTACCAAGGCTAGTATCCACTAACTATAACCAAACATATTACAAATTATCTTAATTTCCAAAAATAAAAACTCACTTCCTGGAACTCAAGCAGCTCTATCTACCAAAAAAAGGAACGCTACAACATCAAAATAGCATAACTATTCAAAATATTATCACTATAGAGTGATAATCAAAAAGGTAACCTAACTAATAGGTCTAAATTCAAAATATTATTATCACAAAGTGATAATCAAAACTAAGGTAACCTAACCAAAAGGTTACTTACAAAATTCGAATACAAAATATTATTATCACAAAGTGATAATCAAAACTAAGGTAACCTAACCAAAAGGTTACTTACAAAATTCGAATACAAAATATTATTATCACAAAGTGATAATCAAAACTAAGGTAACCTAGCCAAAAGGTTACTTACAAAATTCGAATTCAAAATTGAACCAGTTAGGGCTGTAATCTCTTACACCCTACTGATTATCCTATCACTAATTTTCAAACAACACATCTTATTAGTGATGGATCAAATGGTGAGGTTCACCATGCAAACCTCTGACCTTATCAAACAAAAATTTCTGAAAAGTCAGAAATAAGGGAAAGAATAAATCAATATTCTCTCTACCTGAATGTGTAGAAATCAGGACTAGCAACTTAAATAATCCACTTATTTCTACATCCTAAAGATATCTGTCAAAGACATCTTCTAACTACATCTTCAAATAACGCGCGACTAAAACAACCAGTATGCACACTAATGCACACCTCAAAACTACTACAAAAATCCTTAACCACTTGCTTCAATTATCAAACAAAATTTTCAAACAAAATGAGTTACCAAAGGGCAGTCTCCATTTAGTATTAGTTAAACGATACTAAATCAAAAATCGGAACAAAACGAAGCAAACAACTATTGTTTTGCTTAACAACAAAGAAATGACTAGACTGGAACTAATTGTCAGGATCATCATTCTCATTTGGATACGATGCTTCAACGGGTTTCAAGTCCTTAACATGCCATTTTCCGGTTCTTGTTCCATCTTTATTCTCTAATTCATACACTAAATTGGAATGTTTTTTTCGAACATTACACAAAACGAACTTTGGAGCTAACTTAGCGGAGAATTTATCACCAGCACTTGAAAGTACCTTATTAGTTCTCCAAACGTTTTCTCCGACTTGGAATGAAATGTCTCTTCTTCTAAGATTGTAGAGTTTACTCGAACGTTGATAAGCTATATGTAAGTTTTCACGGACATTTCCAAAAATATCAAACAAAGGTTGACGATCCAAAACATAAGAAGGTCTACTACTTGAAACAACATCTACAGCCTCACCAGGTTTAAAATTGTTACTATAAGCTTTTCCACTTAAGGGTACCTGACGACCAAAGACTAAAAAATTTGGAGAATAGTTGGTGGATTCGTGTTTTGCTGAATTAACTGCGTACTGAATTTTTGATATCTCACTATCCCACGTATCATGTTCTTCTACGTACGAACGAATTGCAGTACCAACTGTCTTATTAATTCTTTCCACAAAATTGCATTGAGGAGCATAAACAGCATTGTACCAAATCTTTTGGATTTCGTACCTTGCACACAAAGCTTTAAAAACACGTCCAATCAATTGTGGACCATTATCACAAATAACAAATTGTGGTACTCCGTAGACAAGAAAGACTTTTTCTTCCAAAAAATTTTCAATTAAATGTGCCTTGGCACTGCGCAAAGGTTGTAAAATCTAATACTTGGAGAACCAGTCACCAACAACTAAAAGCCATTTTTCTGCTTTTGAATCATCAATAAAAAACTAATCACGACGATATCTAACAAAAAAATCAGTGTTCAGGTACACTCTCACCCTACTACCAACTGAACTGTCGAAACATCTACAATGCTTCACAACGCCTAAATTTGCTAGAGTGACAAACCCTCTACGAGTCTCACCTAGACTAACAATACAAAAATTACATCAACTCAAAAAAAATATGATGCAAAAATTCTAGAGCGACCAACTCACCTCGAGTCTCGTCTAGACTGACGTAATGCTGAGCGACCAACTCTTCCTGAGTCTCGTCTAGACTAACATACTGCTGAGCGACCAACCACGACGACAAGTTCCGCCTAGACTAAATTGCGTTGCAATGCCGATCTAAATAAAAATCTGCTAACAAAATCAAAAACGTGCTTATGAACAAGAGCAATTCTCAAATCATACGACGACAGCTCAAACCGATGTACCCTCAAAATAGAATCTGTAGCCTTATCATCAAATTCGGACAAAAATGTTCTCTATTGACTCAAGCGAATTAAACTCCAGGCTTATCAGCTTCTTTAGCTAACAGTTTTCCTAAAATTTTCCTTTTCTCCAACACTGGTCTCTCACTCACTACTCCTCTAATTTTCAGTTCATACTCCAGTTCTTCTTTAAGTAGACAAACAATTTGGAATTTTTCCGACATGATTGCAAAAGCCTAATATTTTAATGAAATCAAACTGATAAATCTAAATGATTTGAACCTTACAAAAATTGTCAAAACAAATTCGGGGAACTAAAGGCAAAAGTCAAAAAGTGTATTTGGTAAAATAAATTTTTGCCAAAACAATATCAAAAAAAATTATATTGGGTGAACACAGGATGAAAGTTAAAAATAAATTTGACTAAGTTAATTAATTGACTGTATGGGGGTTAACGTCTCAACCAAACTTTTAAATAAACAAATCTTAATGTCAAATAAACTTTGAGCAAACAAATTTCGAGGCAAAACAATTTTTGAACAAACAAATCTCGAAACAAACTAATTTTTGAACAAACAAATTTCGAAGCAAAATAATTTTTGAACAAACAAATTTCGAAGCCAACTAATTTTTGAACAAACAAATTTCGAAGCCCTACAAATTTTGAACAAACAAATTTCGAAGCAAAACAAATCTTGAACAAACAAATTTCGAAGCAAAATAATTTTTGAACAAACCAATTTCGAGGCTAAATAATTTTTGAACAAACAAATTTCGAAGCAAAATAATTTTTGAACAAACAAATTTCGAAACAAAATAATTTTTGAACAAACAAATTTCGAGGCCTCACGTTGCCGGCGCCAGTGTAACGAATTTTTCGAATGGGCGCAGCTAGCCTCACGCATGGGCGCCAGTGAAACTGATTTTTCTAATTTATATCTGACTCTAGACGTTGGGCGCTAGTGAAACGATGTTTTTACTCTAAAGGCACCAGCCCCACATTGGGTGGCAGTGAAACGAAGTCTTCCGACATAACTAGGGGTCTATTCCTTGGGTAGAGCTATGAGAAATGGGGGGTAAGTCGAAATCTGTTTCTATGTCAAACTTAATCTCAGAGAAATAGGCGCCACCAAGTCCGGACTTATTCACGATAATGGCATGGCATATTTCTAAGGGCGGACGTGGAGACCCAAAGAAAAAAGGATCGCCTTCGATGACAAAAACCTGTCTTAATAAAATAAGACGTTGTTCCTGTAAGAAATTATAATAGTTAGGTTAATAAAAAAAGGTGGAACACTATTTGTGTTCCGCAAATATACATAAAGAAATAGTGAAAAGATATTTTCTATATAAAGTTGGCATCAAAATTCTACTCTTAAAGATGTTAGCTTTCTGTGGTTAGGTTTGATCATATTTGATCAAAATAAAAAACTTTAATCTTGAACCAATAATTTACTAAAAAGAATCTCTTTTAAAATAAAATGCAATGCAACAAAATTTAATAAATAATAGAATTACTTCGTGAATTTTAAATTAAGGTTTATCAAAATTATTCATAATCAAACATTTTACAGTATATTGTAAACTTGTTACACAAAGATACTCCAACCCGTGCAGATCTGTTCAGGCAAGATTACATTTAAAAATGTTACTACTCAAGTTATTCCTTTTTAAGTTACATGTACTAGTTTTAGTTTCAAAAAAAAGATCACAAAAATATTCTTATTTACATAAGATGTGCTAAAGCTGTTCGAAGTATTTGCTTTCAAGAACGCACCTGTCAGCAGTATACTACAGAAAAATAAGTGACGTCAGTAACACCTGTTGTTGTAACTAACGATTTATACTGAACCACGCGTGTTGTTTCTTAAAACATCAAATTAGTGAATTTTTAATTTCGACACTGGAAATTCCAGCTCAGCAATAGTTGAAACTTTCATAATATTCAAGCATTTACACATAAGAACAAATTACCGTGTTTCTAATTTGAAACACAAAATATTACTTAAAGCTAACTACGAACCAAAAACTGCTTTTCTCGCCTTAAATACAGTCACAATACATTCGTCAGCTGCTGCAATATGTTGAATCACGCGGCCTTACCAAAGTAGCATCTTTACGCTGTATAACGAAGTGGTTTTAACAAAAGGGATTGAATTTCCTATCTTCTAAGTTGCATTTTACACGTCGTATAACAAAGTGGTTTTAACAAAAGGGATTGAATTTCCTATCTTCTAAGTTGCATTGTTCATGTTGTTCGTGCGCGCTATTCAAAGATGTGTCCCGACTCCTCAAAATTTATACGCAAATTGCCGGCCTGAAGTCTCTGGTACATCTTATCTCTTCCTCCACGTATGGCCGACTGATTATCAAACTCGCTCGGGCGACCGGAGCGTCCGAGGAGGAGGTTGTCAAACCGAAACA
Organism: Platerodrilus igneus; assembly: GCA_036346225.1. NCBI lineage: Eukaryota > Metazoa > Arthropoda > Insecta > Coleoptera > Lycidae > Platerodrilus > Platerodrilus igneus. The sequence goes on from JARFIW010001535.1 coordinate 5,400,539, forward strand.
CGGCTTTAACGTATTACCTTAGTTGTTAAATGTATTTTACCATTATTTTAATAAAAGTGTTTTATTATTCTCGCACTTTGATGAAGGGATTTATTAATCAAAAATAAAATTGTTACAATATATATATATATATATATATATATATATATATATATATATATTTATGGAAGAATTATACTGATACCTTACATTGTTCATACTCAAAGGATACCAAATTCATTATAGCCGTATTTAGCTTATGGAAAGTATATATTTATGATACAATTTACTATACCATTATTATCAGGTTTTCAGTCTTAAAACTGGTTAGACGCATATATCCGTAGTTTCCTATTCTGAACTAACCTACATATTTCCCCGAAATTCCCACAACCTACCCTTGCAATAACTGCGTGCAATAGTCGGACCTCGATCTACCTATACCTCTTGCCTGTCTCTGCTTGTAATATATGCCGCATTGTTCTCCAATTGCCTTAGGACATGTCCCCTCCATCGATTTCTCCTATTTTTTGGTTTTCCAATTATATTTTTCTTCCCCTATTATTTCTTAAACCTCTTAGTTATTAACATTGTGTGTCCATTCGATCATCATACTTCTGAAGCACAACATTGAAAAAGGCTTCTACCTTTTTCCTGTTTGCTTCTCCTGCTGTCCGTCCCTATTTCATATCCCAAACAAGAACGGACGTTGTTACAGCACATAAAAGAGGGAAAATGAAAAAGTCAAATATCAGTTAGACTTCGTAACAAACAGGGGAACAAAGTTAGTTCTGAAGAAATTAGCGAGAGTGAGATGAAAGATGTTTGTATCGATCAAAAATAGGGAAAGGAATTAAGAAATATGATTCGACGTTACAAGTGGACGCGAGTTATGTATCCCCCAATTACATATATATATTGATGTATTGAATCTAATATGAATTATTAGAAATTATTAAGTAAAAGTATAAGTTCAATGCAACATTGTAACACAAGGATAACCCAGAGAGGTTATCGACAGTTCATGAGAACGGAATGCAACTTTGCATCCGTGAGGGCAGTGATACTGCAGGTGGCAGGTCACAGGCGGTCAACAGACCGCAATTACTTAGAATTAAGTTGTTACATTGTAATAAAGTGTACAATAAAGAGAAACGCAGACATGAGATCTGCAAGTTCTCACAGCCGTGTGAGGGGCAGGTTATTATAAAAGGCCCGGGAGCTCAATGCCCGGCAGTCAGTCTTCGAACTCCATACTTCGTTGTTCAAGCTACTCAACCGAGTCAGTCTTCGAACTCCATACTTCGTTGTATGAGCTACTCAACCGAGTCAGTCTGCGTATTACAACTTATACATTGTTGTCTACATAGACTACTCACCTGTACAATTAATTTTTATAAAGTTATTATGTACAAATTATAGTAATATAAATATTGTTAAAGTGTCAAAAGCTTTTTAAAAAAACCAGCTCCAAAGGCCCGAACTTTAACTGGCACAGTCGTAACGGATGTCAAAAGGGCACTGAAAATACAAAAATCGGAAGATTGGTGACCAAGAATTTTTATTCGAAATTTTGGAAGAACACAAACCAAGTTGGAGGAAGAACAAGCATAGTCTGAATCCAGCAACAAACCAAGTTGGACAAGGAACAAAAATCGTCTAAGGCCAACAAACAAACCAAGGTGGACAAGATACAGAATCGATCGAACCCACCAAAGAAACAGATGAAATTAATGTAAGTTCATTTCCATAATTTTCTTTCAAACCGAAAACTATAATTGATATATGCTAGTATTATAACTATTGATTACTATTGTTTATGTATTTTATTATTATGAATATTTTTTTTTTTTGAAAATAGTTCAAAGTGAATTATTTTCAAAACGAGACTGTAAAACATTTTATGAGACGAATGTTAAAGAGATAAAATTTTTCTTTAAAAAGCAAATGAAACGTGAAGTTTAAAAGAAATTTTCTTTTAAATAAGAATTGAATTTAAAAAGAAACCCTTACCATAATTAATAGAACGAACTCAAAAATAATCCAAAAAAAATAACGGGCGCACATTCACTAAACACCAAAAATAAGAATTATCAACCACCGCGATTCAACGCACGTTTATAAACCGGTAAACTAACGCGAAATTAATTTCAAAGCTAAAGCTAATTCGAACAAACTGTACAGAACGATTAACTAAACCATTGACCTCTATAATACTGAATAAATCACAGCAAGAACTCTGCAGTAACCTAAAACCGCTGTAATCTAAAACGCCATCCAAAGAAAGCAAGAAGCACCTTTATTACACATTTTAAACCTCAGAGAAAATCGCTTTCAGAACTAAACTTTCAACTTTCAGTACTAAAGCAATTTGCATCATACACGGGATAATAAAAGCGACGCAGTTTCTACATTAATACCTACAATCCATAAAAGCAGCATTATAAATAATTAAATACATCACGGAATTATAGAAGCGCATGAAAATTACACCACAACACTCTATAAATAATTTGCAGTACAAAATCAGCATTATAAAGTGCAGTAAAACGGTCATCATAAGAAGTTTTAATTAAAACGCTGAAAACCTACATTACGGAGAGATTCAATTACCAACAAGCATTATAATACCAAGAGATCTAAAAATAAAACAGACATAACACTTTACGCAAAGTAAATTATCTAATTCTTATAAACTAACACCTGTAAGTGCAATTAACTCAACGTACGTGACAAAGTAACGGAGATTACATCCTTTAGTATTCAATTTCAACAATAAAAGTACAAAAGTAAGTAACCTCAGGTCATAACTACGCAACTCAGTAAAACCCACGGAAAAGTATTAATTACGAGTTAACCGAACTGAACTAAAACAACGCTAAAATAAATCCATCCATTTAAGATTCCTTAAGAAACAGGAACTCAAGACAAATTGAAAGTTGCATAAAAACAATTAATCCAAGACTACGGTAAATAAATTCAACGTTATCTCACAATTACATCACCACACTGTGTAATTAAAAATAAATAACAGCGACTACGATTAAAAAAATAACCAGACCAGTCTGAACTTAAAATTAATAAATCAAAACCGAAAATTAACAAATCCTAACTAAAAAAATAACGCCGAAAAATAACGAAATAAACCTCAACCTTTACCAAATTTTATCCACCCAATCCAAACTGAAAATTAACCATTCCAAACTAAAAATAACGCCGAAAATAGTAAAATAAACCTCAATCTTTACAGAATTCAAAATTACCCAACCTAAAGGAAAAATTAACAAACCAAAACCAAAATTAACGTTACAAATAGAAAATCAACCCCAATTTTTACAAAAATTGAAATTTCACAACCCAAACGGAAAATTAATAAATCCGAAGCAAAAGTAACAATACAAATAACGAATTAAAGCTTAATTCAAAAAAAAAAAATTTTAAATTTTCCAAAAATCGAAAACAACCCTTAACCAACATGAGTAACACAGACTTACGTCTCTATTTAGAGACAATACAGACGTTTGATGGTACGCAAGCCCATCTCTCGAATTTCATTGGAGCATGTGAAATGTTCCTAAAAACCTTTTACAAACCCGGAGATGACGCAAGAAATTCATTGCTTATACGCTTAGTAATAAGTAAACTAGCCGGAAGGGCACTAACATTAATCGCCAGTAGGGACGACTTATCGGAATGGGACCAGTTTAAACAGCTACTAATTGCATATTTTGGAGACCAAAGTAATATAAAATGCCTGGTACGAGACCTAATAAACCTTAGAATGGAACACAATCAATCCCCCTACCAATTCGGAATGAAATGCCAAGACGTGAGAAGTTTAATTTTAACAAAATTAAAAATCGAAGAACCCGATCAAAACGTTAGACATTTAAAAACAAAACTGTACGACGAAATGGCACTAGACACATACATAAACGCTTTACCAGAACGACTATCGGATAAAATCAGATTCCAACGACCCCAAAATTTAGAAGAAGCTATGAGCCTAGTAATAGAAGAAGAAAATGTAATGTATTACCGCAACAGACTATACAACCCCAACGCGAATAAAAGTTATTCACCAACAAAACTATACAAGCTACAAGACAAACAATCCCTCAACAAAATTCACACCCTTTAACCCACAAACAAATCAACCGCGAAGTAACAACCCAAGTTTTAACAATACCAATTTTAATAATCAATATAAACATTTTTCAAAACCAACATTCAACCCAACTTTTACGAAACCCGCATTCCAACCGAGATTCAATCAAAACCTAAACCAACAAAGACCAGCATTCAATGCAAACCCTAATAGAAATACACCAATGACTAATACTCATAACAACCCTAACAATTATTACAAACCAACACCAATGGACACCTCATCTGGTAACACCAGACAAAACACAAAAATAACACATATCCGACCAAACCCTCATCAGAAACGTAATTTTACATCGGAAGAATTATTTCATCAAGAAATAGAAAAATTTGACACTGACCAGAAAAATTACATTGAGACACCTACGAACAATGAATCAAATCATGCAGAAACTTACGAACGTGACGAACAATACGAAACTTACGAGGAGTATGATGAAGAAAACTCGAACTCAAATTTTCAAATGGACCCATACATAGACAACCAAACTTAATAAACTTAAACAACATAAATCACTTAGTATTACCATACATAGAAATACCCTACGCCAAATTCAAACTATTAATCGACACCGGATCATCTAAAACATTATTTAGCCCCAGAACCGTACAAAAACACTATTTAGATTATGTAGAAAGAGAACCATTTAAAATTAAAACAGCTCATCAAACAACACTACACGAATTCGTAGCCAATATACCCTTACCGAGAACATTTAATGTTAAAATGAAACATAAATTTTGTGTATTCGAATTTAACGATAAATATGACGGATTAATAGGAATGGACCTTCTAAGAAAATTAGGAGCCAACATTGACATTAAAAATCGCTTATTAAGGACAAAATACGGAAAAATCCCAATTAAATTTCAAAACACACAAATTGAACAAAAATACACATTAGAACCCCGAACGGAAAGAAAAATAAAAATCCCAGTAAAATCTAACAAAAATTTAGGAATAATAAATCATATGACATTTCAACAAGGAGTAGAAACCCCAACCGCCTTAGTGCAAATAAAAGATAACTATGCAACCACAACAATATTAAATTCAAACGACTATCCCGTAGAATTATCACTGACAGACCCAATTAACGTAGAAGAACTAAATTTTAACGAAATGGAAATAGACGAAAATTTAGAAAACGATTACAACCCAATAGAACATGACGAAATGTTAAGAGAAAATTTAACTAACATCCGCTTTAATACCGATATCAATCAAGAAGAAGAAAGAGCAATTAAAAACTTATGTTTTGAATACCGAGACATTCCATTGCGAAGGAATACCATTAACATTCACCAACACAGTAAAACATAATATCGAGTTAACAGACAATAAACCAATCTTTACAAAAGCATATAGACTACCTCATGCAAGCCAAGAAGAAGCTGACAGACAAGTAGCAGACTTATTAGACCAAGACATAATCCAGCACTCCAATTCACCATGGAGCAGCCCCGTGTTAATAGTACCTAAGAAATTGGACGCAACCGGAAAGAGAAAGTACAGAATGGTAATAGATTATAGAAAGTTAAATGAAAAAACGGTAGATGACAAATATCCACTACCAAATATAACCGAAATTTTAGACAAATTAGGCAAATGCCAATATTTTACAACATTAGACCTAGCATCAGGATACCATCAGGTAGAGATGGAAGAAAAGACATATCAAAACAGCCTTCAGCACACCTAGAGGACATTACGAGTACAAACGAATGCCATTTGGATTAAAGAACGCACCCGCTACTTTCCAGAGAGTCATGGATAATATACTACGAGGAATACACAATGAGAAATGCCTTGTATACCTTGACGACATCATAGTTTATTCCACATCACTGGTAGAACACATAGAAAGATTGAAGGAAGTATTCGAAAGACTTAGACAAGCACATTTTAAAGTACAATTAGACAAAAGCGAATTTTTACAAAAAGAAGTATCATTTTTAGGACATGTAATAACACCCCAAGGAGTAATGCCAAACCCAGACAAAACAAATGCAGTTCTAAATTACCCATTACCAAAAACAACCAAAGAAATTAAAGGATTTCTAGGACTTAGTGGTTACTACCGCAAATTCATTAAAGGTTACGCTCAGATAACCAAACCCCTGACAAATTGTTTAAAAAAGGGAAACAAAATTGAACACACCCCGGAATTCATTAAAGCCGTAGACAAAATTAAAAACATATTAACAAATCACCCTGTATTAGAATACCCAGACTTTACAAAACCATTTATACTGACGACAGACGCATCGAATGTAGCATTAGGCGCAGTATTGAGCCAAGGAAAAGTAGGTAGCGATAAACCTATCAGCTACGCATCCAGAACCCTAAATGAAACCGAACAAAAATATAGCACTATAGAAAAAGAATTATTAGCCATAATTTGGGCAACAAAATATTTTAGACCTTACCTATACGGAAGAAAATTTTACATATATACCGACCATAGACCACTAGTATGGTTATGCAAACTGAAAGAACCAAATTCAAAATTACAAAGATGGAGAATCAGACTCGAAGAGTATGATTACGAAATTATATACAAAAAAGGAATCTATAACAACAACGCAGACGCTTTAAGCCGAATCCAACTCAATGCATTAGAAACGGAATCCATTATAGGAAACGTAGACGAAGAAGAAATAAGGGAAGATCCAGACGAGATCGACACAATACATTCGACACAAAACGAAGAATTTTAAACGAAGCAATCGATATGAAACCCAACCAGTTTATAATAACCGAAGTTTTAAATAACCCCAATCCAGTAAAATATACAAAAGTAGATAACAAAAAGATATATCAAATTCAAATAACTAAAGATGACAACGAGGAACAAATAATTAAAATTTTAAAAGAATACACCCCCGAGAAAAAACGATTTTATTTTTATTTCAACACCGAACATTTATACCAAAGCTTTTCAAAATTGTACATTAAACTATTCAATAACTCTGGACCTGAACTCATCAGATGTACTAGAAAACTAATAACACTAGACGACCCTGACGAAATAAACGATGTAATTAGAAATCAACACGAAGGAAAAACCAACCATCGTGGAATTAACGAAACTATTAAGCAACTTGTAAGACGTTATTATTTTAAAGACATGAAGGACTTGACCACAGATTTCATTAACCAATGCGAATTATGCGACAAAGCGAAATACGATAGGAAACCCCCAAAGATACCCTTAATGTTTACCAAAACACCCGACAAACCATTTCAAAAACTACATGCCGATACTCTAGTAGTAGAAGCTCAAAACTATCTGACAATTGTAGACGCATTCACAAAAATAGGCCAAGCAATACCAATCAGATCCAAAAACAGCATCGACGTGACCCAAGGATTTTTACAATATTTCACATTTTACGGAACACCCGAATCAATCACTTTAGACAATGGTATCGAATTTAAAAATGAGACAATTCAAAACACTTTAGAACTTCACAAAATAAAAATTCATTTCATAACGGAAAACCACCCTGAATCAAACGGACTAATTGAACGATTACATTTAACCCTGTTAGAACAAATTCGATTATTAAGAATAAACTATAAAAAGGAACATATAACCAATTTAATGTCATACGCACTAATCGCCTATAATAACACAATTCACTCATCAACAAATTTTACACCCTTAGAATTAACCTTAGGACATTCAGATTCACGAAATCCCTATGACATACACTACAATAAAGAAGTATATCAACAATATGCGAAAGATCACAAACAAAAATTAAAAATAACTTATGACAAGGTAAAAGATAAATTAGAAAACGATAAAGAACGTATCACCACAACCCGAAATAAAAATACCGACGCAAATAAATTTTCAATAGGACAAACCGTGTATGAGAAAAACTTTCAAAGCAAGCGACATAAAACAGCACCCAGAAATTTAGGACCATTTAAAATTAAGAAAATATCAGATAAAAACATAGCAGTAGTAGACAACGGTAAAATAACAAAATACATTCATTTGAAAAACCTAAGACACCCTGTAATTTCAGATGGACAGTCATCACCCTTACCGTCAACCTCCACCCAGGTAGAACGGACAACCAAGTAGCAATATAACATATAAAAACAACCCCGGTATACTACCAATAAACTAGGCAGTATACAAAATACAATATTTACTCAAATAATATCCAACCTTACTTTAATGCAACAAATTTTAGCTACATTAAGAAAAACGAAATAATATTTTTTAGAAATTCCAATAGTAGAAAGTAACAATTATCATTATTATCATTTATTAACAAAGGTTACTAGCACATACCAAGTAATCATACCCAAAACCAAATTCCTATCCCTAAATGAACTGAGATATGGTTTTACAAACGAAAAATGTACTGAAGTAACACCAAATCAATATTTATGTCAATTGATGACGACAACAACCATTCAAGAAGACAGCCCTTGTGAAGTACAACTACTAAAATTCTCAAATCATTACGAAAACTGTGAAACCAAACAAGTGCAAATAACTAATATGAAAATTCAAAAAGTTACAGATAACAAATGGATAGCAATTTTCCCAACAGAAGTAATAGCAACCATCCACTGCAACCAAGATGAAAATAACCAAGCATTAATCGGAAGCAAACTAATTACCCTCAAAGAAGATTGTTATGTGAAATTGAAAGATGAAGTTATCAGAGTTTATCAAGATCCCATAGCAACAAAGAAACTTGCAAACCTACCGGAACTACAATTCAAAATACAACAAGAAGACGAAGAAATAAACAAGAAACCTATGAAGCTAGAGCATCTAGACTTAGACGATCTCAACCACGCCGTGAAATTAGTGGAAAGTTATAAAGAACAATTAAGTGAAATCAAAACGTCAAAGTTACATTATAATAATATAAGTGTTTGGACAATTGTATTAATCATTTTAGTAATTTTTGTAATCATGTATGTATTATACAAAATGTACCTTAGATATAAGAATGAAGGAAACAGTTCTAGATATAAGGAAACAAAGAGAAAAAAGGAAACAATAAGTATACCCTTAGAAACAATGAATTTTAAATGAATTTAAATAATGAATTTTATGTATTTAAAAATTAAGAAAAACCTTAATTTTTCATTTACGGTGGAGGAGTTATGTATCCCCCAATTACATATATATATTGATGTATTGAATCTAATATGAATTATTAGAAATTATTAAGTAAAAGTATAAGTTCAATGCAACATTGTAACACAAGGATAACCCAGAGAGGTTATCGACAGTTCATGAGAACGGAATGCAACTTTGCATCCGTGAGGGCAGTGATACTGCAGGTGGCAGGTCACAGGCGGTCAACAGACCGCAATTACTTAGAATTAAGTTGTTACATTGTAATAAAGTGTACAATAAAGAGAAACGCAGACATGAGATCTTCAAGTTCTCACAGCCGTGTGAGGGGCAGGTTATTATAAAAGGCCCGGGAGCTCAATGCCCGGCAGTCAGTCTTCGAACTCCATACTTCGTTGTTCAAGCTACTCAACCGAGTCAGTCTTCGAACTCCATACTTCGTTGTTTGAGCTACTCAACCGAGTCAGTCTGCGTATTACAACTTTTACATTGTTGTCTACATAGACTACTCACCTGTACAATTAATTTTTATAAAGTTATTATGTACAAATTATAGTAATATAAATATTGTTAAAGTGTCAAAAGCTTTTTAAAAAAACCAGCTCCAAAGGCCCGAACTTTAACTCGCGTAACAATTTTAAAGTTAGAGAGGGCACTTATCCAAGTGGGGTTCCTAATAATGATATAAGAGGGAGAATGGTTGTATGTAAGAGGTAAAACAAGGGACTAAGTTCGTTTCATTTGTGATGCGTGATTTCCGTTGACTCTAGTTTTTCGGCGAATGCACCGACTTTTGGACGGTTAGGAACGATTTTCTCGGCATTTTCTGTGTACGTGCCTTAAACTTGATGGAGGTGAGAAACCGTTGATGTTAGTTTCGAAATTAGGTGGAATATTGTGGCCGTTATGCTGGGAGTTTCAGAAAGGGATGCAACGTTTGGTAAAATACCGAAAATGTTTGTTTATCCTGTAACAATTACTATTTTCTGCTATTTAAGTATACGCTTTCGTTCAATACACCTATTCAATAAATATTAAACTTCTATTGAAACCTTATATTACGAATTTATACATCGTGCCCCATCTACATTAGAATAGTCAAAGTAACCTTTAAGTGCTCTTCTATTTGCTTGTATCTTGATTCAATATCCCCTTTCCCGGCGCATGCTTGAATAGTTAACATTACCTCGTGGTCAAGCCATTTTGATATTAGCATGTAATCCGTATAGAAGTGTTATCGAGGGCCTGCAGGTTTTTAATTAAACATGCCGTCCCAGCAAGTAGTAAAATGGAGTCAACTTATACCATGGGTTCAGTTTTAGTTGTGGCAACGACCTAAAATGGTTGTAAATATATTTCTACGGTAAGAAAATAATTCGCAAAGTTATCTTTAAATTCAATTTTCCCGTTTGATTTCAGTGCAAGTTTTTAAAACACCAAGTAATAAATATGAAGAAAGTTTTTTTAAAGTATGAAGTATTATGCCCGTGTTATGCAAATAGCAAGTTTTAGTATTAATTCAAAGTTTTAAAATATTAATTTCGAGATTCAAGTATTAAAGTAATGGAAATTATGTACTATATAAAACAATCGTTAACCATATGGCAAGTACGAGACTGATGTAAAGTAAAGACACGTTTTAAATTCTTTTGGAAATTGGTTGAGCTTTAGATGCAGTTTCAATTGTTGCTAGGCAAAAGAGTGGAAACCCCCACATATGATTGGTTAGTATGAAGGTCAAATCCGGACCCCTGCGTCAGACCCGGCCGCCCAGCAGATAGCCAGCGGTGAGTCATCCTCCATTTTATACCTATATTCTTTTCAAGGAACATTCATTTAAGATGTACAAATAACTTTCGCAGAAGCTATATATGTTTATTTAAAGTTAATTCTCGAATTTTTGTGAAGGTTTGAAGATCAGTTAAATTTGATTCACGTAAAATTTAGTTCAAAATTTAGTATTTGAATAATGCATAAATGACCTTATTATTTTCAATGTATTTCTGTAAGATTATTTTTGAAGTTACAAAGTTGTATTAAAATGTTTGCATAACTAAACATGTGATACGATAAGAATTGTTTGCCGAATTATTGTGTATAACACATTTTCACAGTACACCTAAGCACAGCTTAATGTCGAGAATAAGAATTTTTCTTTGACCTTTGATTCCATTAAAGATGTCTATTAAAAATATAGTTCGATAATCTATAAAAACTTTTTTTTGAGCATTTAATTTGTTTCTTGTAAACTGAACAGGATCCTATTCAATTATCATGAATAAACTGTAACATAAAAAATGAAAATCATACATATATTTCTTATAGAGAATTAATGTAAATTATGCAATTAAAAAATATCCCATGAATATTCAGAGATTAGTGTTAAATTGTAATAAAGAAACTGTTTTGAAAGTCTCTGTACAGTTAGCTTTATATAAACAATGTATATATATATATATATATATATATATATATATATATATATATATATAAATAAATTATTGGTTGTGGGTTTCAGGTCAGCTGGCAAGTTCAGTACTACTCTTTTTTATAGCCTAAATTTTCGAATTTATTTTAATTCTTGATCACAGGCACTACAAATGATAAATTTTAAAAAATGGTACAATTTGGTTTTAAAGTTACATACTAAATTGAGGTTTGTATAAATAATTAGCAACAATGTAAAAAATAACAGGAACTATAACGTAACATAACTAAAAATAATATAAAATGTTTAATTTAATAAAATGACACCATTCCAAATAAATTTGTCACATTGTTCTTTTATTTTTGTGTGTGATGGTATGGCAAAATTGAATGCATGCATGTATGTATGCATGTAACGTTTTTTATGAATTAAGTGAGTGTTAATCTGAGTGTGTGTGTGTGTGTGTGTGTGTGTCTTCTTTTTTTTATATTATAGAAATGTTTTATTTTTATGGTGTATGTTTATAATATAAAGTGACTAGGCTCTAACGAAGCCTAGTTTGAGCAAGTTTAGATGTGGTTAAATTTTCAGATAGCACGAGATCGTCGTGCCCATTCCAGATTGCAGAGACCAAAGTAAGTATTTTTTTTATGTCTAATAAAATTTCTTTCGTTTTATCGTATACCATCCCACGACCCTAGCTCATAGCTCTGCCCTAAGTTGAAGAAGCTTAGCTGGCTCGAAGATCTCTTTAGAGGGACCTTTTTCTCTCAAAGCCATTTAACATCCTTTTTACCCTGGGCTTAACCGTCAAACAGGAACCCCTCGTAATCTATCGAGGCTCTGCCGCCTATATGGTAGAGCAGACATACTATTTACCTTTTGAGGAATTTAGTATGCTACAATCCCTGGGAGAATTGTGAAAACAGGGGGGTACTTTTGGCTCTATATAAACACTGTAGAGATAGGGTGAGGCTCTCTTACTACTTCGCTCGCCTTTAAGGTAAACTTAAGTAGTCATGCTTATTCAGTGATTTTCTAACAAGTATTGTTAATTTTAATTACACAACTTGGCGTGTCATGGTAATGAATTGCCATAGTGAAAATTTTAAAGTAAATACAGATTTAAGAGCGAAGCTATTATTAAGCATGTTAGTACAAACCTCTGCTATTTTGGGTGTCGGAGCGTATAAACCCATTCTTAAATGGAATTTTAATGGTGAATGCATCAATTATTAGTTTGTTGATCTAAAATGGAATGGTAATGGAAGATTTTGGAGGTTTGGATGCACTTTGTATCAAAAATTAAGAGAGATTTGAATAGCAGCGTGCCGAGAGGAATGGTGATTTAACTTGGGGAGCGGTTTCAGAGCCTAGAGTCGTTCTAGATGGCAACTTCTTCAAGAGCTGGTTTGCAGTTGCTTGCAGGATAATGGTTACCAGGTAACGAATTTTTATAAAACATTGTTGTGCTGTGTATTTGAAGTGTTTTAACTTTTTTGTGCTTTTGAGTGATTATTTCTATGAATTTTGATGAACTGAAAATTTTACTGAACATTATATGTAAATGAAAACAGGTTTATAATTATTGTAAGGATAATCAGGCCGTTTTGTACAAAGTAAAGAGGACTTTTATTATTGCAGTGCTATAATGTTGCACACAGGTTTAAATAGTTTTAAGGTAAGCTCATATTAAAATGGAAGTTAAAGTCAGCCATGAGGATAGCCCATTTATCTTAATAGGGTACATGTTTGACAAAATTATTTAACACGAACACATTCTTGAAAATGATTTCTTTCCAAGCAAAGTTATATTATTGAATGTAATGAAAAGAGTGTCAGAGGTTGTAAAATTTTATTCAGTGTAAATAGAGTGTGATGTATTTTATTAATAGAGTTATTTTGGGTATGATTGTCGGGAAGTATTACAGCATAGTGTTAGTTAGATGGAGTCTTAAGATTTAGCAGTCCAGTAAGCTTCGTTGAAAGTTTTCCATAAGGATACAAACAGGAACGGAGCAGCCGAGGTAAGCTTCACAGTATATATTTCACCGATATTCCGTGGTATGTGAAGGAGGTTAAGCAACCTGCGGCTACCAGATCTCCCACTACTTAACCGTTAGCCGAAGTAATAGTATTCCAATAAATCTTTTCGCACAATCAACATTAGTAGAGAATATTGCAAAATCAACACCTACAGGCTGTTTATAATAATCATCGGGTTTAAGTGCAATTACTTTTTTTCGTCATTAAGTTTACCGTCTTGAAACTGGTTGGACGCGTATCTCCATTGATTTCTATCCTGAGCTAGCTTACATATTTCCCCGAAATTCCCACAGCTTGGATACAGCTCGGATTTCCTTCTATTATTTTCTAAGTATGTACCCTATTTCATCGATATTCAGTCGTATGTGAATAGGGTTAAGCAACCCGCGGCTACCAAGATCCCCCAACTCCTAGACATTTGCCGAAATAGTAGTGTTCCAATAAATCCTTTCTCACAAGCAAGATTAGTTGAAAATATTGCAAAACCAATACTTGTATTTGCTTATAATAACCATCAGTTTTAAGTATAATTACTTTTCATCATTACATTTTCCGTCTTGGAGCTAGTTGAACGCGTACCTCCATTATTTCGATTCTGAGCCAGCCTACACATTTTCTCGAAATTCCCACAGCCTACATCTTTGACTATCTGCGTATAGTTTAACCTAGATCTACCTCTAACTCACCTTTTCCCTATCACTGCTTTTACTATATTCCGCACTATTTTCTCATGCCTTAGTATGTGACCTATCATCTTGTCCCTCTTGTTTTTTTACTGCTTTCCACATGTTTCTTTCTTCCCCTCCCATTTCGAAAACCTCCTTGTTCTTAACTTTGTCTGTCCATATCTTCATCATGTCTATTGCGCCACATTTCAAAGGCTTATACTTTTTTCCTGTCCGCTTTTCCTACTATCTAAGTTTCACAACCGTACGGTGCTTTACTCCACAATATAGCTTATGGTTGGGCACCATTAGTTCCTGCTACGAGCACTCAGTCGCGCTTTGCGATGCAATCATTTTTATTTCAGCCGAACAATCTACTAACAGCACGCTAAAGCGATTTTGTACCTTGAAGAGCCTCCTTATAAAACGATCATCTCAAAGGGCGAGGCTGATGAGTGATGATATATTTAAGGCTACACATACTCGTGACCTCAGTGGCCGTTTTTGTGTAAACTTACTTATTAAAGCAGACTTTCCCATGTTTGAAAATTCGCGATATGTAGCAGTTAAACAATTATTTTCGATCGAAATCAGACTGGCCTAACAGTCAGAATTATGTAAGATGTATTGCGAATTTATGCAAGATTACTTGCAAGTTGGCCAATTAACGTTGCTGAACTCACCGCCTATTTCTAATAATTGTTATTTTATCCCGCATCATCCAATATTTTAAAACGAAAATGGAAATCAAAAACTTCGTGTTGTATTTTATGCTTCGACCAAAGCGTTAAATGATATTTCTTTGAACCACACCTAACTGCTAGGGCCAAAATTACAGAATGAAATTACTTCCGTTTTAATGCGGTTTCGAAAGCATATATAT
The DNA here is from genome assembly GCA_036346225.1 of Platerodrilus igneus. Taxonomy (NCBI): domain Eukaryota; kingdom Metazoa; phylum Arthropoda; class Insecta; order Coleoptera; family Lycidae; genus Platerodrilus; species Platerodrilus igneus. Next base: position 5,415,824 of record JARFIW010001535.1, read on the forward strand.
GTGTTTACTTGCGATATAAAACAAATGTTTCTTCAGATATCTGTTTCAGATAATCACAAAAAGTATCGACTAATATTGTGGAGGCTTTCGCCAAATGACCCGATGTAAACGTATCAGCTCAATACAGTTATGTACGGCCTTAATTAATCCCCTTACTCGTCAATCCGTTCACTTCAAGATTTAGCCTAAGAAGGTGTGTCTGAATTTCCTCTCGCTTCAAAGGATATTGATACAAGCTTATACGTTGATGACTTTGCGTGCGGAGCAAACTCAATAAAAGCTACCCTTGATTTGAGAAACCACTTTATTAAGCCCTTAGATTCGGGAAGTTTTCAACTTCGCAAATGGAATGCAAATCATTGTTCAATACTACAAGATCTTCCAAAAGACCATCTTCTGTATCGAAATAAGAGTTTTGACAAAGACGAAAGACTTAAGGTATTAGGGTTACAATGGCAGTTTATCAGACGTGTTTTCCTTTAAGGTCGACGATGTTCAAATACTTTATGTACTAAACGAGCAATATTATCCGAAATAGTTAGAATCCATGATCCACTAGGATTTTTAGTTCCCGTAGCATTTTTTGCCAAAAGGTTATTTCAGCACTTGTGACTATCACAATGGCGACAGTTTCAACAAGAGCTTTCATTGTTATCCTCACTTAAAATACAGCGATGCTTAACTAACGACAATTTAGCTCCTTGTCAGCTGCACACATTTTGCGTTACTAGCGAGGTCGGTTATAACTCTTAGTGGTGAAATATCTTGTCAAATGTGACGTTCAAAACAAATGTTGCATCTGCAAAACGGCTTTCTGTACCAGGGCTCGAATTGTGCGCCTCCGTGTTATTATCTCATTTGTTAAGATCTGTTTTCGAAACCCATAATAACTATTTTACGATAACTGATATTTTTGCGTGGAGCGATTCGATATTCGCCAAAAACTAAACTCGTTAAATCTTTCGCCAGTTCTCTCCGTTTTTCGATTCTTAAAGCATTCTAAGGGTAGAAGGAAGGTTGCGTCACACTACCCTCCCATATTCCGAAAAACATTCTGCATTATTACCCAAACGACTCCGCGTACTAGAATTAGTAATCACGCAAATTTACCAAAGGTTTTTACATCCGTGGATTAACACTACAACGTAATTTTTGCAACAACTGTTTTGGATAATTTTTTTAAAAAATGCCATCCGTCATTATTTAGCATCGTGTTATCAATGCTTCCGCGCTTGTCCTAAAACAGTAATAACACCTATGGGCGATTTACACAAATATAGAATCAATCAATTGAAGCTATTTCGTTGTGTTGGCGTAGATTATGCAGGGCTGCAAGTGATTAATTCCAGTCGTTTACGAAATACGAAAACTTTAAAGACCTCCGTATGCTTATTCCTATGTTTTGCTACTAAAGATGTACATATTGAGCTTGTGTCAGATTTGACTACAGATGCCTGTCTGGCAGCGTTGCGTCCGTTTATTGCTCGCCGCGGGTGCTGCAACGTTATTTTCAGCGATTGAGGAACAAACTTTATAGGAGCCAAACCCGTTTTAATAAAACTTATAAAAAATTCTGCGGCACAACAAAATATTACGTGGTCATTTAACCTACCTTCTGCGCCCCATTTTGAAGGGTTATGAAAAACTGGTTTTAAATCCGTAATGACGCATCTTGGACGTGTTACTGGAAACCAAATCCTCACTTACGAGGAGTTAAATACCACCCTAATTCAAATAGAGTCAGTACTTGAATCTGGTCCCTTTTATAGCTTATGCGGTGACCCTAATGACTTGCAGCCACTTACACCCGCACCCGCGCATTTTTAACTATGGAACTGCTAACGTCACCCCCGGATTACGACTTACAACATTTAAAAAATTCTCGTTTCTTCCGTTGGCAACTTGTGCAATGTATTCATCAAGCCTTTTGGCGTAGGTGACATAAAGAATACCTAAACAACCTCTATCAAAAGAATAAACGGAACGTTTCAATGGCGTTTTGGAAAAATTATTAATACATTGCTGGGGTCAGATGGCATCGTGCGCGTTGCAGACGTATAAACTGTGCAAGGCATATTTAGACGACCTATTGCAAAGCTGTGTCCTTTGCAAAATTTATAAGTGGTAGTTAGGTTATAATCATTTCTAGTTGTACACCTTCTTATTTAATAGATATTTTTATTTAATAATTATGTATCTTTTCTTAATTAGAAAAATACCTATCTCCATCGTATTTTGGTGGGCGGTGTGTTGAGTGCACATTCTATTCCTTATTAATATTCATTCTTTCACCTGTTTCAATACGATTAATTTACATCAATGCTGATTGCCATCAAATGCATCTTTACCTACATCCCAACACAGTCATTCCCAACACATCCTAAGGCTCAACTCTTAAGAGAGGAGATGAAAGAAGTAAAGAATAAAAGCAAAAACACGGGTGCTTTCAAGTTGTTGTTGTTACTGACTGGGTGTGTGTTCAAGTTGAACTCTCCATATAGAAAAATGTGCAACAAGAAAATGGACGAGTGTAGTGTTCAATAAACAGATAAATCATGCAATGCGAGTTTAAGATGTTTTCCAAATGAAGACAATCATGGGCAACTTCTCATAAACCAGAATACGCGGTTAGTAAGCCACTCAATTTATGATCATTTAAATTACCAGCATCCCTTTATGGCTTCCAACAAACCATAATCCGCAAGCACTTCATAAGCCCATGGGCACCAACTACTTTAACGAAAATAATCACAATTCCAATGGTCATTGTAACTTATATTTTTTGTATATTATTCACATTAAACCCTAAACATTTTAATTTATTAAGTCATTTATTTCCCTGAACGCAGTTGGTCCTTTTAATTGCGCCAGAACAACCATAAAGCGGTGTCATACTATATGGTCTAGAGAATATGTTCGGACATATTTTCGTAAAGGAATTTCGTTTAACAAGTATATTAGAAGCTAATTAAAAATAATTTTCTTTGGGTTGCTTAACTAATTAGAGTTCACGAGAATACGAAATGAAGGATTTATAAAGGCAAAGGTTATGGTATAACCATGTATTACTTTAGAAAGCTTTTCGAGCTCTAAATCGACCGTATACATGAAATAACCAGAATATAATTAATCTTGGATTTTATTCAAATTTATTCAGCCTGTTAGGCTCTTTGTAGCTTTTTTACGATTACACAGTTTACGGGATACAAAGGTTCAAAACTACGCTACAGTTTTTAGTACTAATCCCTTCTTAGAACGACGGCCATTGAGAATTCATTTGAAACAATATATAGATATCGTAATGTATGTATTAATATTCCAAAAGCAGCACTAATACACAACAACACTTGATGTTTTCTACGTGTGTTGAATATAATTTAAAAAGCCCATTCTTTGAATGTCCATTCATTCGTCTAATGAATTTGATTGTATTATACTGTTGACATCAAACACTGTTTGGTATAATTGGGAAGAGTAATCTCTTTGATTTGCTTTTTATAAGATAAAGCCGAGCTGAACGACATGACAGTCGATAATGTGGTTTGATTTCGCATGATCAGGTACACGTACTAATAAGCCCATGGTATAAAGGGAATTATATTACATCATACACCAAATATCAACTAATCAGCTAAGGTCCACGAACCAAATATTACACAAAGACTTATAGTCAGCAATAACAACACCCCTAGTTACAACACTACAAAATTCATTTCCAAAGGTTTATATTAAATTAAATGATCTCAAGAAATCACAAAATAATTTCGTACGACGTAAATCCTCTATTAACAAATATCCCAGTGGATTAGCCCTAAATAAAGCAAAAATATTTGACCAATTAACTCCTTCCACAACACTATCACTAGATGAGTTTATAACATCGCCAGAAGTGTGTTTATGCCAAACCTATTTATCCCTTCAAGTTTATGAAACACCTTCAGGCCTTCCGATATCCTCTACTATTGTTTGCGTATATTGGAGGAATAAACAAACTAAACTAGCAGTCACTTTAGCAAGAAATCAACATTGATGACTGCGTAATCCATCTGTGTCAAGATATCGTTAACAAAACGTTCACAAAATTCAACTTGATCCATTCAAGAATACAAATTATAATTTAAAAGGAAGACAAAAATTTTATTTCTTGTTATACGTTTCAGTTACAAATATCCGCTACCTGATACACAAAGAAACTTGGGGAAGGAGATACTTAACAGGAACCATTCCATGTAAAGTCTCCCGGCAACTTCCTTTATCAAATTTATACCTACTGATACACTTAATCTATTTTTAAGTTTATATTCAATAATAAATAGCTACCCGTTAATAAAACTAGCGACATAGCAAAACACATTTGAGACTGTTTAACCTAATGCCAATTAAAACGGCATAAATATATATATATTTAAGTGTTTGAAAATATGTACAAAATAACACGCAAGTAATAGTAATTAATATTATAATTTAGTTTTCGTTTGCGTTATAGCTCTGATGACGCAACTGACAGCACGTTTTAAAAGTAACGGGAAGGTCATAGATTTACATGCCATTCTCATTATTATTTCCGTTGTATTTGCCTTGAAAGGAAGTCTGCGTTTAAACTCGAAAAATGTATTGTTTCAATGTACGATTGATAAATAACGAGTATAAATCAGCTAGATGAGAAAGATTCTTTAGTGTGACACAAACTAGTTAAACATTTTTAATTTACTATGGTATGTATATGTGTGTGTGCACGCGCGCGGGTGTGTATGTACGCACGGGTGTGTGTGCTGTGTGATTGCACGATAGTACGTCTGTGCGCGTGCTCAGTAATATACACACCTAGGTTAAAGGGCTAAATTGTAACTATACAATTTTTCTGAACTTGTATGCGAGTAACGTTTCGGGCCTTGGGAGCGGTGTTTTTAAAAACTACTTCCAAAAACTTCGCAACAATTTATATGATTTATACAGATGTTAAAGAATTTTGACAATCTTTATTGAATTTGAGAAAAGTTTCGACTCTTTCATATGTGTCAAAACAAGAATATGTCATGTGCCATTGTGAACGTTGCTACACCCCTAAAAGGTGCAAATGTAAGTCCAGTAAGGTATTCTGCAATTCTAAAAGCCACAACAACAGTACCTGCAAGAACAATAATTGTTTTTTTAATTGCAGTAGTTTACCTCTGCTTCTGTTGGTTATTGTTGTAGATTTTAGGTTTGTTTAATAAAATTTTATGTAGAAACAAGCACATAATTTTTTAAAAATTTTGGGTTGCCATCTCTATTAATCTTGCTAATTATACAAACACGATCGGTTTCTTAGCGTTTTGAATCATCCACAACGCGTCGTGGTCCTTAGAGCACTGGCCACAACGCGTCGTGGGCAAGAATAACGCCCTCAACTTGAAAAATCATCACATTTCGGTGGTTGATCGTTCGGTACCGACCACAACGCGCTGTTGCCTCCTTTTGATCACTGAGCGTTTTCAATATTTGGGCGTAACACAACAAGACCACCAACTTCACTACAAACACTTAAAATCCGTATAAAAATAATATTGTATTTTTGTAGGTTTATTGCACTTCCCTATTTTCAAGTACTATAGTTGTATTTTCTGTGTAAAATAATTATCTCCAATACTAATAATTATACCTTCCTATGGATTAGTAAAATTTTGTAATTAGGTACATAATGCCTTGTACACAAAATCGTATAGGCGCTTTAGCTAATTATAGCTTTCTAGTTGCACGAAATATTTACGATTTTAAATCTATGGGAAAAATTTGTTTATTATCGACCTGGAATATATATATATATTGAGTTGTACAGATAAAATTTTTGTAGATATTAATTAAAAAGTATTATGAAAGAAATCGCTGTATAAAAAGGTCTTTTCCGCAAATCGTTCAGAAATTTTGACATTTCCTAAAGAAAAGTTGTATATTTCCAAGTGTTTAGTCGTTGCCAAGCAACGACATATCACTGTAAGGAAATATTCATTACTGTACTGTACAGAAATAATATGTGTATACATATGGACTACAAAAATGATTGAGAACATGCTTTCATGGTAAGTTCTATTTAAACAATCTTAACACATTATGTAAATATAACAAACAACTAACTTCAGAATGTATTTGATTCTGAAGTAAGTTGTGTATGATATTTTCAGGTATTTTACAATTAGTACAATTATAGAATTTGTAGGTGGCGTCGCGTGACTTTTTCATTAAAAGATGCGATTTCCAAAAAAAAAACGTATAAGCGTTGAATTTAAGGTAATTTTAAATAGATGGATTAAACAAATCTAACAATCCAAGAAAATGATAAAGATAATAATAGTTTACTTACTCACAAAATAAAAAGTTATACACACAAGCAATTTGACAATTACTTTTTAAAAGTCAACTGAATTCATTTTTTTTTTACTGAAAGCATCAACAACGTCTTCCTCAAAGTGCGGGTAGGACCTTAAATTATCTAAAAAAGCACTTTCTATGTTCATTAACGCCAATGCTGAAAGCCTATCTTGGTGTTAAGTATTTCTCAGATATTTTCTTCGTTTTAAACTAGAGAAGGATCTTTCAGCTGAAGAACTTCTAGCTGGGAAGGTTAAAAACAACTCAACAAGCTTGGACACTTCTGGAAAAATTCAAAACCATTTCAACGAATGCATACATTCATCTAGCACTATTACGCTACTTTTTCTCATATCGGTATCTTTATATATGACGATTAGTTCGCTTCGTATACGCAATAAGTAAAAGAAATTCGCCATATTTGTTTTTGTAACGACAAAAAGGGTTTTTCTGGAGACATTCCTAAAGATGTCATGCTGACTGGTCAGAAACATATAAATTTTAAATCCGATGTTTCCTTAAAAAGCTGCACTACATTTAAAATAATCGTGACCAAAATTTCATAAAACAATCGTCCATAAGACGTTTCTTTCTCCTCTCCAGAAATTCCGTTCAAGCGTAACCGCTTAAATGTCTGTGATATATTATCATCAGTTGTAAATTCTGTCATTCGATTCCAAAAAGTTTGAAAATCATTTCTTAGATTCTGGACGTACTGCTTAAAGTTTTGATTTTCTTTGTTACAGTACTCGACTTCTACTATCATTTTTTCTAAGGTTTGAAATAATATATCCGAGTGCAGAAAAATTGTAGAAAAAATTAGTAGAATGATGTTGAAGTCATTGTTCGTTAAGGTACCCTAAAGCGCACGCCCACACATAACAGATTCATTATTCCAGAAATTCTAGAAAATTTCCTCTATTAGATAACGAAGCGCTTTCGTTGTGTCTTCTAAATGACAAACCTAATTTTCCCAAAAGACAAGTAACTTTAATTATATTATTAATTATTTCCCTGTTTTGCCTAACCAGTTCATTGTGTTTTTCCACTTCCAGCTTGTATTGATTACTCAATAAAAATTCTATACTCTGATTTTTTCAAAACATTTGCAGCTCTTTTTGAATAGCTATATGAACTGCAGAGTCTCTGTGTCTCTTTCCAGACCTATAAATACTATTTAGATCAGCATATCGTACTGAATTCCAAACGGACCTTTCACGAAAAAACAGTAGACATGGTCAGCAAAAAAGTTTATTCAACAACTTGCAACCACAAAGCCACGTTTCCGATTCATAAACCTTACCACTACAATACTCCCTGTATGTTTGTTGTGATTTGCTTTGTATTTTGCTGAGTCTTCTTTGGGAATTAAACCACTCATAGTTGTTAAAATCGTCTTCATTTACGTTTAGATCTATGACCTAGGATCGTTGTTAAAATAATAAAATTTTAAGTTTGACATTAATGATATAAATTGAAGGTGACTTTGATTTATTAATGTTTGATATGTTTGGTTTGAATACATTAAGTGAAAATTTTAAAGTTTAGAAGAATAAATGCCTTCAATTTGTGTTGCGCTCTAGGAGTGACTTTGAGGTAGCCAATACGCTTAGCGTAAAATCAGCTGCTTAATTCTTATATAGTTAAATTTCATATAAATTCAATAACTTGTAACGAATACGATTACATGTTTCATTAATGTACGCTTTTGTTATCAATATTTATTTAACAAAGATCCTTTACTGTACAGAAAACACCAAATTCCTATTTCAACAATAAAATATCTATTTGTTGCTTAGAACTCCATCTATGTTTATGGACTTGAAGTAGAATCTAGGTTTCCTTTTATGTGTGAATGTGTTGATTAACAACCCAGTTCTACGCGTGCTTGAATAATAAATTGCTTCGATATTAAAGTTCGTCATTAAAAGTACGGATGTGATCGCATAAACAAGTTTGTGGTAAGGCGGGCCAGCAGGTTTTTTGGGAAAACATGCAGTCCCAAAGGCAGGTGGCATGGTCACAAAGAATACCGTTGCACCAATTCATAATTTAATCGACCTATTGTTGCTCTAAAGTAAACATAATCACGGTAGGTGAATAATTTTCAATTTTGCATTTAAATCATTTTCTCGATTCTTTTCAGCGCAAGTTTTATGTATATACGTAATATATAAAGTATTTTTAATTATGGAATGTCACAGAGTCTAATTGTTATGGAACACTGAAGCGCAAGTCTTTTTTTGTTATGCAGTATTGAAAGTTCAAATTCTCGAGTGTTGCAATCCTATGAAGTATTGAGGAATTTTCCGTCAATTTTGTTTTGTATAGAAATCAAGCTGTAATGCCAAACACGTGCGAACCTCGCGCACCTGTTGTTGTAACTGCACGCGATGGTTAACGAACGATGATGTCTAGAGGATTATTTGGGGTGAGTGCCTTTCAATTCTATTCTTGTTTCTCCGAACCACTACTGGAAAAACAATAATTTTTTGTAAATTTTATATAGTGATTTAAATTGGCTCACGAAATTTTTTGTTCAGAATATAATAGTTAGATATTGTATAAATGTTCGTAAGAACGCAAAAAAATTTCTATAAGATAACTTTATTTGAATTTAAAATGTTACACTAAAATGTGCTTGTAACTAAGCAGGTGACCCGTTCGTATTTGTTTGTCACATTATAAAATCTAGTTTTTTTGACAGCAGAATTGAAATACAGATTAGTTCAGACCATAAGTAATTTTGACCTTTGATTCAAGATTCAAGTTCTGCAGTTTATGAAAAGCCAATATATTTAATTAATTATATGTAAATCAAAACAGGATCCTTTTTCGGCATCAAACACAAGTTGTCAAACATTATTAAAAACACATTAATTTTCCTAAAGAACTATAATAAATTAGCGCTTGCAAAATTCACACAAATAATAAGAGACTACTCTTAGACATTATTAAAGGTAGATATATAAAAAGCTTCAATACGTGTAAAATTGTATAAATGATGTATATATATATATATATATATATATATATATATATATTGATATGATATCGCCGTATTCGGTGTAATGACGTTTTTACTTAACACCACCGCTCTGTGTTCTTACTCTAAATTTTATTAATTTCATTATTATTATTATTATTATTATTATTATTATTATTACTATTATTATGCCACGGCTAGCCCTTTTTAATCTACACAGAGTACACAACGTTACGATGATCAATTTTTTTCTTCTCCACCCCTTTATGATTACCTATTTGTTTGAATTGATAAAGCGAAGTCAATTAATTCCATATAATGAAAAGAAATATTATTTACAATTTTTGAAAAATATTTAAACACACCTTTCAACTAATCAATATCATATGTATCATTTACCACAAAATTTATATACTTCAAATTCAACCAAAAGTTACCAAAAAACCCTTTTTACCAAAGAAAACTGGAACGTTCTAGACCCCTTTATAATATATTACGTAAGTTTAACGTATGCAATGTTTGTTGTTGACTTCATTACAATTTTTATATAAATTGAGTAAATTCAGTATTGAAATTTAAATAGAAAAATATCTTAAAATTAAATAGATCTGACCTGCGATATATTGTTCGGGTGGTGGATCAACACCCCTTTGTTGTCCTCATTCGTCTATCATTGCTCTGTTTAGTTGAAACCCTCGTTTTCCATAAATTACTTCGTGCTTCTTTATTTTATCTGCCTTGAATCTCTTGCCTTCGATGCTTTCGACGCAAATCAAAATTGTACCAGAATTGTACCAAAATATAATTGTCGACGCTGATTTGAAATATTATATTGACCCAGATTTTAATTATTCAGAAATACTCCACACATTCGAAATGTTGTATCATAGATTCGAAATGTTATATCATAGATTCGAAATGTTGTATCATAGATTCGAAATGTTATATCATAGATTCGAAATATTATATCATAAATTCGAATTATTGTCAACGCAGACTTGAATTACACCACAAATTTGAAGCCCTATTATTACAAATATTTAGTTTAAACAAATTACCCCAAATTCTACTCACGTTAAACGGCAAAAGTGTTGTTTTGTATAGATATCGCCTTATGGATAATAAACCAAATAAATGATGTAACTTCAATGCTGTTTTCGTTTATGTATTTTTATGCGTGTTCCAAACTGCGTTTTCTTATCAAACATGTTTATTGTTTCAGCGTAATTGCATAAAGCTTTGTTAGGTTTTATCTCTTATCTTCGGCGTCTTTATTTTATAACTAATTAGAACACTTCTCAATGCGTGTTTAATTACATGTACTATCATTTCTCTTGAATACGCGTTCTATTGTTGAAAGATATTCTTACTGGCATTACTTAAAATTAATAACGGTCTATATACGGAGTGTTAAATGCTTGCTATTTACATAATATACAAATTACTTATTTTCTGTTAAATACGTGTTCTAGTGTTGTAAAATATGCTTACTCGCAGCGCTTAAAGCTAATTACGGTCTATATACAAGGTGTTAAATGCTTGCTATTTACATAATGTACGAATTACTTAATTTTCTGCTAAATAAATGCAGTTTTCTGATTCCTATTGCAATTTATGATTACTACACGACCCTTGCTACTCAATACACCCCTAAACAACCCATTATCACAGCAATATATATATATATATATATATATTTCTTTAAATCAATAGAAAGTACCCTAAGTTGTTCTAAAACTTTCTTTCATTGAAGTCAACAATAATTTGCTATAAAAGCAAGCAACCAAATTTATAAAATTTTTGTAGTGTAGAAGGAAAGGTTATTGATATTGTATTGGTAAAATTTTTTTGAGGTATAATCTTAACTAGTAAATCTTTTTGAAATTAATTTTTTTGTGATAAAATGACTAGGCTCTAATATAGCCCTAGTTCTACAAATCTTTTTGAGGTGATTAAATTTTCAGATAGTACGAGATCGTCGTTCCAATTCCAGTTTGCAGAGTCACAAGTAAGTATTATATTTCTATGTTTTGCTTGTTAAGATTTTTTTCTTTTCGAAGATTTCCGTATCTTATCTTCGGATTGTTTCTCATTATAGCTATTATTAAGATACGGTGGCGTCCAATAAAAATTATTTTATTATCGTATACCATCCTACGGCCCTAGCTCATAGCTCTGCCCTAAGTTGAAGGGGCTTAGCTGACTGGAAGATCTCTTTAGAGGGGCCTATTATACTCAAAGCCGTTTTTCATACATGACAGGAACCCCTCATAATTTATAGAGGTTCTGCCGCCTATAAGGTAGAGTAGTTACATTATAAAAAAAAAAGTGTAACAAACTTGAGGATTGGAAAACATTTGTTAACATGTTTATATTTATACGATTGAGAGGATGGTTACTAAAGAAGTGTGCGGTTACATTACCTTAAGGCCTAAGTAGCAATTTCTTTATATTTATCTTGAGGAGGAAAACTCATTATGATTTAGGCTATCTGTCTGGTAGATTTTCAAATGGTTCTGAGGCGACTCTATGGTGGGTTTACACTTGTCAGATACCAATAGTTCAATGAGTTCAATGGCGGATTTTACTTGTCAGATACCAATGTTGTTTTACGGGGGTTGTTAATGTGCTTCTCGTTATATAATTAGTTATTGAATGTATAAATAGAAATCATGTATGTAGGCTACATTTAATGTTAATACCGCAAGGCAAAACCAGGAAAATCTTGCAATGCTAGCTAGATATTAGAGGCATTTGATTTTCATTTGTTATTTCTTTTGTTATTACTTTTAGTAATGAAATCCATTGTTTACTGAAAGTCACGGATTCATTTGCTACGCAGTTATTTTTACGTAGTGTTATATAAGTAGCTTCTTTGATTTTGCATTTTTGGTGGTTGTCTTCGTTGTCAATAATTTTTGCGTCTTCCCATTTTATTTTATTTTTTATATATGATTTATGTTCTTTTAGTCGAACTTCAAATTGTCTGGAACTTTTCCCTATATAAAACTTGTTACCTTCGCACGGTATTTGGTAGATGCAGTTTTTTGAACTTTGTATTGCCTTTTTGGGTTTTGTTTTTGTTAATTGTGTTCTTAGTGCATTGTTGGTTCTAAATAGTGTTTTGATTAAAAACTTGTTTCCTATTATTTGGATTTTTTCGGAGAATCCTTTTATGTATGGTATTGAGAGCATTTTTTGATGCGTATTGTTGTTTCTGTTTTCGTTTTTTTTATTTTTTGGGACTTTATTCATTTCTTTGTCTATTATTCTTTTAGGATACTTGTTTTTTATTAGTGTGCATTTGAGTAGGTCTTTCTCTTTCTTTAAAATTACTTCGTGCGTTGATATTAATTTTGCTCTATCATACATGATATTGATAATTCCTAGTTTGACACTGTGAGTGGTTTGAATTGCAGTTTAAGTATCTGTTTGTGTGGGTTGCTTTTCTGTATACTGATGTATTAATTGTTGTATTGTTTTTGCTAACTAGAATATCTAAAAATGGAAGTTCTCCATGTTACTCTAATTCATATGTAAATTTAATAGTTGGTTCTATTTAGTTAATTGAATCTACAAAGTATTTAATTAGTTTTGTATTATGAGACCAAATAGCATAGACATCATGTACGTTTTCTCCACCAGATTAGAGATTTCAATTCTTGTGTGAATATTATATCGTTTTCGAATTCTTCCATGAATATATTACCAAAGATTGGCGATACTGGACTTTTCATCGCCATTCCGAAGCTCAGTTTGTAGAATTGGTCATTTATTTGAAAATATATGGTATTGAAGCATACATGAAGTAATTCCATGATCGATGATATACATAGTTTTGTTCTTTCTTTAAGGTTGCCATTTTTTTGTAGTTTGCTTTTTATAATATTAAGGGTTTTGTTTACAGGGATATTTGTGAAGAGATTTACTACATCAAAACTTACCATTGTGTGCGTATTTTCAATTTTGAAATTTGATAATTTTTCTAAAAGGTGTTGGTTGTTTTTTATGCAAGAATTCGTTTTGCCTGCTAAAGGATTTATAATTTTTAGGAGAAATTTTGCTAAATTATGGCATGGTGAATCTATGGAGCTTATGATAGGTCTCAAGGGAATGGAATGTCTTTCTTATGAATTTTTGGTAGACCGTAAAAGTGGGGTGGTTTACTGTAATGTGGGTCCAGTTTGCTTCCTTCTTTGCTTTCGAATTCACTTTTAAATTTATTTAGAGTTTTGATTATTTTATTTTTAATTGATTTTGTTGGGCCCGTTTCTAAATGAGTGTAATTCTCAGTGTCTAAAAGTTCGTTGAATTTTGCGTTGTAATGGTTATTATTCATTACTACTGTTGCATTGCCTTTGTCAACAGGTAGAATTATAATTGAGTTATCTTTTTTTAGATTGCGAATTGCTTTTTTTTTGTTACTACCTAAATTTGGTTTTATTTTGTGATTCTTTTTTATTTCGATTTTGCATCGTACTCTAAATTTGCTTGATCTTCTACGAGTTGGTTCGCTGTTTTCGCAATACAGCTGATTATTTCAAATGTTGATTTATTAAATTTAATTTAGAATGGTCACTTTCGATTATTTTAATTTTATCAGCAACTGAATACGCGTTAAAAGCTATAGCCTTCAGTTGTTCAATAATGCAACCACGACGTACATCAGCATCAACGATTGAAGTATCTTTTTCAATTTATGCGTTGCTGGTAGTATAGCCATGAATGCGATTCCAAAAGCACATCACCCAACAGCCTCAATCTCTGATCTTTACCAAGGGACAATTGTATTGAATATCTGCAAAAGGCTTATTACTGTCAGCGGAATTATACAACTTTGAATTTTTGCTTACACTAATAATTTAAATACCACTAAATAAGAACAAAATTTAAATAAACTGACAATAACACTAAAACTTAAGCGTTTCGCTTCCAGGTGAAATTGTATGCGTTTTACAAATCGCATCACTACATCAAAATTCCCAATGTTTTCCTATTAGGGTTGGGGGTATTTAAAAGCCGTTAACTTATACTGTGAGTGGTGTGACATATATGCGAATTGCATTCAGATAATCGCATTGCATACACGGGCGGTTCGGTCACTATAGTTTATTATAATCCATATAGAAGTTAAATATTTTGTATGAATTACGAACCCTAAATGTCAGTAGTGCCCATAGTACGTGATATGAAACAATTTCTTTTATTTATTATATTGTTTTATAATATTTAATAAGAGAGAAATTTAGACGACTTATAGTTTGGAAAAGGATGTGACTCATCACTCCCATCCATTTACGATTCGCCACTGGAATTTGTATTGCTACTTTCAAAAATACCAGCAATCATATTTCAATGTGTCAAGTTTGACAATTCAATATCTTGATAAAAACGTTTCGATGGTTACGCAAAATTTTTACTAAAAATTTGACAGCACCATTTATTTATAAATAAAATTAATCAGGTTTTTTAAAATTAGTATTTTAATTTCTGTCGTTTTTCAACGATTTGCGGAAAAATAGTATGTATACCACGTAGGAAAAGCAACATCCCCGGACTCCGTGTTGCTTGCGTCTCGACAAGCAATCTTCACGTCGTCCGGGAATGTTGAGCTTTTCCTACTGGGTATACAATATACTATTTCTAAATTATGCTAAGCGCAGTAATTATTTAAAGAAAGTATATAACATTACTGCAATTTAGATTTTTGCCCAATTTGTGAATCGTAAAGGTGAATCAAAGAGTATAAAGTGTGAAATTATATATATATCGATGGTATTGTTAGGTTAGAAAAAAATTACAGCACTTTTCTTCGTACTTTACACTTCACTAAATAGTATTTTGAAGGCGCAATGACTATTTTTTGTTTAACTTAATGCTTTTGAACATAGAGGGTAGCAAAAAAAAACGAGTTTATACTCCATTTTTTACTTTAGTGGTAGTGGTGTATGGTAAAACAGTAACTTCTGCAAACCTATAACACCAGTCGTTAGTTCACTCAACAGTGTATGAAATGCGTTCTTGCTGCTTTTGTAGACTTTTTACAAGCATTCAAAAGAAAGATCAACAGTTTTTATCTGAACATTGTATGAAACTGCGGTGACCGCCTAAGGCCTCAGAGTCCTGAATACTCTTTGTGTATTAAAGTCGAATTTTCTAGCTACATTAGAAAACAGTTATTTTTGTGAAAGCTATCAAAAGAACTCTTTGTGCTAACATTATTCCAGTTGCCTTACCTAATGTCTAAATTTTAATAGAATATGTACTCTACAAATAGTGAGTAAGTTGGAATTTAGGAAATACTTTATGGAGGAAGGATTTATTTTCTACGTAACAATATATATTGTACTTGTGACTCGGAGACTGCAATCAAAATCGTCCTTATGGAGATCAATATTTCTCGTGCGGTTATTTAATTGTAACGGGATTTTCAAAAATTATCTTATGTACATTATAGAAAGCCTATATATCTTCTGGAAAATTTTATAAAGCGTAAATCAGCTTACTAGTCATAGAATCTACGCTTATACAAACGTATAAACTTGCGGATCGAGTACTCAAATAATATGAACCAATAAATTAGTTAGACCAAAATAATTTACAACAAAGCCGTTTTATAGAAATATTAAAAATTAGTTGCTGTTGTCATCGTATTTGATGAATATTTTCGCGACAATAGAGGATAATCTTACTTTTGTTCAATTGTGGGATGTATCATATGTGTATTTTATATTTGCTAGCATGTTTTAAACACCTTTGAATGGATTTATTTGTGTTCGGATTTTAGCATCTAAAGCAATCTTAAACGCACGTTCATATTGTAATTTTAGTGTTTATAAACACTTACCACAGTTTAATTACATCAATATTAGGAGCGATATGCACTTTTGGATAGCACGTTATCAGTTAATATATTACTCATTTATTTCCCCACACGCGCGCAATCAACAAGTGATTTGATAATAATGGTATCGAAAAGATACAGCTGCTCCGAAAAAAAACTTCTGCTACTCTTAGCGCTTCGGCTTAAACTGACGTTGCGATGTCGAGCGTCGCGACTGATACTGACATACTGCATGCGCGCTCTGGAAAGTTGCCTTCTAATTGTAATTTGTATGTTGTCAAAAACCGGTGGTGGCAAATGATAAAATTATGGTAGTAATTTTACTCTTAGTTCACGCTGAGACACTGTCGTTATTAAGAAATGCTTTCATAAGAAATAAATCGACTCTGGTAATTAACGCAATTTTCTAAATAGTAACTTAGTTTAGACAATCGCAAGAATGAAATTCTGTTTTTTTCCCCAAGAAAAATTACATTACTTCAAGAATTCTTACTTCAGTTACGTTACTTAAAATATGCATTTATAAGGTTACTGTAGTAAACCAAAAATTATTTGTTCAGAAATTTATTAGTGTTAGAGGTTTGAAACGTTAAAAAACCCTCCCAACCTTTTGACTTATAACCAGGTGAGTGTTTATAAAGAATACTCCGTGTGAAGCGTACGCACGGGTTGAGGTGTGTCTGGAGTGCATACAATGCCCGATTGATTGATGAACGGTTCGGGAACACACCGGTGTGTTTATGTATTATTTGTTTATATTCTTATAACTTTACTTTTTGAATTTACGGGAATTTTTGCAGGGAAAATGTTGTTCCACTTGTTTGTTTGTCCTTAGGACTTTAGCAGTGATTAACGTTTTTAAAAAGTGGAAATTATAAATATTTAAATGGATACAGACGATACCCTAGTGCTTGATCTCGTGATTGTAATTTTTCCTCAATTATTAAAATTCCTTTAGGAATATGATAATACAGGAAATAGTAACGATGAACCTAAACTGTCGTAATGGTGTTGACATCAACACAACGCAGTAGAAATATGCATGCTCCGCGTCGTATTCCGGATTACATTGAAGGTGTGGTATGGAAGTAAAGTACGCAGCAGTGCATTACGGATATCGGGTAAAAATTTATACGAGCTTCGGACCGGGTTAAATGAGCCCTTGAGAATGAAAATGGCTGAAGTCGCATTTTTCCTGTTCTGAGATTTTTAATGGTTTTCAAAAAGTGCTTTTAAAAAATGTAGTAGATAAATACAATAATCTTTATTGCTGATTTTTTCTCACAGACAAACGGTCAATCGCATACTAAAATTATATTATTAAAATTTATACTGCAACCATGCATACCAAGGGGCCTAAGTGACTTAGGCCGCTTTCATCCCAAGTATGTGAAGGATGAAATAAGTTAGTATTACTTTTAAGACAACACAAATATTTTTATCTTACAACAAAAACTGATGCAAAGTCTGAGTCAAATACACTGTAGATAAGATATAAAGTTAAATTGTCTTTCAGTTCATTATTTTAATCTCCATTGACTTCGTCTTTGTCTGAATTCTCAATGAACGACAGAGATCCAATGTCTTCCCCTATCAGTAGCATCACTCTTCAGATTTTGGAAAAAGTTGTGATACACTGGAGGGATAAACTGAAGTAGATCCATCATATCATGCTTTTCAGCGGCGCAACAGGTCTTATTCCTTCATAGAGCCTAATCAGTGGAGCGTTTTTGAGAGATGTTGGCCTACCTTTTCTGTCTGTCGGCTCGATGTTCAAAACAACAAACTCAATGTCAGCGTTCAGTGTTTCTTTGTACTTTATTTCATAAGGACTTTCTTTTTCCAGTCTAATCCATTGAATTTTCAGTCAATTTACAGAATGTCTTTCTGTGTTTTTCTTCCTTCTGCTGTTTTTCTCTAAATTTGCCTTTGAAATAAAGTCTGCTGTTCATTTCTCATACAATAAACTTTTTCTTATTTCTGCAGCTTACCATAATGTTCTTCCAATCTTGAGGAACATAAATTGTTTTACCTTTGACTGCTAACTCTAGACTGCCAAAATCAGAATCGTTTGGTAAGAACGAATGTCCAAAAACTAAAAATTTCTGATCAAGTATTTCGATTTTTACGCCATCACTCTGAATGATTCTTATGAGTGGAAAAACCATTTCGATGTTTCGGTTCTGCCATCCACAGGAATTGCTGAAGATTTTTACTTGTTTCTTGCCATTAACTTGAACTTTCTAATGTTTTATCAAACAGGAAGACATTTCCAGTGAACCTCTTTCAGCTACTGTTTCATACCATGTGTAGAAAAACCTACAGTCTTTGATCAAGTCATGAACGCCAAAGTTATAACAATACAAATTCCTTTTGTAGTAAGCATCAAAGACCGTTAAGACTGGAAAAGGCAATGCTTTTTGTAGACCTATACTGCAGGTATACTGTTCTTCATTTTCTTTGTCAGAAACAGCATCATTCTTTAAAGAGTCCCTGGCGAACTCTGCTTTCCTCAGATGCAATTCGTGATTTCTCTTTAAGCTTTCTTTTTCCAAATCACTTAAATCTGGGTTAGATATTTTTATTTTAAAAATATCGCAGAACTTACACGTGTCTTTCATTGGAGTGTAAAAGTGAATATTGGATTTTCTATTTAAAATGTACCCGTAAAAATGTTCGTTGATAGGTTCTTTCTCATTTTCTTGGCATTTGTCAACGTACAATTGAACATTTGACGAAGATTCAGTAATTCTTGTAAAAACTTTCAATGAGGATTGTGTTTCCTAGTATAGTGGCTCTCGTAGAGAGGGAATGATTCAATGTGTTGTTTTACAAAGTTTACGTCTTCATCAGATATTTTCCTTGAAGGACAGCCCTTTTTACCCCTTAAATCATCGCCTGGCTACCTACCATCATTGGTACTTTTAGAGCCCGAGCCAGTTTTCCATCTGATATTTTAAATGTGTTGAGGAAATATTCTTTACAGACAATTACGGAAACGTCATTGTCAGGCTTCAAAAAATACTTATATGCATAGGACCTCTTTGCCCTTTCTTCCTTCCTTGGCTTTCTTTGTTTAACTGAATTTTTTTGGATTAATTCGTAAAGACAGGTATTTTGTCATACGAAATTTCCCATTTTTCAAAATGATTCAAATAATGATCTTCTTTTTTCTCTACTCACTCTTTCATTACACTTAAATTTACAGAAACACTGAGAATCATCAAATGTCTTCCCTTCAACGACGACACCTTTTTTGGTAACGTATCGTTGGTCCAAATTTCTAGCCACTTTTGCCTTACTTTGTTTGTGTTCGACAGGATTTCAGGTTTGTTTTTGGGTCTGTTTATGTTGGGAGGCCCATTTTGTAAGGCATCCGTATCGCTTGATTCTGAACTAGATGAGTATGTAGCAAGTGCAGGTTTAGTCTACGTTTGGCATATTATTGACAGCCCTAGATCCCTCAGCTGACTTGATCCAGTGTTAGAATTGGTTAAAGGTGATGTTTGACTTGGAAGATTGTTAGGCCTAACAGGTAGAAGTCCAACCCAAGGTTTATTGTTGTCAGATGTGTTTGGATTAAAGTCTTGATCCTCAATTTCATCGCCACCGTATTCCGAGGAATCTGAATCGTTACTTAGCGCTTGAAATTTATTCCTCAAGTTAAAAAAGATTCTGGTTTTTTAATTAAATGTCCTATAATATAAAAATCATAAGAAGTACTCAATTTAATTTATTATTATTAAACCTAAACCTAACTGAAATACATCTCAAAGAGCACTATTTCTACGCAATTCTAATGAATTATAACAATGTAATGATTAATAAAATCCACTACTTTCACTGTTGCAACAGCTTTGTCAAACACTTTCACTGACAACTATTTAAAAAAGCACTTAAAACTGTCCTAAAGATAGTTTAACAAACTGGACACCATCAAAACAACAACAAACACTGACTAATGCCACTGTCATTCTGAACTAAACAGCTGTTCTGTTAGACTACAAAACTTGTACCGCTCCTAGTAGCGAGTTTTGGTACTATTGACTTATATCACTTTCATTCTGAACAGGACTACCACAAGTGTAACAAAATATTGCCTAAACTAAATGTTTAAAATTACTGACTTATGCCACCTTTATTCTCAGCGCCCCAAACAAAGCACGCTCGGGTGCGCTCCCAGCAATTTATGAACATCTTAGAATACATAACTAGAGCGTAAAATTATGTTTATGAACACTATAACAGCGCCCCGGTATAACACTCGCCCGAGTGGGTGTTATTTATGAACGCACTTCAGAGATTATGGCCAGTCCCTACAGTGCTACATTTTTTTTCTCACAATCAGTTGTACAGTCATTCACTTCTCATTTTAACCTCCATAGAGCTGCTTCACGGCTACTCCAAGGTAGAGGTCTTTCAAAACCTCATCGGCTGTTGCGCAGATCACCAATTTAAGTTATTTACGTTAAAGTGCATCCTAAAAACATTGACAATTCAGCTGCCGATTTTTAATTCATCTGTCATTTATTTGCATATTAAGATTTGTGGTTCATTATTATTGTTTTTGATTATTATTTATGAGATTTCAACATTGATTCAACCTTAACTAGTTTCATCAAATCTACTGCAACTCAGTATAGTTTTTATTTGTAAGTATAATGAAGGTTTCAATTCAATTAGAAGAATAATGTTTGGTTTTATAGAATATTTTGTTATTTCTGAGCTTTTAATTTTACAATGAGTAACCGCAAGAAAACGGTTCACAGTCAAGAAAGAGAAATTATTTATAGTGTGTATAAGTTTATGAGAGAAGAAAAGAATGGAATGCCTGTCATTTCTATGAATAATTTGCAAGAATGAGTAGCAACAGTAACTAGAGTTGGACTAAACACAGTCTAACGAATTATTTCAGAAGCGTAGAACAAACCGGAGGGTGGCAAATTTGTATCACCAAAGAAGAAAATTAATAAGAGAAGTCCTAAATCTAATGTGGGCTAATTTGAGGATTGTGGTAGTAATTTTATGATTTTTTAGATTTAATTTCTATGAAATATGCATTCTTAAAAAATAATTAGAGGACAGTATTTTGGCGGCCAAGAGTTTAAAAAAATTTAGCCTGTCTATTTTTATCCACAGACGCACGGAAACATGACACACGAAAAGAACAATAAACAATACACCAAAAAAGCTATAGGTTCCACATACAAACATTGTAGTTTTATAATTTATATTATGTATATAAATTACTGGTTATGCAATCCACATAGCATAGCGGTTGAGTTAATTCAGAATACGCATCCGAAAATTCAATATTTTTAGATTTTACTTGTATTGTATTGTTCTTCCTTTTTATAGGATACCTCTCGCTTCCTTCATTGCGCATCTGACAGCCCAAGAGATTTTGAAAGACCTATAACCGGCACAGAACCGGCACAGTACCGTAGTCAGACTAGGTAACCAGGACAAACTGAAAAAATCAGAACCTGCTGAAACCCCAATTCTTTCACATTTACATCTAGGAATTTTGCTAATTTTGTTTGCAGCAGATAATGCATGAATTGAGCACATTGAGACAGTACTTTTATTTACTCAAATAAAGTTTATATTCTTGATTCGTTTTTCACGAACAAAAACAAAATCGTATAAAAACTCAAAACCTTGAGTAACTGTTCTTAATTACAAATTGGACATAAAAAAGAACTAAAAAAGATATAATTGTCGGTTCTTCTGCAGATTAAATTTCCTTAACAATAGCTCAAGGTTTTGAGATTTGGTTCGATTTTGTTCACGTGCAAGAAGAATCAAATTTGACCTGCGTTGATGGTACATAGAGGGTCGTTGTGGAAGCTTAACCGTTGTCAATACAGAGAAAGTTGATTCGCGGTATGTTCCGTTTGAAATTATATTGAATATTAACTTTAATTATCGCATAAGATATAGCTTACAGGTCAATTTCCTTCCATCGTGCATGCAGTATAATCAATGGTTTATACAGTGATTAACCTTCAAGTACCTTGTGTTGTGGTGAGTCACGACAGTTGTAGAAAGGCTGGTTTGATCGTCGTTATAATGCAATAAAAATATTTACGTTTGAGTTCCGCAAAAGCTCGACAGTCCTCGTCCTACTGCTGCCGCTTAACTTTAAAGTATTACTGGTAAGTACTTGAAGGTGCCAACCACGAAAATTTTGCTCCACTTATGTAAATTTAGCTCATATTTACAAATTCGCCATCTAAACCATCTGTGGTTATAGAAATTAACGCAAAACAGTCCTCTTAGCAGGATCATAAATGATAGAAAACTCGGTTTTGGCGTTTGTTCTTAATCCTTGCATCTTGCCTTTAGGACTATTTACCATGTTAATGACAGCTAGAAGATCAACGTGTTAAGTTGCAAAACTCAGCAAGTGGCAAATTTAAGGAAAACATTTTTGTAACACTTTTAGGTTAGTAATAAACGATAAATTATCGATGGCATACTTCAGTTGGACACAATTGCTTTAACCTCGTGGCCTTTACTTCAGGAAGATTGTATTGTTTAGCTTGATTCTAAACTTGAACCTGTTTTGGTGTATTAAAAGATGCATGCACTTTTGTAGCGTACCACAATAACAATATTTCTAAGGCACAGTGCACGCAGATTCCTGAAGGATATTTTTCCTGTACACTTCTGCGTTCCCATTAAATTTCCGTTCATAGACGAGGCACAATCATGTTGTCATTTTAACCTTTTTGATTTCATACCACACTTTCCATAGATGTCAGAATTGCGATTGCCAGTCCTATACCAGCGGGGTCGCTCACTAGTACAAACTAAAGGAAAACTTCTCTTATTTGTTTTTCTGAGATGTATCTTATAGCAATTAACAACTGTTCATGTGTTGACACGCCCGTCGTATCATCTGCCAGCACGGCGGAACATTTTGTAGAATTTATAATAGCTACTAATTTATGTAATATGATTTAATTACGCGAAATTAATATCTTCTTTTGAGTTTTTGGTGATGTGTAGATCACTTTTTGACCCTATATCTAAATAGTTTTTTAAAACATCGTCTCCGGAGGTGGTACGAAACTTGATAAGTGTTCGACCTTAATTTTCTACAGGAAATATGATGGGCTCGATAATAGAGAGAACTGCTTTTCTGTTCTCTAATGTTTGCTTACGAATCGCGAAATTTTGAAGAACTTCAACGCTAGGTTGCTTCCTTTTTTTTTGAATTTTAACCAATCTGAATCAGCGATTAATTATTATGGTGTGTAGTATTTTCATGGTAACTTAATTGTTCAACTGCATCTTTTCATCGCTTAAATAGCTTATTCACCAAACACCTAAGGTCTGAAATACCATCCACTGGTGCTGAAATTGCAGGTTTCGTTTTCCTGACGCAGAAAATTTGAAAGTAGGTTTGTGTTTCCAGGGATTCTCAATTATTTTTTCTTTTCTTTATTTCCAACCTGTAACAAAGTTCTGTAACAATTATCGGGTAAACATTTGATTCTAATAATGTAATTAGCTATTAGGGCGAAGAATTGCTATAATTGAAATGTCTAAAGTCTTTAATCATATAATTAAACCATAAATTGTACTCTTAAAAAGAGACGTTTGCTGAATTCCCTTACAAAATGTTGGGAACGCTTTTTACAGCACGCATTTGAATAATAAATAACAAAATGGTTTAAAATAAAGTAATTAATCTTTGTTTTTTACTTGCACAATATTAAAAGGTTTACACTATATGTTTCAATATTTGATACTTTAATTCGATGTCAGCATTTTACATAACTAAATAACAATTTAAAATAACAAATTTTCATAGCATACCTTTTCTTTCATCACGATGAGTTTAATATCATTTCGTTCTAGTTCCGATGCTGACGGTTTAGTTATTGTTGACGGTAAACTTAAATTTACTTCTTTTATATCGCTAGTATGAACTTAGACTGTTCCTCCTCCAAGGTGACCAATCTGTTCTTTGTCAACTTTGGGTTTCTTAAAAAAGAAAAGGAGCCTGAACTATTTTTTCGCTTTAATTTACTGTGATAAATCTCACGAATAATTAACATGCAAATACTGATGCTATGGAAAATGATGTATCGCGTTCCATATGCACTAAAGAGGCAAATTCTTTTACAATATTAGCACATATATATTTTTAATTTATCCTGGAGTATGAAAAACCTGCTTACGGAATTTTAACACATCCAGTATCATTGGTGTGTATATTTTGCAATTTGCGGGCGACGTCACACTATTTTCAAATCTAGCACATATATAATTTGTAGTACACAATCAAATTTATGCACAGTCGTTTCACATACATTTTTAATTAATCCTAGAGGAATCAGTGATGCACAATAGTTGCAAAAGTAATCTTTAAGCCCATTAAATAACAAAGTTATGCATTATTTTTACAAATTAGACATACAATGTGTTGTCCATTGGTATAAAGATTTTCTAATTTTATATGATATATTTGTTAATATTTTTCTTGAAATAGGGGTTCAGTGCATTTCGCAATTTACGGATAAGAGCATTCTGCAAACCACAAAAATTCAATGATTTGCAGATTTCGTACATGTCAAACAATTGACAATTTACAATCGCTAAGTCGGTAGACTTGACCACACGCACACTCCGTTTTGTAATACAATTTACGACTATAAGCAAAATGACTGTTTAGTATGTGTGTGGTGCAGGGTAGGTAATATGGGATATTAATAACGAATAATGTCGTGGCAGCCGTGTACTACTTTTATTCCTCTTCTATTGATATCGCTAGAGGAGAGTAAGAATACCCGTAACTCTAAATTTGCGTATTATTATACCTATACAGCCGACTTTCGTGTTAATTTTTATTTATCAAATTAATGTTGTAAATAATTTTCCTTTATAA
This sequence comes from Platerodrilus igneus, assembly GCA_036346225.1. Lineage (NCBI taxonomy): Eukaryota > Metazoa > Arthropoda > Insecta > Coleoptera > Lycidae > Platerodrilus > Platerodrilus igneus. Next base: position 5,440,901 of record JARFIW010001535.1, read on the forward strand.
CTAATTTAGAGTGGGTTTATTCTAATTTATCAAGTGTATATTATTAATGTGTTAAATTGAATTGAATTTTAATTATAATTATTCTAAAAATGGCTGAGGCCTGCAACTTTTGCAATTTAAAAATTCTAGATGATGAAAATTACATCTGTTGCGATTGTTGTGGATTAACATTTTATGCTACTAAAAAATGTTCCATTTTAAATGTTACCGAAGTTAAGAGCGATTCAACTTAAATCTCAAAGATTAGTTATTTTTTTGCGAGGATTGCAGAACCACAGTATTAAAAGTTCTCATGTTATTGAAAAAGTTAACTGCTCTGGAAAAAGAATTGGATAATTTAAAATAGCAGTTTGCAGTTCTACAGCAAGAAAAGAATTCTATGGACTTAAATAATGACAGTACCATTAATAGTGAAACCATATACAAAGAGGTTCATGAGAGAACAGACAGTGCGTGCCGCAATTTTATAGTTTTTAACGCAAGTGAATCTAAATATTCACAAAGAGCTGATAGAATTTTACGGTAATAAACTTGCAGCTAAAATTTTGGAGGTTGCTTGTGTGAAATAAAGTGATTTCATCAATGTTATACGCCTTGGTAAGATTGCTGGTGATAGGCCTCGTCTTTTGAAGGTTACTTTATATAACTTATGTAACTTATTATAAAGGCAACAATATGCATGTGCTCTTAAGGAACTTAAACAACGTTATAAGCATGGGGAACTAAATCTAAGAATTATCCATACACAGGAAGTACCTTGTGTGGTCAAGAATGTCAAGAACGTCCAAAAAAAACTAAATAATAATGAATCCACCACTCCTTATTCACTCTCAGTTTATTACCAAGATGTTGGAGGTATGCGCACTAGATTTGTAAACTTTGCTCTATCGGCTGTTGTTTGCCAATATGACGTGATTGTGTTGACAGAAACTTGGCTGCATGAAAATCTTTCTAATGCAAAATTGGGGCTTTTTAACTATGAAATCTACCGAATGAACCGTTCCTATCTAACCAGTACAAAAGAATGTGGTGGTGGGGTTCTTATCGCTACCAAGAAAGACTTACCGTTTGTAGTCAAAACCATTTCTACTACAGTCTTGAATGTTTAGCACTTGTTTATCGAATTCTGGGAAGGTAAATTTAAATTTGTTCTGAGCGGTGTTTATATTCCTCCAGGATCCTCGTCAGAGGTGTATATTGACCACTGCTCGGTAGTTGAGCAAGTAGTTGTGAAGTATTCTGCTTCTTCTTTCTTTATTTTGGAGATTATAACTTACCAGCTACAGTATGGGAGTCGCGTGATGAACTATTAGTACACGGCCGACCAGGGTACCCAGCTACTAAGGTGGCAGAATACTTTAATTTCTTGGGGTTTAAACAATTTAATATTCCTAATCACCACAATGTATTCCTCGACCTAATTTTTGCTAATGTATCTAGCTCAATTGATGTGTCGTTTGCAAACCATTGTATTTTGCCCAACAATTACTACCACAAGGCTTTTGAATGCAAACTATCTCTTACTATTGGGTGTAGAAACTTACAACTTAATGAAGCGTATAGAGATTTTAGAAATACTGATTATATCGCATTAAGTGAATATTTTGGACAAATTGCATGGGATTCTCTTCTGAATAATTTGTCTGTCAGGACTTTTTATAAAACAAGCAATGTTGTCATTGTTGGATTTGCAGCGGTAAACATCCGTAGATTATCTACCTTCCCCATAAGGTTTTCCAGGGACTTCATATCATTAATACATGAGAAGAAGAGAGCGCATGCTAGATTTAAAGAAACACGTTTCCAGATTGATTATGTACGTTTTAGTAATTTATGCTACCTTTGTAAAGAGGCTACGAAGCGCAGTTATCTTACTTATATGTCCAATGTAAATAAAGGGATTTGTTCTGATCCAAAACAATTCTGGGGTTATGTTAATAGTTTAAAAGGGGAACATTTACCTGAGCGCTTGTTTCTTGATTATATTACTGCTAATAATGGCGATGATATTGTCAATCTCATCGCCTCTCACTTCATAGGAAACTATAATGATACTCCCATGTCTTTCGATACTGATCTCTCTATGACGGATTCACAGATTGATATCCCATTTATACAATTTTGCATGGAGGAGGTATTTAATGGTATCAGATCCCTTCCTGATAGGTTGTCAACGGGTCCTGACGGGACTCCACCTATTTTTCTAAAAAGGTGTATTTTTACTTTGCGTAAACCGCTTCAACTCGTATTTAACTTGACATTTAAACTTCAAAGATTTCCATTGATGTGGAGTACAAATTATGTCATACCCGTTTTTAAAAATAGTAATAAAGAATATATTAAAAACTACCGGCCAATACGTTTGTAGTCTTCTATACCTAAACTACTTGAAAGGTTACTAATTGTGTACTTAAATTGGTATTGTTGTAAATTAATATGTGTTAACTAGCACGGGTTCATGCAGAAAAGATCGACACTTTCTAACCTACTTGTCTATCAAAACACAATTACCACTGCTTTGGAGAATCGATTGCAGGTTAATTCAATATATACATATTTCTCTAAAGCTTTCGATAAGGTCAACGACTTCATATTGTTAGGAAAATTGAAAGCTCTAGGATTTCCGCATTACTTACTTGAATGGCTAAAGAGTTATCTAAGTGGCAGGTACAGTCGGTAAAGATTAAAAATTTTATCTCAGAACCTATGGAAGTTTTATCTGGAGTGCCACAGAGGTCACTCTTAGGGCCCCTGCTATTTAACTTGTTTGTAAATGGCCTTGGCTTGTTTCTTCCCTGTAGCAAGTTTTTACTGTTTGATAACGATTGTAAATTGTTCAGGGTAGTGAATCTGATTGTCGTGAGCTTTAAAAAGAACTCGATTCATTTTCAAATTCGTGTGAGAATAATGGAACGTTTCTTAATATTTCCAAATGCTGCAGTATAACTTTCTAATCTTCTAGAAACCCCATTAAGTATGTATACTCTATCAATGGAGCACATTTGAAAAGTGTTGATACAGTGCCTGATCTGGGTGTTTATTTTGATAGCAAGGTATCTTTTGTTACTCATATTAATACTATCACATCAAAATCCTTAAGAGCATTAAGATTCATCTTTAGACATGCGCGCGACCTTTCAGTAACAGCGATTAGAACATTGTATTTGTGTTACGTTCAGAGTATACTTATGTATGCCTCTCCGATCAGGTTTCCCTATTATAAGGTACACATTCGAACTCTTGAAGCGGTGCAGAATAGGTTCCTAAGATTTTGTGCATATAAGACTGGATCTTTATTCAGTAAATTTAATTATGATTATGACCTCATTTGCCAGGTTTTGTAATTACCACCCTTTGAAACCGTGATTATAATGACCTGGGTTTGTATAAAGTTTCGGCAGGAAATATTGATTGTTTCGAACTACTTAGCCCGATCAGTCTTAGGATACCACTGCGTATTACCAGAGATACATCATTATTTTTTGTACCTTATCATAGGGTTAATTATACTTATTTCTGCCCCCTAACTAGAATGGTTAGGTCTGCTAATACGCATGGTTTTAATGTATTAGGAGTTTCACAATTAGAATTTAAAAGGGAGTGTAATCAGCTGTTTATAACCCCACAGTTAGCTTCGCTAGTTTTTTTTATGTATTTTATGTATTCTATAAAATTGATATGCATTTTATAATTCATGTTAAGTTTTAATATTTTAATATTTTGAATCATTGTTATTGTTGGTATTCTTTATAGCAGAATTTATCAATATTAAAGATATAATCCGTATAATGCGAATAAATAAATAAATAAATGGTAAGAACAGTCGACTACTTCATAATTGTCCAATATTGTATAAAGAGACAAGAACAATATATGAATCTAACAGACATTTCAAAAACGAAAAATAATTAAGATATCATACTTATTCATAAAATGTCTGTTGAGTTTATTGGCTTATAATTTTGTTCATATGAAATACTGCTCATGAGTAACGGTTCAAGTTTCTAACATTATATGATTTTAAAGTTGGGAATATAGATATATAAGTAATCACACGCAGCATTTGAACTTGTTCGATTTTGTGACTGAATTTCATTTGAAACTGTAAGTTTTAAATACATAAAATATTAAATTAGTGTCATGTTCGCCATCTATGATTTACTTTGCTCCCGAGACTTATAGATAGCGCTTTGCGTAGTCATTTTTGTAAGCATGGAAACTCTATGGTGTGATGGTCTTATCATATTGCGTTTCATTTAAAATGCAGTAGCTTTGAAAAGGTTAAGGCCCGTGCTACACTATAGGGTAGTAGATTTATACATTGCTGTTTATTCGAAACCTTACGAGCTACTAAGTACCATTATTATGCTTCTGTAGCGGTGACTATAGGAAATGAAGACAGGTCAGATTTTGTGTCATATTGTGCGCACCAATAAGTGTAAGATTAAAAACTATCATCAAGATTTTTCATACAGTTTAGTGCCTAAGAAATAATATGAATTTAAGCATCCCCTTCAACAACATCATAGTTAGGGTTAACGATCCAAGTAATCCAATGCATCGTCAAAGTACAAGAACTATACAAGAAGTTGTTGGATATGTATTCAGTATCGTCAACCACAACCGAAAAGATAAAATTCGTGCTTGATAAATTAGATTACCCGGATGACTTTCTATCAAGAAAAGATTTATACCACTTTAGATTGAAACATCGCTTTTATCCACGTCAGGGTTGAATTACCAGCTGTCACTAAATGCGTCGTTCCTGGTGGGTGTATAAACATCACTTTCTGTGAAAGTTATCGGTAGTAACTTTATATTTTAAGTGCAAACTTTATCTTTGCTATAGTGCTTGGAAATTACCTCATTTCTATTTTACGAGTGATGTACAACAGAAGTACTTTAAGTTTAGGCTAGACCAACCTTATGAATCCTCTTCAAACTTTACATCGGTTCCATATGGCATGAATTGTTCAAAAAAAGAGTTACACGACACATAAAGTAATAGTAAATATCCAAAAGGCTGAAAATAGTAATTGCTTTCCACATAATATAGTATTTCGCTGAATTTTCTATAGCAGTCGTCGTCACGCATATATGCCCCTATTGCGTTCTGCACTAAATATATCAGAGTACGATTGGAATGAGGTTCCTTTTGATTTGAAGTAAGAAAAAACTTTGTTACGTGTCGATTTGACGTTATTTTACTCAACAAAAGCGAAGTGATGTAACAGCAAATACTACACCAGCTAGCTTTCAGTTGTGAGGCATGGGTTTTATAAAAGTGTATGTAAATCTTTTTATGGGGTATACAAATTGTATCAGTTTCACTAAACATCTACACTGACCTGAAAAGATCATTGAACTCTTTTAAAACATTTGGATAAACTCTGATATCAGTCTCCCTAGAAGATGGTGTTCCGAGATTTGTTTGCGGTTTCCACTGCTGTTCGACACTGATGAAAGCTTTGTTTACGCGTTTTCAGCTTCTACTAATTTAAAATAAACACAAATAATAACATAAATTTCAAGTCTTGTTCATCAAACGTATATTATCAAACATGGCCATCACACTAAATAAAAAACAAAATAACAACTGAACATTACTTTAATTGACCAAATATATATGTAACTGAAATTTATCAATTATAGAATCCGCCCAAATTAACTGGTACATATAAGTTATACTGATATAATTGTGGTGCTTTTCCATTTGCGCATTTTGGTGTCTAACAAATGCTTTAAATATGCGTTCCCCAACGTAAGGTCTTCTTAATAATACGTATTTCTCATTCTTATTATTACTACCCATCAAAAATATTAGGTATACAACAGCATGAGTTGTTTAACAGATGAAAAATAAAAAATAATTTGCAGGCTTGTTTGTTTTGCATAAACCTCCGAGGGATCATTTAATGCAGGAATATGTTGAAAGGTAATCGAATACTCCAATTTAACCTCGAAAAGAATCTATAACTCAGCGGGACTTTTAATTTAACGGTATTTCGAGTATTATTCTAATGGTGTGCTTGGTTGGTTTATTGTTCTGGTTTCCCGAGTAAATTGCACCGTATTTCTGCTAAAGTTTTCTAGGTCCGTTTATAGACTTCCTAATTCCCTATTTGCAGTCCTGAATTCTATCTCACAATTTCCTTCAACCTCCTGTACTTTTATGCTTAAATCTTAATTTTCTCGTTGCTTTCTCTTTCACATGTTTCTTGACTCGATTTAACTTTTGAAGTTTCATTTCTGACGTCATCAATATCCTGTATAATTCGTACAATTTTGCTCTGCACCTGTAGTTCATTTCAGCAATTCTTTGATTCGTTTCTCGCAAACCATCGCTTAAGATCGTTATTTCTGTATTAAAATTTTCCCCCAACCTAGCCAAATTTTGCCCAAACTCTGTGCTTAATTCTTGTATATTTTTGTTAATAGATTTGTGATTTTTGTCCATTTTAGAATTAATTTGATTAATAGCTTTGTCATTTTTGTCTAGTATATCGTACATTTGATTAATAGCTTTGCCATTTTTGTCTAGTTTATCGTTAATCTGATTAATAACTTTGTCATTTTTGTCCATTTTATCGTTCGGAGCTAGCAAAATTTCCATCATTCTAGACTCCTGTGTAGTTTGCTGTTCCTCGCTGTAATTCCTTTCTAATATTCTCCTCTCAGTTTCAGTTGGTGTATCTTCTAAGAACACACTTTCTTGAAATCCTATTTCCACCCCTTCATTTCTCAACGCGTTCCTAACTTCCTGCATTCTTTTGTCCATTTTAGTTTAATTATACTTACAATAAACCCTAAAATTCTAACTTAACTTTCTAATTATTTTCTGATTGCTTATAATTATTAATTACGTCTTTAACTCCGAATCTCAATTAATATTCCAATTGTCGAGTTTTCAAGTCCCTCGTTTAATCACCGATTTACTTTCCCTAAATTCGAACTGCTACGTTGAATCTTTAGTTTCCTTTCGTGCTCCACGATTTTGTTTGCCGCTTGTTTACGTTCTCGCCGGAATTCTTTCGTGCCCCTACGATTTCGTCGCAGGAATTCTTAAGTTCTCGCCCCACGTTGACGCGTCAATATTCTTTACCTCCCACCTCTCGATTGGGTCGCCATTATTCTTACTGCTATGATATCTCTGTGTTTCGATTAACGCTTAGTTGCCTGCTGTTATGTGTTTCTAAATAGTCTAGAATAAATTTTAAATTTCACTCAATTAGGTTTATGCCTCAACTAGCTCAGTTGAACCCCTCACAGAGTGCACGACGATACGGTAACAGAGAATTTGTTTACCCCCTTTTCCTCTAACACTTCGCACCTAAATAAGATAAACTGAATATCCACAGTTTTGTATAATAAACCAAGCAATAAGTACAATTTGCGCTTCTACAACCTGCCTAATATTATTTGCTATTTAAAACCCTTGAATCAAAGTAAAAATATAAGTTTGTTCACCACCAAATTATAATCCTATTAAAATTATATAAAGCCAGCAAAAATAACTCTGTATTAAATTGAAAACCTCGTTGAATGTTCAATGACACTTCCTTCTCTTAACGAATTTCTACGTACCAATTAAAATTTTGACGACCCTTCACATAAACATCTAACTACATGCAAGTTTTAAATGTTTAAAAAAACTAAGTCCTGCGCTATTAATTAGCTATGATCGTCAACCTGGTATTTTTTTAGGTTGATTTCCCCAATCCTTTGACTTGCCGTTACGTGCTGTTAACCAGTGACTTTAGGTTGCTTTCAGCTTAACTTCTTAATTTAGAGCTTTCCCCTTTATTATATCTGATACTTGTAGTATTGGATTTTTACGTTAAATTTCTTATTGAATTTGTTTAGTGAATTGTTTATTGAATCGCTTAGTAAATCTCGCAGTTGATTTCTCCGTGTAATTTTTCTTTAGTAGATTTCTTAAATTCTTTAGAGCCATACTTTAATAAATGTTAAAGATTATGTTTAACTTAATTAAAATTTGGACTTACGCCTTGTGTCGATGGCGAGTTTCTATTACACTTGTATATTTGAGCTGCATTTGTATGAAACTTTTAATTATTTATATTTTCACTTATAAATTGCGATTTAATTTCACACTTAAACTTGGCGTAGTATTTCTGTTCAAAGTATTACAGTTCGTGCTTTAGTTATTGAGAGACTGGCCATTAACAGTTTGCTGTAATATATAAAGGCAACTCCTTCCACGTGCTGCCATTGGCCTGATCGCGCATTATCTTTGTAGAGACGTTGCACTTGTCTTACCATGTAAACCTTCGGATTTTACACGGAGTTACCTATCCTATATTTTGTTGAAGTGCTCCCAAATCACGTAGGCACCAAAGCTTTACATTATGGAGTTCGTTGGATATGGTACTTTGTACCGTTCAATATCATGTTTTCGTATTTAGTATAGGAAATTATTAGCTATTATATTTAACCTTGCACGTACACTAAAACGTATAGTTACATATTTTGTGTTTCTCATATGCTGGATTTTATTTGAATTTGTCGAGTTTACCTTTAAAAGATCACGCAGGCAAATTTTATAATGGGATTTGTTAACAGATGCCGTAGATTAGATGCGTTTATTGACGTTTTAGTTTCTGAAATATGCTTGTTTTCAAGGACCTGTTTGTTGTGAGCACTCATGACTATTTTCTTACATTAATGCGCCGAGTTTAAAAAATTTGTCTCATGTTTGTTTGACTTTAGATACTCCTAATTTGTATTTATTTAAAGTTTCAGCATGTTTTCTTCTTTCTAAAATGAATCGGATTGCGTCTACAGTTATTTATTCTAGTAAATGTGGTCAAATTATTAAAGAATGAGCTTCCTTTCATTGTTCAAAGTTAGTTGTGGATCTTATAGAGTGTGTTTGGTATTTGCTTTTTGCGTAACTTACGAATTGTGTGCTTTTTATGAATCAAATGTTTAGTTTCCTTGATTTTGGTGTTGTTTACATGAAGTATACTACCCTTGTAATCCTATATCCCTAAATAACTCTATTGTCATTGCATTTATATATATATATATATATATATATATATATATATTAAGATTGCTGTGGATCGTGGGGACAGTCTCTGGATCTCCCTAAAAACCATTCAAGTCCCACGAATTGGGCGTCATAAGATTGCTGTAGATCCGTGGATTAAAGTTTTGGAATCGAGTCAGTGTCATTAACTGAGTTTCAAAATAAAAAAAATTTTCAAACAAAAAAATTTCTTACCCGTTACTTTCTGCTTCAAGAATCTTCAGCAGCTTCCCTGGCTAGCTCAGCTGTGCCTCTTCTCGGATACCTAAATATACAATTATTCTTCTTTCCCACTCGCACACCATTCAATAAAATCACCAAATAATACAACAATCATACAGTCTTTTATTTACCGCTATTTACAGACAAATTATTCACAGGTATAAACAGTTTGGTACACTAATTACAACTCAATAAGTGATATGTTTTAAAGTCCTTGTTTTAAATTATTATTTGCAAACACATTTAATACAATATGAGTAGATGGGCCTTAAATAATACTCTAAATTTATTGTACACTAGAGTATGGTGAGCTCATAATAACCCAGTTTATCGATGTATGCCTTTTACCTTGCATAAATAAATACAAAATTAATAGACCCGTTTACCCTTAACAATCCAATTTATATTCATAATAAAATTTAGTAAGTTTTAAATACACCGTTTTTCAATATTTTAACTAACCACAATAATTGTCCAGCACACGTATCTTTTCCGATACGTTTATATAACCATAAATAACCCCGATATTCACTCACACATCACCAAATAATACAAAAGTTTATTAGATAACAGAAATTTCAATTAAGTTTCCTGGAGAATGCTTTAGGCCTCCATCCCTTCGACGATGATCACCCGAACCCCTTGGCTTCGTGACTATGCGCTCTGATACTCCGCATATTCATAGATGATAACCCCAATAAATTTGCCTAGCGCCTTGCTTTAAATTACCATTCCTTAACAGCATACAAACTCATGTATATTATACTTCTGCTTATTGATTTACTACTAGCTTGGTATGGTATTAGTTAGACCTCGGTTAATTTAATTCACTCGACACTACTCACGTTAATAACTATAAAGCCTCAACTACCAAGTTACAAGTGCTAGCACTACATTTACTGGATTATGAATATTTTAATACTCACAAGAACTCGACTATAACGTCGGTCTATCGTTGTAACGTAGTATAAAACGATGAGAATGCAAAAAGAGCTTTCCTACTTTTCCTAGAGTATTTATATTTTTCAAAATGCCACCTCTAGGACACACTTCACGCGAAAAGCTTATTTTCAAATAACAATTCTGCAAATTTTGATATAACCGACTTGAAGATTCCTGAAATTCACTCCGAAGTCGCTCCCACCTGTCGCATGTTCGTACGTTTGTAAAACTATCCGTTTCCAACCAATGATACTATTCTGTGTCGTCATAAAACCCCGCCTGTAATATTTTTATCTCTGTCTTATGCATATTTGCTGTCCCGTTCCAAACCCCACTTGAGTTGTAGAAAATCGATATTGCTGACAGCTTCTCATCACCCCACGTGGATTAGTACGTGCGTTTTGAATACCAATGCTTTCATACCCGCCTCTATCTGTAGCATATTACCGATCGTGCATCTCCCCTGCTCTTTAAGAACTTTGTTAGCTTGTTACTCGAACCAACTGACGGTTGAAAACTATCTTCTGCGAAGACCTGCTTTATTATGCTGATAATTTCGAAGAATGTAACCTTTTAAAAATGCAGGTGTTCTTAATTATAGACCGTTTAAAACAACAATTCTTGGAGTTTATATTTCACCGTATCCCATAAAACTGACGTTCTTGTTTGTTACCAAGAAACCCTTTGTCTTGGGATTATTGATTTTCTTTACCCTGGTGTGTTTTCTATGCTTTTACACATTGAAATAAAATAAAGTAAATTAATTATGCGTTTCTAGTTGTTTTTAAAACTGGTTTTCTTTATGTACCTTTAACCTTTCAATCATTAATTATAAAAATACGTCAATACTTGTCCGCATAAATTAAATAAATTAAATAAATTTTGCGCGTAACTAAATTGTTCTTTTCTCTATACAGGGTGTTTGAAATTACATTGCTTACCCCAAATTTAACCATTTGAATCCATAACATATATATATATATATATATATATATATATATATATATATGTGTATATTGTTTTGGGTTTTAGGTCAGCAGAATTGAAGAGTTCTCTTTTTTATAAACTCAAGCTTTCGGAAATTTATTTTTCCATTTTCAAGAGTACTAAAAGTAAATACAAATGAATTAGTTACGTGAACAAGGTTGACTAATAGCTAACAATTATAATTAACTGATACTTACTAAAGTGAGATAAGATACAATTGGACGATCAATAATAATGTACAGTGTATAAGGGTATGGTATAATTAAACTTAAAAATAAAAATAATACTAATTATATCATCAAAAGGGTAAAAATTTTTTGATTATGATGTATACTGTCTTTAAATTTAATTTTTGAAAATAGTTGTTTATATGAAAATTTTTTTGTTTGGGAAAGGTATCTTTATATGTATTAATTAAACGCATTAATTGTAATAACATTTTTTGTAAATATATTACATTTTAAAAATATTTTTATCAATTTATTTAGTTATGATTATTAAAAAAGAGAACTCTTCAATTCTGCTGACCTAAAACCCAAAACTAATTATATACACTTAGATAGCAAGGTCGTTACCAAATTTAAATTTAGTATATATATATATATATATATATATATATATATATGTACATATATATTACTACGACCTGTGTGTGGGCCTTTTCTTATATTGCTACGCCCCTTACTCAGTAGTGTCATAATTGCTTAAAATGCCACGGCTTCTCAGCTCACATACTTGAAAATAAAATTTCAATACGAAAACTCCAGCTAAGGTAAACAGACAACATTCATTATAAACCTACAGGATTTAATCTAACAAGCTACAATCAAGATTGTACTTCTTTTCCACTCCTCTTTAACAAGTTATATACATTGTCCTTAAAATACTACCTTAAAAGCAACATTTTCAAGATCAATATTTACACGTGATAATATATCCAATTAATTAAAAGAAAGTAATAGGGTTTCAATATATATTTCTTACTCAACGTTTCTGTTTCAATACGAGCTCATAGTTAAACCCGTACCTTTAGTACAAATTTCTGCGCACAAATATTTCAAACTGACCCTCTTCCCCTTACATAATACCAAGGCATTTACAGACTATAAAAACTCTTAAACCTATAAATAAATTCAGAGGAAATCTTGTAACACATAAAAGAATAAATATGAATAAAAGAAAATAACCCAAATTAAAATAAAATCAACTCTCTCCTTTTTTGTCTTCAAAACTATCCCTATGCTATCATAAAATCAATCCGCCCACACAAAATTATCAATAACGTTTACACATCTTAAAACTATAAGGTACAGTTACCTGTAAATAATTTACACGCAGAAATGTCTTACGTTCTTTATGAGACTGCTGCATGAAAGAACAAACCCCACATCTAGATTTTTAACCCAAATTCACTCTGTGAATATAAATTACTAAAGTGTTCTCAATCTTCCAATATTTGACAGTACGTCCAAACTTTTGCTGTGCATCCAAATTTTTCTACATACATATTATCTGAAATTATGGCCGTGCACCAAATTTTTCTCCGTGGACTATAATTTTGTGGCAGTAAACCAAAACTGGATAAAAGCCGACATTCAATCATTTCAAATACTAATTACATGTTTTACACAGCATGTGTAAAAAAATCAAACTGCTCTAGTTAGTTCAAAATTTGTACAATGAAATAGAAAAAGAGATCAAGACAGATGAAATCGGTGTCTCACTCGTTTTATACTTATTCCCCTCCTCTAAAGCATTGTCAAATTCCTTGAAGACTGTCTTGACATAATATTTGCAATTCCCAAAAATACAGACATTAACAAGTTCCAGATCTTTAGTTTTAAACCCCTTACATACACAAATTCACACGTAGTCAAATTCCTCGTGCTATACCTACAAAATTAACTCATTGGTAAAAGCAAACTTCGAATCGTTATATTTTTAAGAATATTTTTTCGTAAAATCCTCTTCAAACTCAACAAAATGAGCACGTGCACTACAGCCTTCCCAGTATTCGAAAAATCAATACTCCGATAACCTTGGTATAAACCCAAAGTCGAAGAAAACCAACTTCTAAAATACGCCTCTTTACAACACGTGTTGTCCCTATCTCATTCATACACATGCGCTCGAATCAACACTCAATGTCACCTTGTTTTCAATATAAGTTGCCTGAACGACAGCTGCACTCATGCCTCTCTTCTTCTTTCTTTTTACCGCAATAATTGACGTCGAGAACTAAAACTACCTGGATTCGTTGTTATTTGTTTTATTTGTTAAAGACCCTTGACTTTTATACAAAAAAAAATAAACTGTTTGAAAATCGTTCTAAAAGCTTTTCGAAAATACCAACTTGATTATTATTAGATATAAATGATATAATTTGTGTGTTTTAAGTATTAAATTTGAAATACAATAATATTCAGGGGTTGTTTCTTATATGCCATGGTTCATATTTCATGTGTGCTTATAACTGAAAGATTATGAAAATAAAAAAACCTTATATTTTCCATCTTTCAATTACTAGCTCGATTTGAAATGATCATTTGAGCTTTGCATAAAAAGTCTAAGTTATTATTTCATCTTATTTACTATGTATATAATATATAGAGTTTTGAGATGCCCCCATATGAAAAAATCTAGGTTATTTAAGTCATGGGATCTAGGGGGCTATGATTGAGATCCACCTCGTCCTATTCACTTGTTTTAATATAGTTCATTTAAATATTCCTTCGTGAAAATAGAAAAATGTGCCGGTGCGCCATCGTGCATATACCACATTTCATTTCTCAGCAAAAGAGGTAAATTATCTAGTAATAAAAGCAATTCGTGTTGCAAAAAATACCTGTATGAGTGATCAGTAAGTCGATCAGGCAAAAAGAAAGGACCAACTAAATGATTCCTAATTATACCACCTCATACATTTGAAATTGCGTGTCTACAATTTCATGTGGATTGCCTTTAGTCCATATGTGGTTGTTGTGAAAATTTATAATAGAATTCCTTGAAAAATTGGCTTCGTCGGTAAAAGGGATTTTACAATCAAAACTAGGGTTTATTGCTGTTACTAGCCGTATTAAGAATAGATTTAGTCTTTCCTAGTATATCTTGTTTGAAATGCCGTTTGTTTGCCGTGCCTCAGTACATTGTCGTTTCTCTGTACTGGTGAGTAAACAGTTTTAGAAAGAATTTATTGGTTTTATTAATTTTGGTAGATATTTTACGTGTACGTTTTAGTTTCTTGTTATGAACTATCATGCAATAAGGAAAAAACCATATTTAATCGTTTCGTTTACTGCTACTAATAACTATTGAAGAGGTTCGTCATTTCCTTTTGGAGATTAAAAGTGCATTAGGTTTATTAATTTTTGTAATCGCTTTACGATTATGTTTTAGTTTCTTGTTATGGGCTATTTGTTCTATAAGAGAAATAAATCTTCTGCCAAATTTTATCGCTTTCTTTACTGTTACTAACGATTATAGAAGAAGTTAATCAATTTTTTTCGGAGTCCAAAAGAGTTTATTACTTTTATAAATTTTTGTAGATGTTTTACGGACTGTTTTAGTTTTTTTTGTTAAAAACTATTAAGCAGTGTGAAAAATAAACTTTCTACAAAATTCGATCGTTTACGTTACTGTAACTATCGACTTTTCAAGGAAGTCACAATTTTTTTTCAGAGGTTATATGAAGCTTATCAGTTATATTTATTTTTGATGACGTTTTACGGTTATGTTGTAGTTTCTTGTTAAGAACTCTTGTCCAATAGGGGAAATATATATTTTATCAAATTCTGTCGTTTTCCGTGCTGTTACTATCGACTATACAAAGGGTTAACCAATTTTTTTCGTTTGGAGCTTATTAGTTCCATAATTTCTGTAGATGTTTTACGATTATTTTCATTTCATGTTATGATATATTGTGCAATATGGAAAATAAATGTTCGTTAAAATTTAATTGTTCTCCTTACTGTTGCTAACGACTGTACAAGGGATTCGTTCACCAATTTCTTTCGGAGGTAAGTGGTGTTTGGTAGGAAGATTATAAACCATTGCACTATTTGATAGTTAAATTTCTATGAATTTAACACAGCATCACGAGTTTCTGTTATATGTTATCTATATCAATATTAAAATCGTAAGTAACCCAAGGAATTTGAACTATGGAATTGCGTACTTATTCCTCTACTGTCAGTCAGAAATTCCGGACAACCTTTTCGTTTAATATTTTTATTATTGATTTGCTTAAAATATTTATGTTAGTATAAATAAACGACTTACGCAAGTAAGATGTACACATTCATAAACTCAGTTGAAATCCAGTGATGCTGGGTTTTATATTTAGTATACCGTTGAAAGCATACAAATAAATTCTTAACATATAGTATTTTGCTAGATTACGTAGTGAGCTTCTTACACCATTATACAAAATTCTAATTTGAATATTACATACTAAATTTAACAAAGTGTATTTCAAACAAACAGTTAACATTGAATTATTGCCGTATTGTAAAGTATTCTGGGTCAACTGAACCCCAGATCTAAAGAAAAATATCTATAAAGGTAACGTAAATATTATATTTAAATGTAATGGTTAGTTTCTCTAACTATCATAATTCATACGAGTTGTTTATAGGATTTCAATTTTAAAAAAATATTGCTTATGGCTGCTATTCATGCTCTTTTACGTTTAACTTCTACCTAGATCTACGTGAATTCGAAAGAGATAGATTCTCGATACTTCTGTGAAATATCGCTAGATATCTAAGGTGATAATAACAATTTATTTCAACTGAACAAAACTTCAATACACTCTCAAAATAATTTATATTAAAACATCTGGGCGGTGAAGATAATGCTTGTGGTCACATATCCTTAACTATATGAATTTAATGGTTTTATTAGCCTTTGCTCGCCAATTTAGCTTACGCAGGGCCGGGACCGGGTTTTATGGGCCCTGGGGCAGGGATTTAGAGGGCCCTCTCCCACCAAATCCTCTAATAAGCTAGTAAAGTTTTTGAAATTTTGTTGTCACTTAAAAATAAAATAAAAACGAATTTTATGGCGGCTTATCTCAGAAGTAAAGAACATAATATTTAAAGATATGCAGAATTAATAATTATATATACTTGTTACTAAATTATTTATCTATACATACTTATATTTCATCCTATCTACAAAATTGAAACTTAAAATTAAAAATTAATTTTTCTAGCTTTCTTATTTGCAAATTCATTTATCACACTTTCAAAATTAATTTCTTTTGCTAATTTATTTTCCGAGCAATTCATGCCTAAAGACGTCAGTTTGACCTGTCCCATTGTTGATCTGTGCATATTCTTTACACGAAACATTGCACTAAAGGACCTAAAAACGCATTGCGTTGTCAAAATTTAAATAAAACAGTTTAACTAAAAAACTAATTACTATATTTTGTTATATGCAATACGCAATATACTATTGTTTTATTACCTTTCGCCTTGTGCCACTGTAACAGGAAGTGTGCAAAAAATTCTGAGTGCAACGCACACATTGGGAAAAATCTCAGATAAATTTGCTTCCTTTAACTTGTTTAAAAGTTCAAGGGGAAGCAAAAAATTGTTCCCCAAATTATCCTCGTGAATGGTCTTCAAATGAACTAATTCGTCTTTTAATTCTTGAGAAACATTATTTTTATATGTTTTGATGAACTCCTCACATTTTGTGTTAATTTGTTCTTCAGTCAGTTCCAAATATTTCCAAATGAAAGACAATGTGTCATTGATTGATTTTGCAGCCTCATACCGCACTCTCATTTCAGTTAAAAGTCTGCCAATAATTACATTAAAAACATTAATTCTAAATTTGCCATAAGGACCCGTTATTTCAATTTTTTGTCAGTTTCAGATTCATCTGCAAATCTTTTCCTTTTAATTGTTCTTTTTGGTTTGCTACCTGTGCTATTCATTGTTGTTGATTCCTCCTGAGTATGAGTCTTAATTCCAATTTGCTTACACACAGTTGCGCATTCATTTAAAATTGCTGACCACCTGTCTCTAAGTACTTCTAGATCTTTAATAAGGCCATCAATCTTAATTACTTCTTTATCAATACTTACTTCACAATTCTGAAGAACACTATTTCTATAATCAATCAGAGACAAGGCTTTGAACAAAATCGAGGCTATTAAAACACACTCTATTCATGAAATATACTTAATGCAACCATTTACTTCTGCTCTTGTTACTGCTGCCACATCAGTAGAAAGCAGTTTTGTTGAGCCACTAGCAGCCCGGGTAAGTGTTTTGCAAATGGTTTTACACTTTGACACGAGCACTCTATCTCGTTGATGATTACAAGTGAAGAGATTCTCCTATTTCAGTCTTCAAAGTAGTCCAGCTATCCACTGAAACTGCAAACAATGTATACACTTTTTGAACGGCACCGAAAAAACAACTTCAACACAGCATTCAGCTGTATGCTTTCCACACAAATTTAAACTGTGGCATGCACATGGAGAATATATTGCTAAATTGTTCCTTATCATCAAATAGGCCTGTACACCTTTAAATCTGCCACTCATATTTGCGGCATTATCATACCCTTGGCCGCGGCAGTCAGAAATTTGTATGTTGTTATCTTTTAGAGTTGTAAGTATCATTTCGGCAATTAAATGACCAGTCTTTCTATTCATGTTGATAAACTCAAAAATCTCTCTTGAATATCAAATTGACCGTTACTGTTCAAACGAACAAATCTCAAAATAAAAACACGTTGCTCCAAATGTGAAGTGTCAGGAGTTGAGTCTACCATTAAGGCATAGTATTTTCCAATTTTCAGTTCATGAAGTATTGCTTTTTTAATCGTTTCTCCACATAATTGAACAAACTCATTTTGAATTTTGTTGGAAAGATACATTATTTGGAGTTTTTTATTTCCTTTTTGTGCTTCTTTAACTTTTGTTAAGTGTTCTTTTAGGACTTCATCGTAGTTACTTAAAAGTTCTAACATACCCAAAAAATTTCCATTATTTGGGTCACCAATCCGATCAGAGTCTCCTCTACGTGCAAAGCCTCTCTCACCCAAAAAAAAGAATTACATCTAATATCCGATGCAGTAACTTTTTCCACACCAGTATCTTACTCTGCAACTCTTGTAGTACTTGTTGGTCAATTAACATGCCCGTTGAGAGACGTTTTTCCAAACACCGCCATCCAATATAGCACTTTTTGTGACTATTATTAGATTCATGTTCTTTCACTTTATCATAAAGATTTCGCCAAGCACTGTGTACTCCCCCAAATGCTGCAAATGTCGATTTTGTATTGGCAGAACCAGAATAAAATACTCTACATCAAAAGCAGTGTAAGGTACTTTGCTTTTGGCTCCATACCAACCAGTCACGTGATATTTGCTCACCTTTTTCAATTCCTTTTTCAGAATGTTTACTGGAAAATTGTTTCCAGTTGAATCAGTAGGAAATTTCAGTGGATGTTTTGCAAGACCTTTTTCAACTACTGACCGCACGTCTTCTGATGAAAGAGTTTCTCTGAGTATTTCACCTAAATCATCACCACAGCTTTATTATTATTATAATTATGTATTATCTATCAGTAAAGTTGTAGTGCCGTGGCTTGGCTGATAACTTGAGATGCAAGCCATTAGATTTTACAGTTTTACAAATAATGTCGTTGTATAGAGCTTCTGGGCAGTGGCGTTTTTAACATAGGGCAAATCGGTGCAATACACCGACGGGCTCGGACTCTTACGGGTCCTTTGTAGTAGAATTAACGTGTCGTTTGTAGTAGAATTTAACAATTTAGTTAACAGTCCGGGCTCTTAGTAATTGATGACACCGAATTGTAATGGATCTTAAAAACGCTATTGCTTCTGGGCCCCTTAAGTGGAGCTGGGTCCTGGGGCAAATGTCCCCCCCTGCCCCCCCCCCCTTTGAGCACGGCCTTGAGCTTACGGTAAAGGTAATGGCATCAATATAAAAAAATGATTATTAAAATTGGCAAAATGATCAATCGGAGTTGAAATTTTTCGAATTTCGATCTTTAACTGTCATTACACAGACCAACACGATTTTTGTGTCATGATATGTGATAGGTGTCTTTTATGTATTTTGGTGGTTGAAACCGAAATTGCAATCAAAATTTTTGTATCATCCTCGGATGTTAATCCGTATGTAGCTAAAGTTTTTACCCGGGTACTTTCAGTTAATCAATTGTGAAATATTTCATTTTTGGAAACCGAATCACTGTAAGCTTCTATGACATCTTCAAATAGGTCGTTCTGCACAAATTGCAAAATTTTTAGATAAGGGTGATGTATGGGAGTTGTATTTATCTTGACATTGAAGACATTGAACTCTTGTATCTGTGTGCCTAAGACACACCGGATGTATACAATCTACATGCTTTACGAGTTTTTCTCTTTATTTTCTCTTCACTGTAACAACACATTTTGAATATTGCTTTTACTACGATGCGTCCATAGGAAGCCCGCTCATTTATGGAATTAGGATTATGTGAAACTTCCAGATAAATTCCCAAAATGCTTTCACGCGCTTTTGGTAAACAGATTTCTCAATATTATGGACTTTTCACTTTTTTGGGCTACGGGAGATAAATACAAATCACGAGCTAGCACTTTTAGAAAATTTCACAACTTATTGGTGTACAAAAAAGTTTTGAGCGTTTTCTTGCAAAATTCAATATTTATTTAAAAACAAACAAAAAGATATTAATCAACGAAATATTCGCCGTTTGCATAAATGACCTTTTGCCATCTTTCGGGCAGCTTACGAATTCCCTGATGATAGAAGCTTACTGGTTTCGAGGCGATAAAGTCAGCAATGCATTTTCGTACCTCTTCAAGTGTCACAAAGTGTGTATCAGCCAAGTGGTACTGCAGCGACCGGAATAGGTAATAATTGGAAGGCACTATATCTAGGATATACGCCGCATGCGGGAGAAGTTCCCAGCCTAAAGCAAAGATGTGGTCCTGAGTCACTTTCGCAACATGTGGTCGGGCATTGTTATAAAGCAGTATCGCTTTACGACGCCCTTTGCCAGTAAATGGCATCTTTTCTTCAAACGCATCGCTGAAATTGGTCAATTGTTGCTGATAACGGTCTGTCGTAATTGTTTCACCCGGCTATAACAACTGGTAATACAATACACCTTTCCAATCCACCATATGCAGAGCAAAACTTTTTTGCCGTGGATGTTGGGCTTTGGAGTCGATGTCAAAGGTGGACCAGGATCAACCCTTGATTTTTTATGCCTCGGATTAACATAAAGTATGCACTTTTCATCACCTGTAATGATTTGGTGCAGAAAATCCTTTTTGCGGAACCTTGAAAGCAAAGTGAGTGCGGTGTCACGCCGTCGACTTTTGTTGTCTGCGGACAGTGCATGCGGAACCCATCTGTCTTCCTTCCTTTTCCCATTGCATGTAAATGTGTAGAAATGGCTTGTTACGTAATGCCAAGCTGCTGTGCAAGCTGTTTTTCAGTTTGTGCAGAGTTTATATCTAACAATGCTTGCAGTTCGTCCGTTTCAATCTTTTGAGGGCGTCCAGCACGCGGTTCATCTTCAAGACTGAAATCTCTTTGGCGAAATTTTTGATACGACCTTTTACACGTAGCATGACTTTTAGCCTTCTTTCCATATGCAACACAAATCATTTCAGTGGCTTCAGCAGCATTTTTCTTCACATGAAACGCGAAGTGGATAGAAAATCGAATATGTTTTTTTGTTATTGCCATCGTGAACACTACTGATTTTGTAGGCTATGTGCATCAAACGTCAAACAGCATGGTATTTTCAAAGACCAAATGTCAACGTTGTATAACCGTAAAAAGGCGGGAAAACTAATGAATTTTAAATTGTGGTTTCGGTTGTATGAAACCTAAAGCTCAGAACTCTTTTGTACACCTCAATATTTGTACTATTTTAGATGCGTCCAGAGGAATCCCGTTCATTCATAGAACTAGGATTATGTGAAACTTCCAGGTATATTCTCAAAATGCTTTCACACGCTTTCGGTAAACATTTTGCAAAATTATGGCATTTTCACTTCTGTGGGTTACGGCAGGTAAATACAAATCACGAGCTAGCACTTTTAGAAAATTTCACCACTTATTTGTACTATTATAGATTAGAGCATTGTTGTTAGTATATGTTACGAAAACAGACACAGCTGCTATATCCAATGTTGTAGAAAACTCCAAGGCTCAGCGACTTGTTCGTTTCTTGCTGGTATAACTACCCAGCATTTTATCCATAATTTCAACTTATCATCAACAAATTATGGTTATAAAAAGAAATAATTTCAGGTTTTTTTCTTCAAGGTGTCATCCACTGCTTTTGAAGAGTTTATTGTCGATAATAAAACTGAAGCCCTATTTACTTTTGGGACATACAAAAACAGCATGACATCTTTCTGGAACGTAAAAATCGTAGAATAGAGATTTCTCTCCTTGCTAGCTAGAGGGACCTTAGGAATGTAGGGTTTGTTTTTCCTACGGATATCAAACAAGGTGAGACCAATTAATTTCAGCATGCGAGCAAGGGGCAGTGATGTGAAGAAATTGTCGGCGGTAATATTACAGCCGGAATCTTTATTAGGTTGACATAAATGCATAACAGTTCTTTCACCGATGTTCACTTTTCGCTTATTGCAAGCTAATTTGCCAGTGTAAATCGATCCTTGCCATGGATAAAACATTTGGGCATCACATATCCAGATTATCTTAATTCCATACTTAGCAGATTTGGAAGGTACGTACTGAGTAGACTTTCTTCGTACACGATTAGGAAAAAATTGCTCATCAACGGTTAGGTGTTCATACCGCGAATAACATTTCAACAGATTTAGGTTCAGCATTAGCCAAATGCCGTTTATTGCAGCAGCTTTATCCAGTTGTACTCTATCAGGTCTTGTTATGAGGTTATAGAATCTGATGAAACGTAGGATCTGTTTGAAGCAGGTTGCTGCTTTGTATAATGGTAGGCGTCTTATTTCCACAATACATTAATATGTTCAGCATTAGATTCATGAAAGCCTGCTTTTAGTAGAATCCCCTAGAAAGCATCCAGCTGCTGAACCCTAATATCTTTTCCGACTCTCGGTGCGAAAGGCGAGCTGATGGAAATCATTATAAACTTTTTATCTTTTCGGATAGACAGTTTTATGATAATTGATTTTATTTAAGGTGTCACTAATGCACGCATCTATACTTGAATACAAAGCGGCTGCTCTAGTTGGACCCCCCCTAATACAGACATCAAAACATTAGAATGGGGCAGAATAAGCAAAAAATTTTACCTCGCTTTCGAATGCGACCGCATTTAATTTGAAGGTAATACGTTTTTGTTCCAGATAGTCTAATCTTTAGCACGATAAATATTATCTAATGGTGGTGTTAAAGTTTCTACCTTTATAATCAATTCCTGGTTCTCATCTCTGTCGACTATTAAATGTATTTCGATGAAAACTCTCTCCAGCGCGAACATCCTCGACATCTGAGTGTTTGCCGATTACTGGTGGTGGCAAGCTTCCCCCATGGTCAAAATCTTTATAATGATCACTAAATCCTTCGTCCGACATTACATAAATTTAGAATGTTGGAATTCTACGCATTGTTATTATAACACTGCTGAACAGTATATCACACACATAAAATCACAACCCAGACTAAACATCCGCTTCTCCTATCGCTGGAATGAATATAAAGCGTATCTTAGTTGACGCGATTTAGATGGAACATCCAAAATGCTCTAAAATATACTGTGGTAGCCGGGTAACACTGTCGCATGTCCGTAAAGTTGTTTTTGCGACCTTAAAGAGGTTAAGGACTATTTACATTGTATAACATATTGTAACGAAATTAATCCAGCTGGTAGCAATTAAAGAGATGTGATTTCTAATAATGTGTAGCCCAAAAAATTTCTTGTAGCGAAATTTGCTTTTTCGATAACGAAGTGTGTCTTTCGGATAATCGATTGCCATAAATGACGTGTTTTTTTGTAAGAAGTAAATATTTTGTCAGGTGTAGTAGAGGTTAAATAAACTCTTGCATTGTTGTAGTTTATAATGTTTTTAACTACTTCCCTTCCTTTCCGTAGTCAACAAACAAAACAAACACAAATGCCACCCACTCGCATGAAACGCAAAAGAGACAGACGTGTACGTGTTAAGTATAGATCTGGTGTAATGAGATCCTTCCGGCAAGTATATTCGTTGGTAGCTACTGGCGATACTTCTAACCAGATTTTACCCTAGTTTAATGAAGAGAAATCTGTTTCTTGTATATTGCCTAATTGATCCAAGTTTGTCAAAAAAGTTGGTAGCTACTGGCGATACTTCTAACCAGATTTTACCCTAGTTTAATGAAGAGAAATCTGTTTCTTGTATATTGCCTAATTGATCCAAGTTTGTCAAAAAAGGCTAAATGGGCACATTATTCATCAGCACTCTACAGTAATTAAGTTTATTTTGTAAATATCTTTTATAACTGCGACTTTGATAACTTTAAATTTTTCTTCGCGACGCTTTTAAAACTTTTTTGCAGATTCACTTTTCTCGCATTAATGGTTTATATATCTAAACAGCAATCTTGGCCTCACGTGGAGTTCAAAGTTTCTAAAGGTCAACCGTACTTATAACAAGTTTTATTCGTCTTCAGAAAGTTAATATTCGTTGTAACGGAAACACTGTAACCCACTTTCAACTCATTTAGTATATTACAAACTTTTTAGTCCTTTCTGCGCCAAAAGGAAGTAAACTTTATTGCTGCCAAACAATAGTAATTATTATTGTATGCAGGAGCGTTTTTGTATCTTTGTGAACTATCAACCGCATACGCAAGTTTGTAGTTGCTCTTGTTAATGCACCAAAACTCAGCGGTTTGATTAATCGTAGCTTTTGCAGTTCAATTTTCTTTTAATTAGGTTTTCGCAATTCACATAACGACATATCAAGAAGCGCTCAATCAGGAAACGCTAAGGAGTTGAAAACTATAGCGTAATAGTATATTGTACAACGAGCATGGAATGATGTCCATTTCTCACGAGTATGATAAATTGCAGCACGAGCTGAAAGCGAGTGCTGCAAATCATACGAGTGAGAAATGGACATTCCATGCGTGTTGTACACTATACTTTTTCTACGACTGTAGTACGTACTTTTTAAATGTGATACCTCTTTTGTTAATATTATAAAATACATGGTAAGTATAGGAGTATACATTTTATTAATATCATAAGTTTATTATCGTTTGTGAATATACATAAATTCAAAGAAAAGTACAAATTTATCATAATAAAAGTAAATAAATTGATTTAAGTTTAGTTTTAGATTCATTATTATTAACAATATTAAAGGTTACATTGCAATTATTAAACGTTATTGTAGAAGGTGTTTTCCCAAAAACTAAATTTTCTTGACGTTGGAAATTCTTGTCTTTGGACGTTGATGGAACATTTGATGTGCTATCAATTGAATTTTGTATTATGTTGCCTACATTCAACTTATTTGTTAAAGAATCGGCTATATAGTTTTCGGCGACTGATGTTGATTTCCAGCCACCGTGCCTTTTTAAAGATGTTATATCTTCTCCAGCATCTACAAGAATAATGGCGGAAGATCTCCGGAAGCAATGACCAGTATATAATTCCGGATTGGGTAGTTTTAAATACGTTGCAATTTGCTTTCCCATAGCACCAAATTTATTGATACCCACTTTCTGTGTGGTGCATTTTCCTTTCTGATAATTTAAGAAAAAACTAGGATCGCAAACATTTGATGGACGTAGATTCCAGTATTTTTGTGATTTCATAAAAATTACTCGTTATCGTAAAGCTGCGTATAATTTTTGTTTTCGTGTCGGGAACTGTAACTAATATCGCAGAACCCAATTCCGTGAAATGAGTAATCTTCATCTGATGTAATTCCTGTCCGCGGCAAGCACCCATAATTCCCATAATTAATGCAGTCTGTAACAATATAAAAATAGCTATAAACACGCATTATTCTCCTAAGTTAATATTACATACTTTTGTCAGAAGAAACTGTTGATCCGGAGCCTCAGTAATAAATTTATTTATTTCCTCTGTTGTAAAAATTTTTGCTTTTTCGATTTATAACCGCTTGACTTCCGTTTGAGAAACGCTCTTAATTTTCCATACTTTGATATATCTACATTATGATGGATGGTGAGACTTGTTCTCAACATAGAATAATGCGTCCACAATGTCGGAGATTTATACTTATTAGATAATTCATTAAAGTACGCAATTAAAACATTTTCAGAATAAGATGTTGTCTTTTGATCTCTTCGCCAATCCATAAACGATTTATAAGCAGTCTCTTTTTTTTTTGAAATTTCCGGTAATAAATCTAATGTAGTTGCATTTGCAGCTTCCACAATATTTGGAGGCGTCGGTTCTAGTTCGCTTTCACTATCACTAGCCATTTTTTAAAGACTTTGCAAATACTTTAAGATTTTAAACGCTTTCACAGTATGAAATTATTTATTTGACATTTGTTGGTTTATTATTTGTTTCATAGCCCACCTTTGAAAACTCGGCCGTCATTGGAAATAAGATGCAACTGCAGGGCTACTTGATTAATAGAAATATAAGCGCAACCGTGCAAATTGAACATTCCCGCACTGGTTGCTTAGCAACTTGCCTAGCAACGAGTGCGGGAATAAAAACCTGTATAGAATGTAGTAGATTTCTCTATCAAAAACACACCTAAAATAGGCTTGTTCCAAAACAGTCGTAGAAAATAGTAATATTTTCAATTTTATACCTCTAGAAAATTTAAAATAGGGCATAAAATTAGAAAACAATAGAAGGGGAACAAGCTGTATACACATGCTGTGTGAGAATTTCAGGGAACTATGTAGGTTAGCTCAGAATATAAATAAGTGCAGGTACGTGTCCTACCAGTTTTGAGACGGAAAACTTAATGACGAAAAAATAAGCACAGATGTGATGATTTGTATAAACAACTCATTGTTGGTTGCGAAATATCTACAACTAATGATGACTGTGCGAAAAGATATATTGGAAAATATATTAAATCGGTAAACGGTTAAGTGTTGGGGGAACTTGGCAGCCACAAGCTGCTTACCTCCCTTCACAACCACTGAAGATCGGAGAAATAGGATATATAATTGTAAAACAATAGTAGGTGACCGAACTGCATCTAACAAGAAAGAACAGCGCCTATGAGGAAAGACAACAAACATAAAACAAGAAGAAAATTGTTGAAAGCATATGTGTGGATCACAGCACAGTATGCCTATGAAATACGGGCAGTCTGAAACGCAGACAGAAAAACGGTAGCAATCTTTTGAAATGCTGTGCTTCAGATGTATGAGGACGATAGCATGGACAGACAAATATAATAACAAATAGGTTATAGAAATAGTAGGGGAACAAGGATATCTGGGGAAAAAGATAAGAGAAATAGAAGGGCAGAATATGTTCTAAGGCATTTTTGGGGAATAGTATGGGATATATTACAAGCAGAGATAGGAAAAAAGAGGTAGATGTAGACCTTGATCAGATAGTTATAGATGCAGACTGTGCAAATTTCAGGGAAATGTGTAGGTTAGTTCAGAATAGGAAACAATGATGCTACGCGTCTAACCAGTTCTAGGACTGAAGACCTAATGATGATCATGAGAAAATTGATATTTTGGAATAAATGCATCTAGGCACAAATAAATGTTCTTACCCAATTTCAGAAACTAAACTATGTAATTATTCTCAAGTAATACTAACTTGGATACAGCCCCTTCATATTTGCTTAAGCCATTTGTAGGAAATTTGGTTAGCCAAATTCTGGAATATATACTGCTACTTCTCAGTGGAGTCACATTTGCGGAGAGTATAATCCTGTACACGTCGCTTCAATAGGTCTTTCTCCACTTCAACTATTGCACAATAACTGTGGTGGCATAGTTCGTGCAATTTCAATTACGATTTTATTAATCTCAACAGCTCTTTCCCTTCAATACAAGAAGTTCCCGAATTGAAACAAGTTCCCGTCTCGCTCATCGCTTTAGAACAAGATAAACTTTGTGACTTCATGGAGCGATTCTCTTGTTTATCTCATTTGCAATACACCATGGCATATGTGAATCGTTTTATTCACAATTGTCACCACCTCCGAGAAAAGATGTTAGGACCCATTTCCTGCGAGGAATTCCGAAATGGGCTGATAATTTGTGTAAAGTTGACTCAACGTCAGTTTTCATTTCAGAATTATTACTATCCGAATAAAATAAGGATCTTCCTCTCTCTATTAGAAAGTTATCGCCCTTTATTGATTTCCAAGGATTGTTCAAGGTGCGAGGTCGCTTGAAATATTCTCAGTTGTACTATGCTAGGAAGCATTCTATTTTATTGCCTAAACGGGCGACCTTTTCTAAACTAATATTCAAACATTATCACCTTTTATCGTTACATTCCGGCCCCTCTATGATTCATTCTCTTATTCTCCAAGCTTATTGGATTATTGGGCTACGTTTGAGTTGATTCTGCAACAGAAAATTAAAAATTAAAAATATCAAATAGGTTTTGCGAATCTGTTTTGTTCCAACCTGCATTATTCAAAACGTTAATAATTTATTACAGCAAACAACTTCGACCTTGATTGTCTTGAAACATACGGCCGATGTGTCACTAAAGGTGTTCAACTAACAGTACTCCTAGTTTAATAATTGACAATAAGTGATAACATCAAGGACTATAAAGATTTGTATTAAATTAATTTCATTTCGTTTAAAAAAACAACTAAATATACCATTAATAAGATGGAAAAGGTTTGTACACAATTTGTTTTGAGCACCAACGGCTTCTCAAATAAATGCATCCATTTATCACTAGATGCCATTTTAAAATATTATTAATTTTTCATTAATGAACACAAAATTTTTAACATAGCCACAATGTGGTACGTATATAAGGAGCGAATCACTTTGTTACGGTATTCCATGCAAACAAAAAAAATAGCAGTAAAGTAAGTAAACAAAATCGTTTACACCGAATACCACAACAAAACATAGGGAAGAGTAGAATAAAAATCCACAGGAATTAGATTTCAGGCTAGCTCAAAATCTCGAAAAGAGGGGTGGCTCATACAGAAAGAAAATTGAAACTTCAGTAAGCAGATTTATTACAAACTTTTAGTTAAACATTCCCAAAAAAGAATATTTACAAAAGTCAAATACGCACATTTACGTAATCGTCCTGTTATAACGTGATGTAAACCAAGCGTCAATTTGCATATAACACAATATAAACCTTATCATTTAAGCAAATATTAAGAATAAAAGCTTAAAACTAAATAACTATGATATTGCCGCACACCGATGTAATTAACGTTCGCTTTCCTGCTGCCCGCCACCGCTCTGTGTTTCTAAATAACGTCAAATTAAAATATTAAACACAATTCGTTTTATATGCCTCGACTAGCTTAGTTCAATCCACACAGAGCGCACGACGGTACGATAATAAAGAAGTCTTTACCCCCTTTTTCTCTAACACTTTCCTATCTGAATGAGATAAACGAACTTATCAAAATTTGTATAATGGCCAAAAAATATATATACATTTTACAACTTTACAACTTTAATAATATGATTTGCTATTCAAAAATAAACCCCTGAGTCAAAGTAACAATATAAATCTGTTTGTTCCCAGATTATAACTCCTTTAAATCAGTTAGAGCCAGAAAAAGTAACACTTTATACTACCGGAAGTATCTTTTGAACGCTCAAACGATCTTTTTTCTCTCTACGTAATTTTTAAAAGGTTTTTGATGACCCTTTACAAAAATATTTCAATATATGCAAAAATGTAAATGGTCAAAATGAAATTAATGCCTTATGCTATTAAAGAATGTTCTTATTTCTGACCTGTGTTTTTCTTGCGTGTTTCCAACTCTTAGAACTGCTGCTGCATGCGATTAACCAGTACCCCTGGATTGTTTTCAGTTAAGGTCTCTTGTGTATTGCGTAGTACAGCTCGGCCAATCGCCCGGTTTAACCGTTAGTTGATTTTCTTAATTAATTTATTCCTTCAATGCTCAGATGCTTATGTAGACCAATATTTAAATGGTTGTTTAGACGAATACTTAAATGATTATTTAGGCGTTTATGTAGTGGTTTATCAAGTTGATTATCTGGTCGAATACTTAGATTGCTTAGTTGGTTATCTAGTCAAATATTTAGATTACTTAGTTTGAAAGTCAACGGCAAACTTCTATCGTATACTTGCACAAGTATTATTATTTCAAAATTTTTCTATCACGACTTTCACTAAAATTATAATTATTTAATTTACTATTTCCACTTCGCGCTATGTTCTAATTTCAACTGGTACAAAGCGTGCTTTGATTGTAAAAAGACTGATTGTTTATCAAATTCGTTTCCTATATTAAGGATCAGCCTCTTCACCTGTACAATTGATTCACCGAGTTTATTCTGCTGATTGAAGTGTTGCACTTTGCTCTATCAAGCAGGCCTTAGGACTTTCTAAAATGTTACCATTCAAGTTCCCGTCGAAATGCTTAGTACATCACGTAGACATCTAGCTTTGTATAGTGTATTTCTCTGAATATGATACCTCTGTACTTTTCTTAAGTCATGTCCGCTTGTTTGTAAAAAATTTATTCAAACTTTTCGTTTAATTTAGCACGTAGCCAAACATTTGTTTTCTTGTTTTGTTTTCCTAATCTGTTGGATTTTATTCGAATTTTGTCTTTTTTACGATTAAAAGATCACGTAGTCAAATTTTTATGATGACGTAATTTAATTCGTTTGTTTACTTTCTGCGTTTATGAAACATATTTGTTTTGAATGGAATTTTTTTATTGCGAGTATGCATAGTTATTTCCTTACGCTAATGCGTATTTATTTCAGTAAGACTCGTTGGGTTTAAAATGTTATTCATACGTATTTATTTTCGGTTTTATGCTTGGATTGTTGTTTTAAAATTAATTGTATGGCCTACAAGTTATTTATCTTACTAAATGTCATTTGATTTTTGAAGAATGAGCTTTCTTTCAGTAATTAAAGTTAGTTGTGATTAATATACAGTGTATTTGATGTTAACTTTTTGCTTGAGTGGCGAATCACGTACCTTTTATGATAAAATTATTAAGTTTTCTAGACTTTAGTGTTGTTTACATAGAGTGTACAACCCCGTGACTCTATGTACCCTAAATAACCCTATTATCATAGCAATATATATATATATATATATATATATATATATATACATATGTATATACAAGAATACTTATACCATGTTTCCAGCCCTAAATATCTGTAAGAAATAATTAGACATAATATATACAGTAGTTGGTACCTGCAGTAGGAAATGCACTTCGTAAATTAAGAACGTAACGCTAAACTTAAATAATGTAACCCTAACTTAATTGAACCAAATGTTCACTAATTTGATAAGCAAGTTGTTGACGTTAATATTAATGTACAAAGAAAAAGCAACAGTAAAAAGTTTTCTAGCGTGAGCTCGGTTTATAGTAATTGTGATTTGGAGAATAAGTCCGTAATTATTCGTGCACTGAGAACGTAACTTTACAACGTATAGTTTGTAATTTATTGCATAATCATGAGTACGAAACTACAGAACCAGCAAAAGAATGATCTATTCTCTACATCACCACCAAAAGAAAAGTAACCAGAATAACTGTACTTCATTAGAACCAGTTGTCTGTCTCTCTGATACCATATTAAAGAATTTGGAAATGCGGGTCGTACGCGTCGATAGATTGCACACTGGATCAACCAATTTAACTAGGTTAGAACTCTAATTACAAAATGCATCTTAATATCTCGAATCACATCTCTTTTTGCTAAAAAGACGTAGTGTTGAATAGCACTCTTCCACAAGTTCAACCTGTATTTAAATTATTTTGACCAATGGTAGAAGGTAACGTAAAATAATTCCCAGCGACAATGTGTAAAATATTCGGAGAACCGCAGCTACAAGTATCCTCAATAAAGCAGCTGCAAATCATTGGTAGAATTGAGTTGGTGACAAACAAGGATCAATTAATGATAACATAACGGCTACCAAGAATTATTAATAAGGGGACAATCTTATTACTTTGAATATCTGCACCGATGCGAGATAATGGAGCATTGCTTGATAGAATTTCTTGATGTAGATAACAAATCCACTACAAGTATTCATTTACGAGGCTGGTGGTTAAAGCGGCTTTTTTAATCTTTTAAAAAAAGTAATAAATGCATGTGCAGCGGTAGTAGAAACTTAATTCGAAGCATCTGCATAAGGCAAAGTTATTTTACTCTTTTAAAGAAAACTATAACGTATTTGCTGCAGGTGTTAGAACATATTTCAGTGAATTTTTAAAACGAAGTTGATAAGTAGATGTTGCTTTATTTGAGGAATGTATAACGCGATTAAGAAAGCAAAATATTATAGATCAAATACTTAAGGAACTTTTATAGGATGTTTTAAATAGCATTCATTTGAAATGGAAGAAGGTCGAGCTTGTTGATCGATAACTTTTATGATTTGAAATAACATAGTAACCGTGAGGTCGTTTAGAAATTTTTGTGCGTTCTAAATAAAAGTAGTTAGAATTTAATATTCATGCAGGAGTAGATCGTTTGCAAGAATTTAATGTAACAACTTACCTCTTACATAACAATATAATACAGCATTTGACGTAAATAAATGCCTGCGCACTTAAAACAAACATCAGCTGTAAGCTTGACGCCACAGAGGTGATGATTACCAGCTGCTACTTTAAGACAATTCTTGTTCTGCGTTCGACATAAAAACGAAAATTTTTATTAATTATATCGTTTTGATTATAGCAATGGTAGAATCTGAATATCATCTTTAATACATTATAGCTATTTATAAGTGTATCTCAACTTCTTGCTAGTGCATTCGCTGGAACGAAGGAAATAATTTTTGATGAACTTACGAGTTTCAACTACCATTCATCGCACACATTCAAGAAATTTTCTACGGACGACTACGATGAAACATCTCACCCTGGAACCGCAGTCAGGAGTCAGTACCGAAGCCAGTCGGCTATAGAAAGTAACCCGTGACACATCTTGTCTGCGTGATAAAACTATGCCAACTAATTTAAACGCAATATGTCAAGTTAATGGACGTATACATTGCCATTCGCTATTGCTGCATTTTAAACCGTACGATGTGAAAACTAAATTATAGCAACTTTGTTCTGTAGACAATCCTATTTTTAGGATGTTTTGTTACATAAAGCGCAGCTAAACCTGGTATGTGAAAACTATATTTGCAATTATTTCAGACAAATGTCGTTCAATTAATTCAAAAGGTTGTGTTTGAAGGATAAATTTCACATTTTATATGTATCGGATTAGTTATTATTTAAATGATGGAAGTGCCAATGGTATTTTATGAAGGAACGGATTTTAATAACACTAAAAGTAACACTGGACGTTCTTAAATTAGTTTCCGGAATTTTGGAACCTCGCAAAGTCCCTATTGAAATCGTCATGTTTTTCAAACTGTGGATTACACTGGGCACTGTTATAGACGCACATCTGCATCTTTATTTGCAGTAACTGGTGTACATATAATAACACTTGAAAGGCAAGGAGAATAGAAGCCTTTTTCAGTAGCTGATGTCTAGGGCATTTTTACTAGCACAAGTACAAGTAATGTCCAAACTGTAGTACATAGCTCACTAAATAGCAATATAAATCCTATTGACGACAATTTCCAAGAAAATGTTTCAGATATGATTAGTAACCAAAATGAAGCTACTTTATAGTTCTGTCGTGTCCAGATTGGCAATAACCATACATCATTCATTTGGGGTTACAATTCACACCACAATAAGTATATACAATCAAAGTGACAATAGAAATTAATTCATATTCATAATTATTTTAAATCTCTACATGAACTTTTCGGTCTAAAGAGAGATGTGGTAAATAATAACGTTACGAAAAACATCGTATGAATACCCTTGTAACAGTAAATGCATCACTCAATAGTAGATTGCGTATGCATTTGCAAATGCTTTGAGGTTATATTGGTGTACTACAAAGGATTAGCTCGAACGAACAGTAAATTCAATTGCCAGTTTTTTAACATTCTGCCCTACAATTGTGCATAAATGTGAAGCCATCCTTGCTGTAAAAACTCTTCTCAATTCAAAATAAACTGTGTCCGTTTGCCGTTAGTAGCGTTGTTGACCTGTTGCACTAGATTTCGAATAATGCCTTTCACTATTTGTACGTACGGGCTTCAGGAAATATCTAGAAACCATACCGTATTTAAATCGCTTCCAGGATGAATATTCCATTCACGGTTATATTGTGTATAACTCCTTACTTCGAGGGTAATTACATATTAGAGACTAACATAGCAAAAATACAACATCTACGATATTTATTTAAACGAGAATCTGTGACCGGCATTATTACAATTTTTGGGAGATGGCGTTAGAATAGGATACGAAATACTGTATTTATCTATTTACATGAATTAGAACCAGCTTCTGTCAGTGATTAAACTTATTGCTTGTGAAGTGTTTTTTAGTTCATTGTGTCGGTATGGACTAGTGTCAGTGCAACTATTCGCATGAGCGAGAGCTCTAACGTTGGAACGTTGTTCGCCAATGCGACTATTGAAAAAATGGCCGTTGCGTTTGGCGTCAGTGCATTCTTTCCTTATGCTACCTTCAATTTAGTTATAATTGTGACCGTAAACAACTATAAAAAAACAAAAGGAGCTTAGGTTTTCTGTTTTTAAAGTTATGGACCAAGCTTAGAAATGTTAGAAAATGACCAATAGGCGTAAGAATACCTAATTTGACAAAACGGCTAGTGGACTTATTAGGTATGCGGAGGCAACTAGCGCGGGGTGAAATTATTGATGTATTACAAGATGGAAACTTCTTCGTAGGGTCAAATATATGAACGATAGATGGCACAAAGGATGCCACCATTCCCTGTCGTATGATTGAGATATAGCTGATTTTTTAGAGGAGTGTCTAGAAACCTCAAGGCGACTAAATTCAAAACTACAAAAATACAAAGCACTTATAGAGATATAAAGTTCTTAATAATTATCCAAGAGAACACTGTACTGCAAGGTTTCGCCTTGGATCTCTAACAAACTATTCAAACATAACCTCATATTCGGTTTGAGACTATTCTATCTGTCACTTTTTAATGCTTTAAGTCGCGTTACCTATTATAACCTTTCCAAAAATAATAGCCTCATACATTGTAAAAACTTGTTAACCTAGATTCTTTCTCTTTTGGAGCATAAACAAAAGTATGTACATTTCATATATCAAAAATTATTATAAGAATATTATCTTGTTTAAATAAAAATATTACGTTTACGTAAGTTATAATTACAGCTGTAAAAGATCTATTAAGAATGTGTTACATTAAAGTGCTACAAAGCATTCCAAGATAGGCACAGTAGCTACATATATATATATATATATATATATATATATATATATATATAAATCTGTTTAATACAGTCTCATAATAAGAATTATGAAAACTATTACTGCTAGATTTTATGACAGCACATAATAAATTTTATGAAAAATAATACTGCACCATAATGTAGTTGTATAAAGGAGATATGAAAAATATTACTGATATTAGGCAGTACGTATTAATCGTTATAAAAATAAATTCTATAATTTTACTACCAACACCTACCTCAATTATTTACTATAATTTTGACATTTAAGATTATGTGTAGACACCCAGAGGCAGTAGGAGTAGTACACTTCCCGCAAAATATTTAAATAAGCAGAAATCACCTAAGTTATTTTCGCATCACCAGCTAAATAGATTAACGGGACAGCTGACCAGAATTCAGATAATCACGAGAAGTTACCATTTACCATATGTGCAACGCTATAACTGATGATAACCAAACTTTACAAATTAAACACAATCGCTTTATTTATGATTTTCCAAGATATTATAACACACCAGTTATTATAAGAAACATTCTACCTGTCCAAATTTAATTGAGAAGTTAAGGGAGGAAGTATAAAAGCTTTCACTGTAACGAAAAAAAAATAAAATTAAATTAGGTTGAAATTCTCACTAAAAATCGTGAATTTATTAAATTTTAAGATTTCGAAGTTGTTTCAAATCAACATTCGGGCGCATCTCTTGTTTATGCGCGCTTGCCATTAGCGTTACCAGTTGCTACGTAGGGAAGCAAGAATATCCAGCTTGCGGTAAGTGTATGTTTGGTCAAGCAAGTCTTGCGAAATCTTTTTTTAAACGATCCAAGTTAAAGAATTTTAATATAAGTATAGGTGTTCTAATATGGAAATTAGAACTTGTATTTTAATATATACGGGATACTTTATTATGGATAGAATTATTTTTGATTAATTTATGGAATTGAAAGGATGAACTTCGGGCAATAGTTCAAACTTTCCTACGGGAATTTTTGGAACGTTACAAGGTGAGACAACACGTGACATTATTGGACGTTACAAACAGGGACGTTTTCTTAATATACCTCAGGAGACACGACAATTTGGGACATGTATGATATAAGTGTTTCATTATCGTTGAAGCACAATGTCATTCGCATTATTACAAAACATAAAAAGAAGCCCTTATTTAATTAAATCCCGTGCGAACTGTGAAAATATCATAAAACTATAAACCAGCCCAAATTCTAAATTAATTTATTTCAATGGCTTATGATTACTTAGTTAAAAAACGAGTTTTAATCTTTAAGTACAAAGCCATTTATTTAATTACCGTAAAGAAGGCAATTACGATTAATTTCTCAGTGTATTACTGAAAACGAGTTTTCAATTATTAAAATATAAATACTATAAGTCATTCTATTCCATTACCATGAAAATATTTGCTTCATTCGCCGTAAATGACAGAATAGTGTTAGTTTAACGCAATTTGATTTGCAACAAAATTGCTTTTATTTTCGTTGAAAATAATGCTTTAATTTTTAAAATTTGCGTTAGAATACGTTTTAGTTACTGTAGAACCAATCTTTATTTACAATTATTAAAATGCAAACCTTTTTGCATTTGAAGAACCGTTAAGAAAGCAATTGAAGCTTTAATTAATTATGTAATTATACTAAAATTTGTAGCATATAAGTACACAAATCGACCTCAAAAAAGCAAACGCAGTACCCTAATTATTTTTTGTGTGTGTATAATATCAAATAACACTTTGAGTTTTCAATATTAATTCCAGAACTTTCGCAAAATGCATCATCTGCACCAGGAAATACTATTGAAAGCATTAAATAGCTAATTATTGAATAAATGCCAATACGAAAAAAATCCGCAACTCATAAAAAGTGTGAAATAAAGCTGAGACAGATAAAAAATAATTTATGGCTTTCCGGGGTTGCCATAAGATAGCATGAGGCGCAACCATTAATTTGGTACTTTAGAAACGCATAAAGGGTACTTATTACTACATACATAAATCATAATAGGTCGTTAATTAGACCATTAAAGCGGTGACATTTGCGGTAACATTGCATCACGTAGGTGACTATATTTCAAGGTGAATCCGGAAAAATCTCGCTGTGTGACGTATAGATATAGCCGGAACTTGACTGGAACAGTCATTCGGTCCTAAACCAAGCAGTATGTAACTTTGAGTAAAGATTTAAACGCATAATTTTGAGCGATTTATAATATTACGATATGCAATAAGCACCGTAGCGCTTTGCATAAATATGAAACTTGCGAATTTGAGTAGCTTCTAACACAGAAGTTATGGAATGCAATTATTTGATGAAGCATTATTTGTTTTATAAAATACTATGAAGCTTGAACATTCCTCATTACAAGAGCTGCACTGAAGTTGGTTAATTAAAAATAGAAACTGCACTTGGAAATTAATACTCTAAATGGAGATTTAAAGGAATATGGATTATCTTGTACATTGAGAGTTTAACGTCAATAAAGTGGAATTAGGATGTATTTAATATCATTAATTTGGAGATGAAATTTTGATAAGCACTATTTTTTGCAAGCATAAAATTTTGTATTCTTCTTGATCTTCTTTGTGAAATAAACCACTATTAGTTATCAAAATCGTTTTATTTGCATTTCGATCCATGACCGAGGATCATTGTCAAAACGATAAAAATTTCAAGTTTAACATTCATGACATAAATTAAAGGTGACTTTGATTTGTTATGTTTGATGTATTTGGATTAAATACGTTAAGTGAAAATTTTATACTTTAGAACAAATGAGTGCCTTCAATTTGTGTTGCGTTTTGGGAACGACCTTGGGGTAGCCAATACGCTTAACATAAAATCAACTGATCAATTTTTATATATTAAATTTGAGATAAATTCAGATAGAATTATAATTGAGTTATCGGTTTTTATATTGCGAATTGCTTTTATTTTGTTAGTACTTACATTTGGTTTCATTGTTATTTATTATTATTATTATCCTCTCAACCGTATAAATAGAAACATGTTAAAAATGTTTTCCAATTCTCAAGTTATTGAATTTATATGAAATATAACTATATAAAAATTAATCAGCTGATTTTACGTTAAGCGTATTGGCTACCTCAAAGTCGCTCCCAGGGCGCAACACAAATTAAAGGCAGGCATTCTTCTAAACTTTAAAATTTCCACCTAATTTACTCAAACCAAATATACCAAACATTAATAAATTGACGTCATTTTTAATTTATGTCATAAATGTCAAGCTTGAAATCTTTATCATTTTGACAACGATCCTAGGTCATGAATCAAAACGTGAATAACGACGATTCTAATAATCTTAAGTGGTTACTTCCCAAAAAATATCAAGAAAAATACAAAACAAACCTCAAGAAACATACAGGCATTATTCATAAAACCTTGGTTCTTTGTTTGTTAATTATAACAATAATTGAATATTTTGTAAATTAAATTTAGAATAAGTTTTCACTTTTTTATTTGTAATGGGGCAGCACCAGGACCTTTAATAAATTATCCGTGACAGTTATTGGCCATTCATATTCACGAACGTGGTAATATAAGAACAACAAATTAGCCACCTATTAATTCTAAAGGATTGTGTACCAGTCAACAACGATTAGGTAAAGATTGTAATTAAATTCTGCATAAACTGGAACTGTAAATTGTTTTATAAATTGTTTTGTGTGAAGCAAAATGTTTTTGAATGTATAAACGTTTTTTTGCTAATGCCCTTTTATTTCATTTTGTAAATTGTATAACTTCCGTTGAGCTAGCCAGTCAAAGGAAAAGGTAAGATAGTAATTCCATAATATCCTATTGCATCCCCATTAACATAATTTAATATTTCCCGTGTCACAGCATTCTTTTAGCGGCTCTTCAACGTGAGGCCATTCGTTGTCACAACAATATATGTATACATATATGTATATATATATATATATATATATATATAATATATGAATATATATATATATATATATATATTATGTATGTATATATATATATATATATATATAGTAAATAACCTGTCTTTTATTATTTGATTTGCTTTGGGACATAAACCCGGGTGTCGCCGCGTGAAGGTTTGTTACGTTTGCAAATAAATTTTGCTGTAACATTCCGCAAATCTCAAATGGCCACACGTACTTGTATAGCCATCTATAGGATTTACTATGTAGTTTCGATTCAATTTTTGTACTTCCACGCTTAGTAGTGTTGATGTTTATCACCTGATGGCGGTTTTATTTACTTTTGCTATAGTACAGAGATTGTTTCGAAATTATACCAGTATAATAGCTTCGATTACTTCATAGGGTTCTTGAGACTATTTCACTCTGAGGAGGCTTAAAAAAGCCGAAACCGTCGGTCAGTGGATATTTCCTCCCCTATGAAGTAATAAGCTAATGTTTTATTAATGGCTATATAACTACCAGCCCGATTTGTATTCGTCAATAGGCTCTATTATTTTCATAGAGTTTGTTTACAGATAAATCTTATTTTATATATTGTTCTACACAATTTCTTATTGCGGACTGCAAATAACCTGTCTTTTATATGTATATATATGTATATATATATATATATATATCTATATATATAATGATGTGAGACTGGCCGCTCGTTGAAGCGCCACTGAAGAGTGTTGTGACAATGGCCACACGTTGAGGCGCCACTGAAAGAGTTCTGTGATACAGGTACAGCAAATTTGCCTAGCTCAACGGAGGTAATGAAATTTACAAAATAAAATCAAACACAGCAATGACATGAAGCATCTACATAGTCAAAAATATTTTCTTTCGTACAAAAGAATATAGAACATTTACAGTATGATTTCTGTGAAACACAATATAATTCCTAACAAGTACTTAATTATCAAAATGTTCTTCACCTAAAGTTGCCTACAACTGACAGAATTCACATCTCTTTTCTTCTGAATAGTTTACTTGACTTTTTATTCTCTCCCTTGTAAGGTTTATTTGACTTTATTTGGCCAAAAAAATCCTTGACGGATAATCTATTAAAGAAAGGTCAGAGTCTTTCGAACTCTGAACACAAACTCCTGCTAAATCCTTTACAAAAAAAAATTTTTTAGAACTATCTTAAACTATTAGTTTACAAGATTAAAATCTTCGTTTCACACAGCAGTTACCATAGTACATTTTTGGTTAAATCTTTCTTTCGATTATTTGATAACATTTTTAAAACAGTTTTACATTAGAAAATTTTGCTTTTTCATCGTAACTAATAAACCTATTTTTGTGTGTAATTTGCGTTTAAGAACATCACTTCTATATTCATTGCAACTTCGCAACTATTAAATTAAAGTATGTTTATTACATACTCCAATTACTATCTTCGCATAGCAACAGCTCGCTCTTTAATTAAAATAACATTTCGCGATCTAATGAATGAATCTGGAATGCATCTCGAATGACCCCGTTTAAAACAAACGTTTCTGTATATACTCTAAATTATCTATATCCAGAAGCTACTAGAAAAATGTGTAACATTATGTTACAAGGTGTCTCGGAAGAACCAATTAACGTTCAAAATCGCGGCATTTGTTTCACGTTATATCGTACCAGTTATTCCTGATGTATGCTATATGTTCTTGTTTAACACATATACTATTGTTGTGGCGTCCGATATTAATGCTAAAGATAATCAATTTTATCTAATACTTTTTGGATTTTTGTGGGTTTTCAGTATTCCGGACGCTTCTTGGTAATTAAATGTTTTAGTAATTAGTTTATTTACGTAGTTCTAAATCCCGATGACTCATTGTTTTGTAATTAAAATAAATTGCTACAATCCACAGGGCAATTAGTTTAAAGTTTAATTGCTTTTTAATGCAAAAGAGGTTGCGTTTTTATAGAAAACACTCGCTTTCGTGTTTTCGTACACAAATTTAATATGAAAATTGAGGTTTAAAATACACGCTGATTGTAGTTTCTCTAGCTAAATGCGTAGACCTAGTTCTATGCTATTTACTGCAATTGAAAAGAATTTTTATATGTATTTTATATGTATTGATAATTAATAAGTAAAATTAATGGCTTTCTATTTATCTTAAAATGGTGCGTTTTACGTTTCCATTTAAATCGTTTTACGGTATCCTATAATTAATTATTTTTACATAATATGCAACTCAGGTTACTTGCTATTTATTTACAATACGCCTATACCATACAGGGTGATTATTTACACACGCGCAATTTGCGTTTTTGCATGGCACTTTAATGAATAAAAGTACGCTTGTGTTATACAGGGCGTAACCTTTTGGATTTTCAAATTAAATGTCAGCATTGTTGGAAATGGTTTGTGCATAAAGCAATAAAAAATAAGTAATTAGGAGTTCAAAACAAAATAGAAAATTACTGATTGCTCTTTAAACATCAAACGCAATTTCAAACTTTAGCGTTTCCTTCATGTAGGCTGTAACACGATGCATTATTAAAATAATTTTCACATACCTTTACGGGTGACCTTATGTCAGGGTGATGTTACACACGTCTTAGTCAATCTATATCTCAGAATGGGTGTCTCAAAAGGTTTGCTTTTAGCCAAACTCAGATAACGTTGTCAATTCAAAGGTTCATATTTATTGAATTTTTTAGAGCTTTATATTACATTCTTGGATAGCAAACACTGGCTTAGAAGACAAGCGATTAGTCCTAATTCAATTCTGTCAAAGGTTCAAAAGACAAAATTTCAATAATATACAATTTAAATGTATCGATGCTAAATCGGTAAAGTTATATAACGTTTCGGCTGCTTTTCTATATAATTTGATTTCAACTGTTACTTGTTTTTTACATTTGTGTTTCCAATATTTCCGATACTACACTATTTTCTTGCGTGGACTAGGGAATGAGGAATATGTGATATTAGGTTTCTTTAGTAGATGAGAGGATTTTTTCGAATAAAATGTGCAAAATCCTGAAAAGTAAACGGTTATATGATCTACGTTATAAGATCCTTTGGTTTTTAAAATTCAATGCGACTTCTCGTGAAATGTAAACCCCTTCGAGCAAAACTAGTATTGTGGCGAATTACCTTTCACCTCAAGTGTTAGTTTTAAATTTACGAAAACAGTGAATTTTTTAATTAATTTAGGTTAACAATCCTTACTTGTTCAATCCTCTAATTCTGGAACTTGTTGTTGTATTTGTCATGACATGGCAGGACGTATTTTTGAGCTTGTGTATTTGCAAGCTATCCTATATGGTTTTCGAGGATAATTCTTGACCGACGATTTGAGCTGGTCAGAATGCATTAGTATTGGGAGGCGAAAAGGGTGCCTGGTAGGCTTTCAGTCGTTACGTGGGGTCCATTGTTTTAATAGATAGTCCAATTAAGTATTTATGATTGATCAGTGGTCATTGAAATTATTAAAGGGTTATTACTTTGACGTTCAAGTACGAAGCCCATTATGAACGGCTGGCACAGCTATGAAAATGGCCGGCGTTAGGCGTCGCTAAAAAAGTTCTATCATATACATACAGCAAATTGTAAAATTTGAAATTGTTGACTTACCTTCCTTTCTAACCTTACTTTCAGTAGCTAGTTCAACGGAAATAATGGAGTTTTAAAATAAAATAAAACACAACAATATTATAAGGCATTTATGCAGTCTAAAATATTTTCCCTCATATCATTTAGAACATTTGCAGCATAGGTTTTCAAACATCAAATTATTTCTAACAAGCACTTATTTACTTAATTATCAAAATGTCTCTTACCTTATATAGGTTTAAATTTACAGAACCAGATATCTTCTCTTATGTGTAGTTTACCTGGCTTTGATTCCCACGCTTGTAAGTTTTGTTTGGCCAAAAACTCGTTGACGGATAATCTATAAAAAAATCAGAGTGTTTCGAACTCTGACTTGTTACGTGCAATTTGCACTTAAACATGTTTTTAGGTTAGTTTTTGATGTACGGGAGTTTCGCGCCATAATTTCAAATACGCAGTGCGCGGGAATTTTAAATAGACTAGGCGATACTTCCGTATGTCATGGTAGTGAGTTTGCGCAGTGTGCGTATCCCTAGAGGGGTAGATGAATA
This sequence comes from Platerodrilus igneus, assembly GCA_036346225.1. Classification (NCBI taxonomy): domain Eukaryota; kingdom Metazoa; phylum Arthropoda; class Insecta; order Coleoptera; family Lycidae; genus Platerodrilus; species Platerodrilus igneus. The sequence goes on from JARFIW010001535.1 coordinate 5,483,689, forward strand.
ACTTCGCGCCAATGGGAAAAAGACAAGGAGTGGGAGAAGTGTTTTCGTGACGCTCTAAAACGGGTCTGTTTTTGCCGAACTTTCAAGGTGTGTAGTCGGTCAGGTATCGTAGTGTGCCTTATCTCTAGTATGTAGATATCCCTTCTGTTTTATCTTGTTTGTCGCCCCTTATAAAACCTGATCCTGCCGCTCCCTACATATTAGGTAGATAAATTTGCAGCCACCTCGAGGCGTACCGGACTCCACGACCGCGAGACGACTCCTGAGGTACATGCTCCGCTAGCCGCTCCGGAGGAACCGCCATCTTTAATCCCTCCGACATGGAGCCCTGAGGAACCCTGATAGAGGCCAACTTTGGTTCGGATTTCCGGGGTGAGTAAATAGTGTTACCTGTTTATTTAACTTTTTATATTTTCGACTATTACGCAATGTAAATTTGGCAATGGGTGACGTCATGGTAGTTGGCCACGCGAACCTGTCATAAGGTTGGCGCTTCCGGCCGCCAGGGCGTTGCATTGCTTTTTATCCATTGCGCTTGCGCGATGTGTCTTATGAACTTTGGTAACTGTATTACCGACTTTTAAGAACTATCTATCACCATATAAATGTATCACCATCTAGAGTGTAATACTTTGTAATCTGTTTTATCGACCATATAAACTATCACCAAGAAAAGTGTAATAGACTACAGTTTTCTTGGTAAATATCTTTATAAAAACAAAAAATATTATATGATTAGGACTTATTCTAGCTTAAATCAAATGTGTGTGCTAGTACCAATCATTCTGTTTGGAACGTTGAACGAGCAACATGTATCTTTTCAGTGACTTTGGTACAGTATGTAGCTGCTCTGCTTCGATTAGTGCGGATTTCGCATGACGATATCATAATTATGAACGGTCTTCGTGAATGCCTAATGGGAATTCGTTGTATAAACACTGCGATTAGAAATGCAAAATCCGTTGGTGAGAAGCAAAAACTATTGGATTCGTCGGAAAACATAAAAATTATGCGTTTACAATTTAAAGTAGCCCAGAAGAAAGGAGCCGGGCTTGAAACTAGAAAGAAAACTGCATATAAGCGTATACATTGGAAAAATTCCATCTCAGTATTCAAAGGACGTATTAGAACTGGGTTAGTACGCAATAAGGATACGGGAAAATCTTTAATAGACAGTAAAAGCTTTTTCAAGAGGAGAATCCAGAATTTTCTTACAACGGAGAAAGCTATAAAAGTTAATACAACATTTTGTGGTGAGTTTGAAATTGCAACTGGTTCGAAGTTTAGCAAGAACATAAATATTTCACCACGTCTAATGCGGCCATATTTAGAGCTACCGATCTAGATAAATGGTTTATTGAAAAAGTTAAGAGACCGATAATGATTGATATAGAGAAATTCTAACAACGACACATTACATGTGATTTTCCAATGCTCCACCCGAAGGTACTACATTGGCCAGGAAGCGAGTTTTTTTTTATCTGGAAAATAAGGAATTTTGCCGAACTCTTGCTGTTTCAAGCAAGGTAGGGATCTTTAACGTGCATGACAACACTCACACACGAGACCTCCATTTTACCTCTCATTCGAACGAGGGTGTATTTTTGTGAAAAATGCTCGCCTAACATTTTTCAAGTGGACCGTGTCGGGATTCGAACCCGGGACCTTGGACGTAGTAGTCACACACATACCACTACGCCACGGAGCCGCCCCAACAACGACACAGCGGCTAGAGTTTGAAAAATATAATTAATTTGGGAATCAATATTAACAGATATAATCCGATGCAAAGATCTTCATATATTGAGCTGCCGCTTGAAATCAAGCAAAAGCAGGCATGTATCAATGTGAAGAATAACGACCAAGCTTGCTTCACATGGTCCTTAATGCCGGCGTTACATCCAGTTGATTATTACCATGAAAGAGTAGATAAGTATCCACACTATTCGAAAAATTAAACTTGAAAAGAATCCAGTTTCCAATGACTCTTAATTAAATCAAGAACTTTGAGTCGCAGAATGATATCTCCGTCAATGATCTATGTGTTAAAATTAAAGAAATGTAAGTTTACTAGCGTTCCAATATTGATATCTGAGAATAAGAAAAATAATCAGGTGGACCTCCTAATGATCCATAACCGATATTATGATGAAGATATGGAATGCTTTCAATACACCGATGGAATTGAAACGCTCAACACCCACTATGTATGGATTAAAAACCTAAGTCGACTGGATTCATCGCAACTAAGTTCAGATCATGCAAAAAAACATTTTTGCGATCGCTGAAGACTGATGTGATGCTATTGGCTGAAGTATTTGAACAGTTTCGTGCAAGTTATCATTTAACTTATGGACTAGACCCCGCCCACTATTGCACCCTTCCAGGAGACACTTGGGACGGAATGTTGGAGCATACACGGCAGGAACTTGGGTTATTAACTGATATTGATCAGCTGTTATTTATTGAAAAAGGTATACAAGGAGGACTAAGTCAGGTGTGTTCGGAACGGTGTGCATCGGCGAACAATAAATATCTACTCTAATATGATTCTTCGAAACCCAATGTGTATCTTATATACTATGAAGTTAATAATCAATACGGATGGTCGATGAGTCAGCCTTTACCCTATGGAGGATTTGAACGGTGGACACCAACATCGATGTGACATCAGTTCCTAATAATGCTAACGAAGGTTATATCTTGGAAGTTGATTTTGACTATCCTGAATCTATCCACGACTTACATAAAAATATCCCATTATGTCCAGAGCATATTGATTCAAAGACTGGAAACCCACCTGTACCAAAAACTCAAAGTACCAAATTAATAGCTACGTTGAATTCAAAATATAAATATGTCATCTATTATAGAAATCTGAAACAGGCATTGGAAAATAGACTTAGATTAACAAGAATTCATCGCATACTAAAATTTAAACAAAATTACTGGCTAAAATCCTACATTGACCTAAATACTGAACTTTGGAAACGAGCAAGGAATGAATTTGAAAAAAACTTGTTTAAGCTAATGAATTGTGCAGTCATGGGAAAACGATGGAAAATATACGCAAACATTGTATTGTTAAACTAGTGCAAAACTGGGACGGCAGATACGGTGCCGAAGTTCGTATATCCAATCCACTGTTTAAAAGTGTCACAATCTTTGATGAAAAGCTCGTGGCATTGGAACTTCTTAAATCTGAAATATATTTTGATAAACCTATATATGTTGATATGTGCATTCTCGACTTAAATAAGTTGACAATCTACGATTTTCTCTATGGATATATGAACGCCGCCTTAGGAGATGGGTGCCGAATTCTTTACACAGATATGGATAGCCTAATTTATAAAATAATAAACCACGATCCTTATTAAACTATGAATCGGGACTGTCAGCAACGTTTCGATACTTCCAATTATCCTGACTACAACAATTATGGAATTCTGCTAATTAACAAAAAAGTATTGGGTATGATAAAGGATAAAAAAAAATGGGCGACTTATGACAGATTTTATTGGGTTACGATCAAAAATGTATACGACGAGAATTTTTAAGACAGTCTAGGAAGAAGAAGAAGATTATGTCGACTGTATAGATGATTACAAGCAAGTATTTGTAACGCAGAATCTAATTCAATCATTAAAGCATCAGGTTCACACCATCACTCTGGAGAAGATTTCCCTAAGCCCGATGATGATAAACGCCACTTGCTTGTTGGTTCATATGCATTACTACCTGTTGGACATTATTCAATTATGGAGCAAGAAAAAATATAATACTTGTTGCAAATGTAAAATATAGATTGTAAATATATTATCCTCTATAAAATTTTAGATAGTTTATATTAGTGTTATCATATTCATAAAAAGTGAATGTAATAGACTTTTCCGTCGGAGTGTTGGGCTAAAAAATGACCTGAATTGATCTTCAACGCCTCCTTCTAGGGATTTTAATGTTTGGTGCGAAAAGTGCTAAATGAACCTTAGATTTTCTAATGGGAAAATACATGTAAAAATGGTCGATGTTGTCCTCGTACGAAGGTACTTTACCTACTTTGGCAATTGTTTGCGCAGTAAAATATCTTAGACTTTGTGTGTAATGGACGTAAAATCAACATAATTACGGACCATAAACTATTTCAATTGAAAGATTAAAATTAGACGAATATAACTATAATATTATTTATAAGAAAGCGAAATTAAACACAAACGCAGACGCCCTGTCACGCGTTGAAATTCATACTAAAGAGATAGCTCAAAATTCGATTGTTGATAATGATCAACTCCCTGAGAAGCCTGCTAACCATAAAGTTTCAAATAAGCATTCATATTTGAATACCTTGACGAACAGGAGAACATTAATGATTTCGATAAATTGACGCAACATTCAAACAGCGAAGAAAATCTGACTGGAAGTTTCGATCTCAGACAAAACATTAAATTATGGGTTCCAGTTGGTATTGACAACTATAAATTTTTCATCTAGTTCGCCAAAAATTCTATAGTATCGTGACCGACATAAGATTCAAGTTCAACTATCAAAAAATAATTTGGCCGCCGACTTAATCGATTTAATCAAAAAATTCATTGTTCCCCGAGCAACGTATTATATTTTTTAAAGGTGAGAACGCGTATTCGAAATTCTCTGAAGTACTACGAAGAAATTCTAGATGACAATCGTATAAATTCAAAAAATGTAGCAATCAATACTTTAGAAGACGTTGAAGATAGTCTCATCGAAGATATTATCAACACATATCATGCTTCAAAAACGAACTACCCGGGTATAACTGAAACCCATGAGAAAATAAAATCTAAATATTTTTGGCCAAATATGAAAAACTCCATTCAAAACCTTATAAACTGCTGCGATATATGCCACGCAACTAAATATGAGCAATATTCCTTTAAAATCTCGTATAACATAACCCCCACAGCAACCAGAGCTTTCGAAATATTACAAATTGATACCTTTTCGGTGAAAAATGAAATTTCTTACAATTATTGACACCTTTTCAAAATATGCTCAGGTATACTACATTAATATTTTTAATTCCATGGAGGTTATAAAAAAATTTAACTAAATTCTTTTGTCATTATGGAATCCTGCATGTGATCCAGATGCCGAATTTAAGAATAGTATTTTACAAAAACTGTTAAAATTGCATAAAATAAATTTGCATTCTACCTCATCAGGGAACGTAAGTTTGGAGGGTATTATTGACCGGTTGCACTCTACCTTGCTGGAACACCTTCAAATTTTAAACAAAGCACACATTTTTGAAGACTTGTAAATCCAAATGTTCCCATGCGGTTGGTTACCCATTCGGCGCGTCTCCAGGTGGCGGATAGGAGAAATCCCAGGATATATGACCAAAGGATTGGCTATCAAGGATCGTGATAAGCTTATCTCTTTCAGTGACCCAGTGCCTAAGTGGTATAAGGTCCAAAATATAGTGGAGAGCAAGAGACTGTGCTAGAGCGGGATAAAATCCGCCCCCTAGCCAAGTGAAAGCGATCCCGCGGACCAAACCCCTCAGCCCTAGCTGTAGTTTCGTGGTTAATGGGCCTGCACTGAAGTAAACGAAGCCGGTGGGGCAATTCTGCAACACCGACACACCGCGCCTTCACTGCTGTCGTGGTCATGTCTCAAGGGCAAGAGGATGTGAGGGTTTTGGCTTAACCGCCCGGAGCAAAAGTATACAACCTCGCTAAAAATCCTAAATCCTGTGGCGAAGGACTGAGCCCAGAGGATGCGTGGCTGTATAGTTGACCAGTCTTAATCAGTCCAGAACTTGGGGAACAGGGCGGCACCCCGTTTTATTCACGCCTTCCATGCCAACAGGGGGCACCTGGCACGGTGACCATTTACGCTCCCCCTTACTCATGGGAACAATTATGAATAATATTGGTATCATAAGTAAGACAGAACCTGAAGAGGTGGAACAATAAATTGGGGGACCCATCAGGTAATCAAAACATATCCATGGAGGTGGAGCAGACCCGGCATGCAAGTCCTCTTGCAAAACCGGTGTCTAATACACCAGACACGTAGAAAACAATAAAGAAACTTGCTGGCATTAGACTGCAAGCAAAGAAGCTTTCGGGTGCTCAGCGTAGGAAGCTGAGGTGAGCCAAGAAAGTCGAAACTGGGACTTAAACGGAAGTCACACTCATCCACAAAGAAAGTGTCGGCGCAGAAGGAGAGCGGGGGCAGTAAAAGACCTCGTTCAGAGACTTCCACACAGACACCATTTAGAGGCGTAACGAGACAACGCCTATTCGGGCGACCCGAAGGAAGTGGATACCCTCTCATCAAGGGACCTGTACTCTGTAATTCGGGGTGCAGGCTCTGCAGATTGGGTATAATACGTAACCAGGGTCAGCACAATAAGCCTTTTAGGCTGCAGTGCGGCGAAGTCTTTTGGCAGACGCACCCGCCAGGGGGAGTGGTTTTAGTGGGTATGCCGCCAGGAGAGTCCCACACTTTGGCTATAAAAGCTTTCCACTCCACCGAGTACGGATAGCTATCAAAAAAAGAAACCAAATGTGGTATGCCATATTAGGATATAATAACTCAGTTCATTCAGTAACTAAATTAAAACCAGTAGATGTAATCATTGGTCACATATCTAACGACTACCCTTAAATATAGATTTAGATGCTCAAATTATATCTTTGTATGTAGACTACCGGTAACAAAAAATCAAATTGCTCTAAGAAATTCGAAAGACAAAGTGACATATAAACTAAATCAACGGAATAAGTAAGACTAAAAACCTCTGTAAATATAAGTGAAAGAGACAAAGTTAGAGACCGATTTTTTGCTGAAACAAAAACAAGTCAACTCGATGCTGTAACTAATACACTGAAAACAGTAAGTCGACCAAACATTAAATATTGTTTTAGGGGCCTCCAAAAGCCTCATAAAAATCCCAGTTTGAAATAAATAAATTCTGATTCTGAATAATGTTTCAGGATCACGCACATATTTGCTCAAGGAATCTTACGCAATTTACAAACCAATCCAGGACTGCTTTTAGTTAATCACTGCAAAAATTCAAGAATTAACCCACAAATAGTTACTATTTTGATTTGGAAACCATACTTCATGAAATCAATCGACTGAACTGTCAACAACAATACGTCCTTAATGCCACACACAAAACATGTGTACCCAACAGAATTAAATTATCAGTAGGTAAGGTACCTTCGTACGAGCCCAAAAGACCGGTTTTCCCCATGTTAAATCCCATAAGAGAATCTAAGGTCCGTTCTGGTCATTTTTGTACCATACATTGAAATCCCCATAAGGAGGAATTGAGGGTCAATTCAGGTTACTTTTCAACCAACACCCACGACGTCTATTACATTCAGTTTTTAAGAATAGGATAACACTAAGCTATATAAAATTTTATTGAGGATAATATATTTACAATCAATATTCTACATTTGCAATAAGTATTATATTTCCTCTTGCTCCATAATTGAATAATGTCCAACAGGTAGTGTTGCATATGAACCAGGAAGCAAGTGGCGTTTATCATCGTGCGGGCTTAGGGCAATCTTCTCCTGAGCGATAGTGTGGACTTGGTGCTTGGATGATTGAATTAGATTCTGCGTTACAAATACTTCCTTGTAATCTTCGATACAATCAACATAATCCTCAAAAGTGATTCTATTCTTTATCACTGATCTTTTAATCCCTTTAATTTTCTTTGTAATACCAAAGTCTCGGATGTCAGGTGATTCTTCCTCTTCTCGTAAGAGTTCAGTTTCTTCTTCCTCAGCTGTCTTAAAATTCTTGTAGCATACATCTTTGATCGTAACCCAACAAAATCTGTCATAAGACGTCCATTATTTTCATCCTTCATCATACCCAATACTTTTTTGTTAAATAGCGGAATTCCATAAATGTTGTTGGAAGGATAGTCGGAAGTATCGAAACGTTGCAAACAATCCCGCTTCATAGTCTCATAAGGATCCAGATTTACTATTTTATAAATTAGACTATCTGTATCTGTGTAAAGAACTCGGCACCCATCTCCAAAGGCGGCGTTCATATATCCATAGTGGAAATCATAGATTGTCAACTTGGCCATATCAAGGATGCACATTCCAACGTATATAGGCTTATTGAAAATACTTCCGATTTAAGAAGCTCAACAGCCACAAGGTTTTCATCGAAGATTGTAACATTTTTGAATAACGGGCTGGATATCCTGGCTTCGGCTCCATATCTACCTTCCCAGTTTTGCACAAGTTTCACATTACAATGTTTTCGCTTGTTCTCCATCGTTTTCCCAAAACAGCATTGTTCATTAGCTTGAACAAGTTCTTCTCAAATTCGTTCCTTGCTTGTTTCCGAAGTTCAGTATTTAAGTCAATGTAAGATTTTAGCCAACAGTTTTGTTTAAATTTCAGCACCCTGTGAATAGCTTTTAGTTTAAGTTCATTTTCTAAAGCCTGTTTCCGATTCCTATAGTGGATCACATATCTTCTTTTAGCATTTAGTGTAGCCATTAATTTGGTAGTATGAGTTTTTGATACAGGCGGTTTTCCAGTCTTCGGATCAATATGTTCAGGACAGAATGGGATGTCCTTATGCAAGTCATGTATGGATTCCGGATACTCCAAATCCACCTCCAAGATATAGCCATCATTCGCATTATCAGGAACTGATGTCACGTCGATGTTGGTGTCCACCCATTCAAATCCTCCATAGGGTAAGGGCTGGCTCATCGCCCATCCATATTGATTATTAACGTCATAGTACATAAGATACACATCGGGGTTGGAAGGATCATACGTTGGTAAATATTTATTGTTTGCCGATGCACGCCGTTCCGAACACACTTGACTAAGTCCTCCACGTATCCCCTTTTCTATAAACAATAGCTGATCGATATCTGTCAACAACTCAAGTTCTTGATGAGTATGCTTTAACATCGCATCCCAAGTGAACCCTGGAAGGGTATAATAGTGGGCGGGGTCTAGCCCATATGTTAAATGACAACTCGTACGAAATTGTTCAAAAACTTCAGCCAATAGCATCACATCGGTCTTAAGGTATAAGTCAGAATACTGCCCCAGGTTTTGAATATTAAATGTTTCCCACACTTTTTGTGCGAACGCATACTGTTTCTTCGTAATTCCTCCACCTTCTAGCTTATTGTAAAACTCTCGTTGACTAGGTAGTGAAGTGTAACCCAACTTTTCAAACGAATCGATAAAATCATATGGGTATACACCTTTTTTAGTTAATAATTCAAACTTCTCATTTGTCAATCTAGAAAATTCATTTTTTAATAACGGATATTCGTTTAGATATGAAGCCAATGTTTCTAAGGATGAGCTCATAAAGCGGAAGCTATCGATAAATCTGTAGCTAATCAGGTTCTCAGGAATATATTTTGTGAAGGAGATATATTTTTCCTTTGTTACTGGTAACACTTCCACACGGCCATCCAAATCTACGGCAATACTTTTAATTATGAAATGGCTGTCATAACCACTCAAGTTGTGGAAAACTATCGGAATTGTACGAGAATCTTGATACTTGATATTACAACTCTCGTGCGCTGGTCCTCTGTAATTATTAGTCGGCACTAAATGATTATGATCCCGAACTTTTTTGTCTTCTGGACTGAACGGCTTCTCACAAATATAACAATGTGTTGCAGTTGTAAATGCAGCTTCTTGTTCTCGTGTCAACGGAGACATATCATAGGGACATAAAAATACCGTCTCAACGTCTTCTACAAACTGACGTAGCTCCATAGTAAACCACTTCACACAATCTTCACCCTGATATGACCGATAAAATGATAATGAGTCATCATAGTCACATTTCACATAATATCCAACACTATATGGCACATGTTCTTGGTACTTCTTTACCATTCCGGTAGACTTCAATATACATTCCAGATCTGCATATACAATAAATGGCACTTTAACTTTGTTTTTGAAATTCTTGAAACGAAGGATCCTGTCTTCTTCTTCTGTAGGCAGTCGAGGCACACATAATTGTTTCATCTTGCAGTCAATAACATGATTACACAATTTTTCTTCAGTATTAAAGTAGTGTAGGCAGCGATCACAAAAGTGTTTCTTGGCATGATCAGAATTAAGTTGTGATGACACCAGCCGACTCAAGTCTTTTATCCATACATAATGGGTGTTGAATGTTTTAGATCCATCGATATGTATAAAGCATTCCATATCTTCATCATAATATTGGTTATGAATCATCAGGAGATTCACATGTCTATTTTTCTTATTCTCCGATACCAATATAGAAACGGTAGTGAACTTGTGTTTCTTCAATTTTAAGGTGTAGACGTTAATTGATATATCATTTTGCGACTCAAAGTTCTTGACCTGATTAAGAGTCATCGGAAACTGGATTCCTTTTAAGTTCAATTTTTCAGAGTAGTGGAGATATTTGGATACTCTTTGAGGGTGTCGTTCGACCGGATGTAACGCAGCCATTATGCTCCATGCAAAGCAAGCTTGGTCGTTATTCTTCACATTGACACATGCCTGTTTTTGTTTAATCTCAAGCGGCAGCTCAATATACGAAGATCCTCGCAGGGGATTATATTTGTTGATATTAATCTCCAAATTAATTATATTTTGCAAACACCACCCGCTGTCTCGTTCTTGGAATTCCTCTAACTGTGTCACTAATGGTTCCATAACTTTGTCCATAAACCATTTGTCTATATCGGTGTCTCTGAAGATGGCGGCATTAGATGTAGTGAAATATTCATATTCTTGCATAAGCTTGGCACCAGCTGTAATTTCAAACTCCCCATAGAATGCTGTGTTAACTTTTATAGCTTTATCCATTTTTAAAGCATTCTGGATTCTTCTTTTGAAAAGACTTTTACAGTCTATTAGAAATTTTCCAATATCCTTATGCTTTAGATTGCTTATTAATCCAGTCCTAATACGTCCTTTAAAGGCTGAGATGGAATCTTCCCAATGTACTCTACTTTTAGCAGTTTTTTTAGTTTTAAGTCCTGCCCCTTTTTTCTGGGCTACTTTGAATTGCAAGCGCATAGACTTAATGCTTGCCAACAAAACTAATAGCTTCTGCTTCTCACCAACGGATTTTGCATTTCCAATCGCAGTGTTTATACGACGAATCCCCATTCGGCATTCACGAAGACCATTCATAATTATGACGTCATCATGCGAAGTCTGCACTAATCTAAGGAGAGCAGCTATAGACTGCACTAAATCACCAAAGAGAGACATGTTGTTCATTAAACTTTCTGTAACAGAATGACTGATGTTAGCACACGCTTCCGTATTTATACTATTTTCCTCACCCCATATTTTTATTGATTAAAACTTATTCTAAAAATTTTTAAAGTATGAATTATTAAAAGCTACGCACCTTTAACAGGGACTGGAATATTAATAGGTATGATTATACAAACTTCTAGACACGATTGAATACGTTTTAAAGATAGATTTTCTCGATGAAAAACAACTAAAAAATCTATCGACAGGCAGCGGTTTATATACCCACAGATGAGCGGGAGTGGGGGAAGGGTTCAGAGATAACATAATTATAAACTCGAAATTTGGATCAGTCGTCACTTCTACAGTAACTTTTAGAATGTTTACCAAATAAGATCGGAGAATAATCAAATTTCACCCTATGGGGCCAATGGGGCAATTTCACCCTATGGGGCCTATGGGGCAATTTCACCCTATGGGGCCTATGGGGCAATTTCACCCTATGGGGCCTATGGGGCAATTTCACCCTATGGGGTCTATGGGGCAATTTCACTCTATGGGATAATTTCACTCTATTCTGATGGAGATAGATTCATGGAACTTTGTCATTAAAGCACCCACAACCAGACTTAGATCTGATTATGCAAATAAAGAACTAGTTAAACATTGTTGCAATATCACCAAGTTATACGCAACAACAAACTTTAAATAAATTGTCTCTGAAACTTAAATGGATTTTAGCATTACAGTGGTACTATATCTGGTCGAACAGAAACACTACAATTAAAGTGATGACGAGGACAAAATCGATGTGAATTGGCATAGCTCTGACTCTCAGCAGGTGGGGTTGGACCTGTCTGACCGCAGAGTCTACAAACAGAATGATTGAATTAGCGCACATACAAATATTTATAGTATACCCCCGCCCAAATAGCGAACTGAAGTCATCTAATACATGCAAGTCATTAAACAGACTAAATTGTGATTAATTAAAAAACAAGCGCACTGTGACGGGTACACCAAAAACAAATTGCAACAATTTAACCGAACTTGTTTAATATGTTTTAAGACCGCTGCGGCTATCATGACGACCACCCCATCGTGGCCACCACGTTAGAGCCAGGGTCACCATGGAGACTGCTAAATACTATGTATTGTTTACTTATTGTGATGATATTTGAATGCAAGGTAGCACAGTGCATTAACGTTTACCTCATAGCCCAGTCGCTAGACTTTAGATGTTGAGTTGGAACTATGCCGCAAGCACCATGGATCTAGCTTTGGTCAGAGGCACATGCAAAGGCAACCACACACTCAATTATCACAACATATTACGCAATTATAACAACATAGTTAACCAAGGCAAAATCATATTCTTTACTAAACAAAATATTGCTGTGTATTTCAGAAATTACAACACTATCTCGGTCAAATGTTACTAATCAAGAATGTGATGGTTATACAAACCGATAAAGCATACTTAAATATAGTAATAATTGTCTATACAAAATATAAAAATAACCCATTTTCAAATTCAAAATCAAAACCCAAAACGGCGCTAGATATAAATATAGTAATTACATCAATCGATGTGTATTACTAAAATAATGATATAATCACAATTACAAATTTTTTATATTTTGCACCGTTTTCAAGTCATCATCAGAAAAACCCAAAACGGCACTACATACTAATACGACAATTGCTCCAATCAATGCGGTATATTCAAATATAAAAATAATTGTCTTTACAAAATTTGGCTATCTTTAGCCGTTTTCAAGATATAGAGCGAAATCCAAAAGAGCAGTAGATATTAAAATAAAAATTTTACTAATTGATGCGCCTGGCGAAATAATGAGAAAATTGTTTTACTAAATTTAAATATCTCTAACCGTTTTCAAGATATAGAGTGAAATCGAAAAAGGCACTAGATATCAAAATAAAAATTTTACTAATTGATGCATCAGGCAAAAATAATAAGAAAATTGATTCACTAAATTTGGCTATCTTTAGCCGTTTCAAGATATAGAGCGAAATCCGTAAGGGCACTACGTATCAAAATAACAATTACACCGAGCTATGTAACATAACGCAAATATTAAAATAATTGTTTTTGCAAAATTTAGTTATCTTTAGCCGTTTCGTGTTATCCGTAAAAACCAAAAGGCACTACGTATCAATATAACAATTACGTCGACGGATTCCTTATGCTCAGATACGCAAATAATTGCCTTTGCAAAATTTAACTATCTCTAGCCGTTTTCAAATTATCATCAAATAAACATTTTTAACCATAAGGTCTTAAAACGCGATTATTTCGAAAGCAAGCATAATTTCGAAAAATAAATCGAAAAATCCCCTTTTAATAAAACCCGGTTCTGATTGAATAACCTTGTCCCATACAATAGATTTCATCCTGATATCTTTATAAACAAGAAAAATTTACAAAATAACCTTAAACATGCATTGAGATCAAAAGTTTCTACTTACATAAAAACGCTTTAGGCACTTTATAATCGATATATCAACCACTATGAAAACTGCAAGAAAATTAAATTTGCAGGTTGTAACACGATTATTAACTGAAGACAATGGTATAAAGCCAAGTTTCTTCTGAATATTTGTTATCACATGGATGGTGACCGGACTCATTTATCCATCTAGTGGTGGTTAATGTAACTATTAGCCTGGGGTAAAGTCGGCGCAACAGTGAACATAGACTTTGAATTAGACTAAAATTAACATTTTGTCATTGCGGAATTTTTTGCCGATCTATGTATCTTAACTGTATGCAAATTTGTGCTATTAATGATTATTATACCGAATAAACTGTATTAACGCTTATTGTTATTTTCCAATGGGTTGTAAATACTTGTTTTTAATGTAATAAGAATGTAATAAGAATATCATTAACGATGCTTGAACAATGTCAAGTTCAGCATCGTTAATGAGATTCTTATTACATTCTTATTACATTAAAAACAAGTATTAACAACCCATTGGAAAATAACGATAAGCGTTAATACAGTTTATTCGGTATAATAATCATTAATAGCACAAATTTGCATACAGTTAAGATACATAGATCGGCAAAAAATTCCGCAATGACAAAATGTTAATTTTAGTCTAATTCAAAGTCTATGTTCACTGTTGCGCCGACTTTACTCCAGGCTAATAGTTACATTAACCACCACTAGATGGATAAATGAGATCGGTCACCATCCATGTTATAACAAATATTCAGAAGAAACTTGGCTTTATATCATTGTCTTCAGTTAATAATCGTGTTACAACCTGCAAATTTAATTTTGCTGCAGTTTTCATAGTGGTTGATATATCGATTATAAAGTGCCTAAAGCGTTTTTATGTAAGTAGAAACTTTTGATCTCAATGCATGTTTAAGGTTATTTTGTAAATTTCTCTTGTTTATAAAGATATCAGGATGAAATCTATTGTATGGCACAAGGTTATTCAATCAGAACCGGGATTTATTAAAGGGGGATTTTTCGATTTATTTTCGAAATTATGCTGGCTTTTCGAAATAATCGCGTTTTAAGACCTTATGGTTAAAAAATGTTTATTTGATGGTAATTTGAAAACGGCTAGAGATAGTTAAATTTTGCAAAGGCAATTATTTGCGTATCTGAGCATAAGGAATCCTTCGACGTAATTGTTATATTGATACGTAGTGCCTTTTTGGTTTTTTACGGATAACACGAAAACGGCTAAAGATAACTAAATTTTGCAAAACAATTATTTTAATATTTGACGTATACCGCATTGATTACAATTAGTCGTATTATATTGTGCGTAATTGTTATTTTGATACGTAGTGCCCTTGATTTCGCTCTATATCTTGAAAACGGTAAAGATACAAATTTAGTGAATCAATTTTCTTATTATTTTGCCTGACGCATCAATTAGTAATTTTTATTTTATATCTAGTGCCCTTTTGGATTTCGCTCTATATCTTGAAAACGGTTAAAGATATCAAATTTAGTAATACAATTTTTTATATTTATATGACCTGAGCATTGAATTGAGTAAAATTTTTATTTGATATCTAGTGCCGCTTTTGGATTTCTCTATATCTTGAAAACGGTTAGAGATATTTAAATTGTAAAAATTTTCATTATTTGCCTGGCGCATATTAGTAAAATTTTTATTTTAATTCGCCCTTTGGATTTACTTATACTTGAAACGGCTAAAGTGCCAAATTTTGTAAGACAATTTTTTTAATTTGAATATACGATTGATTGGAGCAATTGTGATTAGTATAGTGCCGTTTTGGGTTTTTCTGATGATGACTTGAAAACGGTGCAAAATATAAAAATTTGTAATTGTGATTATATCATTATTTTAGTAATACACATCGATTGATGTAATTACTATATTTATATCTAGCGCCGTTTTGGGTTTTGATTTAGAATTTGAAAATTGGTTATTTTTATATTTTGTATAGACAATTATTACTATATTTAAGTATGCTTTATCGGTTTGTATAACCATCACATTCTTGATTAGTAACATTTGACCGAGATAGTGTTGTAATTTCTGAAATACACAGCAATATTTTGTTTAGTAAAGAATGTGATTTTGCTTGGTTAACTATGTTGTTATAATTGCGTAATATGTTTTGATAATTGAGTGTGGTTGCCTTTGCATGTGCCTCTGACCAAAGCTAGATCCATGGTGCTTGCGGCATAGTTCCAACTCAACATCTAAAGTCTAGCGACTGGGCTATGAGGTAAACGTTAATGCACTGTGCTACCTTGCATTCAAATATCATCACAATAAGTAAACAATACATAGTATTTAGCAGTCTCCATGGTGACCCTGGCTCTAACGTGGTGGCCACGATGGGGTGGTCGTCATGATGGCCGTGGCGGTCTTAAAACATATTAAACAAGTTCGGTTAAATTGTTGCAATTTGTTTTTGGTGTACCCGTCACAGTGCGCTTGTTTTTTAATTAATCACAATTTAGTCTGTTTAATGACTTGCATGTATTAGATGACTTCAGTTCGCTATTTGGGCGGGGGTATACTATAAATATTTGTATGTGCGCTAATTCAATCATTCTGTTTGTAGACTCTGCGGTCAGACAGGTCCAACCCCACCTGCTGAGAGTCAGAGCTATGCCAATTCACATCGATTTTGTCCTCGTCATCACTTTAATTGTAGTGTTTCTCGGTTCGACCAGATATAGTACCACTGTAATGCTAAAATCCATTTAAGTTTCAGAGACAATTTATTTAAAGTTTGTTGTTGCGTATAACTTGGTGATATTGCAACAATGTTTAACTAGTCCTTTATTTGCATAATCAGATCTAAGTCTGGTTGTGGGTGCTTTAATGACAAAGTTCCATGAATTTATCTCCATCAGAATAGAGTGAAATTATCCCATAGAGTGAAATTGCCCCATAGACCCCATAGGGTGAAATTGCCCCATAGGCCCCATAGGGTGAATTTGCCCCATAGGCCCCATAGGGTGAAATTGCCCCATAGGCCCCATAGGGTGAAATTGCCCCATTGGCCCCATAGGGTGAAATTTGATTATTCTCCGATCTTATTTGGTAAACATTCTAAAAGTTACTGTAGAAGTGACGACTGATCCAAATTTCGAGTTTATAATTATGTTATCTCTGAACCCTTCCCCCACTCCCGCTCATCTGTGGGTATATAAACCGCTGCCTGTCGATAGATTTTTAGTTGTTTTTCATCGAGCAAATCTATCTTTAAAACGTATTCAATCGTGTCTAGAAGTTTGTATAATCATACCTATTAATATTCCAGTTCCTGTTAAAGGTGCGTAGATTTTAATAATTCATACTTTAAAAATTTTTAGAATAAGTTTTAATCAATAAAAATATGGGGTGAGGAAAATAGTATAAATACGGAAGCGTGTGCTAACATCAGTCATTCTGTTACAGAAAGTTTAATGAGCAACATGTCTCTTTGGTGATTTAGTGCAGTATATAGCTGCTCTCCTTAGATTAGTGCAGACTTCGCATGATGATGTCATAATTATGAATGGTCTTCGTGAATGCCGAATGGGATTCGTCGTATAAACACTGCGATTGGAAATGCAAAATCCGTTGGTGAGAAGCAGAAGCTATTAGCTTCGTTGGCAAGCATTAAGTCTATGCGCTTGCAATTCAAAGTAGCCCAGAAAAAAGGGGCAGGACTTAAAACTAAAAAAACTGCTAAAAGTAGAGTACATTGGGAAGATTCCATCTCAGCCTTTAAAGGACGTATTAGGACTGGATTAATAAGCAATCTAAAGCATAAGGATATTGGAAAATTTCTAATAGACTGTAAAAGTCTTTTCAAAAGAAGAATCCAGAATGCTTTAAAATGGATGAAGCTATAAAAGTTAACACAGCATTCTGTGGGGAGTTTGAAACTACAACTGGTGCCAAGCTTATGCAAGAATATAAATATTTCACTACATCTAATGCCGCCATCTTCAGAGACACCGATATAGACAAATGGTTTATGGACAAAGTTATGGAACCATTAGTGACACAGTTGGAGGAATTCCAAGAACGAGACAGCGGGTGGTGTTTGCAAAATATAATTAATTTGGAGATTAATATCAACAAATATAATCCCCTGCGAGGATCTTCGTATATTGAGCTGCCGCTTGAGATTAAACAAAAACAGGCATGTGTCAATGTGAAGAATAACGACCAAGCTTGCTTTGCATGGAGCATAATGGCTGCGTTACATCCGGTCGAACGACACCCTCAAAGAGTATCCAAATATCTCCACTACTCTGCAAAATTGAACTTAAAAGGAATCCAGTTTCCGATGACTCTTAATCAGGTCAAGAACTTTGAGTCGCAAAATGATATATCAATTAACGTCTACACCTTAAAATTGAAGAAACACAAGTTCACTACCGTTTCTATATTGGTATCGGAGAATAAGAAAAATAGACATGTGAATCTCCTGATGATTCATAACCAATATTATGATGAAGATATGGAATGCTTTATACATATCGATGGATCTGAAACATTCAACACCCATTATGTATGGATAAAAGACTTGAGTCGGCTGGTGTCATCACAACTTAATTCTGATCATGCCAAGAAACACTTTTGTGATCGCTGCCTACACTACTTTAATACTGAAGAAAAATTGTGTAATCATGTTATTGACTGCAAGATGAAACAATTATGTGTGCCTCGACTGCCTACAGAAGAAAAAGACAGGATCCTTCGTTTCAAGAATTTCAAAAACAAAGTTAAAGTGCCATTTATTGTATATGCAGATCTGGAATGTATATTGAAGTCTACCGGAATGGTAAAGAAGTACCAAGAACATGTGCCATATAGTGTTGGATATTATGTGAAATGTAACTATGATGACTCATTATCATTTTATCGGTCATATCAGGGTGAAGATTGTGTGAAGTGGTTTACTATGGAGCTACGTCAATTTGTAGAAGACGTTGAGACGGTATTTTTATGTCCCTATGATATGTCTCCGTTGACACGAGAACAAGAAGCTGCATTTACAACTGCAACACATTGTTATATTTGTGAGAAGCCGTTCAGTCCAGAAGACAAAAAAGTTCGTTATCATAATCATTTAGTGCCGACTAATAATTACAGAGGACCAGCGCACGAGAGTTGTAATATCAAGTATCAAGATTCTCGTACAATTCCGATAGTTTTCCACAACTTGAGTGGTTATGACAGCCATTTCATAATTAAAAGTATTGCCGTAGATTTGGATGGCCGTGTGGAAGTGTTACCAGTAACAAAGGAAAAATATATCTCCTTCACAAAATATATTCCTGAGAACCTGATTAGCTACAGATTCATCGATAGCTTCCACTTTATGAGCTCGTCCTTAGAAACATTGGCTTCATATCTAAACGAATATCCGTTATTAAAAAATGAATTTTCTAGATTGGCAAATGAGAAGTTTGAATTATTAACTAAAAAAGGTGTATACCCATATGATTTTATCGATTCGTTTGAAAAGTTGGGTTACACTTCACTACCTAGTCAACGAGAGTTTTACAATAAGCTAGAAGGTGGAGGAATTACGAAGAAACAGTATGCGCACGTACAAAAAGTGTGGGAAACATTTAATATTCAAAACCTGGGGCAGTATTCTGACTTATACCTTAAGACCGATGTGATGCTATTGGCTGAAGTTTTTGAACAATTTCGTACGAGTTGTCATTTAACATATGGGCTAGACCCCGCCCACTATTATACCCTTCCAGGGTTCACTTGGGATGCGATGTTAAAGCATACTCATCAAGAACTTGAGTTGTTGACAGATATCGATCAGCTATTGTTTATAGAAAAGGGGATACGTGGAGGACTTAGTGTGTATCTTATGTACTATGACGTTAATAATCAATATGGATGGGCGATGAGCCAGCCCTTACCCTATGGAGGATTTGAATGGGTGGACACCAACATCGACGTGACATCAGTTCCTGATAATGCGAATGATGGCTATATCTTGGAGTATCCGGAATCCATACATGACTTGCATAAGGACATCCCATTCTGTCCTGAACATATTGATCCGAAGACTGGAAAACCGCCTGTATCAAAAACTCAAACTACCAAATTAATGGCTACACTAAATGCTAAAAGAAGATATGTGATCCACTATAGGAATCTGAAACAGGCTTTAGAAAATGGACTTAAACTAAAAGCTATTCACAGGGTGCTGAAATTTAAACAAAACTGCTGGCTAAAATCTTACATTGACTTAAATACTGAATTTCGGAAACAAGCAAGGAACGAATTTGAGAAGAACTTGTTCAAGCTAATGAACAATGCTGTTTTTGGGAAAACGATGGAGAACAAGCGAAAACATTGTAATGTGAAACTTGTGCAAAACTGGGAAGGTAGATATGGAGCCGAAGCCAGGATATCCAGCCCGTTATTCAAAAATGTTACAATCTTCGATGAAAACCTTGTGGCTGTTGAGCTTCTTAAATCGGAAGTATTTTCAATAAGCCTATATACGTTGGAATGTGCATCCTTGATATGGCCAAGTTGACAATCTATGATTTCCACTATGGATATATGAACGCCGCCTTTGGAGATGGGTGCCGAGTTCTTTACACAGATACAGATAGTCTAATTTATAAAATAGTAAATCTGGATCCTTATGAGACTATGAAGCGGGATTGTTTGCAACGTTTCGATACTTCCGACTATCCTTCCAACAACATTTATGGAATTCCGCTATTTAACAAAAAAGTATTGGGTATGATGAAGGATGAAAATAATGGACGTCTTATGACAGATTTTATTGGGTTACGATCAAAGATGTATGCTACAAGAATTTTTAAGACAGCTGAGGAAGAAGAAACTGAACTCTTACGAGAAGAGGAAGAATCACCTGACATCCGAGACTTTGGTATTACAAAGAAAATTAAAGGGATTAAAAGATCAGTGATAAAGAATATAATCACTTTTGAGGATTATGTTGATTGTATGGAAGATTACAAGGAAGTATTTGTAACGCAGAATCTAATTCAATCATCCAAGCACCAAGTCCACACTATCGCTCAGGAGAAGATTGCCCTAAGCCCGCACGATGATAAACGCCACTTGCTTCCTGGTTCATATGCAACACTACCTGTTGGACATTATTCAATTATGGAGCAAGAAGAAATATAATACTTATTGCAAATGTAGAATATTGATTGTAAATATATTATCGTCAATAAAATTTTATATAGTTTAGTGTTATCCTATTCTTAAAAACTGAATGTAATAGACGTCGTGGGTGTTGGTTGAAAAGTAACCTGAATTGACCCTCAATTCCTCCTTATGGGGATTTCAATGTATGGTACAAAAATGACCAGAACGGACCTTAGATTCTCTTATGGGATTTAACATGGGGAAAACCGGTTTTTTGGGCTCGTACGAAGGTACCTTACCTACTATTATCATATTAAAATCCTTCATGGTGTCCAAACCACGGTAGAATAAAAAATGCACGAGATAGTTCAACGTCAGAAAAGACAAAGGAAAAGATTAATTAATGGATTAAGCTCGTTTTTACTAAGCATCACTTGCACTCTAGATGTCGACGACTGCGTTCATTATGACAATATTATCTATAGTCTAGAGCGTCATCAAACCGAATTGGGAAGCCAGATTCAAAATTAGAGCTATATATCTATAGAAATAATCATAAGCTTTAATAAAACCATTCAAAGCAGTAGCCAAAACGAAGTTTTTTAAAGGACCTCCATCAAGCTTATTGAGAGACAAAATGAGGTTGTCGAAGAGATGTTAACTTCAAACGTGTAAATCAAATAATTAAACTTTATCAAATAATAATTTATAGTTTCTTACAAGGCATTGAAAGTTCTATAATTTTCGTAAAATTAAAAATGTGCTCCATCCAAGCATTAAAATACCAAAGATGTGCTTTTTACTTTAACAAAACTAGAGCATTTTCAAGATTTTAATTTTTATCATTTATACTCAATTCCGATCCAGCATGAAAAATCAAAATTTTATACAATTTTACCTAAAACAGAATTCATTGCTATTTCTGACGAGTTTCATGCCCAAATGGATGAAAGATGTTCAAAGATTTCGAATAATGCTTACTATTCACTATTGATAGCAACTACGCCTGATCTCAAAGGGTAACAATTACAACAATTTATTGTGCAACAAATGTGATGCACTATGAAACAACAACTAAATGCCAATCCGAAGAAGTAACGGTAACCCCGCCGCAATTATTCAATATTGAGGACACTAATAGATAGATACTGATAAGCCCTGATCGCCAGAAAATTCGCATCGATTTTAAAGCCCAAAACGAAGTAAATGACCTAATTGGTACAAACTTTATTATTCCAAATGATTGTCAATTTACGCTCAACAAAAAAACCTTCAGTTATAAAGAAACTGAAGAGGCATATACAGTGACGTACTTTGAAATCGATATAGCGAAGTTGGCTGTTCATAATAACACATTCGCCCCCTCTTCAGTTACTATTAATTTAGATGAACTCGAAGAAACAAATGGGTAACTTCCCTACAGTAACTTTCAAATGGAATAAATGAAATAAATTTTAATAATTATATATTTTATTGTAATATTGATATTGTTCTGGAATTGTTCTGGACCTATATCATAAAAAATTGTGTATACGAAGAATGTCAAAGAAAAACTTAACAAAGAAGCC
Source organism: Platerodrilus igneus (assembly GCA_036346225.1). Taxonomy (NCBI): domain Eukaryota; kingdom Metazoa; phylum Arthropoda; class Insecta; order Coleoptera; family Lycidae; genus Platerodrilus; species Platerodrilus igneus. Next base: position 5,506,142 of record JARFIW010001535.1, read on the forward strand.
AGAAGATATTCCCATTAGCCAAATTTCGTCGCAGCCTGCAATTTGAAACTCGCACGGAAAGAATTATGTAGGATTTAATGGCAAACTGTTTTAGACTTGTTACTAGACGAATCATATTACATTGACGTGTATGTGAATAGTTCCTGTAACGGAAGTGTTTAAGAGAGGTGTACGAACTCATCAGTCCGTAGTTGGAATTTAATGTAATAACATATTTCATTTCTTGTATTTACGGTAGAATTAGAAATCGTTTTTAAAAAGAGTTTTTCTAACTACCGAAATATAAGCAGCAAGTTGTTTCCTCTTCTGGAGTTTATCCATTTACTTAAGCAGATGTTCTATCTTATTCTCCTGTTGGCTGATTTGCGACATGAAACTTTCCTCTTATCGAGTTGACGGCACCTTTTAGGCAAGGCCGACCCTAGGTACGTGCGGAACGTGCGGTTGCACATAGCGGCAAATTTCTGGGCGGCAAAATAGCGTCTGATTAAAAATTCAAAAGATATGGATTTATTACTGCAAAGCAACGATGAGCAAACTGAAACCCCCTTTTATTGATTTCCGCTATTTTTTAATTAGTTTGAGGTAATCTATTTTTGTTAGCAAACTAAAATTCCCTGCTGAGCTGTATTGGTTGTAATCAACCCTGCTGCTTGTGGTTAACAGGTTTTCTTGGTAATTCTGATAGGAGACGTTTAAGTTCACCATCATATAACTATAACACAAAGTACGTTGGACACTTGTTATTTGTATGAATCATGGTCTTCTTGTCGTGAATGAATTTCTTGGATTTCGTTTTTATATAATTCTTTATGATTAAAGTGAAAATAAAAGGTAGTGCTATAGTACGAGTTGCGAGTTAATACGGGCTAGACTATTAGCTTAAGTAGGTTTATTTTAAGTGGTTCATATTAAAAAACGCTTAGACCAGTCAAATTCGACATTTTGCTTTTAAGTGAAAACAGCAAGACAAAACCTTTTGGGGGTTGTTGGGGGATTGTAGAAGAACTTATTTCTAAGTTGTTGTATCGATCTCTTTCTGCATGTTTAAGGAGGGGCGGAGAAAGGTAATTTTGTGTTTTTTTGCCATAACTCGGTCAATTTTTATCACAAAGAGTTCACTAAGGGTCATTTTGTAGATCTTTTCAAGCCTTACAATTTTTTTTTATATGATATCTAACCTTAAATCGATATTTTTTGAGAAGCAGCCGACGGAAGCGGAAAAAACATGAATTTTTGCAGTTTTATACCTATTGTACTTATAAATTAATAATAATTGATAATTATTTTAAACATAATATCGAAATGAAAAATTAAAATAATTATTGTAAGGCACAATTGAAATTTAAGATGAAGAATTTTCAATATTTTCTGTTCGTTTATGAAGTATGAAATACCTTTCCGTATTGTCATTTATTTTCTTTTTGCTACCGCATTACCTATACTACTGGTTTTAGACAATGTAAATATTATAATAATTAATGTATACGAACGATTTCTTTAATTAACAATATTATTTCTGCCTATCATACGACTGTCGGGCTCTCTACCGTAGCCAATTTTCAGTTAATTTCGATGCAACATTCGTCTACTGGTACGCATTTTCATGTTCTACAAGTTTCATATAACTCATTTTTCTATTGCACGTGTCAGAAAAGAGACAGAAGCGGACAACGCGCCAAAATCGGCCCGACTCGCGCCGCGCCGTGGCGGTCATTTCGTGCCCCAGCGGCTGATTTGACGGAAGGGAAGCCTGTCTTCTATAGTTAATTTTTTAGGAATCAAATCAAATCACACTTCATTTTCTTCACCTTTTCAAGCTCTGCAACTTTTGTCTCAGGTGAAAAAGTGCTATCTCTCAAAGGAAACGAAATAATCGAGAAAAACTGCAAAAATTCCTTTTCTTTCAGCTTCTGTCGGCTGTTTCTCGAAAAATACTGATTTTAGGTTATATGTATATATATATATATATATATATATATATATATATTACTACGGTAAGAGGGTAGTTTAAGGGTAGATTAAGTTATAGGGGTCTTAGAATAAGTGTAAATAATTTTTAACGTTAAGAAAAACATAATTCCACCATAGGAGTAAATCGACTATTTCACAAAAGGTCAATAGCGAAGACACTGTATATAAATTATATTTAATTTAATGCATAACAAAGAAGCTCAATTTTAATGATTAGATAATATTTAACTAAAATAAGAATATGTACGTCGTATAATATGTTTTAAGTTAAGTATATGAGTCCAAAATTAAATAGAAACGAATAAAAGATAAGGTTCCAAACGCAACAAATTGCAACAATATAAATCCATTATCGAAAAAGATAGATAAACTGACATTCTACATATTTTATAATTTCATCAAAAATGTGAACGCATGAATAAGTAAACGCATCATAATACGTCATTATTAGAAAATGAATACGTGACTAGGAATATTATATTTACATGAAAATTCAACATATTTCAAATAACAAACAATAAATAACATACGGTTCGATATAAAATAAGTCTTGAACTATCAACGACACAACTATGAATACGTGACAAAATTGCAATGGATGTTTAGAAATTTGAAGAAGATGCTATGATATATTGAATGTTGATGTGCGGAATTGAATGAAAATATAACAATTAAAAGCAGGGAATTTGAGAAATCCGAAGGTCTTACAGAGATAGGTGGAAATTACAAACGTTTATCAATAAACAGGCAAAGCGCCAATAGGAGCGTTGGAAGGCGGAGCTTATAAATAGGATTTGAAACTCAAAAATAGACAGTACATCTTTAATAAAGGCACGAATCACGTCGATTTAAAGTGTAAATTACATACCAGTAATAATTAGTGAAAGTAAATAATTTATTAAAAGTAAAAATTTGAAAATGCCAATATGTGCAACGAAGAATAGGCCGTTTTTACGCGTAAAACGTAAGATAAACTATTAATTGTAATTTATTTTAAATATTTAGCAAATTTAGGGCTTCAAATAAACATCCAAGAAAAGTAAATGGTTTTGAGTAAGCATCCAAGAAAACGTATTTGAATAAAAATGCAAGTGAACGTATTTGAATAAAGATCAGAAAAAGGGGTTTGTCTGGATAATTACTCTAAGGGCATATTTTAATGTACGTCTGAAATTACGTAAAAATACCTAAAGTTACTCCAAAAATCCAAGGGGAAAAATACAAGCAACCATTAATTCATTATCAAGTGAAGCAAATCGAGCCGTAACAATCAAGGGGTGCTAACGACAGACACTCTGATGCAATTCCAGTGACAAGCAAGAAATACGCAGGTTAGAGATCTTAAAATTTTTATTAGTTAAAGACTGTTTCAATTTTAATATTTGCTAAATATTATATATCTGTAAGAGTCAACAAAAAGGTTATTTGAGAATTTAAGAATAGGAAAAGTATCTTTGAACGTTCCAAAGGTACTTTAAAGTATTTACAAAGATATTTTTGCTGGCTTTCAGGAAAATTAAATTTGGTGTATATGAATAATTTATTCAGGGGCTAATTTTTGAATTGATATAAAATTGTACATATTACCAATCATTATACTGTGAAATTTTGGATTGCTTCATTTAAATTATTTCCACAGATAAAAAGAAAGGGGAATTTCAGAGCAATATTAATAATAACACCATCGTAGGGGCTATTTCATAGCAATTCTAATTGCGCACCAATTGTGGGGCTTGTAAGGGGGATTTCACAACAATAACTAACGGCGCACAATTGTGGAGATTCCACAGCAATAAAAATAATGTTTAGGGGAACTTCATAGCAAACTTGCGGGCACACCAATCGCAGGGGCTAATAAAGAGGATTTCATAGCAATAATAATAAAAATAACGCCCAACGTAAGGGCGATATCACAGCAAAATATATATATATATATATATATATATATATATATATATATTGTAATGGTTTTATAGGGCTAAATTTAAGTATAAACAAGGCAATTTCAAACACCCTGTATAGAGGAAACAACCAGAATTTACGTGCGAAATTAATTTAATTTAGTGAATTTAAAGTAACAAGTATTAATAAAATTTTACAAGTAGTGATTAAAAATTTAGCTAGGTTCGTAAAAAAAATAAATGGGAGAAGCCAATGCAAATTATTAAGTAATTTAATTGAGTTTAGTTGAAAGGGTTTTTAAGTTTAATACGCGTAAGAGCTTGAAAAATCGATAATACCAAGGTGAAACGCTTTGCTAACACAGAAACAGCCGTTGAATATAAAATACCTTGAAACGCAACCTCCTAGAAATGTTGTGTTAAAACGTTTGTTAATTGAACACCTGCAGGTTTTGGAAATGTCAGGTTCCCCTTATTTGTGTAGATAAAAGACAGTATTCAAAGTATATCGGGTAAACGGTCGGATGGTTCGCGTAAATGTTAACTAAAAGTTTCCTTAGAGTGCAGAAGGGATAGACGATCAATTAAATGCTTCGGAATGAGACAGGCATAATAACAGTTCACTTCATAACGCACGTATTCATTCCACATGGGTTAGTTTGAAACGCGGACAGTAATATCGATTTCCACCACTCAAACAAGGTTAGAAGAAAACATAGAATATGCATAAGAGAGGAATAGCGTTAATACAGGTGGGGTTTCAAGACGTCATTGAATATCTTATTGGTCGATATAGTTAGTAGACAAACACGGGAAAATTTGAATGTTAATTTTTCGGAAAATATAATAACGACGAGTTAAATTTCGAAGATTTCGAAAACGGTTGAACCAAAATTTTAAGAACGAATTAGTTTAATTAAATGTTTCGCGTTAGGAGGGTCTGGAGAGGTTACATTCGAAGTGTATAAATACTCTAAAAGAATTAGCATCGCTCTCTTTTAACTTCGTTCTCTTAGTACTTTCATCGCTTCAGGCTACGAACAGAAATTTACCACAAGCTTGTAAGTATATAAAAAATTTTAATTTAAATAGTACTGTGTCGGCCTCATAATTTGATACGCGGATTGTGTCGAGTCTAAATTTTATTGAGGTGCAACATTTATTTTAAACAAGCTCGTAAAGTGAAGTAATGAAACGCAAATTAAATTAAATTAAACTAAAGTACGCAATTATGAACGAAGTGTAATAAATTTGGATTTGGATTTGGATGCATTGTGAAGGCAGAGCATGCAGCACAACTTAGATGGTGTTCATCTACAAATAACTAGAAGCAGCCAGCAGAGCAGAACCACGAAACCTAGAGCAAAAACAACTTAACGGCTTCGTCAACGGACTAGGGATCTTTAAGAAATTCCAGGTAACGTTTTATAATTTGTTGTTTTATAAACTATGAAAATTGTTGCGATGTGTGAGAGTAAACTATGAAGGTATTTTGCATTATTTTGCGTATTGAAAATAATACGTATAACTAACTTTTATTATGGTACTTAAATAGAAATCTAAAAGTGTATATAAAGCTTATTAACGTTCCTCAGGAATTAAAATTTTATTTATTGTTAAGAGTACATGTGTTTTTTGTTTCTTGTGTTTATTGTAAGAGTATGCAAAGTAAAAAGCATACATTACTCATAATAAACTGGGTTATCATGAGCTCACTATACTCCAGAGTGTACTAATTAAAATTAATTATAAATAAAGAAAGAAAAATAAGGTATTAGTCAGGGCCCATTTACTTCGGTTACAGTCAATGTGTTTAATATTTCTAGTTAAAATACTGGACTTTACAAAAATAGAATTTATTGAGGTGTAACTTGAGCACCGAAATGTAAATAATCTTGAAGTTTTATTTGTAAATAGTGGTAAATAAATATTGTATAATTGTTGTATTATTTTGTGGTTTTATTGGGAGAGTGCGTGAACGATAAAGAGTATGATAGTGAATCTAGGTATCCAAGAGGAGGTCCAACTGAGCTAGCCAGGGAAGCGGTTAAAGAATTAAGGTGATGAAGAGAGGAATCTAGGTAAGAAATTATTTTTTTTGAAAAATTTTTCTATTGTGTGAAATTTATGACGATTTTTGGAAAATAAATAGAATCCCCGAATGTTTTTTGAGAAAGGACTGAGTTAGAGAAAAGTACCACGGCAATATATATACATATATATTGATATGATAACGCAGTACTCGGTGTCAATTTTCTACTTAACTCCACCTCTCTGTGTTTTCTAATCAAATTTAAACCTTACTAATTTTACTATTATGCCACGGCTAGCTTTTATTATTCTACACAGAGTGCACAACGTTACGATGATCATTTTTTTTTCTTCTCCACCCCTTTCTGATTACCTATTTATTTGAATTATAAAACAAAGTCAATTAATTTCATATAATGAAAAGAAATATTATTTACAAGTTTTGAAAAATATTAAAATACACCCTTCAATCAGTCAATATCATAAGTGTTATTTATCTTCAACTTTATTTGCTTTGAAACCAATCTAAAGTCACCAAAAGCTACCTCTTTTTATCAAAAAAACCTAGAACGTTCTAAACCTCTTCTTAATGTTATGTACTTTTAACGTATGCAATGTTTGTTGCTGACTTTGTTACACTTTTATATAAATTAAGTAAATTCAGTATTGAAATAAGAAAAAATACCTTAAAACTAATTAGATCTGACTTGCTACATTTGTCTATTACTACTCTGCTTAATTGAACTCTTCGTTTTCCACAGATTACTTCGTGCTTCTTTATTTTATTTGCATTGAATCTCGCAACTCAAAATTGTACCAAAATCGTCGACGATGATTTGTAATATTATATTAATCCATTTAAAATATCCCCACATTCGAATTATCATCAACTATAATATCTATCCACTCGAATTTGAATTATAAAAAAATGTACCATCTATTAGAATTCTTATCTTCAACATTCGAAGTATTATATCCACGCATTTAAATTATCCACATCTTCGAAACGTTATATCATATACTCAAAGTGTTATATCATATACTCGAAGTATCCCTACATTAGAAATATCCATACATTCGGATCATTATACCACATTCGTAGCCCTATTATTATCTTATTAGTTTAAATAAATTACCCCAAATTTTACTCACGTTAAACGGCAAAAAAAGTCTTTATACTTGTAGCACTTAATCACTTGATATTTTATTAAATATTTAAAATTACGCGTGACTTTTAATTCACAGTGACACAGCTTGGCCATGCTTGTTCGGTGTTAATATAGGCTCATCCCACTTGCATGTGGGCTGGGTTTTCAACAAGTCTGTAGATATCTTAACCGATAGGGTATTTGTATTTCATGCATTTGAAGTGGTTTCTGATGTAACATTATCGGTTTTCCGTGTAATACCTATTTGCTTCTAGATACCGACATAAGCAGAACTGAACAAATGACAATCATAATGCGATACGTGTCTTTAAAGGGAGATCAAACCAAAATTTGTGAAAGCTTTCTTGGATTTGTTCTGGTGCAAAAAACAACAAGTTTAAATTTAACCGTAACTATACCTCAAAAATTACAAGATCTAGAATTGGATATACAAAATATTCGTGGGCAAGGATATGATAACGGATCGAACATGAAAGGATCTAAAGCTGGCGTTCAGAAGAGTATTCTAATATTAAATGTACGCGCTTTTTTTGTACTTTTTTGTAGTTACTCTTTAAATCTTGTGCTAAATGATATAGCAAAGACTCCCTTGAAAGCTGTAAATTTTTTCAGCACTTTTCTAAAGGTATATGCTTTATTTTCCGCTTCTCCACTACGATGGAACGTTTAGCTGCAACGCTTACCTAGTTTAACTTTAAAACCACTTAGCACAACAAGATGGGAGAGACGAATTGATGCAGTAAAATCCTTCAAATACCAAATTGGTAATATATATGATGCCCTTTATAATATTTTTGAAGATAGTGATACCAATGTTTCAATTAGAAATGAAGCGTCCAGTTTAATAAATCATAAAAAAACTAAAAAATATTTTCAAGTGCTGCGATCAGATCTTTTGAAAAAATGTTGGTTGATGCTAAGGAATTAGGGCACGCAGAATTTAGATTTTGACTCAAAAAGTATTTGCCCCAAAAAAATATGTCGCCAATTAGAGTATGAAAGTCGCGACGTGTCAATTATTCTTAACAAAGATACAAAATAGACCTTTTCTAGCACACAATAGATGCTGCATTGAACTCTTTGGAACAGATTCGCACAAATTGAACAGCATAACCAAAATTTTAATTTTCTTTATGACATATCTCAATTAAAGAAATGCCTCAAGATCAACTTCAGAGTCTCTGTATAAATTTGAAAAAAGTATTAAGCCACAACGCTGAAACAGATATTAATGGCCTCAACCTAGCTGACGAAATTTTAGTTCTGTGTACTTTGGTAGAGGTGAATCAAGCACCTATAGAAATAATTGAGTTTGCTCTAAAAACGAATATTGCATCCAACGTAATTATTAACCTTACCTATTACGGTAGCCAGTGGAGAAAGAAGTTTTTCGAAACTCAAATTGATAAAAACCTATCTGCGTTCAACTATGTCTCAAGAACGGTTAACTGGACTTGCAACAATAGCCATTGAAATGATACTTTATCAAGCTTGAATATACAAAATTTAATTAAAGAATTTGCAGATATAAAAGCATGGAAGCAAACATTTTTCTAAATATGATTTAGGAATACGTATTAAAAATTAAATTGTGTGTATATGTGTGTATTATAAACATAAAAATTAATAAATATTATAATATAATTAATGCGTTTTCTAAATGAAAGACAAGGGCGGCAAAGAATCTTTTTGCACAGAGCGCCATTACTAGAGCCAGCCCTGCTTTAAGGCAAAAATATTCCGTTAAAGCGTATTGCCTACATTTTGGTATAATAAGTACACCTCAAGTTTAGAAAATTGATGTATAGTACACGGTCTTAGCTACTGTAATAAGCTAACTTTATAATGTTTAATCTCTTAGGATTGTTTACCGCTTGGCTTGTGATTAAGTTTTGAAGTTGTGGTAGGTCACCGTAAAGTAAATACAGCTATGTTTTAAAAGCTATTTATTTTTATCTACATCTAGTTATATAAACTCCTATTACTCAGTTTCTGCATTCCTTTCTATCAGCATTCTGAATCCAATCACAAATAAAATAATTTACTTGGAATACTGTACCAATGGGACAGGTATGCTCGATTGCAGTTCCATGATTACAACGATAATACTAAAATAAATTAAATTCGGTTATTTATTGTGCTTGTAGCCACAACCCTATGAATTTGCCATAAAAACACGAAGCAGCACCAACACAGACGCTAATTTTTAAACAACACACACATCAAGCAGGAAGCTAAATTGGACTATAACGATTTGCACTCAGGACGATCAACATTGCTTGGCCAATCACAGTTTAATGTGTGAATGTTGAACACTGTCTCGCCACGGCAAGAAAACTCTACAGGAGCACCATAAACACATTGATAGTACTGTAAAGCAAAGAACAAACAGAAACATAAATGGGTTAAGCGTACTTGGTAAAGATGCTACATGTTTACCTTATTACATTCTTTGTGAGGAATGAAATCTTTTTCTCTGCAATCAATTGAATTGCTGATAGATTCTTCTGAATTGTCCGTTGTGCTTATTGTGGGACTAGTTGGCCTGTGTGTGACAGTCGGCGGTTTAAATGTGGACCTAGTAGAACTACTTGGACTCCAATGAGCTGTAGAGGTTGTGTGAGATGGGTTAGATACACCTTCGGCTGATTGAGTGCTTGGTGGACGAGCCCATTCCGGCTACATTTATAAAATTATCAGTATCTACGTTAAATATGTTATTACATACCCGAGGGGTTGTGCTGAAAGATGGTTCTGGTACACTATATGCGCCCATGTTTGCAGAAATTGTTGTTATTAATACATTCTTTGGTCCGCAAATACCATGAAAATCATCCATGTCAATAGCCCATATCATCGCACCTCCGTACCCTTTTGCTTTAATATAATCCATTTTAATTTGCACACTTATCGGATCTTCATAACCAACCCATTGAGTTTCTATAACAAAATTTAATACACTATAAATTAGATAATTGTTGTTACATGCCTTTGTAGGTAAATGGCACTTTTCCGTGTTCATCCCAACGTTTTGTCCAACCTGCATCTTTATTAAGTACTTCAGGGCATATCTAAAATCAAAAGTGTTACTGCAAAAGTATTTACTTGACGGATGATATAAACTAAAACACCTAGATGTTTTATTGAAGAAAAATATGCTTATACAAGAATATTACTTGAATGATGGAACAAAATTTATCTATAAAAAGCACTTGTGTATCATGCACAAAAATGTTTTCCAATTTTGTGCCTACCTTAGTTATTAAATAAGGGGATATGAACGAACTTAAATATTTCCGAATCGTTTAGCCAGGACATAATAGGTCTTAAATGTGTACTACTCAATATCCGTCTGCATTTGTATATCTTTTACATGTTTGTTTATAGGATAATTGAATCGTTTATTTCAGAAACCAGTCAAGCACCACAGTATACAAAAATGATCCCGACACAGTTCGCTTGAAAAATGTTAAGCGGACATTTTTCACAAAAATACAACCTCGTTCGGATGAGAGGTAAAATGAGATCCCGTTGAGTGTTGTCACGCACGTTAAAGATCCCTACCTTGCTTGGAACAGCAAGGATTCGGCAAAATTCCAAATTTTCTAGGTAAAAAAAAACTCTCTTACTGGCCAATGTTGTACCTTCGGTCGGTTAGCACTGCTGCTTCGTGATAATCGTCACCTGTTTTGTAGTTAATAGTCATCCGTTGTGCAGTAAACAGCTATTTGTGCATCTTCTACAGTAAAAAGAATGTAAAAAATTAGTATTCCTATTCACTGTTAGTTTTATTCCTTGTCTTTTGAACTTTATGTGTACAACTTTACAAAGGTAGTGATTTTATTAGTAATTGTATCGTAGCCAAGTTGTGTCTATTTCCGATGAAGAATCTACTACTAAAAAAAACGAAGAGTTGTAATTGATGGAACCTACAAACGTGACATCATTCACAATGCTAGGGTGAAGGGAGAAGGTTATGTTGCATGTTCTGATAAGCAAGTACCTCAGAAAACGAAACCTGACCCAGATTATTTAACCTGTAAGTGCAATGCTAAATGTACATCAAATATTAATGCGCATACAATAAATGCCACTTGGAATTATTTCCATTCTTTTGAAGATAAAAATTCTCAAGATAATCACATTCAGACTTTGATTGAGATAAATGAACTCAAGCGTAGACGTAAACGAAAAGTCGCATGTGAAGATATAGGAGCTAAAAATGATTATGAAGACAAATTTAGCAGGAATCATTCCTATAAATATAATGTAAAAATTGGCGGCGTAGTTAAAAACGTTTACAAAAATGCTTTTATGAAGATCCGTGGTATTTCCTATAACAGACTAAGGTGAATTTGTAAGTTGTTAATTCAAAATGAAATACCAAGAGATAGAAGAGATCAGCACGGAGTGGCAATGCAGTTCCTGGAAATGTGTGTGCCCGCATTCAAAACCATATTTCAAAATATGAAGCAAAGGAAACCCACTATGGAGCAAAACAGAAAAATATTTAGACGCTCGATTGAATGTGACAAAAATGCATCAAATGTTTATTGATGAAAATCAAGACCTGAAAGATGTTGTAAAATACCATTTTTACTATTCCTACTTTCAAGAAAACTTTGGGTACACTTTTGGCCGACCACAAGTTGACGTGTGTAGTCAATGCGAGGCTCTACAAATCAAATTAAGGGATACATCCTTAAACGATAATGCCAAAAGTTGTGCTCATAATATATAAACGGCGGGCAAAAAAGTTTTACAATAGTATGGGAGGTATCCAAAGATGAAGATAACAAAACTGCTGCATTGTGCTTCTACTATAGGCAGAACTTACCTCTCCCTAACATTCCCGTCCAGGAAAGATTTCATATAAGGCAGTTGTGGGCAAATGTTTTTAGTATTCACGATTTAAAAACCAATAAACCTAAAGTGTATCTATATCACGAGAGTGAGGCACATTAATCACCAGAAGAAGTATGTATCTTTTAACTTAATTATATACAGACAGAAATACCTTCCACAGTGAAGAAACTTATCCTCTTTAGTGACGGTCCATCAGGGCAAAATAAAAACCATACCGTTGTAAGACTTCTAATAAATCTCTGTGACAATAGAAGATTGGATAGTATCATTCACAACTTCCCAGTTCGTGGGCATTTTTACTCAGCATCTGAAAGAGATTTTGGAGCTCTAAAGCGTATATTAAAAAACGTAGATAGTATTTATACCCCAGAGGAATATACCGAGCTGATATTGAAAGCCAGTAAAACAAGTCGCTTTATTATACACAGAGTTTGTCCTTAGGATACCGCTAGTTTCAAGAAATGGTGACCACAGTCGTACAAGAAACAAACCAACTCAGATGAAACCTCTGGTAGAGGTGTTTCAAAGGACAGGAGGGAAAGTTTTAAGATATCAACTTATAGACAGTTTTGTTTCAACAATAATACTCCTGGGAAAGTGGTAGTAAGACCCTTTATTTATGGACTGGTTTCACCAACCTTCATTCTGCTAAAAGTACATCCACCTCCTAATTTACCCACCAAGATGGCATATCCCTCAGGAAAAGTCCCTATTAACAACAAGAAGATACAAAACATAAATGCCCTAAAACCTTACATGGTTGGATACGAAAAATTTTATAAGATATTACAATGACCTACTACAGAAGCACAATGTGCTATGGACCTCGTTTATGACGATCAGTAGTTCTTCACAAATCGAAATCTGGTGCATTTTACATACTAAAAATAAGATTTTCGTCCTATTATGATAATACTAGTTTTGTATCATAAAATATATAGTTATACATAACATTTGTTAATAATTTATTGTTGAATTATACTACAATTACACGGTTGTTTATTGCAAAAACCAGTCAAGTGCAGTTTTGACTATTTTTTAGCAAAAACAGTGAAGAAATAAAAAAAAAATTTCCTGTAAAACCGTTTCAAAAATGGATCACTTTCCATAGATAAATTAGCAATCGCATCCAAAAGTGATTTAATGTTGATACACAGTTTTGTTTGTTTTCCTCAAAATAAACTATTTACTGCTTGACTGGTTTTTGAAATAAACACTGCAATTGCGGATTCCCTACTAATATTTAAATTTTTTAACTGTACCGTTATGCCATCTTGTGGTAATTCAAACAAATGTTATTTTACCGACCGCAGACATTTATTTCCAGGCACAGCGTTTACTTTGTAGTGCTTTGTCCTGAACGTACAATATAAACGTGTCTTTAATTTTATTTTTTTAAAGCTGTAAGTGCAATATGTGTAAAAGTTTTTTTATCGGAAAGCTGATAATTTTGAAAAACCTTCGCGAAGCGGGGCTATATTAATATCATCATTAGGTCTTCAGTCCTGGAACTAGTTAGACGCGTACCATCATTGTTTCCTATTATGAACTAACCTATACATTTCCCTGAAATTTTCAGTCTTTATTTGCACTGTCTGAATCTATCACTATCTGATCTAGGTCTACATTTACCTCTTTTTTCCTATCTCTGCTTGTAATAAATCCCATACTATTCCTCAAAAAAGCCTTAGACCGTATTCTGCCCTTCTATGTCCCCATTTTTTCCACAGATATCCGCCTTCCCCTACTATTTTTATAACCTATTTGTTATTAACTTTGTCTGTCTATTCTATCATCCTCATACTTCTCAAGCACAGCATTCCAAAAGGCTGCTACCGTTTTTCTGTCTGCTTTTTCTATTGCCCGTATTTCATAAGCATACTCTGTAGTGCTCCACACATATGCTTTCAACAACGCTTTTCTTGTTTCTATGTTTGATGTCTTTCATTATAGGCGCTGTTCCTTCTTGTTAGATACAGTGCAGTCCCCTTCTATTGTTTTACAATTATATACCCTATTTCTCCGACATTGAGTGGCTGTGGCTGCCAAGTTCCCCCAGCACTTGAACATTTACCGATTTTATATTTTTTTCAATATATCTTTTCGCACAGTCAACATTAGTTGCAAATATTTCACAACCAACACCTGTGGTTGTTTATAATAATCATCCGATTTATCTGTGTTTATTTTTTCGTCATTAGGTTTTCCCTCTCAAAACTGATTGGACACGTACCTGCACTTATTTATATTCTGAGCTAGCCAACACATTTCCTAGAAATTCTCACACAGCCTGTATTCTGCTCGATTCCCCTTCAATTGTTTTTTAATCTTATGCCCTATTTCACCGAGATTCAGTGAAGGGGGTTAAGCATCTTGTGGCAGCCAAGATCCCCCAACACTTAGACATTTGCTGAATTAATAGTTTTCCATTAACATTATCCGAGAATATTGCCCAACCAATACTTGTAGTTACTTATAATAATCATCATATTTAAGTACAATTATTTTTTTCTCATTAATTTATCCCTTTTGGGACTGGTTGGATGCATACCTCCATTGATTTCTATTCTGAGTTAGCCTACACATTTCCCTGAAATTTCTACAGCCTACATCTTTCACCATCTGTGTGCAGTAGTCTAACCTAAGTCTACCTCTACTTCTCTTTTTTCTGATCTCTGCTTCTAATATATTCCGCACTAGTCCCTCATGACGTAGTATGTGGCCTATCATCTTATCACTCCTATTTTATACCTTTTCCATATATTTTTTTCTTCCCCTACCATTTTAAGTACATCTTCCTTCTTCACTTTATCTGTCCATGATATCTTCATCATACGCCTGTAGCACCACATTTCAAAGGCTTCTACCTTTTTCTTGTCCGCTTTCCTACTGTCCAGACTCACAGCCGTTCAATACTGTGCTTTACATATATGTTTTAAGCAATCTTTTCCTTGTTTCTATGTTTGTTGTCTTTGAACACAGTAGTTGCTTTTTCTTGTTATAACTTTTGCGCTTTTCTCATCTTGCGTTATTTGGCTTCCTAGATAGCAGAAATTCTTAACCTCTTGTAAGTTCGTGTTACATAATTGTATTCTTGTTTTTGATTTATTTTCCCCTGCTTTGCATACTAGTACTTTAGTTTTTGTTTTGTTAATTTTCGTACCGTATCTCTGTTAGAACCGCTTCCATTTCATTAAGGGCTGCTTCTAACTCTTCCTTGCTAGATGTTAATATCGCTATATTATCTGCAAATCCGAGCATATTAATCTTTTGTCCCTGCATAGTAATTCCAAATGTCTTCCTGCATTTGACAGTATTGATTGCCTCTTCAATGTACAAGTTAAAAAGTAATGGGGATAGGGCACATCCCTGTCTCACCCCTTTCCTAATGTTTACTTCTCTATGTTCCTGCTCTAATTCTATTACTACAGTTTGCTTCTTGTATAAACTATGTACTATTCGTCTATCCCTAAAACATATTCCAATTTTTGTAGTATTTCGGAAATTTTTTCATTTTACATTGTCGAATGCTTTTTCCATATCTACAAACTCTATATACACGCTTTCTCCTTTTTGTATTGTTTTCTCCATTATCACTCCCATAGCTAAAATAGCCTCCCGTGTTCCCCTGTTTCGCCTAAACCCAAATTGGTCTTCTCCTAGTATTTCTTCAGCTCGTTTTTTCATCCATCTTTGTACAATTCTAGTTAATATTTTTGATACGTGTGCTGTCAAATTTATTGTTCGAAAATTTTCACATCTATCCCCGTCTTTTTTTTTTTTTGATATAGTTACTATGATGTTACGTTTGAAATCTTTGGGTATCTCGCCTGTCTCATACATATCGCTTACAAGTTGAAAGAGACGTTCTGTTCCTGCTTGTCCAGCGGCTTTTAGAGTTTCTGCTTGCACCTTTTCTGTACCCGGCGCCTTACCATATTTCAGACCCTTTAATGCTAATTCAAACTCATCTCTAAGTATATGATATCCCAAGTTATCACTTTCAATGTCTGATTCCTGCTCTAATGCAGTTAGTTCCTCTTCTGTATATAAAATTCTTATATATTCTTGTCATCTAACCACTTGCTCTACATTTTCTACAATGACGTTTCCTCCCGCGTACCTTATATATTTGCTATACGGTTCTATATCCCTAAAATTGATTCTAATTAGTTTGTATGCTTCATCTGTCTTTTCTACTTCCTTCTTAGTTTGTACCGCTTTGCACTTTTCGTCGATCCATTGTTCTTTAACTTTCCTGCATTTGCGAATAATTTCCCATTTTATGGCTTTGTATCTCTGTTTTCCTGTTGTGTCTGATTTATTTTTGTATCTTCGTCTTTCTTCTATTAAATTCAGGATACTCTTTGTTATCCATGGTTTCTTTTTTTCTTTTTGTGTATACCCCAGAAAATCTACAGCCGCCATGTCTAGGCTGGATTTAATGTTATTCCATTCTGTTTCTACTTCCTTAGTATCAGATATTTTCCCGATATCTTTCAGCAATTCATTTGACTTTTTTTTAATCTTGCTTGAATATCTTTATCTTTTAGTTTCTCTAGGTCAAAGTATCTTTTTCCGTTTCTTTTTTTCAAATTATTAACTTTAAGTGCGGCCTTCATAATTACGATGTTGTGGTCAGTGTCTATATCTGCTTCTGGGTAGCTTGATTTCTAAACCGTTGTCTAACAAGAATGTAATCTATTTGACATTTTCCTATATCTCCTGGCATCTTCTAGCATGATGTTGAAATAATGTGTTTGTGATAATTAAATTGTTCTTGCCACAAAATTCTACCAGCCTATTTCCCCTGTCGTTTCTCGTTCCTAAACCAAATAAACCTACAACCGCTTTTCCCTTGCCCTCACCTACCACTGCATTAAAATCCCCCGTAATTATTAAATTTTCATGTCCTTTTACGTATCTTAATATGTTTTCGATATCTTTGTAGATCGTTTCTATCTCTTCGTCACTGTAGCTATAGGTGGGCATTTATAATAGTTCTTTTGTAAATAATTTTTTACACAGTATCCTATCTTTTTCCGCATAATTACCCTCACATCCAAATTTCCTTCCTTTGCTCCTGTATGAATTACCCTGAAGTCTCCACTCCAAAAATTTCCCGCTTCCGGCCACCGAATTTTGCTGATCCCTACTATGTCTTGTGCTACCCTATTCATTTCGATTTTTAGGTTCTCTATCTTACCTACTTGCTTCATGCTTCTAACATTCCACGCTCCGACCTGCAAAATGTTCCCGACTCTTATTCTGAACTTTCCGATCGCATCCTCCGAAGTAGTCCCCTCCCGGAGATCCGAATGGAGGACTATTTTAACTCCGGAATTTTTTACCCCAGAGAATGCTATCATTTTATTATAATTTAGGTACGCTGTGTACTTGGGAGGTAATGTGGTGGTTTGCCGTTGCCTTCCACATCGCAGTAGCGTGTCTTAGACTGTCATACCGACCCCTATAGTCTCTGTCAATCTAAGTACCGAAAGAGTCGCTGCCTTCTTTCAAAATAAAAAAGTAAAACTTGAAAACATATATTGCTTTAATAACTGGTGTTGCCAGAGCAAAAAATGTCGAGCAGCTGAGGTATATTGTAATTAATAGTTTCTTGTCGTCTTTTAGCTCCACAATATATAACAATGGTAAAAAGCACAGTGATAGCAGTGATACCTTCTGTACGAACATTTCTTGATGTAAATACTGCTTTCTTTTCTAAGAAAAATTTTAATTTTTAACATCGTATTAGTAAGCGAAAATGTACAAAACGAAATCTAATAATTACGCGAAGCTTCATTTTGTTAGAGGCTTTTCTGTTTTAAAAACTTCCAATTTATATAAAAATTAATTAATCTCTTATTACACTTATTTTCTATAATCGCGTAAAGCGAGAATGTCAATGACATTAACATACATTATTGCGACCAGTTGATTATGTTCATTGTGGTCACAAGAAATTTTCATTGCTCAAGAAACTGTGAACCTACAATTATTTGTCACTGAAAACAAGTAAAAATTATTATAGTATACGAGTATATTGGTCTGGATTTATTTTGTAAATTTATGCATTTCTAGATACTGTTAGCGTAAGCGGGACCTTTTAATAAATGTTTTATTTATCGTAATAAATGGAGTATTCTTGACGACGTATTAAGACTGTAATGCGTGCATGATAATTGTAGGTTATATTGTCGCATTCAGTATCTTGACGTTTAAAGTTTATTTGGACCAATTTCGTATATGACGTCACCCGCCATGCGATAATAATTCTACTCCAAACAGTTTCAAGAACTAAATACAATATAACCGAGTTTTTGCAATCATTATCAACATCGTACATAATCTACAATATAATCTCACCAACTGATTATTACAAGAGAATTGCTAGATAATAAGCCAGAGAACTCATTATTTGCATTTAACTACTTCTCACCGCAGCCTTATAAGCTCTCCTACATATGATTTCTGCTTGCAGCATTTTGGATAAATAATTGGAGCTTGCAACGAATAAATTACATTACATTTCCAAATTTTTAAAATGTATTGCATTATCTGGTTTGGTGAATTACTTATGTGTCCTATGATTTACATTTAAATAAAACTGACGTTCTATTCAGTTTTAAGAATTATAAATGTGTTAGTTTATCAATTTCACATTTACTTTCATCTTTCCTATATAAATATAAAAACTGAAATACAGTAGAACCTCTCATATCCGACCACGACGGTACCGGTCCATGATCGGAAAGGCCAAAAGATCAAATATTAGGAGGGGCAAAAAACTTCTTTCCTAAGTAGAAAAACAGCTACACAGTACTGTAATACAACTTCATTGTACTTGTAAATCTAACCATACCCTATTTAAAGAACTCAGTAATGGATTTTTGTTTCAATTTTTTAAATTTTGACTTTGCGGAAGTGTCCCTCCACCTTTTTGCCTACAATACGTCTATTGGGGTTGCATTTGGATGTTGTTCGATGTATTTCAGCGCAACTTCGAAGGCATCCTTAGCAGTAGAATGACTCACTACGTTGTCACTAATGGTTGCGTCTTCATTCAAGTCAATTTCTTCATCCATGGCTTTGTTCTGCACAACAGCGATGATTTCGTCGTCGTTAAGATCTTCATTGGTAACTTCCGAAACATCAGCTTCAACAAGTCACTCTTCTACATCTTTCATTTGGAGAGCATGCTCAAACACTCGTAAATTTTGAAATACTTTTGTGTTGTCTGTCTCAACTTCTGCTTCTGTCTCAGGTTCTTCTTGTTTCATGTTGGCCAAATCTTTTTCCAAGCCTTCTGAAGTGTAGTTTGATTATTTTGTCCCAAACTGCATGCAACGGTGTAGATAGCGTTTTTTATGTTGAATCCTTTTTCGTGGCCTCAAAAAGGTTACATTCTTCTGTTTTTTCTAGCAGAAAGCCGACATTTTTTCCTCTGCACCTTCTCTCCATCCACTCTATGACGCCCTGATCCATAAGTTGTATTAAAGGTGAAACATGGGGCGATAAAAATAAAGCCTTGGTGTTTCCTTACTTTAGTTCACATTCAGAGGGCTGAATAGGAGCGTTATCTAACAGCAAAACAGCACGAGCGGGTAAGTTTGTAGACTTTAAATCTTTTTTTTACTGCGAGGACAAATTTGTCAAGAAACCACTCCTTAAATAAATCACCATCCATCCAAGCAGATGATTGATTCTGATAAAAACTGGAAGTGTTGTTTAGATTTTTAAATGCTCTTGGTTTATTGGATTTTCCTATTACAAACAGCGGCATTTTGTGGCTTCCCGTGGCATTGCTAGAAGTTGCGATTGTGAGTCTGTCTTTAGCAAGCTTTGTTTCTAACACAGGTTCATTTTTAGTAGCAAGAGTGGTTTTTGGAAGCATTTTGTAATTTAGGCCCGTTTCGTCTACATTGTACACTTGTTCAGGTACAAGTTTCTGTTCTGTGACCAACTGCTCAAATGTTTCTACAAATTCTTTAGCAGCATCATCATCAGCTGATAGTTTTTCCCCTGCAATTATAACATGTCGTATGCCATTACGCAACTTCCACTTATGTAGCCACTCTTCGCTGGCGCTAAACTTTTCTAGATCACCCCCCCAGCTTTTTATGCAATTTTATGACTTTTTCCTTTAAGATGGGGCCTGACAATATTATTCCTTTGCGCCTTTCCTGACATAACAAACCCATAATGCTTCATCGACAAGTTCAAATTTTGGTTACTTCAACATTTTTCTACTTTTTAATGCATCATCTCTCTCAACTGTCGTTGAGTACGCTTCCAGATCTTTACGGTTTTTTTTCAGTCTTTTACCGTAGTCACTCCTACACCCAACTCTGAAGCTAGCTTAACAACAAACTCAACATGGTCCAATTGTTGTAACACCTCAAGTTTTTGTTGTAGAAAAACACAAAGACGTTTACGTTTTTGAGTTGCCATTGTCACACACGTAACCTCAATTTACAGCACCTCACAATCCGGGGGAAAACAAACAGTATTGACGTTAACAAACATAGAACAGTACAAGATTATAGTCACAGTAAATTCCACTTCAACATTCACGGCTGAACTGACAGTTTGTGACACGAAAACAAAACATACGTAGTGTAGTAGATACAGGCTCACCTAGTCTGTTATCAGAAGGTGTCGGCTAGTGGAAGGTTGGATATGAGAGGTTCTACTGTAGTTCTATTGTAAGATGCCATAAGCGAGCACTTTATAGCATTATTTACGGTTTCTGTAGTATATGCACATCAGTCTCGGACACATACGAGCATCACCAGCAGCATGATGTGACGATTTCGTGGCATCACTTGCTAAATCCAGGGTGTATATTAAAGTACCAGTAATCCGTTTTAAAAATTACATTACTTCTTTGGAAGGAATTCACAGGAGTTCTGAACAATCTTTTACCTCCTCGCAAATTGTTGAATTGCTTTAAAGTCTGAATGCTATTTCTTCTTTACTTGCGGAATTTTATGAGTTAGATTTCAAAATTCTAGGGTTAAACCCAACGCGGCAGATTTTAATTTTCTCTGCAGTATCGCTTACTGTAGATCTCTTTCAGCATTACAATAGTGAGATAGACCGTCGAATTGTTTCTTCAAATTCAAGTATCGGACCCCACTGGCATCATTTGAATCCAAAAATTCGTTTGGCAATAAATATTCCTAAATTTTCTTGTGAAGATCCTCTGGATTTTCGTTGAGTTCCAAGTCATATTTAAAAACCTCGAATACGAGAACAGTGAATAAGTCAATTACATTATTAGGCTAATAAGCTACCGCCTAGTTGTTCAAGCTGGCCTGGGAGTCTACCGTTGCTACAATTAACCACGCATGTTGGTATACAACCACTTCAAATCCATTATTGCTGTTTGAGCACTTTGTATTACTTAAACCAATAGCTTCGGATCAGCGGTTTTCGGAGTATCTGTTCATCTATATCGTTTCTAAAACACTTGACTCCCAAACCTTCTACGAATGGAAAATCTTGAGAAATTCCCTTGAGGTAGAACCACTCACACTTTCGGAATTCAAAGAATTATTAAAAAATTCTGTCAACTTGCTAGAAACTCTAGAATCAAAGCAGATTACGACGGGGACAGAAAAGTGTATACAGCCGTCAAGGGCACAATCAGAACTATTGATTTCTGATCGCCCCTCGTGTGTTTATTACATGCATTATATACAAGTGATAGTTTTTCTAAATTATCTACAACTACTAGAATCTCAACGGCAAAGACGCTTCAAGTCTGTTTCGACTGTCCTCCAAGAGGACATTACCTCAATCAATGTTTTTCTAATTCACCATGCGAGAAATGTAAGGTTAAGCACAATACTCTGCTTTATGAAGAGAAAGCAATTCAACTGGAAGGTTAACCAGAGCCTGCAAATTCCGCAGTGCTTTCTGTTGAGCTAAAGCCAGCCGTAATTGCATTTTGTGTAAATGCTAACTGCAATGGCAAGGATATTTTCTAGTGACGGTAGGTGTCATAGTGTTTGAATCCCGTTGGATTCAGGATCTCGACCCAATTTCATACATTCAGGTCAATGCAAAAATTGGACATTTTTACTCGGCCTAGGAAACGCCATTGCTAAAATAAATACTAAGTGGACGTCAAACTTCAGGCGCTTCACACAAATTTCGAGTTCAAGGTATCATGTTTGATTCCTAAGGAGATTACAGGTATTTCTCCTAGCTTTCATGCTAAATCCAACAGCCCAAGATTCCGCACAATACTAAACTTTCTGATTGTTTCGTTAAACTTGGTACTATTCGACATTTTGATAAGATCACTATTGAAAACCCTTGTGGATAGGGCAAATTCAGTAGTTAGGTCCAATTCTCCCAGTTTTGTAATAGACTCCTTTGGGATGGATTGTTTCAGGTTTTACAACCACTTCAGTACGTAATATATTTTGATTTGGCTGTTTGTTATAAATAATGAATTCATCTAAACATTAGCAAGGACTCGCATTTTTTAATTGAAAATGTTTGAATTTTGCCGAACCCCTACGGTACCAAGCAAGATAGGGATCTTCTACATGACAACATATACACACGGTACCTGCATTTTACCTCTCGCCCGATCAAGGGTATATTTTTGTGAACAACGTTTGCCTAACATTTTTCAAGCGATCCGTGTCGGGATTCGAACCCGAAATCTTGGGCTTAATAGTCACACGCATATGACTTTAATGGTTCACAATAGACTACTTCTTAATACTCATCAAATAACATTTAAACGGTTGGTCCTACCATCCAACAGGATTTATTTTCAATACTGGTAGATTATTGCATGCATGCGTTTGTTATAGCTCGTGACCGTTGAAAAAACGTACAGGCAGGTTCATGTTGTGCCTGATCAAAAGTATTTGCAAAGGATTTTGTCGGGATTTTCCCCTGCAGATCTACTTTTCGTGTATAATTTAAATACTGTAACTTATGGTACTACTTCTGCATCTTTTCTTGCTATCCGTAGCCTTATGCAGCTAGGTTGCGATTATTTTGTTTTGTTGTCTAGTAATTAAGCAAGATTTTTGCATGAACGTCTTGCTGACTGGCAGTAGCGCGTTTGAAGGCGCTCACAGCTTGTGTTCTAAGTTGAATCAAGTTCTGAGTTCGGGCTGCTTTAACCTACGTAAGTGGATTTCTAATGATCCACAGGTTTTGGAAATTTCAAGTTCAAAAATTCATCCTGGTATTCATACGTTTGGCTCTCACGAATACACATAGACTTAAGTCTGATATGATCAGACTGATCATGCTATATTTTCCATCTTACTTGCCTCTATGCTCAAGACAACAAAACGCAGCATGCTTTCAGAGATTGCACAGATCTTTGATTCGTTGTATCACCTTGGTCCATGTACCTTAGGGGTGAAAATTCTCATACAGCTGCTTCGGCTGGAAAAGCCAAATTGGGACGATCCTGTTCCTGAAAGCATCAAAGAAAAATTGTATTCATATGGTAGCTAGCTAATCAGACTTAATAATCTGAAGGTTCCTAGACATATTACGTGTGAACAATACACTGAGGTTGAGCTCCACGTTTTCTGCGATGCATTCATGCATAGTATTAAACGTACATCTTCCTATGATCAAGTCACAAGAAAGGTGTACATCACGTTAATCCCCTATGTCTCAAATTCAAGGTTTCTCCGTTGAAGTCATTGACAGTTCATAAGTTAGAGCTCTGTTCTCTTAGCACTAGACTTGCAAGCTACTCACTTTGATTATAGTTTTAGGATGGTTGAAGTCAATCGTAATTTATTAAATAACGGAGTTGCAAGCGCATAGCACTTAGCACCATATACCTACCAAATGAAATCCCGCAGATATGCTCTCTAGGGGATCAGTCTTCTGTTACTAAATGATTCTAATCTTTGGTGGCACGGTCCATCATGACTCCTTGAAGCTGAGTCTTTGTGGCCTAATTCAAGCTATTCGGGTACTGACCTCCCTGAAGTGAAAAAAGAGTCCAGCTGCAATCTGGTTAATACACCAGAGTCATTACCGTTCAATCGCTATTGAACCTTACTTCGAGTAGTACGAATCACTAGTTACTGCTTTCGATTTTGTAACAACTGCTTGAAGTCTAAGGTGGATCATTATTTTAGCACCCTTTATTTTGTTGAGTGTCAAGGATTTCTTCTTATCCTAATAAAGCTTTCGCTGCAAAAATCATTCTCTGCTGAACTCAAACTGTTACTTAGGGACATCTTTAAAGTCTTAAGCGTTATTGTCTCTTTATTTATGTCTAGATTCTCGGAGCATGATAAGAGTTGGTGCAAGACTCCGCAGTTCTCTATTTGGATACAAACAAAAAATTCCCTTGTCAGTTTATGGTAAACACCCACTCTCAAAACTGGATTACATCTTGCAGGAATCTCGCCAAGCAGGTGGTTCATGAAAACGTGCTGTTTTTGTATTTCGTTTAGGTTCATTGAATCCATCCTGGTGCTTTGCGTGTTCAGTCAACTCTTTCGTTTCATTCAACAGGGGTAAATTATGATGGAACTTTTTAATCAAAGGCAGTTCGTCTGAAATTAATGATTGACCTCTCAACAGAAACCTTTTTAATGACTTTTCGTTGATTTGTTGCTCAACGCGGAAAACCTTTACACGTCTATTCAGACAACGGCACTAATTTCGTCGGTGCTAATTCAGAGCTAAAGGATTTAAGCGGATTTCTTAATAAGCAAAATGTTAATATTTTTGATTATGTATGTGGAGAAGGGTTCAACTGACACTTTATTTCTGCTTAGAACCCGTACTTCAGTGGTCTGTGAACGGCAGAAATCAAGTCATATACGTTTCACTTGCGACGTGTAATTGGCATCACTTTATTAACATATGTGGAAATGAATACATTTCTTACACAGGTAGAATTCACATCAATTCACGTCCTATCTCTCCTCTATCCTCTAATACAAGTGATCTTCAATCATTAATAACCGCACATTTATTGATAGGTCGGCCATCCATGGCATTGCCTAATCAAGATCTTGTCTACCTACCAGAAGGATTATCCACCTTTCAAAAGATTCAAAGTTGCCTTCAACATCTTTGGAGTAGATGGAATAATGAGTATGTACCGAAGCTTCAATAGCGTTCGAAGTGGCATACATCAACAGCTAATCTTACAACAGATAATTAGTGCTAATCAAAGATACTAATTCTTCGCGCATGCAGTGGAAGCTTGGGCGTGTTGCGCAAGTACATCCTTGCTCCAATGGTGTTAATCGCTGACCACCGTACTAATTTCAGGTGAGGTTGTGAGACGTTCGTTTGCTGAATTGTGTCCTTTCCTCATAGAGCGCGAGTGAGCGGTATAACTTAAACCATATTGTTAAGTGTTTCATCTTTACAAAGACGCATTTTACATTGTAATTAGGTTAAGTTCATTTAGCAAGAAGTTTGTATGTACGGTTTCATAATTTCTGAATGCAACTGAAAATCTGTAAAATAGCTTACCTTAAGTGTATTAAATATTATTTGTTGAAAGGCATATTGATTTTCATTACTATTTCAATTTTTTAACTGTCCTGTTATGCCCTCTTGTGATGTTCCAAACAAATGCTGCTTTATCGACCGCAAGTATTCGTTTGTAAACACAGCATATACTTGGCAGTGCATAACAGGTTGTTTTGTCCACACGTTTAATATGGCGTGTTTTCAGTTATGTCTTCTAAAAGCTGTAAGTACAATATGTAAGTAGTTTCAAGAACTTACAATGTACACAGTTTATTTCAATTATTATACAGTCCAATCTCGACAACCAATTAATAAACGAGGTTGCTGATAAGCCAGAAAAGTCATCATTTGCGTTTTACTACTTCCCACTAAGGCTTTAAAAGCTCTCCAATAATAATGCTATTTAGAAATATTTAGTTCTATAAAAGTAAGATTGAATTCTTTTGCTGCCAGCTAACAAGATTGACTCGATTTATTTTAACGCAAGTATGTAAACCGATAAGAAAATACTGAATGACCTAAAAATTGAACAATAGTTTATAGTCACATCAATTTTATATCGAAAAATATATTTTAACATAAGGTAGTAGCAGAAGCCCATTGTATTCAATCGAAACTTTTTAGAAATTTTAGAAATTGTTGCATTAACCTGTGATATACGCTTGTATCTAAATCTATAATATTTGTATATATTCTATAGCACAATGCTCCTTCATCTCTGCATCCATTCCATTATTGTCATAGTTTTGCTTGTTAAAAAGGGACGAAAGAGCTTCAATTGAGCGCTTAAGTGGTATTGGAAACGATTACCGTTCCAGGTACAAAAGGTATGTATTTGTCGGTCACCAATGTGTTATGGTTTGGATACGATGACACAAAGCAATTCGAGCTAAAATATTATTTCATCTCTAGGAGAGCAATAATTAATAAATTGAATTCATTAATGATCACATTCTTGGGGACGGAAAGCATCTTTGAGTAGTTACGTCGGCATGGATTGCTTCTTCTCTTACTCTCCAAACATGCACTCTGTTGATAACCCTAAAATGGCAATCCACATACGTATTACATCTTCAAACTACATTTTGCCTTTGTGGTAGCTTCAGTTGGACATTCCGCAATATTGTCGGTACGAAAACTATTATTTACTTTTTTTTCTGATTCATCATCGTCATCAGCGTTATGTCTTCAGTCCTGGAACAGGTTTGACGAGTACCCTCATTGTTTACCATTCTGAACTAACCTTCACATTTCCCTAAAATTTTTACAGTCTGCATCTATTACTAACTGCATGCGAACGTCTGATCTCGGTCTACCTCTACCTCTTTCTTCCTATGTCTGCTTGTAATATATTCTATATTATTCCCCAAAAATGCCTTTGTTATTAACTTTGTCTGTCCATGCTACGATCCCTATAGATTTGAAGTACAACATTCAAGAAGGCTTCAATCTCTTTCTGTCTGTTTTCCTACTGCTCCTATATCATAGACGTACTGTGCTATGCTCCACACATATACTTTGAACCATTTTCCTCTTGTTTCTATGTTTGTTGTCTTTGAAATTAGTTGATGTTCTTTCTTGGTTGATGCAGTTCAGTCACCATCTATTGTTTTACAGTTACATATCCTATTTCCCCGATATACAGTGGTGTGTGAAGGGTGGGTAATAGAAGATATTTCACAACCAACACCTGTAGTTGTTTACAGTAATCATCAGCTTTAACTGCACTTACACATTAGGTTTTTGTCTTAAAACTGATTGCACGCGTACTTCAACTTCTTTATGTTCTGAGCTAACCTACACAGTTCCCTGAAATTCCCACAACAGCTTATATACAGCTCGATTCCCTTCTATGGTTTTCTAATTATGTGCTCTATTTCACCGAGATTCAGTGGTATGTGAAGGGGGTTAAGCAGCCTGTGTATGCCAAGGATCCCCCAACACTTATATATTTGCCGTATTAATAATTTCCCAGTAAATCCTTTCGCACAATTAAAATTAGTTGAATATATTGCAAGACCAATAGCTGTAGTTGTTTATAATAATCCTGATGTTTAGGAACAGTTATTTTCTTCAACATTAGTTAGTTCATCTTGGGACTGGTTGGATGCGTACCTCCATTGATTTCTATTCTGTGCCAGTATACACATTTCCCTGAAATTCCCTTATTCTACATCTTTCACTATCTTGTGCAATAGTCTAACCTAAGTCAACTTCTAATTCTCTTTTTCCTATATGAGCTTCTAATATATTCCGCACTAATCTTTCATGTCTTAGCATGTGGCCTATTATCTTATCTCTCCTATTTTTTACTGTTTTCCACATATTTATTTCTTCCCCTACCATTTCTAGTACGTCTTTGTTCTTAACTTTGTCTGTCCATGATATCTTTATCAAACGTCTGTAGCACTACATTTCAAAGGTATATACCTTTTTCTTGTCCGCTTCTCCTACTGTCTAGGTTTCACAGCTATACAGTGTTGTGCTCCTCCACATATATGTTTTAAGCAATCTCTATCTTGTTTCTATGTTTGTTGTCTTTGAACACAGTAGTTGCTTTTTCTTATTAATTGTAGCACGACTTTGTGCTAGTCTTTGTTTTATATCTTTTGTGCTTTTTCCATCTTGCGTTATTTGGCTTCCTAGGTAGCAGAAATCCTTAACCTCTTGTAAGTTCTCGTTATCTATTTGTATTCTTGTTATTATTTCCTCTCTTTTGCATACTAGAGCTTTATTTTTGTTAATCTTCATACCGTATCTCTCTATTAGAACTGTTTCCATTTCATTAAGAGTGTCTTCTAACTCTTCTTTGCTAGATGCTAATACCGCTAGATCATCTGCAAATCTAAGCATATCAATCGTTTGTCCCTGCATAGTAATTTCAAATGTTTTTTTGCATTTGACAGTTTTCATTGCTTCTTCAACGTACAAGTTAAAAATTAAAGGGGATAAGACACATCTCTGTCTCACCCCTTTCCTAATATTTACTTCTCTACTTTCCCGCTATTACCGCTATTTTCTCTTTGTATAAGCTACGCACTATCCGTCTATCCCTAAAACTCATTCCAATCTTTTTGAGTATTTCGAACATTTTTTTCCATTTTACGTTGTTAAATGCTTTATTCAGATTAACAAACCCTATATACATGTTTTCCCCTTTTCTATTGTTTTCTCCATTATCACTCCATTCTTCTTTGTACAATTTTAGTTAATATTTTTGAAACGCGTACTGTCAAACACATGTTTTATCTTCTAAGATGTTGAAATAATGTGTTTGTAATGGTTAAAGTGTTCTTGTTGCAAAATTTTATCAGCCTATTTCCCATGTCGTATCTGTTGCTTAAACCAAATAAACCTACTACCGCTCCTTCCCTACCCTCACCTACCACTGCATTTAAATCTACCGTAATTATTAAATTTTCAAGTCCTTTTATGTATCTTAGTATGTCTTCGATATCTTTGTACATCCTCTACCTGTTCCTCATTGTAGTTAGAGGTTGGCATGTATACTAGTATTATTACCGTATTTACCGGTTTAGTTTCTAATCAAACCATGAATTCTCTTTCGTTGTTTTGTAAGTAATTTTCTACACAGTGTTCTTTTTTCGTATAACTATCCCCACACCCTAATGTCCTTCCTCTGATCCTGTGTGAATTACCCTGAAGTCTCTACTACAAAAATCCCCCGCTTCTGGCCAGCGAACTTCGCTAATCCTTAGTATGTCTAGTGCTAACATATCCATTTCAATTTTCAGATTCTCTAGCTTATCTACGTGCTTCTTACTTCTGACATTCCACGCTCCGACTCGCAGAATGTTCGCAAATCCTTTTTTATACTTTTGGATCACATTCCCCAAAGTAGTCCGCTCCCGGAGATCTGAATGGGGTACTATTTTCTCAAGGCGGCTCCGTGGCGTAGTTGGTATTCGCGTGACTACTACGTCCAAGGCCCTGGGTTCAAATCCCGACACGGTCCGCTTGAATAATGTTAAGCGAGCATTTTTCACAAAAATACGTCCTCGTTCGGATGAGTGGTAAAATGGAGGTCCCGTGTATGAGTGTTGTCAGGCACGTTAAAGATCCCTGCCTTGCTTGGAACAGTAAGGGTTTGGCAAAATTCAAAATTTTTTAGGTAAAAAAAAATTCGTTTCCCGGCCAATGTAGTATCTTCGGGTGAAGCATTGGAAAATTATATGTAGGGGGTACTATTTTACCTTCAGAACTTTTTACCGCAGATTATGACATCATCTCAAATAACAATTTCTGTACACAGTGTATGTACTTGAGAGGTAATATGTTGGTTTTCCGTTGCCTTCCACATCGCAGTAGTGTGTCTTAGAATGTCATACCGACCCCTATGGTCTGTGCCACTCTAAGTACCGAAAAAGCTGTGGCCCTCCTTCTGCGACCTGTCTTAGTCTGGTTCTTCACTAAAGACCCTACTAATTTGGTTATACCTATAGTTCGACTCCTTAGCTTACTGAAACATGAAAGCCGGTCTAGTGTTTTAGAACTTCTTCAAGGTGCAGGTCCGTTCAGAATGGTATTTCTGATTGTGAAATGAAAATTATTTTTGACATTGATTGGTAAAACGAGTTAGTTGTTATTTCCTCTAGAACATTGGAATTCTTTTTTATGGTTTCTGTGTTTTTTTAAAATTTTGAATGTACATAAAATTTAATATTGTTTTTAGCAAATGTTGCTTTTATTGCTGTACAAGATATATTAAATTTCCTGAGATGATTCTGGCATTTAGGTTACTAAGAATCAGTTTTGACTTTCATTTCGAATGTTCCTTTGTTCGATTGATCTTACCGTTCCAATGTTATGGAACATTTTCCTTAAACAAATACGAAGCTCTGCCACAATCATTGATTAATTGCATTTTTGAACGGACAACAAACACAACAGGAGCCTGTTTACGTTAGTGATGCCGAATTATGTTAATAGGTATTTTACACGATCTCTCAGAGTAAAATCGGAACCACTAAGGAGGGGTCCAATTCTTATATTTTTGCTGAGCACTTACCTTACACGAGATTTGGAAAAAGCCTTTCTTAAAGAGATTGATTGCATTAAATCATCCATAACACTGTTATGTGTGGACCTTTTGTAAAAACGTGAAGAACAATTTTGCCTTATTCCGTTGCGTTCTGTAGGATACAATAGAAAAATTTAAAAATTTACCAAAATGATATTTATTTCGCGGTCCTGCTCCACCAAGTTAACGTATACTTTTAGTGAAAGTAACCATTTTTCAAAATGAAAATTTTTCCTTAAATAACTTAATTTTTTATTATTTGCTACTGAAGATGCCATACAATTTTGACTAACCAGTAAAACCGTGTTGAATATATGCTTTTACGTGTTAATCGACCACCGAACGCAGTCCTTTTGAAACGACTTTTCTTTTCTTCCTTCTTCGCTACACTACTGTAAGTTTTGATGGCTGACTTTTGCTCCAATAGTTGAAAGGTTCAAGGCAACCTAATCGCGTATCTACTTTGAGGGAATTGCCGGAGCGAGTCGGGGGGAGCGCTGTTTGACGAGAAATTAGGTTTTTGTGTGGAATAGGCACGGTTTTGCAACGAGAAACGGGATATTTTTGGAGAAAACGCGTATTTTTAGGAATTTCTGATTCTGCAATCACGTCTTGTGTTAACTGTAAAAAGCCACGATTTTCCCGAACTCGGGAGCTGAACCCGTCGTGCGAGAGAGCCAATAAGGTGCTGCCATCTACGACTGAGGGAAAGAAATGATCGAGTTTGTTTCCAGAACTCGCTAGGTGATTTTATAAAATACCTAATATATTTAGAAACACTTGATAATCGAAGTAGAACCCGAATTGGGCATTATTTCCGCGTAGGAAGTCTACTTTTTTACAAGATAAAGTTGCTGGAAGTTATGTCAAAATTGGACCGCAAACGCCGTCGGATGTGGCCTAATCGTTACCATCAAAATCTCAAAAAACTGAATTAATTTTCAAATTGCAAATCGTTATGAAATGCCTAATGTATATTTTCAGTCTTAAAATTGACTGAGAATCTAAATATGTCTCAATTTTTAAAAGTTTATTTTAAAGAAATATTGAGTTTCGTCTACGGACGCGAACGATCGTGACTAAATATTTACAATCGATTGTTGAATTTTTCACTAAATCGAAGCATAAAAGCGCATAACGTTCAATATTTCAAGACACGTCCGGCACGATAGCTCAATGTTCATGCTTTCGGATAGCATAAGCAGAGTACTGGGTTCGACTTTTCAAAAGACAACTGACGCAAGGTATTTTAAAATTTTTTTTAGAACCGATTATACGGAAACCGCGCACACTTCGAATTTTGCTTTGTTTCACAGTTATTAATTATGTGTCATTCAAATTATTGAGTCCAAAACTATGACGCCATGAAGATTTGGTACATACTGGAGGGCTTAAATTCCATTTTTTATTATTTTTTTACTGTTTCAAATACACAAGGTCTTAATCCTTGAGAAAAATGTATTAAAAATTCCTTACGGTCGCCGAATGAACACACACGAAAACGCATAAAACTTGCTTCCAGTACCTAAAATGTCGTTTC
Organism: Platerodrilus igneus; assembly: GCA_036346225.1. Lineage (NCBI taxonomy): Eukaryota > Metazoa > Arthropoda > Insecta > Coleoptera > Lycidae > Platerodrilus > Platerodrilus igneus. Next base: position 5,538,158 of record JARFIW010001535.1, read on the forward strand.
GAATTTTCAATAGACAAATATAATACGATTATACGTCTAATGTATATCGAGAGACCTAAAAACCGATTTCACATCCCATTCCGTAATAATTTACAATATACCGAGTTCAATTCTTAAACAAAATTAATAAAATTATATCAAATTAGACATAGGCTTTTTCTCACACAATTGCAAATATTTATTCTTTTAGAAGGACGCTCAGCACTACTTTGCATCAATCGCCGGAACTTACGGAAAAATATATTTTAGCACGTTTGACTTTGGAACATAGATTTTTTAATCTCACATGTGGGAGTAATACTACTTCCAGTTTAAATTAATTTTTGAACGTCAAATAATTACTTGGGTTGATAGAATAAATAAAATTGATACGTGACTTTGCCGCTACTTATTTGATAAAAGTTTAAAGCGACCATTAAATAATTGATAAGTGCGGAACCCGTGAACGCCATACCAGTAACCATGAGCGTAAGTGGATACGATACAGCCAAAGCGAGACTGGGCAAAAGGGTTCGTGTCGAAATGGTTTCATAAGCAAATGTGTTTCGAAGGTGAAAGGGGTCCCGGACGACAAAACTCTGGAGGCGAAAAAGTTCCTCGGGCAAAACGAAAGTCCCGTAGGGACTACATCTAATTCTGGTCGATAAATATAAAATCTAATGCGGCAATTTCTATCTGAAAATTGAACGCTCTCTTACCCTATATGTGATTTAGGAAACAGCCTTTTAAGAGATCGTGCTGAATCATCCGTGACATTATTATGTGGAGGATTTTGCACTAGCCAAACAACTAAGCACAGCTCGATGAAACGATTCTTTGAATTAGCTCAGCCAAACCGCTCAAAATCCTCCATTTTCTTTTTCAAAAAGTTCAAAAACGTAACTTAAATTTTATAACATTTTAAACAAATCCAATCCTCGTACGCTGCCCACCACCCAATCAAAATTTTATTGAATTTTATTAACTTGCATTGCGCTGTGATTATTTAGTTTTAAACTCGTAGCTTCTTAGAATCATCTAATAAAGTACACGACCTCGAGTGTTGGTCAAAAGATTGACTCTGCCAAGAAGAGAACATAATTTCAGTAACCCTAGCGAAAAAAGCACTTTAGATGCATAAAGCAGTGTTTACATAAAAAATTAGTTCGGCGTGGCTGTTTAGATTTCTTAACCGATAGTCTGATGAGTAGTTCTTCGAGATGTGAAATTAGATTCCTATCATAGTAAAAACTTAAGTTGGAAAAAGTGTAATATACCTCATAGTAAGCAAGGAACCCAGTTGCATTTGTATAAGGACCAGGGTCACCTCCTCCAGCTTCTTTGTTGATATAGGTCCCTATTTCGTAATTATTGTTGCCTTTACTTAACGTGTAGGTGCGGCCATAGAATGGAATTCCAACGATCAATTTCTTTGGTGAGCAACCATAATTTACCCATAATTGAAGACCATCATTCTAAATATAGACAAAAATGCTTTTATACCATATCTTTAACGTTTTTTACGATAAAGGTCTTACCACGTTCAATTTTTCGTATGCATATTGGTCTGATGGTCGTTTGTAAAGTGGACTGTGCACGTCAGCAAATCCCGCCCAGTTTCCCCTTAGATCATATGTCATGGCATGTATAGCATCTACCAACCTAAAAGCACTTTTTATCTACTTAGTTAAATACTAAAATCACGTACTCGCATAGCTCAGGTACATGATATCCTTCTTGCAGACGAAAGTTTGCTACGGGTACTGCCATTGTAATTTCCCATCCCTTCTTTTCTTTGTCGAAAGCTCTACGAAGTTCTTCAACAAAGTAGAAGAATTTATCTTTATCTGTATACTTCCCACCACGATCAGCTGCACCTGGATACTCCCAATCTAAATCCAATCCATCAAAATTATATTCGTGGATAAATCCTAGAAATACACTTCTGTAACTAATAGTAAATCCATAGTTACTACATACCTACTACACTAGCAATAAACGAGTCTCTATGAGGTTTATCAGCAACCATTTCAGAATATTTTTCGCCACCTTCTGCCCAGCCACCTACTGCAACCATAAATTTTATTTCTGGAAACTTCGATTTGAGACCTGTGAAATTTCTGAAACCACTTTCTTCGATATCCAGCTAAAATAAAGGTGCAAAAAGGTTCACGGGGTATTTGTAAATATAACTTACCTGCGGATCAATTACAAGTACGCTCCAAGATTTATCATTAACTCCGATAAATGAGTACACAATATGGGTACACATTTTAACAGGAACATCTTCTATTCCGTATCGTCCAATTCCAGGTCGATATACTGCCCAATTACTAAAGTAGCAGACAACTTTAGCAGGAGTTGCATCTAAAAGCAAATATTTGGCCGTTTAGACAAAAAAAAATTAATTTGATAATAGACAAAAGTATGACAACCGGTTATAATTACGATTTGTTACATTAAGTGTTAACATGGGCTGATGCATTATACAACAGTCCGATAAGCTACTGTAAAGCATTGTACGAATATTGTTCAGATTGTTTCATTACAATAATATAAAGAGCGGTTAAGTGTGGCAAAAAACATTTAGTTCTTTATTTAATATTTATTTAATAAATTAAAATAAACATGGCAGGTTTTAGTTACCTCCCCTAAAACAGTGTTGTATTTTCCTCGTGCTAGGCTAACAATATTTTGCATAGCCTTAGTCGCATCATTACACGTTGTGGTGATGTGTGCTTCGAAGTTGAGCTTTTAGTCGAATCGCTTTACGACTGCGTAAGGTGTTTTGAATATCATCACCTTCATTTTGTTGTCGCGGCCTAGTATTCTAACCTGTCTAAGGCTGCCCTGGTCTTATCGTCGATATTGGTCTTGAAGTTCCCTTTTACTACGATCGGGATGTCCGCGTAAAGGCAGCACTTCTTCTGTAACATCGAGGATTTCCAGAAGTTCTTCCGATGCTATGTTCCAAAACATTGGACCACATACGGAACCCTGCGGATAGCCTCTTGTTGTTTATTTCGTTACTTATCTCCTGATTTTTAGTGTGACGCAACTATCTTGGCAGTAGCTACGAAATATGTGTACGGGGCACTTCTTCTTCTAATAAGTACATGATTAAGTATGTGTTAATGACAAATATGCAAGGCTCACGTAAGCATATATTCAAAGCGTGCACTGCACGCGGTTGGCATATCCATTAGGAGTCAAAGAGTCTCTTGGCCACGGTATGTCTCACCTTCATAATTTAATTTATGACAAAAAAATTAATACATTTAACGGAAATTGTAATCAAAGGGCTTTAAATGATTTTTCCCTCAAAGGAATTTAAATATTCCTACGGTTCCATTGTCATACATCTTTAAAAATAATTTAAAAATTACCCCTTCACAATGTAACAAGTTTTTTAAAGACTTTCACCACTCGTCCGGCATTAGTACGGTTTGGTATCAAATATATATTTATTTTCTAATGATATGGACTTTGATGAGACATAGGCATTTTTGCAGATGATTTAGACATATTGGAAATAATCGAAATTAGATTTCCGAGGCGAATTTGTGATCGGGCCAATTACTTTGAGCCTCTTGATAATTTAACATTTTTAAACGCTATCAGCTCTATAAACAAACTGTGTTACATTTGTTAGTATTGACTGAGGATGTTCTAGAATTTTCCAATAATGTGTTCCCATAAGTGTCGTTTAAACATTGTTATATTATTGAAGCCCAAACTTTATAAATAAAACCGATCCAAATAGAAGAAAACGGGAAAAAATTGAAATTTCCGAATATTCAGTGTTCCTTTCTGTATAAAAATAAGCGTATCGCATGTACAAAGCCATTAAATTTATTGTCGTTAATAAAACGCATACTTTTTGATGTGTGTAGATAAAGTCTACTTAATAAAAAGGAGTTTTGTTCTATGATGTAAAATAAACAGCCATTTAAATGTATCCGCGTTCAAAACATATGATATTTTTCTGTATAGATAACATTTAACTTTATTGTAAGAGTTTTAAATAAATACAGAGCCATTTATTGCAGTTAAAATCATTGAGAATGTAATGGTAAGCTTTAACTAATTACGTAATTATACTGATATCTGTATTTTATTAGCATGCATAGTAATTGCAAGATTGAATTAGTTATGCAATAAATTTTTTCTGTATAAAATTTGCGTTAGAACACATTTTATTTACCGTTTGCAAAACCACAAAAAAAACAATGGCTAGCTTTAACTATTTTTCTGTGTGTATATAATATTAATTAAATATTCATTTTAAGAGTTTTAAATAAAGTATAAATTCCAGAACCTTTGTGATTAATTAAGACAAATTCGTCATCAAATACTAAAATTTTTTGTATAAATTAATTGAATAAAGCGCCCCAGTGCAAGGAACTCGCGCGGCTATTAAAAGTGCAATCAAATAAAACCGAGGTAGATAAGAAATAATTTATGCTTTTCGGGGTTACGATAAGATAGATTGAGAATAGATTGGGAAATTACAATGGCAGTACCCGTAGCAAACTTTCGTCTGCAAGAAGGATATCATTTACCTGAGCTATGCGAGTACGTGATTTTAGTATTTAACTAAGTAGATAAAAAGTGCTTTTAGGTTGGTAGATGCTATACATGCCATGACGTATGATCTAAGGGGAAACTGGGCGGGATTTGCTGACGTACACAGTCCACTTTACAAACGACCAGCAGACCAATATGCATACGAAAAATTGAACGTGGTAAGATCTTTATCGTAAAAAACGTTAAAAATATGGTATAAAAGCATTTTTGGTCTATATTTAGAATGATGGTCTTCAATTATGGGTTTTCTTGAATAAAGCGCCCCAGTGCAAGGAACTCGCGCGGCTATTAAAAGTGCAATCAAATAAAACCGAGGTAGATAAGAAATAATTTATGCTTTTCGGGGTTACAATAAGATAGATTGAGAAGCGACCAATAACTGTTTACGTAGGAAGAGAATAAACAGCACGTTTTGTAATAAAACACAAATCATAAAATTTACACTAATTAGATCGTTAGAGAGCGAAAGCGGTGTAAATTCTTTTTAATGTTATATCACGTAGGTGACTAATTTTTTAGGGGTGTATAGAAAAATCTGGAACGCTAACGCATAAAGGTAATTTTAATATATAAACCGGAACTGTATTAGAGGTATTCGTTTATTAAGACACAATTCGTAATTCGTCATTTAAGATTTAAAGCAGAATTGCATGCTGTAAAAATTAGTTTATGACATGAAATTTATAGGTGTGAGTAGTTTCAAACATAGAAGTTATTAAATGCAATTATTTAATGAAGCATCATTTGCTTAGGAAAAATACATTTAAGACTGATTACTATTTGATACAAGAGCTATTCCAAAGTTAATTAATTAAAAATAGGAGCTTTACGTTAAAAATAATTATTCTAAATGGAGATTTAAGAAAATATGGATAAAATGTACACAGATTTTAACGTCAATATAAAATGGAATCAGGAGGTAGTTAATATTATTGATTACGTTGGAAATGAGATTAAATATAAGCGCTATTTTTTATTACAAGTATAAAATTCATTACAATTAAAAAACTAAACTTTGACAAATTATTAGGTAGATTAGGTGCAACCTTTGTCAACATAATGATCGTGAAATTAAATTTGTTTTAAGCTAAGAAATCCATAGGCTTTCTTTATGATAACTGTACCTGAACCTGATGATTATTATAAGCAACTACTCGTATTGGTTTTGCAATATTCTCAACTAATGTTGATTGTGCAAAAGAATTACTGGAAAACTATTAATTCGGCAAATATCTAAGTGTAGGGGAGCTTGGTAGCCGCAGGCTGCTTAATCCTCTTTACATACCACTGAATATCGTAGAAATAGGGTATATATTTGTAAAATAAAGGAAGGGAAACCGAACTGCATCTAACAGGAAAAAGCAGCTTCTTTGTTCGAAGACAACAAACATAGAAACAAGAAGAAAATTGTTAAAAGCATATGTGTGGAGCACAGCATGAAATTGGGACAGTAGGAGAAGCAGATAGAAAAGCGGTAGAAGTCTTTTGGAATGTTGTGCTTCGGATATATGATGATGATAGCATGGATAGACAAAGTTAATAACAAAGAGGTTATAGACATACAAAGGGAATAAAGACATCTGTGCAAAGCAAAAACATAAGAGAAAAAGAAGGGCAGGATACGTTCAAAAGCATTTTGGGGAATAGCGAGGGATATTGTTACAAGCAAAGATAGAAGAAAAAGATGTGGAGGTAGACCTAGATCAAACCATTGCTGGCAGATAGTGAAAGATGGAGACTGTGGAAGTGTGTAGGTCAGCTCAGAATAGGAAACAATGAGGATACGCGTCTAAACAGTTCCAGAAATGAAGACCTAATGATGATGAATTTAAGATAAGTTTAAGTACCAGTTTGACTGTAGTGAGAAATAAATAACACATTAAGCCAGACTTAACAATAAACGCTACTTAAACAACACTGTGCAAATGGCCATAAGGTGCTTTTATTATTTAAACAACTATTGTTATGCACCGCACAATGAGTTTTTGTAATTTTCTGAAGTGTACCTAGAATTTGACAACATTTTAGAAAGTTAAGAAATTTTACTTTTTTAGTAAAAATTAATTCTTATAGCGGTAGCTTTGACGTTTAAATTGTTAATTTTATTTAAGATCGTCATTCCCTGCAATTGAACTTGATTTGAAAGATAAAATTTAATTTTTACTGCTGTCAATTAAACTATAATTATTTAAAATGCGTCTACGAGCCACAAATTTCACTAGCAATGGGAAACCACATTTATTCGATTTAACTGCAAAATATTCCCATATTATAGTTTTATTTGATTTTTTAATTATATGTTTTTATTTAGCTTCAATAATATATCCATTTCAGTCCCAATGTATACATTGTAAGAGATGTTAATTAAATATATGTTACTAGAAACTAATTATTAAAATATTAAGAATGCCTCTACCTGAGATGCATAGCTTTTAACTGGGTTTGTTAATGTTTATGTCTTTTATACTATCTGGTAGCGCATTGAATCTAATTATTTTTCTTATAAATACAGAGTTAAATGACAACTTTTATGTTTAGTATACACGTACGGCATTTTTTATTTCTTGTTGGATATTTATGCACAAAATTACATCTCTGAACGAACTTCTTCACATGTTCTTTGATTGCATCTTAAAGATAAATATTAAAGTTTGCATCTCCTAGAGTTCTATAATATTGAACCATTGCAATGTTTGTAATATATAATTTATATGCTCTCTGCTTCCAACACTTAATATAATGCGCATTCCCCAATTTTGTAGCTTCTGGAATTGTCTCGTATAACGTCATATAACAAATAAAGTACTGCTCTATAAAAATAGAAATGTGGTAATATTAATGTGTTATAGATAGTTCTTTTAGCATACATGGATAGTGTATTTTACACTCTCGACAACATACCCAGCTTCTTTTCAATTTTTGTACATATGCAATCTGTACACCACTGAATCTCGGTGAAAAAGGGCATATAATTAGAAAACAATAGAAGGGGAACCGAGCTGAATCTAGGTTGTGCGAATTTCAGGCACGGTGTAGGCTAGCTCATATTAGAAATAAGTGGAGGTACGCGTTCAACCAGTTTCAAGACGGAAAACCTAATGACGAAAAAATAATTGCACTTAAATCCAGTGATTATTATAAACAACTACAGGTGTTGGTTTTGAAATATCTTCAACTAATGTTATTGTGCCAAAGGATATATTGGACAACTATTAATTGCGCAAATGTTCTAGTGTTGGGGGATCTTGATAACCCCAGGTTGTTTAACCTCCTTCACACACCACCCAATATAAAGGAAAAAAGAAATATATTTGTAAAACAATAGAAGGGAAACCGAACTGAATCTAACAAGAAAGAGTAGCGGTTATGTTCGTAGACAATAAACATAGATGCAAGGACAAAATTGTTGAAAGCATATGTGTGGAGCACAACACAGTGCCTCTATGAAATATGGACAGTAGGAGAAACAGACACAAAAACTGTAAAAACTTTTTGAAATGTTGTGCTTCGAGTATATGATAATGATAGCGCGAACAGACAAAGTTATTAACAAAGAGGTTATAGAAATAGTAGAGGAATAAAGATATACGTGGAAAGCAAACAAAAAATAGGAGAAATAGAAGGGCAGGATACGTTCTAAGGCGTTTTTGGGGAATAGTACGGAATATATTACAAACAGAGATAGGAAAAAAGGAGGCAGAGGTAGACCTAGATCAGACTATTGCACGCAGATAGTGAAGGGCGCAGACTGTGGAAATTTCAGGGAAATGTGTAGGTTAGCTCAGAATAAGAAACAATGAAAGTACGCGTCTAACCAGTTCCAGGACGGAAAACCTAATGATGATGATGTAATCTGCATGTGAATGAAACTTTAGTTTTCTATCTAGGATAAATCCCACATATTTTAGTACCTCCACAAAGTCTAACACATTATTATTCACTTTAATTTAGATCTTACCGTTAGCCAACAACATATTTATTTTGTTATTGCCTAGAAACATTGCTTTAGTTTTAAAATAATTAATCTGTAATTTATTTACCTTAAACCATTTACTCGCCGTATGTAGGTCAGATGACATCTTATCCCTCAACTCTGTATCAGAGTTTCCTGTTATATAAGAAATCGTATCATCTGCAAATAAGTGATAATTGCTACCTACCCCCACTGGACATTGACATACCATTAATATAAAGGACAAAAAGCAAATATCCCAAAATGCTTCCCACAGGTACACGGATATTAATTGGTTTAAGTGACTATACCCCTTTTGCACAATTACGCAAATAATTAGTCAACCACTTGTGCAGAACTCTCTGCATAACCTAGTTTCTGTAGTTTAGTTAGCAGGCGTAGAGTTGTCCCCGAATATGCTTGACAATATTTCAAATGCCGAACATACCTATAGCAATATTACATTAAACTTTTTAGAATGATTTTTGTATATCTGTACAAATGGAAGAAACATGTTTGCAAAAAAAGTTTTTATAGAAGTTTAATACTTAATAGCAATGCTGGGTACTAAATTACGTCAAACTCTAATTCAATAATGCAATACAAAGACGTTTGTTCATCCCTACAATCGAATTAATTCAATACGTTCTCAGGGATTTTGTACAATGTCGGTTGAAAGTAGGTTAGAAAGATTTAGGAACAGTAAGGAAACTTCACAACTAGAATTAAAAATAAGTTGCTTATGTTGCCTGAACGAATTTCAATAGGTTGCTTTAAACTTAATAAAATTAATGGGCGAAGTTGACAATGTTGAAAACACAGATCAAATCATTGTTATCTAACCTATAAATAAACATATGTAATTTTTCCCTTGTATTTTAATGTTATAATAATCCCTCAATGACATTGTGTGGGATGAAGCGCTGCCAGTATATAAACAATACCTAAGGGGTTGATATATTTATGAAAAACAATGTGTTTATTTCTGACCCGCCGTAGAAAACTACGAAAGCTTTTGAAGCAAAATTGAAAATGAAAGCTTCCCACATAGTATAAACTCACGATATGTTTACGAAATTGGCTGACGTAGTTGTTGACAAACGAGGTGGTCTTAAATGCAACTACCGCGTCACAACAAATTTACTTAATATTGTCTGAATAAATTTCCACTCCTGAAATCTCATGTGTATTGCGGATGATATAATTATATAGAGTACGCAAACCTCCCATTTTGATTTTATTATGCTATTAAGCGATTGACGTTGTCGGTAAATACCGCACCGAAGACAATGTTAAAACTGGAAAACAATCCAAACGCGGTGTTAAAGTGAAACCATTTATTCGTGCTACTGTAGCAATATCTACAGCTGTCCCTTCTGTTGTTCAGTAATTCCGAAGCTAACTTTAACTTTTAAATATTGGGAACCAATTTGAAAATATTGGCATAAAAAATCATGGCAGGAGCGAGCATGCGATTACCAACTGTTTTCTGTATGGAAAACGACACAAAAGCGTAAATCAAAAGTTCGCTAAAACATAACCAATCAGATGACATGTTTATGCATACAAGAGATTATGCCTATATAAACTATTACTCCACATTGTTCTTCAGTTACATTATCAGTAGATATCTAGCAACGAGTTTCCGTTACCTTAGAGATAAATCATACGGGAAAAAAGATTTAATTTTAGTGAGACAGAATAAAGATAGACGCACGCTGTGTAGTAAGATTTTACAAACAATAAACGCTAATTCAGCATGGCATTTTAAAATTTTGTTCCTATGAATATAATTTGGATAATAAGGCATTACATTATTTTCTTTAAACACATTGTTAACGTTATAATTCATGACAACGCCGTAATTTAAAACCGCAAATGAATACAAATCTCTATATTACAAGACCCTACTTATGAGTTTCTCATGAAATTATAATTTACAATATGACAGTTGTCGTACGTCCCAACTATAAAAAACATTACAATAGTATCATATTAGAACAATAATACAAATTACGTTTAAGTTACGTGACTTTTGTGTAATTAATACGATAATAACATTTTATTCAGCATAGATCAAAATATGTTACATTGTATAACGGGAATTTTGACCCCGGCTAGCAGGCTTGAGTAGAAGACAAAATGTTATATAAGGACTAAGCTTGAAAGTGGAAGGAAAAGGAACAGAGCTTTAATACCTAAACATATACTTTTGCGTAAAAGAGAAGATCGACAACCAGTTTTTTTTAACTACGCTTCCGTGTACAGGGTAGGAGTCAAGCACTTGTTCATAGATTTGATATCGTCATTAATTGGCAAAGGGGTTAGCAACTTTAGGGTATACTTCACAAACATTTTGATTGCTGTGTTGTGATAAGGAGACTGTTGTTTGATAGAAGTAAAGTTAGCGTTTCTGGACATAATTTAAAATTTTGAAAATGATGGAATTTAAACAAAGAGTAAAATACGAGTTTTTACGATAATTATACATAATTATGTACGTGTGGAATTTAAAGGTTTGTATTTATGTATTAGGAAATTAATAGAACGTGAAAGTAATTATCTGGAAGGGCTATGAATAAGCGACACAACCAATTTTGATTAAATATTAACATGATGTTATTGTGAAAGGAAATTTGGAAGATTTAAAAATATACAGAAGTATGTGCGTATTGGTTTTAAACGTAAGCTTTATTACTGGGATTTAGTATTAAGTAAAGAGAGGTAATTTAATGTTATGAGTGTGTTACGTTCACTTTCCAACGGTAAAATTAAAAGGTACATTTATGTCTTTTATTACTCATTTACGTAGATTTTGCTTCAATCCTCCAACAACACCCGGTATATTAGACCTTCCTACATTAAGTACGCTTCCTAATAATTTTCATTTAAATCTATTTATTTTAAAACAAAAAGCTCTTCTACAATAAAATAGTCGGTACCTTGTTTTAGGTGTCTGTTGGTTTGGCCCATATTCTTATAGCGTATGATTACTTTGTATACTACTTCGACTTAAAGATTCGTCAAAATAATGGATCTTACTTCATTGACAAAGCGTGTTTCGAATCGCTAATCACACATGTGTTTGATAACGCCGGCATGGATGTGAATTCGTGCTATCAAAGAAATTAACATTTATTTTTTCTTTTCTGCAGACGACTAACAATGTTCGTTACAGTTTTTGTTATTTTATAAAATTTTCGTGCACACACTGTGTGATTCCTTTGGTGGTCTCTTGAATTGCCGCTCCTTTGGATTTAGAAGGCTGCACCAGTTACGTGGTCTCAGGTCCATCTGGCACGAACCCTAGGAGCGAATGAAAGATGCAACACCGTAGACACGTGGGTGTGTGTTTCATTCTTGCTTGTGTCGAGACCCAGTCCACTTAGATTTTACTGTTTGGGGCTCATACATGTCTCGAATTAATTGTATGTACGAAAGTGATTTAACTATTCTGGGATCAATTGCCATGGGTTTAATATATTACGATTGACTTTAAAAACAAAAAAAACAAAAAATATATTAGCTATTAATGCGTGAATGGGTTAAAAACTTGCTGGCACATTGGAAGACGTTATCGACATTGTATTTGTAACTGTATGTTATATGTTAGCATTATCAGAGCCTATGTGAGGTATCATAATATTATGATTACTAAACTAAATTGTGAAATCTTGCATGCAAATATACTCTATAGCAAATACTAAAATAGATTGTTTATTCTCACTTACTCAAACTGGGTTAATGCCCGCTGTAATGTATGCAAATATTAGGCAGTAAGAAGGTAGAAAACGGTACACAGTATAATCATTATTTTTCAAAGTGTTAGTTACCCGACAGGGATTGTAATGTTTTTGTCTTTTTTTGCTAATTAGAGTTTTTTTGTTAACGTGTTTTTTTGTATTTAGGTATAACTGCTGATGGGGATTTTTCCTACAGGTTGTACTGAACGGTTAATAATTTTTTATTTCAGGTATTTCCTTTGTTTTTGTATTTGTAATACCCCGTCTACTCGCCAACTAAGCCCGGGCATTCATTCTTTGTCTATCAGGCTACGTCGATGTATGTAGCAAAAGGACAATGGAACAATAAACATAAAAGTTGGTATTTAACTGTTTTCGGTATTGTTATAAGATGCATTTTCGGAAAGTAAGTTTTTGGTCCTTTGAGCCGGATCCTGATTTTACCCCTATAGAAATACACCATAAAAGATCCAGAAATTCAATTAAATAGCGAATTTTCCAGGGTAATTTGTAAAAACCCTATGCATTTCCTCGTTACGACAAATTTTATCTTTAATAAATTGAATTTCAGCTAAGTAAATGTACAATGTATAAGTATGTTCAATTTTAAAAGTTTCTACATAATTTTTTGATGTAGTCGAATTTTGAACAAACATTAATAGCTTTTTCTGCTAATAATAATTGGCTTTACACATATCCACACTGTGCCATAAGTGTAATCCAGCGAGTAAGACGAATTGTTGATTTGTATTTTAATTCTAGAACATTCATTAAACAAAGAGCGATTTTTGAACAAGCTTTTACTAATTACAGAGACTTCAAAGGCTGTATATTCAACGTGTTTGTAATCGTTATTGACTGTCTTATATTGACGTAGCGGAAACATACCTTTATCTGTCTAAATGTAATTCGCGGTTAATTTTTAATCGTAAATACGAGCTACTATCTTCCGGTTGTCGTTGAATTCTTGTACGTTTCTGTAGTTGAAAACTTTACACGCGTATGTTCATATACCGAACGATTATTTAATTACTGTGTTTTATTATATGTTTTTATGGTGCCTAAGAAGAGCGTTGTTCAAGCACATAATATTTAAAGAGTATGGCTGTTGAAAATTGATCTTGTTCAAATTATCCAGGATGATTCAATCATAATTGTTTTATTTAAAATTTAAGCGAAATTTGCTTCGCAACTTTATGATGATATTTAGGTTCTTATAAATATTTTTATGTTTTGAAAACGAATAACAATAGTACATGCAGGTTTGCAAAACTATTGCTGACGCGATTTTTAATATTTTAGCTGTTCTAAAAATGTTGCAGCTACAACCTATTGTGGTTGAAATTGTTCAAGAAAAATTTAATAGAGCCAACTCTAAGTTAGAGCTACTAGGTTTACCAATTTTTGATATTGATTTAAGCACTTTTTAGATTGACTTATTTAATAGTGTTGAACACAATAATCCTTCTTTGTCAAACCTTGAGAAGCTAAATTATCTTTTGAATTCAACTTCCTTAAAGACACAATTATATTATTCCTTACGAATCGATCAAAAACCGTTATACCAGCCCACGTTTGTTGGCAACAGTGCACTGGAAAGCCATCGCGTTTGTGTTGCTTTACCTATAGTTCAGATAAGAAGTTGTAAACATTAAATTTGGATGGACAGACTAAATGTAAACGCACCTTGTTACTATTCTGTTACTATAAAGGTAATTTAGCTGAGGTACAACATTAATTCTTTTAAACACACTGTTAACGTAATGATCCAAAACGTTGACTTAATATAGAACTATACATGAAAACGGATCTTAATATTGCAAAACACTACCTATACATTTCCCATGAAAGAATAATTTACAATAGACAGTTGTCATCTGTCTCGACCATAAAGGACATTGTAACAATATAAAGTACGTGGCCCTTGCTTAATTAACGTGACAAGATACTTTTATTCAGCATGGATTATAAATTCTATATTGTTGAAACAAAACTTTGACTGCAGTGAGCATGCACTAGAAGAAGGAGGAATACATGTAATAACTTAGTTCGAAAAAGAAGTTAAGTTGAAAACAAAGATAGTTTTAAGATGTAAACATATTACTTCACCGCAAGGAAAAACGCAGCGTACGACTTATTTTTTCAAACTACACCTAGAAGTGTAGGGTAGATCTAAAGTATGGGTTCGTAGAATTAATGTCGTGACAACTTAGCAAAACGATTAGACCTTGAGAGTTCACCCCTTTAAATAATTTGGATATTGTGTTTTGTTGCGAGAAACGAGTTGTTGTTTAATAGAAGAAAGCTTAATAAGCTGAACCTTCTTGACAACCCTGAGTTTAAGATATAATGGAAATTTAGGAAAAATATTAGCTTTTATGTTTATAATTTATAATTATGTACATGTGGGTACTGGATCTAAACCGATTTGTGTTTATGTAATAGGAAATTAGTAGAACGTAAGAGTAATTATTTTGTTAAATTATGAATTGGCGCCGAAATTAGTTTGGTTAAATTTTAGCATGATATTATCCTGCAAGGAAATTTGGAACATTAGAAAATATTAAGAAATATGTCTGAATTGATTTTAATTATAAACTTTTTGTGGAAATTTGGTATTTTAGATAGGCTATAGAGTGATAAAGGGCAAAACAGAAGTTTAACTGTTTTCTATGTGTTATTATTAAAAGCATTTCTAGATATAGTAAATTATAATATCGTGTATATCAATATTGGAAACGGAAACAATGGTGGGATAGTAATGTTGATTAATTTAATGTATTTTTTTTAGAATTTTTTTCATTAATACTTGACCAGTGTGATGCTAGGAAATTAAGCGTATTTAGGAAAATTTACATATGTATTCGTATTGCAAATATCTAATATTAATAGAAACTAAATTTAGGTGAGTACTATTTGCATTTATTTATAAACTAATTAAAAATTAGATAATTGAGAAAGGATATTCTGTCATTCCAGTAATGGGGTTGTATTTGGGGGCAGAAATTCGTCTTGAGTGTTTTAATGAGTTGCAACGTATAATGTGATAAAATTACAAAACCAAAACTAAAAGAGATCTATTTGAAGTAATCGTCTTCCGTGTAAGGAATATATAACAGGGATTGCTGAGAAACGGTTTGGTGTTCCTTTCTTTCCTTGGAGCCCACTTCCGCACTATTGTAGGTAGCCTGTGCACCATTGAAAGTGTTATGCGGTCTCCAACCGTTAAGGGCAAATCTAAATTTGTAACGCAACATCATTTTAAATGTATTAGTTGTTATCTTATCTCACTTTGCCTTCGTGGTAAAATTAGAAATAGCTGTTTGTGATGATACGCCATGAATACAGAAAACGCTAGTACACAGTGGTCAAATGAAATATGTATATCCTGAATAGGAGTAAGGTTATATGTAAAATTTTGAACGTCAAATGCAATGTATCAACTGTTGCAATTCGTTTCCCATTTTGTGTTATTTTTCTCAGTACGTTGGAAAATTTTTTGCTCGAGTTTTATAGACAAGAAGTTGCGTCTGTACCGATTGGGTTACAAGCTTATTGAGATATGAATTTTTAAGCGAGAGAAACCCAAATAAATAAAATACGTTCATGCCATTAGTAATATTCATATTGTCATACTGCCCATTTCACTTAAGACATACATTTTAAATTATGGTTCGCAAAAAGCTTTTCGTTTTTTATTCTGAAAACAGTCTGCAAGAACACCCTTATATTTATGGATGTTTGGTAATTTTTAATTTATATGCTAAAAATTTTGTTTAATACATTAACTTTTTGTGAACTTGTTTTGGAGATAGTTGCAGATTGGTTAGAAAATGAAGCAGTAAGAGGTAAAAATCTATTTATTTAAAAGCAACCCCACAACACCATAAATTGCGGTCTCTAATTTTTATTTCGCATTTTTCAACGAGTAATCGAACCTGCTACAAATACAAGCACTAAAAACGAAACCGGAATCCCGTTGTAAATTTATAATTTGGGCTTTGAACCCATTTCACCCACGTTTATTCAAACGCCTTTATTTATAAAAAAGATATTTGCGAAGGATGAATAACAATAGCATATTATCGTTAGGAAACAAAACTTGAAGAGGTCTTGATGTACGTATAAAATGGTGGGTGTGTTTAATAAGTTATCTAGTAAATTACTATCATTAAAATATGTTAATCAACAGAAGACAAGTTGTACCGTTGGTTCTTGTTTAAGGTTATGTTATAAGTAACCTACTTACCAGTTTGACTAACTATGTAGATTATCGGTAAAAGAAATGCAGTCCACTTCATCTTCTGCTGCTAATTAATCTGACCTGTAATCATAAAGAAACAGTTTTAATATTTTCTAGGTTATCTTTTTTTGAGGTGAATAAACAGTTTTTGGTAACTTGTACGTAATGTGTTCGTCGGCTAACTTCGAACACATACATCCCTTAAAAAGAAGGATCGTATTTACAAAAAATTATCAACGTAGCAACAAAAGCTATTTCTGTATTAAGAGCGGAAGTGATACCTTGCCCCTTGGGATACAAATTTCCCGCGCGACGCTTAGCCAAGCGCGGATAATCTGCCGAAATCGATAATGAACTTTCGCTCAAGATCTTTTTGACAATCATATTATTTTAAGCAATAGATATATTTCAACAATCATGAAAAAGGAGTTGATATTGAAAGTCGATGCTTAAAGGGTACTAAAACAAAAACACAGAAGTAGATGCTTTTGACCAAGTATGCTTTCAATCGTTACACCCATAAGCAAGCAATCGCAAGTATTTTCTTTCGCGCATATGAGGAATATAGAGGGTGCATATATATTGCTACAATATTGCCTTCGTCAAATGTACAACGACCAATTGCCTGCTGATCGCCAGCTCTCTGTGCGTTTAAAATAAACTAAAATTAACACAATCAAATTTATACCTCGACTAGCTCAGTGATACCGCGCACAGAGTGACGATATGATAACGATGAATTTTTACACACTCCTCTCCAACACTCAATACACCTGAATAAGACAAACAAAATTCACCAAAGATTGTATAATGTACGAAATAAAAATTTTGTTATATTACAATTTACAAATCTACGCCCTTTTTAATATCATTTACCTTTTATAGAACTTTTAAATCAAAATTAAAATAAACATTCCTATCGAATTAGCTCTTTACTAAGATTATAAATTTTTACACCTTTTTATAGCAACTAAAGCCAGCAAAAAATGTACCTTACCACGAACAGTTTCCTTGAACGTTCAAAGAAATATCCCCTTTTTAAGCATAATTCTACATACCAATCAAATTTTGGTTGACCTTTTACACAGATGCAAATTTTAAGTTCATTTCTAACTACATAAATTATTTAAAATTACAAATGCAACATGCTATAAATTAGACAAATAGTTCTGACCGTATAGTTCTGCTGGTTTTTTTTCTAGTTAGAGTTTCCCGGTCAGAAATAACTCTTGATTGTTGTTTAATAAGTTGGAGTCTTTTATTCTGTAATTTAGAATATTATCCAGTGATTTAGTTTTTTAGTTCTTTTACTAATGACTTAGTGTTTTACCAGTGTCTTAGTTAATTGTTTTGTGCCCTAAATTAATAAATTGCAAAATTTTCTATTCATATTGACTATTTCTAGACTTACGTTTATAGTTAACGGCAAAATTATATTTACATTTATTATAACACGTACTCAACTGTTTTATATCACTACACGTTTAAATTCAACTTTAATAATTATTTTCTTTCACTGAAAATTTCTATTTACGTGAATAAATTCTGTCCAAGTGGCTCTGTCGGCGCGTGGATTATAGAATGATCCTCTTTTATCGATTTCGTTAGTTTTATAGAATCAAATTCCTATGGAATGTTCAACGCGTTCTCATTGGTTGACAGCGCTATCAGTTGTTCGTATGTGGAAAAGGCGTTTCAATTATGAGTTATATCTGCAACCTGTTGGGTTTTGTAAATATTGCATTTTATGTACGTTCAAAATTGCACGTACATAGGAAGTTTTTAGCGGGATTTGATTAACAAATGGTTTTTTGTATACGTTCCAAATTGCACGTTTTACCGCCACCTCTAATATCCGTACTTCATTTAAGTATGCTGGTTTTATTAAATATTGCATTTCATGCACGTTTGAAATTGCACGTACTTGTTAACTTCTTTGCGCAAATGCGTTTAGATTGAAAGAAGTGTTGT
The DNA here is from genome assembly GCA_036346225.1 of Platerodrilus igneus. Classification (NCBI taxonomy): domain Eukaryota; kingdom Metazoa; phylum Arthropoda; class Insecta; order Coleoptera; family Lycidae; genus Platerodrilus; species Platerodrilus igneus. Next base: position 5,556,633 of record JARFIW010001535.1, read on the forward strand.
TTCACGGTTGTTCCTCTTTGAATATGTTGAATTTGTATTTGCTTTTAAGCTTAAGAATGTTTTTACATGTTTTAAGATGGTTGAATTGCTTCCGCAATTATTTATTTTAATAAATGCAGTGAAGTTGTTACGGAATAAGATCTCTTTAATTAATTGTAGCTTGTTATTGATTTTATACAAGGTGATTTAAATTTAATTTTCTATAGTGGATGAATTGTGTACATTTTTGGGTTTTAATGTTTGGTTTTTGTGGTTTCTATGATATTTACCTGTGGTATTCCTCCTTTGTGATCTCTTATATGACTTTAAATAACCTTATAATCATAACTATATATATATATATATATATATATATATATATTATTGTGGATTCAAAGGATTAAATCAGTGGTAAACAATATAATTTCAACCACCCTGTATATAGAAAAGAACGATTTATTTACGCGCAAAATTAATTTGAGTCATTTAGGGAAAACGGACATGTATTGACGTATTTTTATAATTCATAATTGGGATGTTAAAAATTACATAAAGAAAAAACGGTTTTAAAGCAAATGTCTCTTGTCTACTTGTAGCGAGGACATGTATTACGCACTGACGAAGTATGTCCATATCTTTTCATTCAAGCATTTATAGTTGCTTTTTAATAAACAATGAGACACGGCTCACCCGTACAAATTGTTTTCGTATAGATACGCCATGAACATCGACGGATCATCATGATTAAAATCGTACATATTTTTGTTATTTGCACAGACGAACACATCGTTACATTGTACCAGTGCACCTCATATACCCTCCTCTACAAAATGAAACATGTCAATATCTGTTGGTAACTCCAATTGTGTTTCCGTGTACATCAACGAAAGCTGGATTCGGTCAGATATTGACATGAATCCAAGTTGTAGCTGTTAATGCCCACATTCTTGAAATTTTCGAAAATGTAGACCAACAGCGGAACCTCAGTTTGAGGTATAGATCCTACATGTGATTTTTCAATGCTCCACCCGAAGGTACTACATTGGCTAGGAAGCGACTTTTTTACCTGGAAAATTTGAAATTGTCCCGAATCCTTGCTGTTCCAATTAAGGTATGGATCTTTAACGTGCGTGGAAATACTCACACACGGAACCTCCATTTTACCTCTCACCCGAACGAGGTTGTATTTTTGTGAAAAATGCTCGCCTAACATTTTTCAAGCGAAACGTATCGGGATTCAAACCCGGGACACTGGGCGTAGTAGTCACACACATATCAACTACGCCACTGTACTCACCCAGTGTTTGTTTGTTGAAGTGACTGCAAGCAGTCTTGACAAGTTGGTATTCGGTCTCACTAATGCTGAAAAGCGAGCATGCGCGATAAACAATTAGTGACGCAGTTCTTAGAAAATACACCCTTCTTTGTGAAGAACAAACTATCTCGTTTGTTTGGTAAATGTCTACGTCTATGGACTCAAAATTCTTTGCGAAATCTTCTAACGACGGTGCCATGAATCGTATGAACTCAGCAGTTTTTATTTTTTTACCTTACAAAAGTATTAAAATAATTTATTTATACGAGAATTTAGTCAATTTGGGTAGCATAAGCGCGTTTTTCTGTATGGATACGTTACTCTCAACATATCCAAATGACTTTTGACATGTCCAAACAGATTTGTCATAGTATGCGCCCCCAACCAAAAATTTTTTAAATCTTCTCTGCCTGTAAAGAGATGAAGGAGGTAAATTAGGTCAAGCGATTCTTCTACCGGTTAGGTTAGGTTAGGTTGGCTCCGATGTTTCTCAAAGTAAAATTCTTAGGTTAGGTGGGTTTTGGTCAACAAAAAAGACATTTTACTTAGCATTCAAAAAATGAAGATGATTTGATAATTTCCTACAAATTTGGTTGAACTTCATTTATAAAAAATTATTATTATTTATTACCGTTAGCTTCATTAAAAAATAAAAAATTATTATTATTTATTACCGAAGCTAAAAAATTTAAAGGTAGCATAGTTTTTTCTGCTGTTGCTTGGGCAATAAAAATAGTATAAAAAGGGTGCCGAAGTATCTAAAATTGAAAGGGAGAAAGCCATTATACCAACAATAGATTGATTTACAGTTACAAAAGTGCTCTTAAACAATTAATATTGAGTATACACAAGCGAAGAATCTAGAAAATCTGGAAAACTTCTGATAAGTTATCGATTTCATTAAGGCTTATATAAAACCGCATGGCTCAGAAAAATGAACAGTTTCGATCACAGTGTGAAGTAGGGAGAGAGAGTTTCATATAAAATTTAGATAAATCGTTGAAATAAATACCTTCACTGTAGATATAAATTAGTGTTTGTGTAGAAAAATTTACATAGTTGCACTTAGTAATAAGGTTTTCGTCGTGTTGAACAGAATTTAGTCTTAGTAGTTATTGCCAATATATTAGGGTTTCTCTGTATTTGAGAGTGATCAGGCTTATTTTTGACTACAATCAATTGTAAGGAAAACCTTATTACATAGATTTTGAGGAGACGAAGGTTCTTCGACTATTTTTTTTAATGATGTCGCATACTGGTACTGATCGTTTTTAAGAAATGTTTTGGAAAGTTATTATTTTGTTGTTAATCGATTTGTTGATACATCAATTAGTCACGTTACTGCTCTTCCAATCCACTATGCCTTTTTAGCTGAACTAAGTCGCCCCCGCTATTTACAATTAACTCCTTTTACTCTTCCAGTAGCAGTAGCAGCAAATGTACGTTCGTTTTCTAAACTTAAATTAATAAAAAATTATTTAAGGTTAACCACGTTGCAGGAAGGGTTATCTGCAAACCAAGCAACGAATTTCGTCGAGTGCTTGCTCAAGAATTGGCTGCGCAAACCGAATTAAAGTTAATGTTTACCAAATTAATGGTTACCGATTACAAAGAATATCAAGAAGGAGTGCAACAGATAATTCTTGCATATATAAAAAACATAGAAATGCATTTTCTGCTAAGCATACTTTCATAATTCAATAAACTACTTAGACAAGTGTGTATAAGTAAGTCCACAACTACAGAATGGTACGCATATTTCTACATATCAGAGACGTGATCAAGATTTTCTTCATTTCTTTACATAATGTGATCTGTTGGTGTACTAAGTTGATGTTCCTGGACTAACAGATACACTAGCATGTAAATACAATACTAATGAGTGGGGACTATTTAGCGGTTCACTTACTATACGCTTGAAAAGAGTTCTCCACAATGAAAATTTGTATCCCTCTGTTCTTATTGCTCACGAAATACATATGTAAGAAGACCATGGCGACATGATAACAGTATACAGAGCATGAGTAAAGTATACGACTTCATTTAAAAGTCAAAGCACTTTTGTTAGGAATGCAATTGGGTTATATTGGGTACTGCTGTTTTCTTTGCGAATGGGACACCACAATAAAGGATAAACGCTATTTTGTGAAAGACTGGATAATGCGAGAAAGCCTTGTTGCAAGAGAAAAGATATTGCAAATCCTCTTCTCGTTAAGACAAATAAAGTTTTATTACCACTTCTGCACATAAAACTGCGACTGACGAGGAACTATGTCAAAAATTTAAATACAAATAGTAAAGGGTTTCAATACCTGAGAGAGAAGCTTCCCAAACTGAGGCAAAAATTAAAAAAGATATTTTTGTTGGGCTGCGTATTACTCACATCAAAAAGGACAGTATATTCGAGATTGATAAGTTGCATGAGTATCATTTAAAGAGGCGTGTTTCAATTTCTTGTAAAATACAAAGACATAAAATTACGAACAAGTTCCAATCTTTTAATACGACGATATGGGTTACAGCATTTGTTTTCTCCACTCGCATTTTGACTTTTTCTCCGTAAATCTAGGTTCGGTGTGTGACAAATATGGTAAAAGTTTTCGCAGACACTATTTATTTTGAAAACCGATAACAAAAGAAGTGGAGTCCCACATTGCTCGCAGGCTATTGTTGGAACCTAATTGGATGCTTCAGAGGTGCCCTACAAACGAAAATCGCATGCACAAAAATTTTGAGATTAGGGTGTGAGAATGAATGGTTAATTTGTATTATAACAAATATAAAAATACATAATAAAGCGTTTCACTATAACAATATGAATAACCTTTGACTGGAGGATGATTAGAAAAATCCTACAAGAAACATCTATCGCTCATTAGAAAACAAAAAACAATTACAATTTTTAGTTCTGCAGAATTTAGTCGTCAGAATACGAATTTTGCGTTTAACATACGCATTAGAAAATTAATAAGACGTGCTTACGAAAGCTTTTTCTCATTGAGAGATACATTTCTTATATACAACAGCTCAAGAAAGTAGTTCATTCTACTTCTATCAGAATGACGGTCAATCGTTTGTAGTTTCACGTTCAATTAAACGAAAATTAAGCCCATTATCTTTCTAGAAGTTTCCTTTTAATTAAACTGTTCTTGACTTGAGCTTAATAACCTTGTTTCTTTGAAACAGCAGCATTTCGACCATTTTATAATGAGGTGACTGCATTGTTTATTGAACTTATTCAACTACAAGTTTAGAATTAATGATCCAAATTACATTGCTCTTATTGAGCAATTTCACTCATCATTTATTTTACAGATTTGTCAACATCATTATTTGCGTTTGGAAGCTGTAAGAAACTTTTGGCAATAGCCCCAAGTAATAGGGGCTACTAAGTAATACGAAATTATGAGATATGAGGTCAAAAAATGAACAAAGCGTAACAGAATATGGTCCACCTAATAGTTTAATTCCTTTTATTTGTTTAATAGGCAAATGAAAAAAGGTAACAACACCCGTGTTTTAAATTTAAAATAGGTCAATTTATTCGCCGTTTTGCATTCAGTATATTCGCTTACCATAATACTGAAAATAAAGTACAAAACGTTGCTGTGTAGTATGATGTAGAATGATTTAACTAAAAGCACTTAAAGAAGTTATATGAACATCGTGCCGAAATAAAACAGAAACTGAAAACTTAAGAATTGCGAAGTCCTTGGAAGAATATTACTATTCCTGTTGTTTTATATATGTTCAGTCCTAATCACAGGAATTTTCCTCGGAAACGCAACTTTTCAAAGCCCTATCAGACCCTGCTAACACACTTTGAGAGCCAGTACTCAGAAAATATCCGATACAAATTAATAACTTTACTTTTCCGTTAGACAACTCCAGTCGATCTTCTTCGGCTAGTTAATATTGTATTATAATAAATTAAGAAAGTATAGCAAGAAATTGGCTTGTTTATTCTAAATCAGACAACTCGGTGTATTGCTTCTCTTGTAAAATTTTGTAGAATTCCTTTGAAATTTTTATAATCATATTTCATTCTTTTCATATCTTTTAGAGAAAATAATTTTTAGTTTACGAGAGTTCTTGACGCTTGTGGCATCTCGTCTTGGGACGGAGAATCTTCACATGCTATTTTATGCTGATTCAGGAAGTGGAAGATGCCTTTCGTTGGTTTATGCCAATGTTTCAGTAAGATGATATTAACATGTGTTAGATGGGAAAACCAACAAAAGTAATTTCAATTTGCAGTCTTAATCCAATTTGCCGATTCTGCCGGACATGATTTTGCTTTTATGGAGGCAATGTATTTTTTGGAGTGCTTGGCCGAAACAATTGAAAAAGTTAACATGCAAACTTGAGTAGATACAGTTATTGAATAATTAGGTATGGAACTGACGAATGTGATTGGTCAATAAAGTTGGAAGTATCCAATCAGGTTGGTGAATTTTACTTTTATAAAGAATTTGTGTTTTTCAGTAGGTAACTTTATGTCAGAAGAGGTGTGCTAATTAAGAACATCTAACTCTTTAACAAACTCCCAGATGTTTCGATATGTTCTAGTTAAGAGGAATCGAGTCCAGAAAAGAATTGATTTCTGTTTTCAAAAGTATCTACAGCCAAATGACTTCTTATGTATTTATAATAAAACTTCTGAAACTATCACGTACAGTAATCGTAAATCAATAAACACCTTTCAACTGTATAAATTTATACACGTGCACATGGCACGGTCCTGTTATTTGTTCTAAGAAACTAAACAGTAACTTTTTTGGCCGAAAACATTTTCCATTGAGGTAAGTAAATGTTGATATATTTGGCTTTTGTTTAAGAATGTTCGTATGTGCTTGTGTTTATAGCATAATTGTGCAATAGACTAAAGGGTGTCATACGCATGTTTTCTTACAACTTAAGTAAAGGTAATATTTTCCAGCCGTGATATAATAAAAACGATCTTGCAATTACCTTGAGGAGTGATTAATATTCAGGTAATTTAAAATTTGCTTTTGGAAACTGTTTTCTTTCAGATAGTAGTTTTATATAGCTATATTAGTATTCTTATCTTTATGTTTATTTTAAGTTTGTTTTAAATTAGTGTATTATGTTGTTGCTTGTACAATATGTAGGCCAAGAATACGTTCTTGTTTACGGATTTTGGCATCCTCTTGTTATTCCTTTTGGGGTTCTTCTCTAGGAACTACGATATTTTGAGTTTAGGTGGCGCTCAAGATAATTTCCGATTGAGACTAGTATTTTCCGCACGACAGCTTTTTTCGAATACTTGTACTACTCTTCCCACTGAGTTATTCGACAACAAATCTTGTTGGTACAGTCGATGATTTCGGCGCATTATCAGGTCATAGAATTTTTAGCGAAGTACTTCACAAAGTTTTTCTGTGAATTATTGGCTAGATTTTCTGAGGCTAAACTTTACGTAGCAATTTAACTGTACCTACTCAAACTTGCACGTTATCTCTCTAAATGGTCTTAACTAATTGCTCCACAAAAATACCTTCCGTCCATAAAAGCGAAATCATTTTCGACAAAATTTAGAAAAATGGAACTACTTGTGTTGTTTTCTATCTAACATATGTGAAATTATTTTACTGAAACATTAACTTAAAGCATTTCTAGGGAATTTCCATTTTCGGTATGAGAAAAATGTTGCGTGTGAATCTTCTCCGTTCCAAGACGATTGATGTCATAGGCGACAGCGTTATACATTATTAGTCAAAAAAAATACACCATCGAACTGCACTAAATTAGAATACAAAGCAGGGATGATATTATTTCTAAGCTTAAAACCACGATAATGAATTTAACAACCTTTGGGTATGAACAATTTAAAATTACAAGAATGCAAGTAAACTAAAATTTATGTTTCTTATAAAAAATAAGTTTATCCCTATTCTTGAGATTTACCAATACACAAATTATTAAAATGAAACAGCTGCAGGGATATTCATTAAGTCCATGGATGAATGTATCGGAACTTTAACCAGCCAACACCATAATAAGTTTAATACCACACCTACGGTTAAATGGTTTTGTTTGACTAACGTGTTCTTAAATAGACTAGTTGTTGATCGGGAGCAACTGAAGTAGAACCCTAGTAACCTAGCGTGGTTCCGTATGAGTACCATAGGTCGACGGCAAGCTCTGTTTTTGTGCAGTATGGGTTCCTTTGCACGAGGTTGATGGCGGTTATTTTTTCTACTATCACAGCATCGTCTTTTTGAAGGAAACCGTCTACGTCAAATATATTGTTCAAATTCATCACATGCGCAACGAAATAACCGTTTTTGTTTGAAAAAACTAAAAAGAACTAAAAACCATACAAACAAATCGGTCAAGTGATTGCTAAAAATGCACTGATAGTTTTAAACCGATTTGCAAGAATTGTTGTCGGTTAGCTGTCTTTATAAATTCCTACTTTTAAAAATATGTCAATTTTGACAACCGACCGGCAGATGGCATGCATTCTAAGCAGTCAGTGATATTCGATTAATTCTAGAGACGAGCTCTATCATTGATTGATTTATAAGGTATAATTCTATGGCAAAAACTAGAGGCAGATGTACTGAAAGAACGAGAAGTGCTTAATATTATTAAACTCTCGATGAGCTAAAAACCTAAAACTAGCTAATGGAAATGGATATATTTATGCAAATAAAACTGTGAAAGCGTTAAAAATTAATTTCAATATATACAAAACCATTGCAAGAAAACGTTAATTCGTTTGATTTTCAAAATTTAAATAATGTATTTTAAACATTTTTATGGTAAATAAATATTTAATTTTGTATATCAAAAAACTTGAGTGTATACTAAGACAAAACAATCGAAAGGCTACGTGTAAGAAAACAGTGTTAAGACGACAATGGTGTTGAGGTTTCAACTTAGGTTAGTAGTCTAAATGTTTTACTACAATGGTGTAGTTGTGGTACTACTATTAGGTATATTTCTATGACATATCTCTAATATAAAAGAGTGGCTTGGTGTCTGTCGATTGGTTGCTACACCGTCTCACGTCTTTCAACCCTATATTTTAAAGGTTCGCTCCAAATCGACTTGCTCTTAAAAAAAATTTTTATTTTTTTTAAAATTACCTATATTTCTTCAAGCTTTTCTGCTATATTTTGAACGGTGTGGCTTTCTGAGTCACTTGTATATTTTTTTAATTGAATTTGATAGGTTCCCAAAACCTAACAGTATCTATTAGCTTTTCTTGTAAAACACATTTCTTTAATAACATTCATAATTGCTATCAATGGACCACTAAATAATTCCCATCATTGTACCAGACCAGATTAATGTTGGGAACATTTTTATAATATTTTATATAAGTTTATAAAATTTTGCGCGTTTCATTCCAGCATGGTGAAGGACGTGTTATTGGCTATATAGACTGTAAGAGAGAAAGAAGTAGGCTTGAATAAAACAGGTCACGAGTGTAGTGTTGCAAAGGCAACCTTAAAAAAAGGCTAGACGGAACTAACTACGTAGTTGAAGAACGATTAAAATAATTGGTTCTTGAGTGATCTACCACTAGAATTGGAGACAGAACAGTTATTATCATATTCTTGAGCTGGACGATTGTTTATATGGGGAAACTCCAACAGGTATTAGGGTATTGGCATTTCAATTAACCGAAAAATATATTATCGAACATCGATTGAATAAGAGGAAACAAATTGCTGGAAATAAGTGGTATTATGGAGTCATGAAGCGGCACTTAAAATTGAGCCTGCGTCAATCAAAAGCTACTGCATTTCACCAGGCTACTGGATTTATTCAAGAGGTGCGTAAAAATTTTCTTGAAAAACTTCAGATGTGTATGACCAGGTACGAAATTACGATGTTTTCTGTATAACAGGCACAATGCTGTACAGGATGTACACGGGTGATGCAGCTCGCCAAACGAGGCAGTTGAGTCTAGACCATTGAAAGTAGAAGATGTGTTGTTAAATTAAGCGGTATTCAATTATTAATTTATAAGTTAGGTTAATGTGTTTAACGGTACTGGCCGTTGCCAGTATCCGTATTGTATCAGAATTATACGTGTCAAGTTTGTGTTATTAATTGATGGTCATTAATTTTTAAGTTAAGCGTGTAACTATCAGTTATTTTCATAACTACATTAACCTACTCCTAATAAATAATTAACGATAATGGGAAATTTTATAGGTTTGCAGCTGAGTATAGATTTTAATAGTGAGAATGTAGAATCTACAGGGTTAATAGTTGCCGAAATAGGGGTTAGTAAAGACGAAGTAATCAAAGGAGAGCTAGCTGGTCAGAATATAAAATGCAGTATGTAAGAAATTGTTGGGAAAGCAGAAATGTTTAATACTAAAAACAAGCAGAAATTGCTACAGTTGCTGATGGAGTTTTCTTAAGTTTTTCAAACATACCAGTGAAAATCAAAGGGTATCATAACGAAATTTAAATGAAGGATGCGACCCCGTTCTATATTAAACCATATCTTATGCCGTATGTGTATTGGGACGAAGTAAAAAAACAAATCAACTCAATTGTTTAAATGAGGCGTCATAGGGGAAAAGCAAACAGTGTAAATAAGTCCTCTAGTAGTAGTAAAAAAGTTGGATAAAAGTCCATGGGTTTGTGTCGATGCGCGATACCTAAAAAAACAAATGGAAAAAGATCGTGTAGTGCCTCCTAATGCATCCGAGCTGTTATATCAGATTCTTGTCGGTGCAATTTTCAGTTCACTGGACTTAACAATGTTGTATTGGCAAGTGTCGCTGCACGAACCACACCAGAAATACACTGGGTTTATATTTGCAGGTAAGACCTATGTTTCTAAGGTATTGCCATTTGGGTTGGCTACATCGGTAGCAAGTTTTATACGTGCGTTAAAATCGATTTTAGGGGAAGAAGCGGACGATTTTGTAATACTCTATGTCGATGATTTATTAATTGTATCCCGAAGTGCAGATTTGCATATCGAGCATATAAGAAAAATTTTGACAAAATTAGTTCAAGCAGGTTTTAAACTTAAATTGAGTGAGTGTGTTTTTGCACAAAAAGAGGTTCAGTTCGTAGACCATGTTCTGTCGTCGCGGGGTATTCGGGTAAAACCAGAACGGGTAGAAACTATCTTGAATTTTAAGCGTCCAGATAATATAAGAACATAAGGGCCTTCCTAGGGTTGGTCAACTATGATTCACGTTTTATAGAACATTTTTCACATCTCATCATTGGGTTACATCACTTGTTGAAGCCGACCGTGCAATGGATTTGGTCGGAACGGGAAGACAAGTTTTTTCTTAAAATTAGGGAGGCGTTCACTCGAGTGGTAACGCTAAATCACCCTAATAGTAACTGGGATTTTTATATTCGCGCTGACGCGTCAGCGTATGCGATTGGGTCGTGTCTATATTGGAAAGATGGAAATGGCAGAATTCAAATAATTGCGTATTACTCCAGGACGTTGCGTGATGCTGAACGAAATTTCTCGGTAACGGAAAAGGAAAAGGAAGTACTAAGTATCATAGCATCGTTAAAACATTGGTATGTGCTAATATTGGGTCACAATATCACAATTGCAACAGACCATAAGGCATTGTCTTTTCTTACTACACGTCGGTTATTGAATGCTAGATTACTTAAATGGACTTTGTATTTACAACAGTTCTCGCTAAAAACCGAATATTGTTCGGATGAAAATAATGTGATTGCCGAGACCTTGTCCCAAAAGCACAAATAAAGCAAATGGTAGATTGCTATCATGTGGAAAATGGACATTTCAAAACTGAGAAGTGTTATTTAGCACTTTTAATAGATTTTTACTGCCCTAAAATCCGTCAAGTAATTCGAAAAATTATTGGCGGTTGTGATTTATGCCAGAAAACTAAGAAGTCAAGAAGATATAATGGCGGCATGGAGTCGGTGTTGGTCGAAACACCAAATCACATTTTAAGTACAGATTTGATTGGTCCCTTGCCGGTGCCTAGTGGTGGGGTTACCCAATTTTTGCTCGTAATGAATGTTTTTAGTAAGAGGGTTTCCATGTATCCGCTAAAAAAACCAATACGCAAGCAATTAAAAGGACATTGCGAGAATATTTTGTAGTTTTAGGTAAACGTAAAATTATACTTTCGAATAACGGAAGTCAATTTTGTAGCCGTGCTTATTTTAAAGATTTAAAATCCGAAGGAATTGGCACGGCCCATACATCAGTATATTTTCCCCAAGATATTATGGTTGAAAGATCGAACAGAGAAGTTGGAAGCTAATCCGGGCATATTGCCATACACAACATCAAAAGTGGGCCTATTCGACAAAAATGATTGAAGGGTATTTGATTCGAGTAATATACTTCAGTACCGGTTATACGCCCGCAGAAGTGCATTCAAATACGTTGCACCAAATTAACGATACCGGCGTTATTCCATTTCCGGCCACGAATAAAGGGTCAGCAGATATAGTTCTACTAGCAAGGTTAAAATTACCGGCAGAGGCAGGAAAGCGTCAGGCTAGACATGCCAGGAGTCGAAAATATACAACCTTTAAGGCCGGTGATAAGGTGTTAGTCTGCACCCATGATCAGTCCTCTGCGAAACAAAATAAAATACAGTATTGCCCGAAATAAACAGTACTGAAACTAAGTTGGCGGTGTTTTTATGCGTGCGCTGTCACACTCAAGTTAGCTAGTATAGACCTGTCAAGTAAACCTCAAACAAGTAATTAGTAGGGCCTAAATGTTAAAAATGGTGTTAAGTACAGAGGAGAAAGTGGTTCTGGTAGAGCATTATTTTCGTTCATACGAAATCGGCCGACGTAATGGTGCAAGTTTGCTATACGTGTCTGATCAATTCACACAAAGGTTTAATAAACGTTCTCCAAGTAATGCTGTAATTTTGAAGGTTATTGAAAAGTTTAGAAATACAGGTAGTGTATTGTGCCAACGAAAAGGAAACTCGGGGCGTCCCAGGACAGTTAACAACAACAATAACCATGAACGTGTTTTTGAGCAAATCTTAGAAAATCCTAAAGTCAGCCAGGCAAGGACAGCGTTACAACTTGATTTAAAAAGAACTTCCTTTCAAAGAATCCTGAAGGAGCTGGGTACATTTTCGTATGTGATTCAGGTACATCAACAACTACATCCTCGAGACTATCGCAGTAGAGTGGAATATTGCGCCAGAATTTTCGCGTTACAGTATGAAAATCCTGAATTTTTGAAAAATGTTTGGTTTTCAGACGAAGCACATTTTCACTTGTCAGGCTATGTGAATCGTCGCACAAATCGATTTCTGGGCTTTGCCAGACCCGATGAGGTTCAAGAGGTTCCTTTACATAGTGAAAAAGTGAGTGTCTGGTGTGCTGTTTCCGGACACGGAATCATTGGTCCGTACTTTATCGAAGAGAATGGTAGGCAAGTCACACTTAATCAACAGAGGTACAGACAAATTTTAACACGATTTATCCCTGATCTACGTCAATTCTGTCGTGCACGTAACTTGGCATTTCGAAACCAATTTTTTCAGCAGGACGGGCAACTTGCCATACTGCTGCCGCAATTCGTCAATTTCTTCATGAACATTTTCCAAGCAAATTCATATCACGATTTACTGACTTCCCTTATCCTTCACATTCTCCAGACCTCACACCTCCAGACGCATAAAGTTGGGGCATGGCTAAAAATGCCGTTTTCAAACGGGCACCACAAACCATCGATGAATTAAAGGATGCCGTTAGAGTCTTCTTCGCAGCCCTGAGACGACCCTTATTCAATAACATGACCAGAAACTTAGAACATCGTTATGAAGTCTGTCTCGAACGAGGAGGTGCACATTTAGAACATATAATAAAGTGTCAATAATATGTATTTTTTAAATATACAAAACAATTACAATTTCAGTACTGTTTATTTCGGGCAATACTGTACGTAAAATTTTTCTATTATATCGAGGTCCATGTGCTGTACAGAAAATAGTTAAGAAGAATGCTTATCAGATTAGTGAGGATTCCTCTGGGGCCTCGCTCGGCGTACAGAATATTAAAATTTGAAACCGTATGTTTCCAATATATAACTGATGCTATTGCCACCTTCTTTTCCAATTCTTGTAGTAATTTCTAGTTTATATTAAGGGGGTGTTTTATAGGTTGTAAGTTAAGTGCTACAAAAAACTCTTGCATTATGTATAATTTACTCGTTTTTGTTGGGGGGTGATGTAACAGGCGCAATACTGTACAGGGGTGGCGCATCTCACCTAACGAGGCAGTCGGGTCTAGGCCATTGAAAGTAGTAGACGTGTTGTTAATTTAAGCGGTATTCAATTATTAATTTACAAGTTAGGTTTATGTGTTTAACGGCCCTGGCGGTTGCCAGTATCCGTATTCTATCAGAATTATGGTCATTAATTTTTAAGTTAAGCGTGTAACGACTAGTAATTTTCATAACTACAAGAACCTACTCCTAATAAATAATTTACAGTGGTCCATTGTTCATTTCAACAACATCATTACATGATAACAAATAATAATAAATAATTTACAACTGTTTATTAAATGTTGATTAAAAAGTACTCTTCATCGTACAGAGAAAGCCTAGAAAAATTTTGGCCTTGGGAAGTAAATACTAAGTTGAATCAATTACTAATGGACAACGTGGTACATCAACCACAGCTCTATGTTGTGCCAATGTTACTGGATATTGTGTGTCACCACTAGTCTTTTTTAAACGCATGAAAGCAAAAGGTAAATTGAAAGATAAGGTACCCCTTGGTACATTTATTGCATTTAATCCAGATAGAAGGTATGTTAATAAAAAAATATTTTTCTTACGTATGCAATATTTTGTAGAGAATGTAAAATCTCCTTCAGAAAAAAGTGCTAATACTAGACGGACAGACAACATACGCCAAAAATATATGCAGATAAACATGGTGTGCTAATGCTTTTACTCCAGCATTTACTTCATACAATTTACAGCCCCTTGATGTTTCACCTTTTGAACCTTTGAGTAGTTATTGTACAGATGAAACCGAAAAACGACTGACCTGGGACGTGCGTGACAACAACTCAAGTGTCTATGCTCTTCGGAAAGACTTCTTCTCAAGCAGTTTCAGTACTACTGCAAATAGTTTTCTAAATACAGGAATTTATCCTTTAAATAAGGAAGTATTTGCTAACTGAGTTTTTACCAGGCCAAAAAGAATCAACGAATGTTCGTTCAGTAACGGCAGAAGTGGATACTATGAATACTATGAATAAATTGTCTACTAGCTACAGTTAAAGGTTGTCTTCATTCACTCTCCAACTAAATTACCATTAAAACTAACTCCAAGTACTAGTTTTCAAAATTACACGAATAATACTGCCCTACTCATGAAGAAAGCAGTATCTACAGAAAAGTGCAAAAATGATGTTTTTAGTATTTCATTAAATAGAGTTCATTTATATGCCATATTGCTTAGTAAAATGGCCGTATATACTTTTAATATTTAAATAAACACCACAAAATGTAAGCAGTATCTGCAAAACTAGTTTCAGTCCTTAGCATAAAAACCGTATGTACATCATTTATAAGAAAACAGCAGTATATGCTTAAGACATACTGCTCTTTTCCTAAGCACGCTATAGATACGGTCTTGCTAAGCTGTCATTACTAAATCCTATTTTTTAAGGTTATTGTGGCAGTATCTGCAGGTTTTAACACTATGCTGATAAAATTGTTTATTTATGATATTTGTTTGTGTTAATATTTAAAATATATTTACTTAAAAGTTTAGTAAAATTAATTTATCGATTACAAAGTATTATTTATTTTCGTATACACCATGTCTTCGGATAAATGGTTAAAAATACCTTATCGTCTCAATCTGCTAAAATATTAAGTCGTAGTCAGAAAATTATGGAGTTGTTGAAGGAAAATGTTATGTCAGAAGTGGTTTTAGAATCATAGAACACACAAAATGAAGTACCTGATTGAAATGAAATGGATAATTATTATATTGATGCAGCATCAGCTTTACTAATTAAATATTTCACTTTCTATTAATGAAATGAGTGTTGATAGTAATGTAATTATAGAATATGTATTTGAAAGTCCAGAAGTAGTGACTTCAGAAGAGCACACATTAGTTAGGTTAGATGATTTAAATTGCCATGTTGAAACTGAAAATCATTGCGATTCTACTGAAAAAGAGAAAGATATAAATGAAAAATCGACTAATGAAGAACTGCATGACAGTTAGTTGAAAACAAGCAGGTACACAAGGCAAGGAAATCTAAGAAAACTTAAAAAACACTATATCGATCTCAAAACTAGAAAAACACTTAAAGAGAAACAGTTAAAACTGACCATGAGGTGTTAATTGGTTGTGTTGAAACAGATTGCAAGAAACAGTGCTGCAAAGACATTTCTCATAAAAGAAGGGTTGCAATTAATCATCAGTTTTGGACCCTATCAGGCAACGCAAAAAGAGTATTTGTTTTAAATTCATGCAAAAAATTTCCAGTTAAGAGACGAATGTGTAAAAGTGATTTAAAAAAGCAGTTTGAAATTATATCTTAAAGGTGAAAATGATGAAAAGCACCAGGTATGTAAATCTTTCTTTTTAACAACTCTTGGTTTTAAGAAAACAAACGATAAATTTGTACATAACGTTTTGTTCAAAACTCCATATGGACAAATACAACCAAACCCTTCTCTTCGAGGTAAGGCCGCATGCCCAAAAAGGATACCAGAACATGTGATAAACAATCATATTGAATCGTTTCAGCTAACAGTGTCTCGTTACCGAAGGGAACATGCTCCCAAAACTCGATATTTACCAAGCGATATATCAATCAAATTTTTGCACCAAGACTTTATTGTAAAACATCCAGATATTACAATTTTCCATAATGTTTATAGAGGTAACGTAAAGAATAAAAACATATATTTTGCCCAATTAGGACACGAGGAATGTGAGTCTTGTGAACAATTCAAATTGCATGGTCATGAAAAAACTAACTTGCAAAGTGATTGTGATATCTGCATAAACTGAAATCAGCACATAATCTTGCTAAAGAGTCAAGGTTAGAGTACCGTTCTCATGCTGAGAAAACGTGGGAAGATGGTAGAATTTGCTTTTGTGCTGATTTACAAAATATTATTCCCACGAATAGACATGTTTAAGAAGGTTATATTTACAAAAAGGTTGATAGCGTACCACGAAAGCTTCGTGCCTGTTGGTGGAAAATGCAAACTACCACCATACTCTACATTTGGCATGAAGGGATAACTGGTCGCCATAAAGAGAATTTAACCAGTGCTTTTTATTCTTTTTTCTTACGACACCGTGATGCAAAAAAAATAATTGTATGAGTTGACAATTATAGCAGTCAAAACAAGAATTGGGGTCTGTTTTGCTGTCTTGTTTTTGTAATAAATAGCGATGAAATAGCAGCTGAAAAAATTGACTTGTGCTTTTTTTGAACAGGACATCTGCGGATAGTTATCATCATCAAGTTGAGCTATGTCTCAGGAATCAAGGAAAATTGTATGATTTTCAGGATTTTCGAAGGGCTGTTAAGAGTTCAAGGAAGTCTCGAATTGAAGTTTAAACTATGGATTTTAATAATTTTCTTCAATGGAAAGATTATTCTTCCGCTACGAAAAAGAAAAAAGAAAATACGCCATATCTTGCTCAAATAGTTCGAGTAAAAGCTGTCCGAGGTCGACTTACAGTTAAATACAAAACTTCATTTGGCTCTGATGAATCATTTAAAATTCTGGATTTTTTTGTGAAAAAGCGATGAAAAAATAGTGGAATGGCAAAGACCTTGCCGAATCACGCCAGAAATAAATGATGGCATCATTAAAAATTTATTTCCTGTTATCCCAGGGGATAGAAAACATTTCTGGCTCAACTTTGAGATTTCAGAGGATAACCAGAGCAATTTATAATTGTACTGCAAAAACCTTAACATTCAGTAATTCAGTTGTAATGTTGTGAAACAATATGTTCTTTAATAAAACATTTTGTACTAGTTACCTAATAATTTAGAACCTTATTAACAAGAGAAGTTTGAACATACTACCTTTTAACTAAGTATCTAAAGCTAACATGTATTGCTAATTCTTAATTTAGGATCAGTAACTGCATTCTTAATTAAGAATATAAAATATTTCATTATTTGGAAGGTATAATATGCACAATATAACCTATAGAAACATAAAATACCCATTGAAATTATTTAGAGTATGAAATACAAAATGACCAAGTTTTGGTCATTTTTCTCACAATTGGGTGTTTTGTAGATACTGTTTTTTTCCTAAGCAGGGTAGAATATGTCTCTAGGCGCCAAAAAAGTAACTGAAATATTATAAAATAGAAGTCAAAAATACAATGCGCAACAGAATTAGCATCGTCGCCATATAAACGCACTTTAAAGAAAACAAGCAGGAAGATGATCAAACAAAAAACAAAAAGGTTGAAAAACCATAAAAATACAGTATTGCCCGAAATAAACAGTACTGAAATTGTAATTGTATTGTATATTTAAAAAATACATCTTATTGACACTTTATTATATGTTCTAAATGTGCACCTCCTCGTTCGAGACAGACTTCATAACGATGTTCTAAGTTTCTGGTCATGTTATTGAATAAGGGTTGTCTCAGGGCTGCGAAGAAGACTCTAACGGCATCCTTTAATTTATCGATGGTTTGTGGTGCCCCTTTGAAAACGGCATTTTTAGCCATGCCCCAAATGTATGCGTCTGGAGGTGTGAGGTCTGGAGAATGTGAAGGATAAGGGAAGTCAGTAAATCGTGATATGAATTTGCTTGGAAAATGTTCTTGAAGAAATTGACGAATTGCGGCAGCAGTATGGCAAGTTGCCCCGTCCTGCTGAAAAAATTGGTTTCGAAATGCCAAGTTACGTGCACGACAGAATTGACGTAGAACAGGGATAAATCGTGTTAAAATTTGTCTGTACCTCTGTTGATTAAGTGTGACTTGCCTACCATTCTTTTCGATAAAGTACGGACCAATGATTCCGTGTCCGGAAACAGCACACCAGACACTCACTTTTTCACTATGTAAAGGAACCTCTTGAACCTCATCGGGTCTGGCAAAGCCCAGAAATCGATTTGTGCGACGATTCACATAGCCTGACAAGTGAAAATGTGCTTCGTCTGAAAACCAAACATTTTTCAAAAATTCAGGATTTTCATACTGTAACGCGAGAATTCTGGCGCAATATTCCACTCTACTGCGATAATCCCGAGGATGTAGTTGTTGATGTACCTGAATCACATACGAAAATGTACCCAGCTCCTTCAGGATTCTTTGAAAGGAAGTTCTTTTTAAATCAAGTTGTAACGCTGTCCTTGCCTGGCCGACTTTCGGATTTTCTAAGATTTGCTCAAAAACACGTTCATGGTTATTGTTGTTGTTAACTGTCCTGGGACGCCCCGAGTTTCCTTTTCGTTGGCACAATACACTACCTGTATTTCTAAACTTTTCAATAACCTTCAAAATTACAGCATTACTTGGAGAACGTTTATTAAACCTTTGTGTGAATTGATCAGACACGTATAGCAAACTTGCACCATTACGTCGGCCGATTCCGTATGAACGAAAATAATGCTCTACCAGAAACACTTTCTCCTCTGTACTTAACACCATTTTTAACAATTAGGCCCTACTAATTACTTGTTTGAGGTTTACTTGACAGGTCTATACTAGCTAACTTGAGTGTGACAGCGCACGCATAAAAACACCGCCAACTTAGTTTCAGTACTGTTTATTTCGGGCAATACTGTATAAAATCAAATAGAGATTATATATATTTTGTTATATGTCTTCAGTCTACAAAAGAAGATACGATACAATATCACATCTTATATGTAAAGACCGGATTCAGGAAGATTGTACTTGTGTTAATAAATAAGTCTGCAAAATATATTTATGTACGGCATCTGAAACATAAACATACACCGTACATTTATTATTATATTAGCCGTTACTAAAAAAATTAAGTTGAAGATCCAAGTATCTATTAAAGTTACATTGTACATGAAATTATAACATTTTCTGTGGCCCGATGATACCAATTATATGGTCCAATCAAGGTAACGGTGTTCCATAGAATGCAATTATAAATAAGTTCGTTTTTATGGTAATTTAAGAAAATATTTAATTTTATTAGACCGTTATTGATACTAGAAATAATTTAGTCAATTGTTTATCGAAAATGAATTTGCTATTACTTTTTAAATAATATTTTATTATTACCACTTTAACAAAATTAAGTGGTCCAATGAAGGCAACCTTACCGTAAATTTTTTCAGAGAATGAATACTTCAATCGAAGTCAAATTTCAACTGAGTTGATGTACAAAAATTAAGGGCAAAAAGCTCTTCAAGAAGGTTTTATACCAAGGCACTAGATACCTCCAAGACGCCTAAGCTTCAAATGCCTTCCCAAATTTTACTCCTAGTATCTTTAGAATAAATTGTACATGCTAAAAATTGTAGCGACTTAATCTTACTGTAATTTCTGTTAAAACTAGCATTTAATTATAATAATAATAGTTAAATTCCACAAAGCACTTACCTTAAACGAACACTATACTTAAACACAGATAAACAAGTTGCTCGTAGATTTGCGGTTTAAAAATGCCAAGAATAGCGGCACTGACAAGTTTTATATATACCGATCATTCGGTGCATGTTCTTTTTTGTCATCGGCCAATAACACTTTAGATGTTATTACACCTCGTAGCATGAATAATTTTACAGACAATATTCGTATCTTCGTCTGCCTTGATTAAAATAAAAATTTACATATTACGTGCCCAGAAAGTAACATTTGTTTAGTATGTAATGTCAACTGAATAATAATTAGAAAGGTATGTAAAGTATTTGTTTTAGTTATGAAAGGTTTACAGAAGTTTATAAACTTTTCTTACAATGCCTTCGTACGCGTAAAATACAAATATTTGAAATAGAGGATTATACTTTTATAAAAATTCTAGGTTGATTGCAACGGTAAATCAACACAGATAATAACCAATTTAATTCACTGTTGTATAGGAAGTAATTTTCCACCTTCGGTTTGAGGTAAAACCAAGAATGCTATTGTTTAAACTATTAATCAAGCAAAATGTTTCAAAGGAAATAGTTATTGATATGCGTTGACTGTTTCTATTCACTGATATGATAAGAAGTCGTGCAATTATTGTGTACATACTAATTTTATTATTTAAATAAAATGTAGAAATGGGTTTGTTTAGGAATGATTCCGTAGCTAATCCTATCTAAGCCTTTAATAATATCCTAGGGTGTAGGCTTGTGCATTGATAGTTAGACAAAATGACTACAATAATTTTTACAGGGTCTGCTCGAAAATGGTTTAGATAATAGTAATTTCCATACAGAGTATTTAGTGATGAATAGACGTTATTGCAAATTAAAAACGCAGCTTTAAAGTTTAAAATGTAAAACCGTAGACTCAAAGAGAGGGGAGTTATACTACTGCCATAATACTTTATTAACAATCACTTTATATTCCGACATACTTTGTTGCCTTTAGAATCCCAATTAATTCGCCATTTCAGTATAATCAGAACAAACAATTCCAGGTAGAAATAGATTGCACGTAGAAACTATAATCAATTAGTAATTCGGGTATTGTTGCAGCAGAGTTGCCAACTCTCAATTTTCAATAAACTGAAAGCATTTCAATTGACGCTCTATTTTAAACATCTTGTATACGCAGAACCAGTTAATTCCAAAAAAGAATGATTGAACCGAATTTTAAACGCTTGTGAACTACTTAAGAACGACCGAGATATTATCGGAAGGGCTACACGTGGTTCCATAAAACGCACCAGATTGTGCATAAATTATCAAGGAAATCATTTCGAATACCATTTGTAAGATATGGAAATTGGAATAATAGAATCAGCAATTAAAATGTTTTGTTTTTTACTTAGAACATTTTATTTAATAAACATATTGCATTTTCTGTCTTATTTTTCGTATGTGTTGATCTAATTAAACATTAATTTTTTAAACTTCGTGTTTGTTTATTATTGACCTATTTTACATCATTCTCTTTAGAATTAAATTTACTACAAGTATTGTTTAAAAAGTTTGCGTGCTTATTAACCAATTAACGAAGTTAATGTAGTTCAAATCTAAACGAAGCATGGTTTTCGAGACCGAATTTTGCGTATTTTGTCTGATATCACAGATATGGGTGATCCTAGAGGTATGGGACATATTTTATTCAATTTTTCAGTTCATTCTACATAAAATCCAATAAATTTAACACCTAACTTAACGCCATAAAAAGATCAGTTTGGCTGTATTTCCGTTTTATTCCAGAAACTTGGGCGAAATATTTCGCCAGCCGTAACTCGCTAACAAAGCATTTCCAGACATATGCTTATATGAACTTTTTTCATTATTTTAATGAGAAGAAACCACTTTAGAAGTTTGTCGGGTTTCTCGTGAAACACCCTGTATATTATGTATACAGGGTGGCATTAGTTTTATGTAACTAAATTGGGGAGACGAAAGAGATTAGTTAGCTAAAAACAAAAAACCCGACATAAGTAAACTTTAATAAATGTTTTAGGATTTCTGATTTGCTACATGTTTTTAAGAAATAACTTACGTATGCTAGTGTTATCCTGAATCAATTCAAGCACAAGTGTTACAAATGACAACCGTCTCTACGCAGTTCAATAAACTACACAAAATATTATTGATTACCCAAGTACTAGTATAATTACAGTTGTCACAACACTACGTTTACGTGTATAACCAAAGAAAGTGTTGAAACTGCATCGTTCATTGAAAAAATAAGATCAAGTTAAAGCTGCTGAATTGCAGTACGTCAACACTGCGGGGTCAGAAGCCTAATACAGTCGACCAACTCAGCATAATAAAATTTTATTCTTTGTTGTGATTATCATCAGAATTTCCGTATACTTTAAAAACTTTTTAAACTGATTTTAGGAGCAGCTAAACTACATCGGGTTATTTCGTTTTACAGCTTATAGACACCGTATTTTACTAATCTATGTTTGTATACCGTCACAACTTTGTTAGTCGACTCTAAAAGATGATGTTATTTCGTATTTGATTCGTGATGTATCTAAAATTGCGGGGGTTCTGTAAAAGTTTGGACACCTTTTTGTGCGTACGTTCGTGGCTTAACCATTTGCTTTAGGTCACAGGTTTTTGTTTATTTCATGGTCTCTACGCCCCCTTCAAATTAATGACATAAAACTAATGCGACCCTATATATATATATATATATATATATATATATATATATATATATATATATATTATCGTGTAATTAAAAGGGGCAATAAAATACATAAGTTAACTCATAGGGTTAAGAGCGATTAGGTACAGTAAAATTAATTTATTGAGTTAAAAAATTTTCAACAATTATTTTCTAGCTTAATTAATGAATAATAAGGAAATATCAATTTAGTTTAACGTGTGATTAATGTAGGAATAATTTATCTTAATTAGATTTAGTTAGGAACCATAGGTATGTACAAGAGAATATAAAAAATAATTTGTGGTTAAATTATAAGATAATGAAGTACTATGGAACAGTTTTAAAAGCGTTGAGCACGTTAAAATTAACGATTTCTAGACTTCAGTTGTATAAACCAACACATTTCAAATAACAGAAGGAAAAATATATATTTCTTAGTAGAGTTGCTGCAAACAAATTTAATAGCTTAGTGGAACCAACAACCGTTGAGATTAAAGCAGCCAAGGACGTAAACAAAACCACACAGAATTGATGTAAACGCAGTATACGTTAGTTAAAATATTGATTTTTAGTCTCAGATATAGAGTCGGAAGGAGCAATGAAAAGACTAAGATTGAATAAATGTCTATAAGTATAAGAGAGAAACATAAAGTATATCCAGAGAAAGGAATTAAAAATCGATAATGTCAAGAATAGTTGTAAACAAGCACGCGTCGCTCAAAAAGGTGGGAAATGGAGCCAAACGAGATTATTGGTTAAGATTAAACGAGAAGGGCTAGAAATTCAGTTGGAAGAGGCAGGTGTGTGAGATAAAATGATATGTACAAGGAAGATAGATGATGTTTGCTTGAAGTTAAAGGCGTGTACCAGACGTGGAGTAGAGGCTAAATTTGGAAAATTTGAAACGACAGTTGACGCTTTTAAGTCCAATACCACGTACTGTTGTGTTATGTTATGAAAAATTACGAGAAATTGACGGTCGTTGGTGATTTTGGAGGAAAATAAGACGACGGTTAAACAGATATACGTGCTATTTCTTAAACAGGGGGAGGGGGGACAGGTTGCATTATATAATCAGTAACAGAGAGGGGTCTCTTCTCGCTTTTGCTCTTTGATTCCATCGGTAATACAGTGAGTTTACTTCCAAGTGAATTAGTGCAGTCTAATTAAATAAAATCTATGTAAAAGCTGATAAAGCGTTATTAGTAAATAACAAAGTTGAGATGTAAGTATAAAGATTTTTGTTTGGATGCACGAGAAGTACTAGAATTTGAAAAGTGTTTGGATGTGGATCAAAGCGAGGTTTGGGTAATAGAATTTATTTGCTATAAAAAGAATGAAATTTGGAGATTGGATATTTTGATTGAAATTTATAAAAGAAGAGTTCTTGGAGTAGAGGCTTGTATGGAACAAATGGGGATTCGACCATTGAAGTAATGGATAGACGGAGGACCTACCAGGCAACATCTACAAGGGGATAGTTGATGGACCGCAGTACGAAGACAACTACAAGGTAAGAGATAGAATAAGACATTTCATGGTGAATATTTTCATAGTGTGTGGTGTTTTGATGTGTTTTATGATCATTTGCTTTGATTTTTATTTGAACAGACATTTATAGGACTGTTAAAACGAGATTGATTTTGAGCATTGTTCATTAATTTTCAGAAAACCAAAAGTTGTAAAAAGGTATAGAAGGTTTTTGATATTGGTCGTGCAGAGAATTTATCTGCACATTTATAAAGTTTTAAGTTGAGCTCATGCTAGAACGAAGGGTAACGTAAGGTATGAGAAATGCCCTCTTACTTTAATAAAAATTATGTGTTAAAAGGGTTATCAATATGCAAAAATGATTGTTATAAAATTTAGTGAACGCATGAATGTATATAAAGCGATGGTATTTTATATTTGAAAAAAACAGTAATTTGGATTTCAGATAAATGGAGTGTGATATTTTGGTTAATTGAGTTATTTTTGAATGCATGAGTGATGTGGATTTCTATTAATACGTTTATATGGTAATAATGGGAGGAAGTTCGTTTGATGTAACAGGTGGGTGTATGTAATATATAGGAAACATCGAATTAAGAGGACGATTCAGGAGCAGCCGTGGCAAGATTTTAGAGCAATTTTACAGCATTTTTATAGCAGCCCAACGCTGGGGCACATGATTCCAAGTTAATAACACAGTAATATATATATATATATATATATATATATATATATATATAGCGACGATCAAAATTGTTGTTCGTGGATTTTTTAATTCTTCATCATGAAACATGCTGGTTGATCATGACAATCCTGATTAGAGTTCTGATATCCGCAGAACTGTAATTCCAACTGAAAATAAAAATCCTTTAGCTTCGAAACAATTTCTAGTCTAACAGGTACAATTTAAATATAAATGTGATAGTTTTCAAATTAAGTAAGATTGTGAGGAATATGCGGTTGCTTTTAATATTGGAGCAGTACCATAGGAAGTGCATTGTGAGGAGGCCACTATTGTTTCTGTTGAAGTCAAAATAAATTTTGGAGCTCAATTGGCTCGGTAGATTACAGAGGAAAATGTGTTTTTATCTCTCTCGGAAAATTACTGAAAATTACACGTACAATCAGTTGTAGCAAAGATTTAATAAACCTCCAAAGGATTCTTTTTGGTACACAAAAGGATACACAAAGAACAACATGGATCTGGTAGATATTTATATTTGAGCATTGAAAATTTAGTTAATGATTTTTTTGATAAATTCAATATTGATGCTAGTAATGTTAAGTCAGTCGAGAGTGGCATTGATATTGATAGTTCACCTCAATATAGAGTTCCGAAGATTAATTTTGGATTGCTATATATCTGATAAAGTCTATCGAACATTCGAGTATGTAGTTTTTGTAGTATCTCTTTTTTATGGCACTCAAAAATCAGCAGTTAGTAATTTTTAATTTATGATTTTGTTAACGAATGTACGTACTTTCTATAAAACGACATAAACGTTGGAAGTTGAATTATTTCATTTGAAACAGTGACGCTAATTTGTGATTTTTCAGGAAAATCATATGTTAAGGTTGTTAAAAATCATAGCGATTATTTTTCGTGAACAAAATGTTAGACTGAACGAACTGAAACACAATATTTTAAATGTTGTGATTTTGATTTTAGAACTAACAACTAACAGCACAAAGAGCATCATGTCGGCAACACGTTGTTTTAAAATATTCCACAATGGAAAACATGGAAAACATACCCATTGATTATATGTACTGCATTCTATTAAAGGTTACTAAATGAACGTTGTGTAATAAAAAGTACGACTGTGTATTTGCATAGTCAACTTTTACGTTCTCAGCACAAAGAGTTTTAAAGTTATACAGCGGACTGAACTCCTTTAAAAGATGTGTTCCGTCTGATTTTTATCGAAGGCGATCTAGAAATATTACGAAGTTAAACGGTATAAAGTAACAGAGTGCCGTCTATTTTTATTATATGTTGGGACAACTGCATTAAAATATATTGTTCCAAAAAAAAATTATTACATTTTATTAATGTTATCCGTTGCTACATTAACTTTAATTAGTAAAAACTTTTACCTAACTTCAGGTTTTATTTTGTTTGCCATGTCGTTAATGAAATTTTTCATTCTAAATCCTAAAAATATTCATAATTTAGGATTTTTATTACTGAACGTATACAGCCTTTTCGTGTAATGTATTGTGTCCATATTTTTAAAAGTCTTGATAACTTTAGTTGTTTCGCTTTTCAAAACTTTACTTGCAGCAATTGAAAAGGAAAATTCATAGAACTTCGTAACCTATACAAGTAGTTAAAAACTATCCCAAGAACAATCGTCTTAAATCTAATTCTGCTTCAAACTGTCAGATATCTTGAGC
This sequence comes from Platerodrilus igneus, assembly GCA_036346225.1. NCBI lineage: Eukaryota > Metazoa > Arthropoda > Insecta > Coleoptera > Lycidae > Platerodrilus > Platerodrilus igneus. Next base: position 5,583,086 of record JARFIW010001535.1, read on the forward strand.
ATAATTGTGGACCCCCATTACCTGCTATAAAAATCCGCAGTTTAAGAAATACTGTGCAAGAGAATTCTTAAATAATATAAAGAAATTTGCACATAGTCTTGTATATTTATATAACGAATCGATTGTAGACGTAAAAACTTTTTTTACCATGCAAATTCTGAAGTTAGTGTAATAATAAGCTTCATTTATGAACGCGTAGGGAACTTTCATATTAAACCCTAGCTTTCTTCACTGATAAATATATTATGCATAAAATAATATTTTGAGTTGAAACCATGGAATGTAAGCAGTGTAGGAAGAAAGATTTGGTAATGCTACATAGGCGGCTCCATGTCTTATTGGTTCGAGTGTGATTACTAAGCCCAAAGTCCCGAATTTAATCCCTTCACGGACCGCTTGAAAAATGTTAAACGGGCATATTTAGCAGCGTAGTTGGTATGCGTATGACTACTACGCCCAAGGTCCCGGGTTCGAATTCCGATACGGTCCGCTTGCAAAATGTTAGACGAGCATTTTTCACAAAAATACGCCCTAGTTCGGATGAGAGGTAAAATGGAGGTCCTGTGTGTGAGTGTTGTGACGCACGTTAAAAATCGCTGCCTTGCTTGGAACAGCAAGTGTTCGGCAAAATTCAAAATTTTTAGGTAAAAAAAACTCGCTCACTGGCCAATGTATAGTACCTTTGGGTGGAGCATTGAAAAATCACATGTAGGGCATATTTAGCATAAATATGCTTTCGTTCGAAAGAAAGGTAAAATGGTAGGCGGGAATTTTTAACAAAAATACGCCTTCGTTTAAATGAGAGATAAAATATATGTCCTGTGTGAGTTTTGTCCCGCACGTTAAAGATTCCTACTTTACCTGGAAGAGCCAGGTTTCTGTAAAATTCAAAATTTCCAGGTAAATAAGCTCACTTCCTGGCCAAAGTAGTACCTTCGGTTGGAGATTTGAAAAATCAAATGTTAGGTACTGCCACATGAGGTGGCTTCGTGCTTAGTTCATTCGTGTGTGACTACTAATCTCAAAGGGGTCGTTCGATTCTAGACACTGACCACTTGAAAAATTAAAAATTTGCGGGTAACAAGAAACTCACTTCTTAGCTATTGTAGTACCTTCGGGTGGAGCATTGAGAAATCAGATGTAAGGTAATGCTACATGAACAGCAATTTGCATGTTTCCCAGTGTTGGATCGGTAAAATTGACAATTGGTTGTATAGTGTTTTATTTGCAGTTTTTGCAACACCTTTGTACACAAGGGTGTAATTTCGCTGTAGATTTTCCGTACCTTTTTCCCTGGTAAATACCTATATAGCTATTTGGAGCACAGTTTCTATATTGTGCTCATTTAAATTGCAAACCCAAAGGCAAAACATTCTTTTAACTTAATAATGCTACTCGAGCATAAAAAGTGTAATCAATAATCACGTTTTTTGTGAGCTATTGTGTTTGTCATTGCAACAATTCAAGCTGTTATTGTGATTTTATGGGAACTATGTGTACAAAGTATAGGATTGTTTGTTAAATTTTGAGAATATAACTTGTAGGTATTTTAGCATTGGAAATAATACATATGTATATATTTCGCATAAATACATATTTTAGTATTATGTAATATAGGGGGAGCAAATAAAATACATCGCTTTTAATTTATAATAACCATAGATATAGTATTATGTTCAGCAGTTTTGGCACACTGAAAATCTTCATTAAAGCAAAATGTGGTATATCATTTTATTTCCACAAAAAATAATGTTTCAGTCATACCAGCTATGTAGAAAAGACTAGCATACGTTTTTCCCCCTCTAAGAATGGGGTTATTAAGCACGAGTATCTCCCAGAAGCCATATAACGTAAAAATATTGAGCAAATAGAGTAGGAAACCTATTATGTTATTTATTATATTATTTGTAATTAATTTATTATCTCCATGTTATCCAAATTTAACTGGTGCTATTAGTAGCATTTAAATATTGAACTACTTTTAATCCTAGTAATAAATACACTGTGTTATTTTTGTTAATAATGTATTTATATTAACAAATTGATCGTTAAGTGATTAGAAAGAATTTCTAACGAAGCTAGTCAACGCATAAGAGAAAGATAAGTTGTCTCAACTGACAACGCAAACTGTGAAAGAGAAAAAAGAAAACAATTCCTGAATATCAAAATAACTCATTCAGTGCATCTCACTCAGATAAAAGTACATCCGATGATGGTTTTTCATTTCCAAATTGCTCAAACCTTAAATATTCAGCCACAGAAGGCTGTTGTAAAAGATTTCAGTCACCAAATATGTTATTTTAGTATTTTTTAAAAAAAATTTAATATTTAAATCACACACAAGCCGTTAACGAGTAACCATAATTAACCTGAAGCAAAAATGATAATTAATAGCATGCTGTTGTTACCAAAATTTTTATTTATTTTATTCAGTGCAAGATCTCAGCAGATGCAGCCGGTTACAGGCGTATACTTTTTAGCAAGAATTTATCAAACCTTTCACCTCCTGAAAATTTAGTTCATTGGAAGTATTGTGTATATACAAGTTACAAAATTGTTTATAAATAATCAAATTTCAGGAATTTGTGGTTAGTGCCTTTGGACAATCCAAATAGGGAATGATCCACATCCAAAAGGTTTAATTATAACTGTGGCAATTGCAGACAGAATTTCGTCAAGCACAAATATATCTAAATTTACGTTGGAGGAAAATTTGCTTCCAGAAAAGTGTGCATTTTGTGTATTTCATATTAATGAGAATGAAACATGTATTTATGTATATTTTCTCCTCAGCTAGAGTTCAATCCTTGACAGGCTTATTTATGTGAATTTTTTCCATTCAAAATATCTTTGGAAAACTACTCTAGAGGTAGGGATGTTCTGATAGTTTGTGATGCAGCATTTTTAATTTATTGCATTTTTGTTTAATTATAAAGGTTCAAAATAAAAACTTTGGGAAGCTCTACTCAATGATATACTGTTGGTTAAATTCCCACCCGAGAGGTGATTCATCCATTTTAATTTGTATTACAAAATTATGGTAATGTGGCAAAAAACTTTGGTACCACTACATCCCGAAGCAAGATGACAGTTAAGGTTATTGACGTTACTGCATCATATACTTTAAAGTATTACGTTTATGTTTAGTATTCAGTTATTTTTATAGTGCAATGTATTCGCAAGAATTGGGATTCTTTATTTGCATGTTAAAAGTAAACTGATTATTTCGAAACGAATACAAATTCCTCATTACGTGAAGACATACAGCGTTTCTTAATCCACTAATCTGTCTCGGACACCTTCGTGCTATTTATGTAAGTGCCAAAGTTCTGAGTGTGCTGTGTGCAATTTTTTGAATTTTTACTTGAAGTAATACTTGGATAGATAAATAGGCAAACACATATACCAACTCCATTTATATACAAAAACCAACTTGTAGTACTTCCATGCTTTACCAACTCTTTTAATAGTATTTCAAAATTGTACGAGTGAGTAAGCAAGTCGGTGCTCAGTCATCTAAAGAAAATTGGTTTTTGTGCAGCTCAAATATTTTATTTTGACATGTTTCCACTTCTTAAAATATCTTTATACTCACAAGAATTTCGTTTTTTATATTAGATTTACACTAGGAATTGCTACCAATTTCTTTGTCTTGCTTGATATTTATTTGCTTTTAGTTGAATGTTATAATCCTAAGCCAACTATTTGTCTCAGCAGCGCACAGATATCTCCAAATTCCACATTGGAAGAGCACAACAGCACTACTACACTGCACAGTTCTGTAAATACATCTTTGCGAGTTTGAAATATTTTACAAAGAAAAAATACAAACCGATAATACCGGTGAAGTTTACAAATGTATTGTTTTTTTTTTACTTATTTGTATAGAATTTAGGCTGCAAATTGTTACTGTATTCTGTGCGGACATGAACGAAAAAGTAAATAAGCAATGAAATTAGCCCGCACAGAATACCGCAACAAAAAAAGGAATCGCAAGAAATAATGCCCAGCTGGTTAAAGCGTCGTAAAGTGTGGTGGGTCACAGAAAAAAAAAACCTTAAGAAAGACAATTTATTTACAAACCCTTAAGAAATTAGCATGTTATAAAAAGAAAATCAACACGTATACAATAAAACATTTATTCAAAATATCTCAAAGGATCTACATAGTGCAAAAACCTTCGTAAAAATAATTAATACTCTTCTTTGATTACCTTAATCTAATTGCCTACCTTAATCCTAGTATTTATATAAAAATTAAACAAATATATGTAGAGTGGACTGTTTTCAGTCCTGTGGTTGCCTATTATTAAATCTTTTAATTTCAAAAAGGCATAACATACTTAGCTCACAGTAATTCTCGATAAGCTGTTAAAAAAAATTAGACGGTAATTTAGAGTATTTCGTCGTAGCTGCAAAAAAAATTAGAACATAGTGTACTCTAAATTTTAAATAGATATAAAGATTTATTTTATAATTAATTTCCAAACAAAAAAGCTGCTTTTGTTGGCATATTCCGACAGTTTGAGTGAAGTAAGTTTAATTTCAATACCGTGATACCCCTAATTGTAAGATGAGTAACTTGAAGAACTTAAATAACCAGCTTCAGGTTTTCTTGATGGAGATCATCAAAGCAACGCAGAAAAGAATAGTAATTCTTACAAGTTGGTCTGACGTTCTTTTGCGGTTCAATGACTGATTATAGTCGACTTCTGCTGGATCACATGGCACACTATACCAAATTCTTTTCCTGGAAAATCATTGAATCAATTTCAGAAGAACCAGAGATGAATAGAGTAACTCTTTGCTTTCCTTGACCAATAACTATTAGTAAATAATTATCTGACCTAGAATATATGTCTGTACATGTTACGTAGTAATATGTGAATTAGTTGAAAGTAAAATAACACCAATTGCAGCTAATAATTTTGTTGTTGGCAATAGTCCACCTCTTAAAGTAACAACTTCGTACAAACTAATTTTAGAACTTTATTTTATAAATTCATTAGCTGTAACAGCCTACTTGTTTATCTCCGATTGTTTTTAATTTAGGTAGATTCCACACAAAACATATTCAACTTGGCGACTGGAGCGTATTACTTCTGTCTTATCACAAAATTTGTGTTAAAAGTACTGCTTATATTATCATTAGTTAAAGTAAGATGGGAACAGCCTATCAGTTTTTGTTATCTTTTAACAGTGGTTAATTGCATTTCATGAAAGAAGCTGTAATTGAACAATGCTCCTTTTATATCATATTTTATTTACATTTTGAATAGTACAAGTAATTCATTTCAAGTAATTACACAAACTGTTCTGGTTTTTCAAGAGCTACAACTATCAATCATCTCAACCAATTCGTATTAAATATATCAGTAAATTTTTATAAGAATATACCGTAATTCGGACGTCTACAAGTCACAAGAATGATCTAAAATAATAGTTCGACCACGAATACTCGAATATATTACATTAGAAAGCTCGAAGTCAACGGCTATCTATAACGGGAAACCCAATTGATAATTTTTATTCAATTGAAATGTATGTTATTTTTCAAGAAACATTCATATATAGATAAAGAAACTGGCAAATTCGAATTGAATCGAACTTTCTAATCAAATATGTAGAAACACGGTTTCCATATAGAACTTATGATAACACTTCGAAGTAATTTTAGCATATCATTACAAAAAGCAAACGTTGCTGATAACCAAATACAGTTGAAATGCTATATCATCAATACAGATCGATTATTGTACTTTAAATTATACCGTAACGCGAAGTCCCAGATTAAGGCAGGTAACAACCCTAGTTCATTCCGACGTTCTGCTCGCATAAAATCCAAGACAGGTCCAAGCGGGAGAGAGAGCCGCGAAAATGAGACCTGCGCTGATCGTTTAGATCATTAACATCGATTTATGATGAACATTTGTCTATATTATTTTACGTGCTTAAAATATGTTTAGTTAATGTTACACGTAAATTCAAGATCATTTAGTTTTATCAAAATAAATAAAAGCTTTCAGTTACGCAGTATTATTATTTTTATTTAATGAGCTTAAAGTGGTGATCTTACAAAATAACCAGCTAGCCGGTCGTTATAACACTAAATATATAATAAAATTCTGCAGGGCGATGAATAAGTAATCATTTCAATTTAGAAAGTCGAAAGCGCTTACCAAATTTGCAAATGACCATTGGTACAGTTGGGAATATGAAATTTAATTGCATAAGAGCAAGTTATTTACTTACAGGAATGGTACGTAATAAAACTGTATAAAATTAAATGATGTAGAAAATAGTTTGAGTAGTCTCTTGAGAAATAAATTTCATGAAGCTGGGGAACTAAAGAGCAATTTAATAATTGGTCTTTTTAAACATCAAAAAAATGGATAATTGGAAAGTGTTTTTGAAAAACGAAGCCAATAGAAATAAATTGATAAAATCGAAAACAGAATCTTTTGAAATAAAAACAAATAAAAAATATCAGTTTTAGATTCCTAAATTGCGGTTTTTACTTGCAATGAATATTTTGATTCAGGTGAATATTTAGGTGCCCCTGATTATTTGTTTTAATGATAGACCTATAGCATTTTTAAGCCGATGGGTTGATACCGAATGCTCGCCGATTGTTTAAGTGATTGTTGTCGCCAATGCCGACTATATAAATTTTGCAAGCAACTGATTGATGTTTACATCTACACTATCCTCTTACCAAAATACTTTATCAACCAGTTGCTTTAAAAAAATTACAAATATATATTCGATTTTAACCGAATAAATTCCGCGTTGCTGAGTTTCTGCCGAAGTAATTTTAAACTTTAATAACTCCACAAAAAATAAAGATACCGTCATCATTTTGCTCCCAGTTTAAAAAGGAAGGATGGAAGTTTATGACAGTACTACTCTGAACGCCTCTAATTACGTGTACCCAAATACAACTGATAATTTGTAATTAATAGCTAACTATGAATTGTATCTAAAAAAAACACAAACAGAATGACCTGTAAGTCGTTCTTCTTTAATTTGATCATTAACCGAACGATTTCCATGTATCGAAAATTGAAAAAATCGAACTTTCGGTTATAACTCGAAAACAGAAAACAAACGCTAAATTATTGTCGAAAAAGAAAAAGATCGAGGATGCGTGGTCCATTTTTTTGTAATTATTATAGTTAGCAAGTTTACCTAGTAAACGTCCAATATGGAATACCCTCTAGAAAGTTCTAACTACTTTGTGAAAACATTTTAATGTACCTCAGTATATTAACGGTACATCCACACAGTCATTGCAACCCCTATTTAAGATTATCCCCCAATGAATAGACTCTATTCGAACGAACTACGCATGAACAGGCCCAAGAAACATCCAAACATACTACCAAGTACCATCTCCACAATTTTAACAACCTTTGTAACAAAAATTCCCAACTCGCTAAAGTCATTCTCACCGAGTATCCTACGCCAATTGTAACTATTTTAAAAGATGCTGATGTCGTTCTTTTATTTTTACTAAAGTGAGACCAAACACCGTCTAATTTATTTTTGCTGCTTTGGGTAAAACAGTTAAGATAAAGTATTAACAGCAAAGTCGCTGTACAAGATGTTGATTGGGGGTGGGATAAGGTAAGAACCAAACTTTCTAAATTTTTCTCAGAAATTTAACCATAGTTGTTGTTTTATCCGTACTAACCGTAAGTCTTCTGGAGACTTCCGAACCAAATCTGAACTATTCTTTAGCGGGATGAGACTAACAGGGAGGGTTCCTATAAATACGGAAATGTCAGGCGCCACTAAACTCAAAGATTTTACATAAGCTAGATAGCGTCATCAAAGAGAGCGTAGGAACTTTAGTAACGACTATACTCATCTAAAGCACAAAGGCTAAAATTATTATATTTAAACAATATTATATCTGAAAGATAAAGTAATTATATATTAAATATCTATTAGATCACAATCTGCATCTGAGCAAAAAGTATGTGAATATAGCAATAAATTTAAGTGTACATAATATTGTAATAGAACTTAAACTCATCAATACGCAATACTTATATTGCATATTCTGTAAGGTTTGCAAGAGTTGTTGAATGCATAGTTTTATACATGGAAATTTTATCATAAGATTACTTTCTTGATAATCTGTTACGTTAATGGATTAATAAAAGGTCTGAAGAAAGTAACATATGTACATCTCTTTAAATAGAGATTATTCTTTTCTAGTTACAGATATTTACAATTAACTTAACAAAATTAATTTATATGTATTATATTGGTCGAAGATGGAATTTGTATCAAATTATTGCACTCTGTAATAACGACAAATATTGTAATTGATAAAATTTATCATAGCCAGATTTGAGTACAATGTACACATAGTCTTTAATAAATCTTTAAGAGTTTATAGAATATTTCATATTGAGTTTGAATTTAGAAATATTGTATAAGATAGTCACATAAGGTGTTAAAACAGATTTCAAGTAATGTATTGCATTGTTACCGTTTAATTTTATAAAAATTAACTTTCAAAGTATCTGAAGGTTATCAACGCAAAAATTTTTAGAGTAATATTACTTTTATAATTATTTTCTTAAAAACATAATCACAACAAGGTTAAATTCTTATTGCTTATACGTCTACATATATTTTTTTTAGGTTGAAGGTAATTAAATATAACGGAAGCTTAATAAATATGAAAATCGAAAATAATGGTATTTATATAAATGAAAATTTGACTTACCGATCACGTTGACATTAAATTTAAGTAACATTATAGTATTTCAAACGTATTACCAAATTGTAACAGTTTAACCTGACTAGAAGTATCTTCCTGATAATACTAACATAGTACCACGTAGAACCGCCAGTTCCATAACTAGCATTCAAAAAATGACGAAGATATAACCGCTTTAAGTTTGGGGCTAAAGTGATGCAAGGCCCCACAATATTGTTTTTCTCCTGCACCTGCTAATACTAACATAGTAGCACCAGTCGCAAAGCTAGCTCCCAAAAAATGGAGCAGATATATCAGTACAAATTTTGTGGAGGATTAAAATGGTGTCAGTCGCTCGACAAAATCTTTTTATTATCTTTTTATCGTTCCTGCTAATACTAACATAGTACCGTGTATGACCACCAGTTGCACAGCTAGCACACACAAAATGACGTAGCTAAAAGTGTTCAAAATTTGGGGGACTGAGGTGATGCTAGTCTCCCACTGATAATGATCGCATTGCAACTCTCGACAGGCAAGTGTTTTTCTAGAGTAACTGCTGAATGCAACTATATTCAGTCATTAGCGGTAAATTGATTTCAACTACGGGTATATTAAAATAACAGAACCGGCTAGCAATCTCTTTCCATATCAGTTCCTTTTTTAACGTGTTGCTAAAGTTATCATTGGACGTTGTCCCAAGGCAATCGATGTCCTACCACTATCTCTAGTAGTTGCTCGTCCTCATCAGAAGAAAAACGAGAAGCTATTGCTGTCAAAACAAAAACAAAAAATAAAACAACCAGACCCTTCCCTATCTTACAGCGGAATGACGGTCGGGCAACCCCAGAAGTAGTACTTACAGCCCGCAGGGTGGGCACCGTCGACGGGATGTAGGCTACGGTTCCTAGGAGAGCACCCCTACATACTACCGTGTATTGTCTACTGTGTACTACTTTAAGCTTACTACTAAATACTACAATTAATAAAGCAACACACATCATCTTAGAGATTATAACTACTACTAAGGCTACGTAACCTAATCGCTCAATCAACAACTTGGGGAGGAATTTAATAGAGACCCTTATAGCAAGTTGTATTTACCAATTTTATCTGCTTCGAACAAACAAAACACAATTAACGTCATTTATCGTATTATTTTTTAACGTTTAATATTTAATTTTCCGTATACATTAATTAATAACTGATTAAATTAATACGCACTTTCACACGATTCAATTTCTGAAATAGCAAAACAATAAATTACATAAATTCAACTTTTCCAAATGATTATAGTTTGCGCTGTTATGTCTTCGCCATTTTTGGGTGCCAGCTATAATATTGGTAGTGCTATGCGGTACTATATTAGTACTAGCAGGTGCAAGAAAAAAATTTAAAAAAGTTAAGTGAGGTGCTGACATCGTCTAAAGGCCTAAAGTATAAGCTGCTATATCTATGTCATTTTTTGGTGCTAGCTATGAGACTGGTGGTGCTATGTTAGTATTAGCAGGTGCAAGAGAAAGAAATTTAAAGACAAGTGTTGTGGGGGACTGGCATTACCGTAACCCCCCAAACTTTAAACTGTTATTTCTACGCCACTTTTTGAGTGTTAGCTATGTGGCTGGTGGTGCTATGTGGTGCTATATTAGTTCTAGCAGGTGCAAGAAAAAAAATTTGAAAAAAGTGTAGTGCGGGGGTTGTTACTTAGCCTAGGGCCCTATACCTTAAATTGCTAAATTTACGCCAATTTTTGGGTAATGGCTGTGAGACTAGTGGTGCTATGTGGTGCTGTCAGTACTATTAAGTGCACGAAAAGAAAATTTAAGAAAATGTAGGGTGCTGCCCCCCCCCTAGTTTTTGGGTGCTATCTACCAGTCTTGTGGTGCTATGTGGTTCAAGGTTGGTGCAATCAGCTACTATATCGAAAATAAAAAATTTGGTGTTGGGGGGCTAAGGTGATCTTGCCGATTTCTTCTTAAGGTATGTTATTGCTCTATCGTGGATAAATATTTTTAAAGCCGTGAACTTTTAAAAGTTTTCATATGTACGGTTATTTCCCGTTTAATACAACGAATTAAACTTAGGAAAAGGAATTGGAAATATTAATACTACTCTATGCTGCCTAATATACAGGGTATTTCCTTATTTATTATATTAATCTTAATTTAATAAATTTGGCTTTATTATCTTTATTTTGGGCAAAAATGACGCACTCGTTATAACACGTTTAAGTGATGAACATATTTAAATTAATATACCTCTTTTATTATTTATAGTAATCCAAAACCTCCAGTCACCTATAATTAAGTGTTAACACATATGATTTATTACACAAAAGACGTTTTGTCGTTTTTATAACCGAATACATAGAAATTTGATAGGCGATCACTTGTTGTTTAAAAATTCTTGAAAAATGAAAAGTGATTTTAAGTAGGGTGTTTTTTGCGAAACTTAAACAGCGAGTATAAATTAATTGTGGCTTTGGCTAATATTGTCTTTAGATGTTTAGTAGCTATTTTGGGTTATGAGATAAATACTTCACCAGTCTAGGTGGTTTATATTCAAAGCCACCAGCTATGCTATCAAGGAATAGAAAAATTAAAGATTTATCATTTTCACATATTAATTTTCCATGATTACTGACAATCTAATACGGACAATTGAGAATATACACCGTCGTATTCTCCAAAAGCAAAGCATAATTAGAATTCATATATTAAATTTAAGTAATACGCTTAGTTCTAATTCTTACTTTATCCGAAGCTCTGTAATATAACTGCTAATTGCCTATTAGAACTTCTCAAGAGTACAGTTTCAAATAGGTTTTGACAATTACTATTATGTCTGCAGGCGCGACGATTGAAAATCTCTAGCAAAAGGAACAATTCTGTACAACATATTACAGTGGAAGTTTTCCATTAAAGAGCATTTCTAAACTTGCAAAATTGACTTTGTAAGGAGTTGGTGAGGCTCAAATTGAGAGGATAAAAGCTTTCAAACAAAACACTAAAGGGATGCGACCGTAAATTTCTTATTTAATACTCTTCACCTTTGAAAATGATATTCTTTACGTTCTAATCAAAACTTTCCCGACGCCTAAAGCTTTCCCGTGATTTTAAAGATTTCAAACAATAGCTGTTAGGCTGTTCAAGTGCCAGTGGCGACCCTTATCGATTATCTTTTCTCAATATTATATTCTGTCCGAAATGGCTCCTATAAGGTATATTGTTTTAAAAATGGAAATTTGCTTTAGGCGAAGCGTATCAAGTTTGATTTGGAAATATTTGATAGTATTGCTATAAATTCTTGTTAACACAAATATCCTATTACTTAGTATGGAAGCATGGTGGTCATGACAATATTAAATTTTTAGGTTTTGTTGAATAAATGGCACGGTAAACATTATGTTATTATGAACAACGGTTCTACTTAAGTTAGATAGTTTAGTCAGAACCGCACTTTGTAGAAAACTTGTGTTTGAAATAATTCTGGTTTGAGTTTACAGTACCTAAGGAGCAAACGTTTATACTGCAGGCAATTGTAATATCACAGTAGTCAGTTAATTGATGATGGGGATTTTTCTCTTTTAAAGTTATTCGGGTATTCATGCCTCTTTTTAATTATATAGAATAACTTATATTTTCCATCTTCCAATTACTAGTTAGGTTTGAAATGATGATTTGGGTTTTGCATAGAAGTCCAAGTTATTATTTCATCTTATCAACTCTAATACCTTAGTATTTATCAACTTACCTTGTATAAATGATTATTGACAATTTCTGAGTGAAAAGCTCTGACACGTCGATTTTTATTTTTAAATTGTCATTTAATTATGTAATTTTTAACCCCCCACCCTTCAACCCCTAAGCGCTAGCATCCCTACTTAAAAATTTTAAATGGCAATTTACCCCTTGTGATACCTCAATTAATAGCATTTTTCATGCAGAAATAGAATTTTACAAAAAATTCTAAATCCGATGATAAACAACTGTTTTATTCAATAAAAACTTATTCACTTAAAATGCCAATTATTGGGTATGCCTTGACAAACAAAATGTTTGTAAAGTGTCAAATAAGTTTAGTAAAAGTACGTTAGTTAAGTGCGTGTTGCTTGTTTAATAATAAGTCAGCAAAAATGAGACTTAACGAAGCCGAAAGGATTGAAATTTTAATGATGATTGGCTTTGGAGATAGAATTCGAACGCACAAAGAAGTTCGAATTTTATTCAATGAAATTCATCCCGACCTCCCCCTCCCCAATCTCGTAACCAACGATAAGCCGAATTGAAAATAAATTTCGGAATATTGGACACGTACGAGATAAATCTAAAGATGGACGTCCATCCGCTTTATATGAAGATTCAGAATTGGATGTCTTGCTATTAATGCAGGAAAATCCACATTCAAGCGTTGCGGGGGTCGCTTCACAGTTAAATGCATCAAAAAGTGCAGTTCATAGATTTTGCCGTAAGCAAAAATTTCACCCTTACAAAGTGCAATTAGTGCAAGAGTTATCAGATGATGATTTTGATAGGTGAGCGCAATTTTGTGAGACAATGATGGAACTTTGCAATGAAAATCTTCGGTTGGAAGGCAATATTATGTTTTCTGATGAGGCAACATTTTATTTAAATGGTACCGTTAATAAGCAAAATTGCCGTTATTGGGCTGATGAAAATCCGCATTGGATGATGGAAGCAAATACACAATTTCCACAAAAGATTATTGTTTGGGCGGGGATAGTGGGTAATAAAGTTATTGGACCGTACTTTTTTGAGAGAACCCTCAATGGGGAACAATATCTAAATTTTCTCCAATTTGAATGAATTCCGGCTTTACCGATACTACATCCGATTGCAGAAGATCCTTATTCACCTGATCCCAGTATTTGGCTACAGCAAGATGGTGCGCCTCCCCACTATGCACGTCCAGTACGGGAATATCTCAACCAAGTATTTCCTATGAGGTGGATTGGTAGACGAGGACAAATTGAATGGTCCGTAAGGTCTCCAGACTTAACCCTTTTGGATTATTTTCTCTGGGATTATTTAAAATCTACAGTGTAGTAAACAAAGTTCAACAAGAGTTTGTCTCTAGATTAGGACACTGCCTAGCCGCTAACGAGCAGCAGTTTGAACATTTAATTGAAATTGGGTTTGTTTTTTGCTTTTTATTTAAGTATTGTGTATTGAATAAAACAGTTATTTATCAACCGATTTAGAATTTTTTGTAAAATTTTATTTCTGCATGAAAAATGCTATTAATTGAGGTATCACAAGGGGTACATTGCTATTTAAAATTTTTAAGTAGGGCATGCTAGCGCTTAGGGGTTGAAAGGTGGGGGGTTAAAAGTTACATAACTAAATGACAATTTAAAAATAAAAATCGACGTGTCAGAGCTTTTCACTCAGAAATTGTCAATAATCATTTAATCGAATATATCCGTTACTTTTGGGAAGCACTGTATATAAATATATAACGATTTTCAATTACGTCTTGCATTTAAGGAAATTGAATCTAGTTATATACATAATTCATGTACTAATAACTTGATCATCCCATTTTTGCAACGTTCGAATAATACAAACATGTAATTATATTATTATTAATAGAGAAGAATAATCCACATTTGGAATGCAAATGAATGCTTAATATAGATTAATAGTTATTAAGATGAAATAAATAAATAAATAAATAAATAAATAAATAAATAAATAAATAAATAAATAAATAAATGAATGAATGAATAAATAAATAAATAAATAAATAAATAAATAAATAAATAAATAAATAAATAAATAAATAAATAAATAAATAAATAAATAAATAAATAAATAAATAAATAAATAAATAAATAAATAAATAAATAAATAAATAAATAAATAAATAAATAAATAAATAAATAAATAAATAAATAAATAAATAAATAAATAAATAAATAAATAAATAAATAAATAAATAAATAAATAAATAAATAAATAAATAAATAAATAAATAAATAAATAACAAGAGCCAAGCTTCAGTAGTATTAAGTATAACATCATCTAAACAATTAGGCTAGATAGCTCAATTGATTAGAGCGCTGATCCGGAAAATCAGAGGTTGCAGGTTCAAGTCCTGCTGTAGCCGTTCTTTTAGTGGTTTTCAATTACTAGTTCGATTTGAAATGGTAATTCAACTTTAAATACAAAAGTTGTGTTGTCATTTTATCTTAATAACTATTAATATATATTAAGCATTCATTTGCATTCCAAATGTGGATTATTCTTCTCTATTAATAATAATATAATTACATGTTTGTATTATCCGAACGTTGCAAAAATGGGATGATCAAGTTATTAGTACATGAATTATGTATATAACTAGATTCAATTTCCTTAAATGCAAGACGTAATTGAAAATCGTTAACAAGAGCCAAGCTTCAGTAGTATTAAGTATGACATCATCTAAACAATTAGGCTATAAATATATATATATATATATATATATATATAAATATTTTAGATAGTTAATTACACAAGGTAAGTTGATAGATACTATCGTATTACAGCCAATAAGATGAAATACTATATATAATATAAATATATAATGCTGTGATAAGGGGTTGTTTAGGAGTAAATTAAGTCGTAAGGGTCTTGTAGTAACTGTAAATAGCAATAGGAATCAGATAACTACATTTATTTAGCAGGAAAGTAAATAATTCGCACATTATACAAATAGCAAACATTTAACACCCTTTATATGGACCACAATTAACATTAATCAATGCCAGTAAGCATATCTTCCAATAAAAGAACGAGTATTCAGCAGAGAAATAAACATACATGTAATAAAATACATCAAGAAGCATTCAACAAGTTTAGAAAATAGATACGCATAAGACAAGATAAAACCTCGTAAATCTGCATGCAATTACGCTTGTAATAAAGAAGGAATGATAAAGCGCTTTGATAAGAAAACTTACTTTCAAAGATAAGCTTTAAATAAATACAAAAATGATAACATCACTTATGTTACATCAGCTAATTTGTTCAATTCTCCAAAAGTTTTATCTACACAAAACAAGAGACATAAGCTAAAGTAAAGTTCAACAACGATAACAATAACAAGGCAATCAAAAATCGGAAAACAATAGTAAATAGCAGTATGATACGGAACTTCAGAATAGTTTCGTCAGAAATCAGCTTAAAAAAGACTAGGAATGTCCAAAACAAATATGGTTGGTTGCAACACTTTGTAAGGCTGTTTGGAAAACCAATCCAAATGTAGACAGCAAAAACTATATAACGCCCATGAGTTGATAAGAAATGGCAGTCTCAATTTGAAGCACGTCAAACTTGCAATACTCTTAATCAAATATGTACGCGTCATATAAATAAATTTTATATTATATAATTGTGAAAATGTGTTGTGTAATAATAATAGTTGATGACGAATTGCGTTAAAAATATATGAAAAAGCTTTAGCCGTTTTGCAGAAAACGTGAGTAAAAATTGGTTAATTACTTTAAATTAAATGTTTATAATAATGTGAAGTCTGGTATTCAGTAATTCTAATTTACAACTATAAGTGGAATAATTCTAATTCTCGACCATAAGAAATCCACTTCTCATTCTCGACCATAAGAAATCCACTTCTAATTCAAAACCATAGAAATCCTAAGTCTGGTATTCAGAAATTCTAATTCACGACTATAAGTGAAATAACTCTAATTCATGATCTTAAAAGACCCACGAATTCTAAATGGGATAATTCTAATTCACGACTATAAGAAATCTAAGTTTTAATTAAGTGGAGAGGTCCAAGGCGTATTCAGAAAAATATAAAATAAAACAAGAGGTGAACTCTTGAAATAAGGAGTAACAAAACTATTGGTTCAAAGCACGTGAAGGAGTACAAAGCAGGGAATTGGTTTTCAATTGAAAATAATAAGGGGTGTTGATCCACAACACGCAACAGCAAATTTCAGGATTCCACCGGTCGAGGCTAACTAGTTTAAGGAATCTTTTCAAATTTAAATTTTAACACTGAATATATTAATTTTCTCTCAAGTTCGTAAGGAGTCAACAAATATATTGAATTGGTTAAAATTTACGTGATAAGCATAAAAGGGTCTTAAACGTTCCAGGTTTTTTTTTGTAAAAGGTGTCGTTTTTGGTGACTTTAAAATTAAATTAAAAGGATATAAATTTTGAGACAAACGACTCAAATAATATTAATTGATTGAAGGGTTTATTTAAAAGATTACAAACATTGTGAAGTGTAAATATTATTTCCTTTCATTATACGAATATTGATTAACTTCGTTTTATCAATTCAAACAGGTAAGAATTAAAGGGGTAAATTAAATTACTCATCGTAATGCTGTGCACTCTGTGTAAATTAAACTGGGCCAGCCGTGGCATAATTAAATTAGAAGATTAGAGAAAAACACAGAGCGGTGGCGTTCAGCTGGACGTTTATTACATTGGCGTACGGCATTGTCATATCAATATATATATATATATATATATATATATATATGCTAAGATATGGCCGAACTCCCGGTGTATCTCTAAAATATCTAAATTAATTTTAAAATCAACGCAATAAATTTATGCCTCGACTAGCTCAGTTCTAGCCTTTACAGAATGAACGACAATATAATAACAGAGAATATTAACCCACTCCCCTCTAACACTTCATATATCTGAATAAGACAAACGAAATTCGCAAAATTTTGTATAATAGACTAAGAAAATGTACAATTTATAACTCTACGTCCTTGTAATATCATTAGCTATAAAAACTTTTAAATCAAATGAAATTAAATATTCTTATTAAATTTGTTCACTACCAAAATTTTAAGCAATTCAAGCAGCAAAAATAATTATGTTTTATATTGAAAGCTTCGTTGAACGTTCAAAGAAACTTTTCCCCCTTTAACATAATTTCTACGTATCAACTAAAGTTTTTTTAATGACCTTTTACACAAAAAGTTACCTACATTATATGTGAATTTTACGCTTATAAATATTTGAAATAAGACATGCAACATTTAAAAAATTATCAAATTAAATTCTGATCTTGTATCTTTCTGTTGACCCCGGCGGAAGCTTGTTGAACCAGATTGATTGCTGGTTCCAGTCGTTGACCCTTAGCTTGGCTTTTAACCCAGTGATTCCCAGTTTTCAACTAACTTGTAAATGTTTTTTAGTAAATTCTCTAGTTGCTTATTTAATTTAACATCATCACTTGGATAATTAATTAGATCATTTCATAGACCTTTACCTAGATAGTTTCTTAGAACATTACTTAGATAATGGCTTAGAGCCCTAAATTGATAAATGGTAAAGATTATGTTTACTTTAATTGAATTTAGACTTACGTTTTTAGTACTAACGACAGATTTCCACCAACTCATAATTCACGCACTTCTAATGCTTTTTTACTTGAATTCTTTGTTATTTAATGTTGTCACTTTTGACTTCACTTAATTTCAGATTCATGTAATAAATTCGTGTAGGCTGGTACATACATGCGTCGTTAAAGTAATGAATGCATTTTATCAGTTTATGTTTCTTATATTGAACAAGCTCGATCCCTCCTATTTTTAACCTGTTGAGTTTATTCAAAATTGCTTACTCTATGCAGTTAACTTTGCATGTATACATAATTTTGTATTAGGATTTGTTAACAAGTGTTGTAATTTCATGCTTGGAACATCACGCCGACGTAATTTTGTACAGGAATTTATTAAATTCTCCATTTAATTCCGCACGTATACCAAAACCTTTAGTTCCATATTTTGTTTACCCATGTCGGGCTTTACAAAAAGTGGCGATTTCTACATTCCTAAGGTCACGTACGCGTTTTGCCCCAGTACCTATATCTTATTGCGTTGTGAAGTACGCTCGATTTTCAAAAAATTTTTGTATGCGTTTTATTGCTTTCTATCCTTACGCTATGCGTCGAGTTTTATAAATTTGTTTCACTTTTAAATATGTCTAAATTGTATTTATTAGAGCTTATGAATGCTTTAAATGTTTCTAAAATGAATTGGGTTGCGCCCAAAATCATTTATTATACTAAATATGGTTCAGCTATTACAGAAAAAACTTCCTTTTATATTATACACGGTGATTTATATTTGCTTTGGCGCTTGAGTATGTTTTTAAATGTTTAGAGATGTATTGGATGACTTTCAAAGTTATATGTTTTAATTTAGTTTTTAAGTAATTGCAGAATGAGCTTCCTTTTATTAATTATGGCAGGTTGTTGATTTTATACATGGTGATTGGAATTTACTTTTTGCATAAATACCAAATTATGTACCTTTTATGATTTAAATGTTTGGTTTTTTTAATTTGATGTTCACGTGAAGTATACCTCCGCTGTGATCTTGTATACCCTTAAATAACCTTATTATCATAGCCACAAATATTACGTATACCCAACGGCGTAAATACGATTTTTGGCCCCGCAAAATTTTTACTGTGGGCCTTCTTTAGATTTATTATTGGCCTATATTGTTACGTATTTTCTAATTATAGTACCTATGAAAAAGAAAACAGTTATCATTAAATACATTAAATATTAATCAAGTGTTTTATTTTACAACCAAATGACAAATTCAAGACTTATAAATTAATTGTCATTAATGCTACATATTTATAAGCTGCAGAAAATTATCTACACCTCAAAATTTGATACAGCAAAAAACATGAAATGACATGCACTCAAAATCAAATTTAAACATTCTTTTTGATTGCATGTGTTGCTGCAAATTCATTTATTTTGTCATTTATATTCATATTTTTGGCAGTAGCATGTTTTATTGCCAAGAAATATAAATCTTCTAATTTGAATTATCAAGTGCGGTTCCTAAGATAATTATTAATAATTGTTAATTTTGAGAAAAATCTCTCTGCACTTGTAGTGCTAACGGGTAAAGTTAGGTACAACATTAAGGCTATGATTGCGTTTGGAAAACTGTTAGAATTTGTAGACTTGGAAAATACTAAATATCCTAAAAAGTGTAAAATACCCTTAACATTTGTAAATCATCACAAATGAGTCTATTATTTTTGAATGTAGCAAGTTCTAAACCGATAGAATCATTTAAATCTTTGTGATAAATTTTTGAAATTGTTTCGCCTTAGCTAAAATATCGTCTGCAGTTAAATTTTAAGAAAGGTTAGGTTCCAGGAAATTAAATTCTTTGTTTGCATGACAAAACGATTTAAAACCATTCGGCAGCTGTAAAATTATAATATCTATTACGCGGTAAAATACATTTACTTTAAATTTGTATTATTTATCATTAAATCGATAATTTTCGGATAATAATGTTCTTTTATTTTTTGCTTGTCCTTTTTTTACAAACTACATTATCCTGCAACTTTCTCTCCTTCCTCAGTAGTGTATTTAGTTACGAATCACCCCCACATTTCCTCCAGAATCCCACATTTCCTCACACATCTGGACCAAAAAGTTTTCTTCGACTAACCATTTTTCATCTTTCGAGATAAATGAGCATCCACATTTCCTCACACATCTGGACCAAAAAGTTTTCTTCGACTAACCATTTTTCATCTTTCGAGATAAATGAGCATCCACATTTCCACACACGAGATAAACCTATTTTTAAGATTTTTTACCGCTAACATTCTGGACCAAAAAGTTTTCTTCGACTAGCCATTTTTTTATCTTTCGAGATAAACCTACCTTGTTTGGTATCAATTAATATTAGATTTTTCTCAGGTACCCGAATCTTTAAGAATTTTTTAGATTGCATCACCCCAAGGAGCTACCCCATTTTAAGATTTTTACCTATAGCGACTTTTGAGCGTTCTTATAAATTTTCTTAGTCATGCGATACATCTTGTTAGTCTAAAATTTTACGCAGAATTTGAATCTGCAAACAGATTTAAAATCGGACTTCTCCTTACAAAGTTACACTTTAAAGCTCTCAAACCTCTAAATTTCGCCTTTGCTTTATAAGCAAAACTAACAAATAGTTTTCCTCGTCTAGCCAATGCATCTTTCGAGATAAACCTACCTTGTTTGGTATCAATTAATATTAGATTTTTCTCAGCTACCCGAATCTTTTTATTTCTAATTTTCAGATCTCCGCGGCTAGCTCTTTTCAACGTCTTAAAACCGTAGAAATTGTTTTGTAAACCTTAGAATTTTGGTGTTGAAAATAAAAACTAAACATATTAAATAAAATTTATTGATAAAATAACCGCCACTGAACACCTTATCCATCTAACGTATTGATTTTTTTAAATAATATTAACAAAAACGCTAGTTCGCAGGATCTGAAATTTGTGTAAACAAGGATGAACTCCATTCAACGGTACATCAACTACTTATTTTCTCTTTAGGAATATACACCAGAAACTTGTATGCTTTTAATTAATTAAAAGCAGAAAGTTTTGTCCGGAAACGCTACTGTAAAATATATAGAGCAAATAAATTATTCCCTGAATGTGTTTTCAATTGCAATAACTGACTATACAATCATTTATGAATTTTAAATTACACTTTATTTAACTAAGTTACTTTAAACAAGAAATTACCGCATCCAAAATTCCAATGCATGCTTAACAATAATGTAGAAATGGCAAGGTCGACTTTTGATGTCCAATGTAATGTGTTTTAAATATCTAAAAGAAAGCGCATTTTGCTGGTATGAAATCTATGGAATTTCTCCTGTAATGAAAGAAGAATGCATTCGTAATTGAAAATGCGTGCTACAACTTTCGCTAGATACCAGCCATGTATGTTAATTAGAAATTTTGTGTATGACATCATTAACTACCTAAATTCCAGAATTAACAAAATGTAATAAACCAGATTAAGTACTGAAAGTAAATGGGTCTTATTACCTAAATTACCTTACGTGACGCGGTAGAAGCATTATAACGCAAATTCCGGAAACTTCCAAGCTTGTTATTATCTTTTAATACTGAATAAACATTTAATAATTTCCAAACTTCAATAATTTAAATTCTGCAATTAAAGGAAATTAAATTTTTCAATAAAGAATTTTTTGTTATTTCCAATTTTTTAAAAAATTTTTGAAATTCTAAATTTTAAAACCCTTCCAGATTTAAAAAGTTTAATTTCCAAATTTTAATTTATATTGTTTAACAAAAATTAATTTTTAAATTAATTTTTAAAAACCTTTTCGCCAAAAAAAATTTTTAAGTTTAGAATAAATTTGATAAAGTTAAAAACTTAAAAATTTATTTTTTTTGTTTAAAATTTTCAATTTAAATCCCAAATACAAATTTTTAACAAATTAAAAATTAAATTCCACCAAACCCTAAAAATTTTTTATAATTTAAAATTTTTCCCCAAAACAAATTCTAAATAAAATTTAAAAATTTAAATTATTAACCCTTTGGGAATTTTTTTTCATAGTTAAAAATTTTAATTTAATTTTTAATAAAGAAACTTTCCAACAATTCTTTTTAAATTCGGGATCCTTTTATAAATTTAAATTGGGTTAATTTTTCAAAAATTATAATTTTTATATTTTTTTATTTTAAACTTTTGGGAAAATTTCAAAATTCTTTTTGGTTTTTTTTTAAACTTTAAAATTTTAATAAAATTTGTTTAAACCCCAAATTTAAAATTTTCTTAAAAACCCTTATGAAAAAAAATAAGCACCGGGCATTTTAATTTTTTAAACATGGGAAAAATTTTAATTTAAAGTATAATTTTTGTTTTTAATTTTTCCCATTTTTTAAAATAAATTTAAAACCCTGTTTAAAATGGTTTTCTGGTTTAAATTAAAAACACAAAAAACCTTTGGATTTTTATTTAAAATAAAATTAAACCCCAAAATTTATTTGGAAAAAAAATTTAATTTAAAACCCTAAAGAAAACCAAAAAATATAAAACCCTTTATTTTTAACGAACCAAAATTTTATTATTTTAAAAAAACCATAAAAATTTAAAAAATTTTTTTAAAAAATATTAATTATTTGAAAAAAACCCCATTCGAAACGAATCAAATTTAATTTTTGGGTTTAAAAATTTTTAACTTTCTTGTTAAATCTTAAACGTTTATTTTGGAAAATTTAATAAAATTTCAATTTTTCGTTTGAAATTATAAAAATCAATTTAAATTGAAAAACTCGTTTTTATTTAAATTTGTTTTAAAATGAAAAAATTTTGAAAATTAAAATTTGAAAAAACCAAAAAACAAATTTTTAAATTATTCAAAACCATCTAAAATATTTTAAAAACCTAACGGAAAGGGATTCCAAATAATTTCCGTTAATTTTCTGGAAAAAGATATAATAAATGTTTTTAAAAGAATTTTTGGGAGAAATTAAAAACAAATAGAAATTTTTGAAATTCAATTTACCCAATTTTAAAACCACAAATTTTTCGTTTTTCTTTGGAATGGAAATTAAAAGGTTTTTAGCATTTTGGGTGTTTAAAAATTTTAAGAATGAAAATTTTGAACCTTTTAAAAAGTTTTTTTATAAATATTTTTAAACTTTTGTTTATTTTTAAAAGATTTTTAAAATTCAAAATTATGTTATGTTTTAAATAAAAACATTTGATTAATAATTTTGTAAAACGTTTATAAAAAAATAATATCTTTGTTATAATTCTTTTCATAATTTTAGATACCCATTTAGTTACGTGGAATTTGAAAAAAATTAAACAAAACCAAGATCAAAAAAAAAATTCATTTGAAACATTTTGGTTAAATTTTTATTTTAAAACTTACAATTTAGTTATATTCCATTTGAATATCTCCAACAGTTTTATAAACCCCATCTCCTCGATTATTTCCATAAAATCATCCAGATCCTCGGCAATAACACTGGCAGTGCTGTATTGCCCTCGGACTGACACATAAGACATTTTTCCTCTATCAAAAGCGTTGCCCACATTCTGCTTTTTTACTCAGAGCATTCGAAATCTTCGAATAACCTCTCCAAAGTTTTTAATATTTATTATATTGAAACCGTACAATCAACAAAAATAACTTTACGCGAACAGTCCTTTATATGAGCTACTCCTATTCGGATATGTACCGATTGCACCCGTTTGTACGCACGAAGCAACCGGTATGGAATTATTCTATGAACAAAATCATTACATTTCTTAAGAAAAATGCTAAGGACTTTAAAAATAATTTAACTCTTGTTAGACCTCTAGTCTCTAGATAAACGTTTTATTTTTTGTGTCACTGTTTTCTAAATCAATTTTACAACTTTTCCTAAACTATGCGTATCAATTGACGGCTTTTCCTCCATTTATATATTTTCGTTTCGTCTCTAGCTAAAATCCGCATTAAAGATGGAAGTTCTTCTGGAACAGTTGCTTTTTCTTTATTAAACGTCCATGTTTTCACTTTTTGTTGGGTATGGGATTTTTCGATGATTGAACTGGAAGCGGTTTTTGCAGGGATCGATCAATTGTTTGTGACCCTTTTGAATTTTTTGGAAAATCTCCTTTTTTCCAAAACTTTTTCGTACAGATCCTGGATGAAGACTGCGTTTATTTCAATAAAATTTTAACCCGTCAAAAACTTTGGATGTAACTTTTTTGAAAATAAAAATTTAATATCTCAAATTCTTCCTATAGACCTTATCCAAATCAAAATCTTTCAACAGTTATAAAATTATGTTTTGATCCCAACACTGTAAACACATTTCTTTAAATTTCGGTAACATGTCACCATTTTGCCCGAAAGTAAACCAATTATCCTGTTTTGGATTAATTCTTATCTCTGGTCTATTTTTTTTAAATTTGGTTTAAGAAATCTTTACGACCGAACGAGAAAACTGATGATTTTTTTCGTTTTTAAACCGAAAACCAAAGAATTTCTTTTATCTTTCGATATATATTTTCAAACCAGGTAACCCAATTTTTCTTTTTGGTGTAAAATTTTTTTCATTTGATACAAACTCTTCAAAATAAAGCATTTGAAATCCCTTTTTGGAAATCAGGATAAAAGCGTTGGTCTTCCCACAATGTGGTCCCACGAATATAGCTCGATTTAAAAAAGGTGTTTTCCTTTGTTAAAATCAAATTATCATTTCTGTTTAAAGATTTTAAATTTGGAAACCCTCGGAATTTGGTTTTAATTAATTTTTAAATTTTTTCAAAAATTTTAACAATCCAAATTTCAATAAAATTTTTTGCACTAAAATGACCATCAGAATCCCTTTGGTTTGAATGAAGACCACTGATTGCAAAATTTCCAAAAAGCACAAACGCCAAACCAAAATCTTTTTTTCCAAAAAACCCCTTAAACAAAGGTTAAAGGAAAAATAAAATGAATTAAAAATGAAACTGCCAAAAACCTTCCCATGCTATGACCCATTGCCAATGCCAAATGCCATTTTGCCCCAATGAAAATTCCCATTTTGATGCAATTTGGAAAACCAATTTTTTTGATTGAAAAGGAAAATTTTAAATATTTAAAAGCTTTAAAAGGTTTTTTTTTTAAATTTCTAATAAAAAATGAAGTGATAAAAAAATTGTGTCCCAGGGTATAAAAAACCCATTTCAAAGTTATATTTTGGTTGGTTTTAAGAAACAAGAAAAATTTAAAAAAAAAATCAAGGCCTTTATTTAAGTAAAATACACTATAATAACAGGTCATAAATGTTTGAACTATTGTAAAAAAATTAATTCAAATTACCCAAAATTCAACATTTTAGAAATTAAACAGTCGCTTATTCAAAACACAAACTCATTTCAAATCATTCAATGAATTTTGGTGTTAAATTAATTACCATATATTTCATTTGTTTGAACAAACATTCACAAATATCAGACCTGAGAAACACACATATGAACGACTCCATTTTTTTAAAACTGGCTAAGAATATTGTTTTAAATCAAAACTTCCGGAAATATCAGTAACATATCACCCACAAACAATTTTATAACAAACATTATTTCAGTCTGACTTTCATAATAACTGTTAACTTCAGTTATAAACGTTGGTCATCAAATCCATTTTAAGGCGATCGATATTTCCAAGGCATTAGTCGTCACCGCACATGATTTGAAAATATAAATTAATTCAGCGATGGCACTCTTGGATCGACGTTCACAATGATTGCCAGAGCACCATTTGTACCCAAACCCAAGCATCGCATGAGAAGCAACCTATAGTTACAATTTTCCTTGAAATATCAACATATAGAATTTTGCTTTAATGTCTTCAACCGTTTCAAAGTAAAATTCTCTTAGTAATATGATGTGATTCTACTTAAATTCGTTTACAATTGAAGATAACGAACGCTTTATCAAGACGAATTCCGCTTTGCAAGATCATCAAAACATTAATGGTCGATCACATGAAACCATGGTAAATGTTGACAACAATTGGATAACCGAATAAATTTGACAGCTGAGCACAGCCTTTAACGAGTAATGGGAACAACCTTTGAAAGAAATCATACATATGAAATTTCGAAACGATGATGTTAATTCACGCCTGACCATCAAGCCCATATTAACAGCGAACCGATTCCTGCCGAGAAGCCCGATCGATTAAAATGTATAACGTTTAAAATTTTAACACTTGCCAACCCATACAAACCAATTTGAAGCGAACCATATAATAAAATGCGAAATACGAACGATGATTTAGAAGTTCAAACCGTTTTCCGAAAAGGGAAGGTTATGCGAAAATAAGCGCCGCGCGCTGGCCAACCTTAATTTTTCCTTTATCTAACCTAGGTCCACACTTGGTTTTAATGGAAAACTCATTAAAAGCAATTAGGTCATATGGTCAGTGGTCATGTGGTCATGTGTCATGTGGTCATATGGTCATGTGGTCATGTGGTCATATGGTCATATGGTCATGTGGTCATATGGTCATATGGTCATGGTCATGTGGTCATGTGGTCATATGGTCATGTGGTCATGTGTCATATGGTCATATGGTTGTGGTTATGTGAGCAGGGAGATTAAATTTGGATATAAGGAAGAGTTTTGGGTAGAGCTTAGTTATAGTAAGACATTTTTTTCGAAAGATGTCGCATTCAAGCAATCAGTGGTGCTCCAAACAATCTATTACAAAAGCAGCAGAGGATATCCTGGATGGCTCGAGTTTCTACGCTGTAGTAAAAATATAATATACCTAGAACAACGTTATGCAGATATGTTAAAAGGTTGCAGAACGTGAAGAAATTACATAATTCCAACGATGCATCCAGAGATGTTATACCAGAAGTTAAAATACCTATACAGAATTATGATAACTTTGCTACTAATGCAAAAGAGGATGGTAAACATGGTCCTTGTTCCGTTCTAACATACGAGCTATATTCGTGGGACCATCGAGTTGTGGGAAGACCAACGCTTTAATATCTCTGATCTTGCACGAGAACGGTCTTAGATTTCAAAATGTCTATGTATTTTCGAAGAGTTTGTATCAACCGAAATACGAATTGTTAAGAAACGTTTTTACACCATTAAAAGAAGAAATTGGTTACCATGAGTTTGAAAATTGCGATGATTTGATCGAACCCGGAGATACCAAAGAAGATTCAATTATGGTTTTCGATGATATACCTGCAAACGAGCAAAGTAAAATCACCAGTTTTTCTCGTTCGGTCGACATAAAGCAATAGATTCGTTCTATCTATGTCAAACTTACGCTAGTGCCTTAAAACATAGACTCAGAGATAACGCCAATGTAATCGCATTATGGAAACAGGATGAAACCAATCTCAATATCTTTTCGGATCATATAAGTGGTGACATGATATATCCGAAATTTAAAGAAATGTGTTTACAGTGTTGGACTCAAAACATAATTTTATAACTGTTGTTAAAGATTTTGATTTGGATAATGGTCGATATAGGAAGAATTTCGACGAGTATATAAATATTTGATATTATTCAAAAAGTTAGTTCCCATCCAAAGTTTCATGATGACGGACGTTAACAATTTTATTGCAAATAAACGCGTCTTCATCTTATGCAGGATGCTGTACGAAAAAGTTTGTAGGTACAAAAGGGAGATGCTACATCTCAGCAAAAATTCAAAGAGGTGCACAAACAATTGATCGATCCACTGCAAATAACCGCTTCCCAGTTGCAATCGATCACCGAAAAATCCCCATACCTACAACAAAGGTTAAAGTCGAAAACATGGACGTACCTATAAAGAAAATTAAGCAACTCGTTCCAGAAGAACCGTTCCATCTTTACTATGCGGATGTGTTAGCTAGAGACGAAGACGAAAATATATACAAGTCGGTTATGGAGTAAAGTATAACCGTCAATTGATACGCATAGTTTAGGAAAAGTATGTAGGAAATTGATTTAGAAAACAGTGACACAACCTAAAATAATAACGTTTATCTAGAGACTAGAGGTCTAACAAGAGTTATAATTATTTTTAAAGTCCTTAGCATTTTTCTTAAGAAATGTAATGATTTTGTTCATAGAATACATTCCATACCGGTTGCTTCGTGCGTGCACACAAATCGGGTGCAATCGGTACATATCCGAATAGGAGTAGCTCATATAAAAGGACTGTTCGCGTAGAAGTTATTATTTGTTGATTGTACGGTTTAAAGAGACAATATAATAAATATGTATAAAACTTTGGAGAGGTTATTCGAAGATTTCGCAATGCTCTACGAGTAAAAAGCAGAATGTGGGCAACGCTTTGATAGATGGAGAAAATGTCTTATGTGTCAGTCATACGAGGAAGCAATACAGCACTGTACTGCAGTGTTATCATTGCCCGAGGATCTGGATGATTTTATGGAAATAATCGAGGAGATGGGGTTTATAAAACTGTTGGCAGATATTCAAATGGAATATATACTAAATTGTAAGTTTTAAAATAAAAATTTAACCACCACAACTGTTATCATAAGAAATGAATGATGTGATTTTAGAAATTATTTTTGTATATATTAGCTTGTTTATGTTTTAAAATATAAAGCATACATTGGTATTGTTTAATTTTTCAAATGTCCACGTAACTGAAATGGATATCTAAGTAATTATGAAAAGAATTATAACAAAGATGTGTATTATTTATTAAAAGGGTGTTATAAACGTTTTACAAAATTATTAATCAGAATCGTTTTATTTAAAACTATAACATAATTTCATTGACATCTATTAATATCTGTAGTTGAAATACAACAGTTTAGAAACTTATAAGAAAACAAAAGTGTAATTAATAGTGTTACAAAATTTTCAGTCTTCGGCTTAAAATTTAAACATCGCTCGTAAATGCGTGGAATGGAAACCTGTTGTATTCTCCATATACTCAACTTGTTTACAAATACTGTTTTCAAACAATCTTGGGTAGGTTCTTATAAATTCGTATAATATGGCCCCAATATCACTATTACTGTATTTGTTTTAATTACATCATGTGCGAGATTCTGTGGAACATCATTCCTATTATATCTTTCCATTGCGACATCTAACAGAAACAGATCTATATTAGGAGTACCCTTTTCCGTTAGTTCTTTTAAAGTATTAGCATGGTTGAGAACGATCTGAGATACCCCTAAAAGTGCTCTAAAGTTCCTTTGGTAAATATCATATAATTCCCATCAAATGTCATCATCTTCACTAAACAATTTTATTTAAATAAAACGCAAGTTGTCGAATTTGCATATCTGATTTTGCATGCCAACTTCCATAGTGCGTATAATGTGGAAGATTTGATATAAACTTCCTAAATACGTTGAGGGATACATCAAGTACGCTCTGCGAAATGGTGTCAACAAATCTAAAAATTATTTTGTAATCGTCGAATGGGTTCAGACCTACAATTATGATTTTGGAAGAAGATTTTGTTATGGTGTATGGTTTTTCAAATAGTAACTTGGTTCGTTCTAACTGAATTGCGGTGTTTATACGTTCTTTATGCGCTGCGGTCGATTGGTTTTCCAAATCAATTTGTTCCCACTCATTGGCTGTAATTTTAGTTCCTCCTGAAATAAACCATCTCGATGTGCCTTTCGTTGTGTTTTTTATGGCATCACATCCAGTAAAAACATTTTCGCACACACTGCACGCAATACTTAAGATGTTCATTCTAGAAAAATTGTTGATTAACAGTTTTGAATTATACATGTAAATATTAATTTCTTCTACGTTTGCAAAATTCAAACTAAGACTTACTCTTCTTTGTCGATAGTCCTCACACGAAATTTTAAACCAAAGACTGAAAATTCAGTATTACTATTAATTACACTATAAACGACTTTACGCTTTACAAAATAAACTTAAAATGAACTTTTGGCATCATTTCCCGTATTTATGTACATAGAGAAAGTATAAGTATAATTTGTCCTTACATTAACCCAATTTAAATCAAATTATAGAATGTGTATTCCGTATATTAACTAGAATTGTGGAAAGTGCTTTTATTAAATTATTAGTCAGACGTCATCGACAAACAATGCAAGGCTAATGATCATACATTTCACCAAATTTATTTAGAATTTACGTCTTATGTTGAACTACATTTAAAATAAATTATCCAACCACTTTCTAGGTCACCGTGCAGAATTAATGTATGTATTATACCTTTGGTTTAATCATTTGTATGTGGATTCACTAATTGAAAATTTTAACAATTCTAACCACTAATAAATATTTTTGAAGTTTAACTCTATTATCGAGCTAAATCTAAATAAAAATGCAAAGGTGTTTTGCTGATAGGTTTTTGAATATTAATACAAATATACAGGTCTTTGTTGGAACTATTTTTAAAAGACCTGATAATTAATTTCAATTACCCAGGAAAATTCTATACTAATTTTATGGGTTACACCAGGGGTTTATCTCAAAAGACAGAGCGATACGGTTTAGAAATAGATTAAAGATGAATTATATACGGTGCTTGCAAAAGGTTAATCTGCAAATCAGTAAGGGGTCATTCGATTTTGAAAAAAATTCCGAGGGATTTGAGAACCTGAGGAAAAACACAATAATAATTGAAATCTTACACGATGGTATATTAAAAATACTGCTAAGAGTAATTTTGTTTAATAATTCTAAAATGGCGTTGGTGGTTAAATACATACAGGTAAAACCCACTATAAACAATTATACACGTCACTTTTCCAGTCAAGACTTGCATATAACGCCAACTAATATAATAAGGAGCTGCGCACGCTCGACCATCGGCATAAAAGGCGAGAGCTATGTTCCAGTGCATTAGTCGTCAAAGTATCATCGAGTTTGATTAAAATTATAAATTAAAGATGGATTTTTCTTGTGTTGACGTTACAAGTGATGTGCGAGTACCACAATTAAATATCAACCAACTGGTTGGTAAGTCAACCTATAGGTTAGGCGAATTTCCTTCAAATTATCACCACCATATATTAGAAGTTGGTTTTGATTTATATGGTGGTCTTCAACCTGTCATCCAAGTGATTTGCTGTAGTGGTATGTGTGCTGATTCTACGATAACATTCTCTTACTTCGATTGGAAGAAATTGTGTACTTTTCAAGTAGAATTTCAAATTCGCCAATTTGCTCAAGACTCAAAACAAGTACGATTAAATGGTCTGACTACTGGAAACGATGTTGTTGACATACAATTGGATCAAGATTTCAAATTGCAGCTGAGCACAGCCTTTAATAGAAGTATATGGTTGTTGAACAATTTTGAAAAAGAGAATTTATATAATATGAAGATTACGAAAGATGGGAATGTTATTGTCCTACCTGCGTACGAGTGCATCAAGCTATTAAATTTGCGAGAATTGATCTGTTTTAAAATGGTTGAGTTAAGGTGTAGAAACTTTCCAGAATTTTACGAAAAATTTGTTGTGATATAAAAAGTATGTGGAAATACGACGGAGGAAGAAAGGGTTCAAACGTTATTAGAGGGAGAGAGCAGTGCCATTATTTCTCTGTCTAATGATTGCAGCAATTTAAATTACTTGACAGTGTTGGAAATTATTAAATGTTTCCCCATTCAGTACTTAAAAGATGCAACTGCAAGGCAATCGCTTGCGCAAATGTTTAGAGATTTGGCTATCCCAGATTCGCCAGACTCTGGTTACCACAGCGGTTTATAGATGTTATCAATACGTATGTATTCTATTAAAACATATTTCTTGATAAAGTTTGTTTTACATATTTGTATCGCCAACATTACCATAAATTATTAATAGACGTATTAAACTATCCTGTTTTTATTTTTAGGTTTAAAGTGGTGTACGCGGAAATAATAAACACAATATACCGCATGTTAACAAAAAGTTGTGGGGAAATTTAAAGACGAGTTTAACGGTGACTTGGTGTTAGAATTTGTAGGTAGTAAGGCTAAGTCCTACTGTATTGTACGCGAGAAGGACACGATTAAAAAAGATTAAAGGGATCTCAAAGTGTAGTTAAGAAAACCGGGGTGCTACAACCTATAACGAGCATATACCTCAAAAGGAATGGACATGCAACTACGTAGCAGTGTGGGAGAATAAGGATTCTCCAATAAGAAATTAAAGTCATTGGTAATGGTAAAATGTTAAACCTATAAAGGCGATTATTAATTGTGGTTTAGTGACCGCGTTTGTGCACTCTTCGAGTGTCTTCGGCAATCTTCGATTGTTTCCAAAGAAAATATTCAAGCACACCATTTAATGTCGTGGTGTAACATCGTCCACTGTTAAGCTCCGTTAATTATACTACTAAATGAGGTTTGTATTTTCCGTAAATACGCACTTTTCAGCGCCTCGTGGTATTGGTAATCTACAAACAATTATATCTCGATTTGAAATGCGCGTCATTGAAACATATTCTCAACATAATTAATAGAAAGTCCAAGAAAAGAAATTATAAAACAGCATTCAAATGTTCGTTAAGAAATCTAGAATATTTGTTGGATTACGAGTTACAAATTTATTAATACTACATTGAAGTTTCCGGAATTTGCGTTATAATGCTTTCTACCGCGTCACGTAAGGTAATTTAGGTAATAAGACCCATTTACTTTCAGTACTTAATCTGGTTTATTACATTTTTGTTAATTCTGGAATTTAGGTAGTTAATGATGTCATACACAAAATTTCTAATTAACATACATGGCTGGTATCTAGCGAAAGTTGTAGCACGCATTTTCAATTACGAATGCATTCTTCTTTCATTACAGGAGAAATTCCATAGATTTCATACCAGCAAAATGCGCTTTCTTTAGATATTTAAAACACATTACATTGGACATCAAAAGTCGACCTTGCCATTTCTACATTATTGTTAAGCATGCATTGGAATTTTTGGATGCGGTAATTTCTTGTTTAAAGTAACTTAGTTAAATAAAGTGTAATTTAAAATTCATAAATGATTGTATAGTCAGTTATTGCAATTGAAAACACATTCAGGGAATAATTTATTTGCTCTATATATTTTACAGTAGCGTTTCCTGATTAAAACTTTCTGCTTTTAATTAATTAAAAGCATACAAGTTTCTGGTGTATATTCCTAAAGAGAAAATAAGTAGTTGATGTACCGTTGAATGGAGTTCATCCTTGTTTACACAAATTTCAGATCCTGCGAACTAGCGTTTTTGTTAATATTATTTAAAAAAATCAATACGTTAGATGGATAAGGTGTTCAGTGGCGGTTATTTTATCAATAAATTTTATTTAATATGTTTAGTTTTTATTTTCAACACCAAAATTCTAAGGTTCACAAAACAATTTCTACGGTTTTAAGACGTTGAAAAGAGCTAGTGCGGAGATCTGAAAATTAGAAATAAAAAGATTCGGGTAGCTGAGAAAATCTAATATTAATTGATACCAAACAAGGTAGGTTTATCTCGAAAGATGCATTGGCTAGACGAGGAAAACTATTTGTTAGTTTTGCTTATAAAGCAAAGGCGAAATTTAGAGGTTTGAGAGCTTTAAAGTGTAACTTTGTAAGGAGAAGTCCGATTTTAAATCTGTTTGCAGATTCAAATTCTGCGTAAAATTTTAGACTAACAAGATGTATCGCATGACTAAGAAAATTTATAAGAACGCTCAAAAGTCGCTATAGGTAAAAATCTTAAAATGGGGTAGCTCCTTGGGGTGATGCAATCTAAAAATTCTTAAAGATTCGGGTACCTGAGAAAATCTAATATTAATTGATACCAAACAAGGTAGGTTTATCTCGAAAGATAAAAAAAAATGGCTAGTCGAAGAAAACTTTTTGGTCCAGAATGTTAGCGGTAAAAAATCTTAAAAATAGGTTTATCTCGTGTGTGGAAATGTGGATGCTCATTTATCTCGAAAGATGAAAAATGGTTAGTCGAAGAAAACTTTTTGGTCCAGATGTGTGAGGAAATGTGGATGCTCATTTATCTCGAAAGATGAAAAATGGTTAGTCGAAGAAAACTTTTTGGTCCAGATGTGTGAGG
The DNA here is from genome assembly GCA_036346225.1 of Platerodrilus igneus. NCBI lineage: Eukaryota > Metazoa > Arthropoda > Insecta > Coleoptera > Lycidae > Platerodrilus > Platerodrilus igneus. Next base: position 5,617,158 of record JARFIW010001535.1, read on the forward strand.
AAATGTGGGATTCTGGAGGAAATGTGGGGGTGATTCGTAACTAAATACACTACTTTCCTCCTTAATTTTGGAATAGTTTTTCTTGTTTCCTTAAAAAAATGTTAAACTTTATTGAATTAAACGAGTTATCTGATTAATATTCTCTTTGTCATGCTATCCAGTTTGTGAAAAACTCGTAAGTTCTTCTAGAATTTGACATAGAAAGATACTTAAAAAGATAAAATCAAAATTTGGCATGCTAGTTTTGTTTTGTTTTGCGTAACTCTGTCTGTCTGTTTTTTTTTGCGTCACAATAATTTTATTAGGTGACATTAACTATATCTCTATACCGTCGAAGATTTTAATTTGTCAGCCCAACGTGTAGGATATAACCATTTTAATTGTATCATACTTTCTTTAAAAACAGAAAATCAATCCCATCTTATTATACTATTAGTAAAAAATGTACATGTTTTCTAAAAGTTGAAAAAAAAATCAATTTCTGTTATATCTCTAATGGTATCATTTATGACTAGATTTATGTTATGGGCGCTTTGGTGCATATATAGAGCTGCATATGCTATGTTGTAACAATTTTATTTTCGATAATAAATCCCTTCATATAATTTTAAGAATAATATAACAATTTTATTAATAACAATAATAATTTGCATTCAACTTCAAAAGTAATACGTTAAGCCTGCATCGTCCTTTAATAATCTACTTATAGTTAAATATCTGTGTCGTATACAGCTATTTACAAGCACATCTCTGTTTGATTATTCCCCTCCGGACGGCCCGATCGCTCGAGCTAGTTTGTAGATAGTCGGCCACACGTGGTAGTAGTATCAACATGTACCCTAGATTGCAGGCCGCCAATTTGCGAATCCACTTCAATTAGTGAACACATCTTCGAATAACTGTCGGTAACGTATATATTTTGTTAACTTGTATAATTTGAGATAATTTATTTAGCGCGACATTTGGAATGCGAAATTTAGGAGGCGACTCTTAGAACACGAAATTTAGAATACGAAATTTAGAAGACGAAACTTTAGTAGACGACATTTAGAATGCAAACTTTAGAAGGCGACAAGTAGGATGCAACTTTTAAGATACACAAGGACACAGTAAAGACACACATGTAAGATGCTACCTTAGGAAGGCGGCGTAATTCAGCTTCGAGGTTGCAACTGCTGCAGAATGTATTGCAACAGGATTTGATTCGACACGTGGGACGAAGTCATTGTACAAGTTGGTTTGGATGAATTTGTTTCAAATTACAAACGCTGTTATCGTCGCTTGAAATAACGAGGATCCCGTCTTTCTTTGCCACAATGCGACAAATGCAGTTTTGGTTCGTAGATAGCTATAAGTTCTTTTTATGTGTTTCAACACTAGGAACACGTTAACTTGCTTTAATGCGTAATACAAGTACGTAATAAAAGTTTCAACTAATTGCTAAGCTGGATTTAACAGTAATAAAACTAAAGTTCACTGATTTAATGTTTTAAAAACAACACGCGTTGCTCAATATGAATCGTCGGTAACGTCAACAGGTGTTACTGACGTCATATATTTTTCTGCTTTGTACTGCTGACAGATGTTATTTTTAAAAGCAAATGCTTTGAACAGCTTTAGTACAAGATATGTCAACATGTCTATTTTTGTGATCAGCTTTATATAAATTAAAATTTGTATATGTAATTTAGAAAACTCAAATCCTAATATTGTTAGAACTTATTAATTTGTCATCTGCCTGAACAGATCTGCACAGGTCAGAACCCTATTTGTACAACAAGTTCATGTCTTACTGTAGAGTATTTGATCGAAAATAATTAAGACGAACATGAAAGTTGAAAGTTATAGATTGAAACCGTTAATGATTAAATTTTTGTTACAAGTCACATTATTTTAAAAAAAGATTTTTCTTAGTAAACAATTGGTTCCAGATTAAAGTTTTTTATTTTGATCAAGTATGATCAAATCTAATAACATAAAACTAAAACCCTTATGAGTAGGAATTTGATGCCAATTTTATATTGGATATACCTTTTTAACTACTTCTTTATGTATTTTTGCTGGACACAAATAGTGTTTCACTTTTTTATTTATTTAACTATTACAATTTCTTACAGAAGCTGCGTCTTATTTTATTAAGACAGGTTTTTGTCAACGAAGGCGATCCTTTTTCTTTGGGTCTCCACGTCGGCCCTTAGAAATATGCTATGTAATTATCATAATTACACCAGGACTTGGTGGCGCCTATTTGGTTTAGATTAAGTTTGATCTGCAAATAGATTTCGACTTACCCCCCCATTTCTCATAGCTCTACCCAAGGAATAGACCCCTAGTTGTGTCGGAAGACTTTGTTCAATGGAACCGGCAACGGTTAGGGCCCAGTTAAATTCGTTTCACTGGCGCACAATTTAGAAAAAGAATAGAAAAACGTTTCACTGGCACACAACGTGGTGCTCTTTGAAAAGTTCGTTACACTGGCGTCCAACCAACGAGGGGCTGGTGCAGTTAGAAAGAAAAAACCGTTTCAATGTTCAATATTCTTTTTTGTACACCAGAATAAGTGCCGCTCATAACGTTAGCCCTATCGCAAGCTTGTTCCCTGAATTTGGTTATATCTAATTGCATGTTGGATAAATTGCTTTAGGTAGTATTACATAATCCTTCTGCAGATTGGGACTCCACTTTTGTAAATCCCACAAACGTTTTACAAATTTCTTTGGTTGTCTCTCAGCCGCTCTCTTTTTTAAACTCACCGTATCTTATAATTTTACCTAATTGGCCAGTCTTCGTTATTTCTTGTGTGGTGTCCATTATGATTGAAAAAAAAAGGGGTGGATCTAATCTTATCAATATAGTATATTACATACTAAAGGACGTAAGTAGAATTTACGGTGACGAACGTGTTTGCAGCCCGAGTAAAGTGAGGGCTGCAAATGTCGAAGCACCGTAAATTCCTTATGTCCCGCGGTATGTATACTATTTTTCTCTACTCTAAATCTTTAAAAATCGCTTTAAATTAATATAAGTTTAAAATTCAACTAAAATTAAAAGAAGTATTTAATGTAGGCTTAAACACGTAATCATGGGTTTGTAACTATGGCATCTATTATTTAATCAAAATAGTTTAATAATAATATTATTTTGTATTCTGTTATTCACAAAACAATCCTATCAAAGAGATTTGAAGATGGATAGTGTTCAAACCGTTGATGAGGCTGCGAAAAAAAAAATTCCCAAGAATTATTTCCTAAAAAATCAAAATTAAGATACGGTTTAATATTCAAAAACTTTAAAAATTGGTGTGCTCAGAAAGGTGCGCCGATTGTTGATGAAAACACATTGCTGGCATTTTTGTTTGAAAGGTTCTCACAGTTAAAATTCCCGGCAAGCTTGTGGAGTGAGTATTCCATGCTGAAAAGCACGTTAGTAATATACGACAACGTCGATATTTCACAATATATGAAACTGCGTGCATGTTTAAAAAGAAAAAATGATGGCTACACCGCAAAGAAGTCGAAGGTGTTTACGAGAAGAAACGTATGATGCTTCATAAAGGATGCACCAAACGAGATATATTTGTTGTTTAGGGTAAGGTGGACTTTTCAATTTAATATACGTAATATTTTATAAAATGTTTGGTTTTAGGCAGTGGCTGTGATTGGTATTCCGGGAGCATGTCGTACGGACGAATTTTTGAAATTACAACTGCAAGATGTCCAAGACAATACCGGTTATTCACCTACGTGAAACAAAGAACAACATTTCAAGCACCTTTACCATTATCAATAACGTTATAAATGGAGTAGGATATCTTCCAATTGTAAGGAAATACCTTGCTGCTAGAAATATATGCTCTGCAAAAGCAATGAAACAAACAAGATTATTTTTGAAATTTTTTGCAGGAAAGTGTTGCAATCAACCTATAGGAAAGAATACGTTTTCCAAGATTTACTGAATTATAGTTACCTTTTTAAATCTGCCAGCATCACGTCTTTATAGAGGTCATGCTTTTCGACGAACATCAGCCACGTTGTTGGCCAATTCAGGTGGGGAATATACTTAGCCTAAAACGTCATGGCGGATGGAAATCATCCACAATAACAGAAAGATATGTTGCAGATTTCCTGGAACGTAAAAATGAAGCTGCTGAGAGAATTTTTAATTGAAATGTAGCCATAATCTCCACAAAATCAAAAGCAATTGGAAATCAAAATTCGTTGGCAATTACTGTCGATGCACCACAATCTCTATTGGAAAATGTTGATATTTCTAAACATATCATTAACACAATGGAATCTAATAATAGGTCCAGTTTGATAAATGTTGTTCAACATTAAAAAATAAATTAAGTTCATCGTATTGGTTTTTGAAAATATTAAATAATTCCCAGCGTTTTTTAAATTATTTTCTAAGTTAAAACAGTTGTTGGATATTAAATGTTCACTAAAGTGTTTTCTATTGTTTTTTTCTTACTTCTGAGGGCCGTTTCCACCGCTTCGGTTTAAATGTCACTTAAGTTGCCAAATTTACATTGCCCAAATGGCATTAACCTTTCCAATAATATAATGTAAATTTAACAACTTACGGGACACTTTAATAAGTCAAGCATTTAAGCTGAAATGGTGTAGCCGACCCTGAGTCGTTAAACATTGGTCTAAATAAAGTTTAAAATTCAACTAATAATAGAGAACTAATTAATTTTAACTTAGGCCCGTAACCATGGATTTGTAACCATGGCTTCTTTCATTTGAAAGACAATCACGTACGTCCCAAGAGAAGTAAGTAAAAATTTACGGCCCGCTTCACAACCATCCTAGAAAATGCAACTTACGGAAGGTCGTCTCAGTGACGTAAGTATCTTTTACGGCTAAGGTAGGGCAAAATAGTATTCTTCAGGTGCATGCTTAAGGTATTAATAATGTCGTTTTGAATTTTTGGGGAAAGATATTTAATTGCTCCTTTGTGTCGTTCAAGCACTTTTTATAATATGGGATCATAGTTATTGATTAAATGAACTAAACTTAAGGAATTACCGTTATAACAGTACTTTGGATCAGAACAACGTTCTCTGTGTCCTCAAAATGACAACATGCGCTGGGATAGTCTTAAAGTAATATTGAAGAGTCTGTTTAAAACATTTTTTCAAAACTCAGTTTCTTGTTTTAATAGTGAAGTATCTTTTTTTATAGAAGGTATAATTTTTTTTCCACATAAAACAACTAGTTACATGGGATTGCGCAAAGCAAGTGCGCTTTAATTTTTTCGATAAGCCCTGCGAATAACGAATTCCAGTTGTCCAACTTGACCTTACTGAAGCAAACAGCCAACACCTTAAACAATAAGCACAATTTTTTAATTTAGAATAATACTACCAGCGATTTGAATTGTGTAGCAAGTTTAAGTCATTGGTGTTATTTTCACTTACTCCTCCTAAGTTATAATAGTGAACGGAAAAACTTCTCATTTTATTATCTTTAGGAAATGCACCACTTGGTCTACACAATCCGTGTACAATTATTTCTTTTCTTAAATTGTCATGTTGTAAAACATTAATTTGTAAAAAATGCACAAAATCGGTTGTATATTCTTTCGTCAGATCCAAGGATGGTGATTTTAGTAAAAAACCACTACTCATCTTTACCTCTGTACCTGTAATGGTGTCGAATTCCAAATTTCTATCGCCATTGTCACTATGTGATGTACTTGCGCCATGGATGAGATGTTTTAAAATTATTGGTTACTGTTCTCCGTTTGAAACGGAACTAGATGATACTATGGACGAAAGTCTAATTTTTTCCATATGCTGTTCTTGATCTTGTGTTTTGGACCCTCTAGAAATAAAAAGAAACTTATTTTTGGAATCTTGCTCTTTGATTTTTCCCAATAGTTTTCTTTTTCGTTTTTTGCAGCACCGCATGTGAAGCTGGGTATATGGGATAATCTTATTTCTTGTAATTTTTAATGAAATTAGTTAAAATGTAATTAAATAAGTAATTATTATCTAATTGCTTTTTGAAACTACAAAACACATATACACACAATGCTTTAATTAGAAGAAATTAATAAATTTAAATTAAACCCTTAGAGATTTATTTGTATGTACTGCTCTACAGAAGTTAAACTGGGATCAAATCGATAGAATGTTACAGCATTCTGTGCAGACCAGAAAGAAATCAGTAAAGTATAGAAAATCGCCTACACCGAATACCGCAACAAAACAGGGAAAAGGGAGGAATGCAAATCTCAAATAATTAGATTTCGGACTAGCTAAAGGTGTCGTAAAGTGGGGTGGAATATTCAGAAAGAAAAATTGGAAACGTCAGTAAGTAGATTTATTTAGAAGCTGTTAGGTAAGCAGTACAAAAAGGAATATTTACAAAGACCACAAAAGCGTACATTTACGTAATCGTCTTGTGATAACGAGATGTACACCCAAAAGCATCACTTTGCATATAACAACATAAACATATGCAAGCAAATATAAAATTTTAGAAACTAAATAATATGCACATATATACTTATTTAATGCTTCAAACCTTAAATATATGCAATAAGAAAATTAGACATAATGTGTACAGTAATTCTATCTGCTTTGGGAAGTGAACCCTGTAAATTAAGAACGTAATACTAAAAATAACGTAACCCTAACATAAATGAACTTAGTGTTAACCAATTTAGTGAGCAAGTAGTTGACGTTAATACTAATGTGCAAAGAGAAAGGATGTAGTAAAAATTGCTCTAAAACAAGCTTTGATTTATGTAATAATGGCAATCACGCAATCACCTGTGCACTATGAGAAAGAGAAAGTACGCAGTATGTAATTTCGTGTGCCATAACCACGAGTACGAAAACTACAGCATTTACGTGGTTAACATCCAACAAAAAAACTGTCTATCTTTCGTAGCAGCATCAAAGAAAAAGCCAAACAAAGTAGATGTACCTTAAGAATACTAGTTGTTCGTCTCGGGTATCATCTTAAAGAATTTGAAAACGTGGGCTGCACTAGTCGATGGATCAACCAATTGAACTAGGTTAAAACTCTATTTACAAAAAGCATTTTAATATGACAACTAACATTTCTTTTCGCTAAAGGGATGTTGTATCGAATAGGCCTCTTTCAAAAGCTCAGCTTGTATTTATATTATATTGCCCAACAAGTGAAGGTAGCGTAAAAAATTCTCACCATAAAATGAGAAGTATTTTGAGAAACCCAGCTGCAAGTATCCTAAATAAACAGCTTCAAACTATTGGTAGAACTGAGTGGGCTGCAAACAAGGGTCAATTAATGATAACATAACAACTTTCATGAATATTGTTCTCAAACGCGGACGTCTGCGTGATAGAAAAATGCCGCTTTCATAAAGTTTCTTGGTAACGCGTAGATAACAACCCCGTTAAAAGCGTAGTTCAAAGAATTTATTTGCCGCAGTGATCCAGGTGTTTGTTTATCAAAAATATTTCCGAACAATCACATGTAAAGAATTCTTAGGATAACACCTGCAAAAGTATATGCCAGCTTCAAAGCACGACTTGCGAATAAAGAGATAGTATAATGGCTACTAATAATTACTAACAAGGAGGACAATCCATAGCTCGTACAACTGCAAAGCTGCGAAATAACAGAGTATTGCTTGATAGAATTTCTTTGTATAGACAATAAACCCCTGACAAGTGTTCCTTACTACGCACGTAGTTAAGGTGGCCTTTTAATCTTTTAAGAAAACCATAGATGTATATTCAGCAGTGGTTGAAACGCATTTCGAAGGATTTGTAAAAGGCGAAGTTATTTGAATCTTTTATAGAGAATCGTGAAGTATTTACTGCAGATGTTAGAACATATTCCAGCGAATTTGTAAAGCAAAGTTGATAGCAGATGTTTACTTTATTCGACGCATTTATAATGCGACTAACAAAGCAAAATATTATAGAATAAATCTTTACTGAAATTTTATAGGATGCTTTAAATAGCCCTCATTTTAATTGGAAGAAGTCGAGCTTGTTGATCGATAACTTTTATGATTTAAAATAACATAGACAGCGTGGAGTGGTTTAGAAATTTTAGGGCGTTTTAAATAAAAGTAGTTTGAGTTCATTTTCATGCAAAAAGATCGCTGGCAGGGTTTTAACGTAACAAGCAGTTTAATAAAAAATAGTTATGTAAATACTTACGTTTCAATATGAAAAATCTTCTATAACATCTACACAACAATTTCGCACATAACACACTAGAATGTTTTCATAATTTCTTTCGGTTGTATAGTGCAGCTAATGCAACCAGCTGACTAGACTATCAACTATCACATGCATTTCTCTCCACTGTTAATAGTTTTAGAAAGCGAAGCTTAGTAAGCTACCTGTGAATCTGTATCTGTATAGATAATAGCCACTCAATTCTTGTTTAAAACTCCATAAACCAAACTAACCCTATAGTCCGTTTAATAACGCTTTACCACTTTATGTAGTGTATCACCTACAAACAATAGACACTTTTGTTATTAAAGTTTACAATTTCTTTAGCCGGTGTGGCGGTATTTCGATAACTAACAGTGGTAGAGAAAAGTGGACATTGTATACGCTAGTGATGATAATAAATAAGGATTACTTCAAAGCACTTACCTTGTAAATATAGCGAAGCGTAGCACATTTATTTATTGCGGCCGTCCAGGACGGGAAGCGATAGTAGAATAGCTGGCGTCCTCTCCCTGGCAGGTGATAAGATAGTTCTTGCACATGCGAAGACACAGCATTGTTTATCGGTATTCGCGGTACTTAAAATACACAGGCGCGATGTTTGAAGTAATTTCACGGTACATATAATAACATTTGAATATACCGGGCGGAGGTAAATAATTAACAATTTTATATATATATATATATATATATATATATTGTAAAATTGCTTTTAAAGCGTTGTTACGGTATATCATGCGAAAAGGAAGAGAGCAACAAAAGTAACGTAAGTAGTCCGCACCGGTTTCCACAACACAAAAAAGGAAAAGAAAAGAATGCCGTGCTATAAATAAGCGGTGTTAGAGTGGTGGTGGTTGTGAGGGGAATTAATAACGACTGCACATTAGGTTGCTAAAATACTGTAAATTAATTCAAAGAGATAAATAAACATTGATAGTAATAAGATAGCATAAAAAACAAAATAAATAAAGACGCACAGTAATGGTACAATGGTCTTCTTTATTAAAAAAAAGAAATAAATTTAAAATAAGTGATTTTGTGCATCTGTTACTGTAAATTATTGTGACGCAAACTCATTTAGGGACGCAAAAAATATTCAATTTGTAACAAATCAAAACAAACCTAACAATCCTAACAATAATTGGCAAGTACATTTGCTTTTTTGGTGACACTTTTAAATTTATCCACGAAACCTCATACGTTATACCTAATTAAAGTAGAGATTTGTGTAGTTTATGTATACTTCAAGCTTCTCTAAAAGTAAGCTTGTAAACTTCCGTAATACCAGTACATCATTAACTGCAATTCTCGTTCCGGAACATAATATAATTAAGTAACAAGTACCCGAATTTACACGTGTTCCAAATCGTAGTGATAGAAAATTGGCTGACGATGCTTTCGGTGCGAACAACGTACATGGTACTGTAAATTGGTTTTCTAAGTGGACGTATTGTGGACGTATAATTTCACCGTTAGGTAAACGTCAATTGAACCACTCTTTCGTACATTTTCTTCCTTCCCTCTTCATTTACAAACAGTGAAAATTTACAATCGTCGTTTAGACGCACTTCTGATAGAACTATCTGATATGATGACGTAGTTTATTAGTGATTTGATCAGGCCAACTACTGCAGTCATTGGTAATTATTAAGAAATTATATTATAACAGTATTGTTGATCGGAATGTATACATTTATTTCAGACGATTCTGCCGTCGTATTAACTTGATGAGTAGGAGATAATTATCATTGAAAGATTACTTGTAAAAAGCATCTTGCATCAAAAGCGTAGCATATATGCATTGATAGAACGTTTACGTAAATAATGAAAATAAAAAAATAATAATAACTATTTCTCTATTTCATTTTTGCGTGATTTCCGAAAATTAGTTCATCATCATCATTAGGTCTTCAGTTGTAGAAGTGGTTGGACGTGTACCCTCATTATTTCCTAGTCTGAACCAACCTACACATTTTCCTGATTTGCACAATCTGCATAGATCCGAATGAGGGACTATTTTACCTCCGGAATTTTTTACCCCAGAGGATGCCATCATGCTTATCACCAATTTCTGTACGCAGTGTGCTTGGGAGGTAATGTGGTGGTTTCCCGTTGCCTTCCACATCGCAGTAGTGTGTCTTAGAATGTCATACCGACCCCTATGGTCTCTGCCACTTTATGTGCCGAAAAAGCAGCTGCCCACTTTTGGAGACTTGTTAAAGTCTGATTCCTCACTAAAGACCCCACTAATTTGGTTAAACCTATAGTTCGGCTTTTTAGCTCATTGAAACGCGCAAGCCATTCTACCTGTTTTAGTATTTTAGAACGTCGTCAAGGTGCAGGTCCGTTCAGAATGGCGAAAATTAGTTGTTATAATTTAATTGTTTGAAAAAATAAGATTTTCTGGGTAGTAAAATTCACTTGCTTTATCTGATAGGTATAAGTAAGGTTTATAGACAAGCACGTTGTATTGTTTTAAAAAGTTTTTAAAAAATGAATCAGAATTGGAACTTGGAACATGCTGTTGGCAAATCATAGGGCACAAAAAAGAGCCCAAATTAGATATTAAACAATCTTACATGAGTCTCCAACCAACGTCAAATAATTTCCAAAACCATACCGCATTTTGTTTTATTACTACAATCGTTTGGCGCGCCTACATTTTTGGTGCCCTAGGATGCGGCACCACCTTGCCCCCACCCCATGCACGTTGCTGTTTCTAGGTTAGTAGTAGTGGAAAAACGCACACGGTAACAAAACAAAAAGCGCTGTAATATACTTCACACGTACATCAATACAGCGTCGTTAAAATGTGCATGCAAAATTATTAAAGAGTGGTCTAGAATTACATACTTTTAACACACCTTTGAAGTATAGGTTTACAGAATACCATTATGGCATGGATTTGTTACGTTCATTTTACGACAGTAAATCAAACATACCCTTTTCTTACTTTATTATTTCACATAGATTCCGCTTCAATACGCAACCACCACCCTGTATATTTTAACTTCCTCCATTAAGCACGCTTGACAATAATTTAACCCATTTGCTGCGAATTTAAGAAGTTTACTCTATAATTTAAATAGTAGGAACCTTGTTTTCGGTATCCGCTGGCTTGCTACATAGTACTGTAGCGTACAACTAATATTTATATATACTGGTACGACCGAAAGACTCGTTGAAATAGTGTGTGGTATTATTTGCTTAAGCTTGCGTCGAGTTTCTAATCTCCTTTTTGGTATGTTGTGATACGCGAGGATTGACTTATTAATTCTTATTATTGAAACGAATTGATTACTCAATGCTTGCTATATGTGGCAAGATTACTCGTCGTTACCTTGTTATTTTGTTTTGTCATTTTCAAAATTTCGTGCACACACAGTGTGGTAAGTATTTGCAGTTTTAAAAAAAAAAGTACTTTTCGGTGTCAATAAATTAATACTGCACCGTGGGCACGCGGGTGAGTCTGTTCCCTGTTCTTTTATATGGGTCCCAAGTAATTGTAGGAATCGTATGTGTAGTTGTGGTTTTGGAATGATTGTCTTTGCGTGAGAGGATATTTATTATTAATATTGTAATATGTAATGACTTCTTTATTGGAGACCATTTGATGTAGTTTAGTTTATGCTTACGACGGTACTGAATATTAATATTGGATCTACTGTGACCAGTTTATCTATTTAATTGTAGATTTACCATAATGATTTAAAGCTGTTGGTTTTAGTGTTGTAATGTTGCTTTTTTGTGTTTGCTAATTAATATAGGGGAGTAACCTAAAACTGCAGCTCGCTATTTGAAAAATGATTTCTTTTGGAATTTGGTTTTTGCTGACATATATATGTTGTCATTATTAATAATTTTTGTTTTTATTTGTTTTTGGTACTACTGTTCCTTAGTAACATGTTTTTTTAATTAGAGGTTTTTTTTTACGTTTTTTGTGAGTGATGAATGAGTGCGTGTATTTTTATTTCAGATCTTCCTTTATTTTTGTATGTGAAATACCCCGCCTATTCTCCAATTCAGCCCGTGCATTCTTTCATTGTTCTGCCAGCTACGTCAATGTACATAGCAGATTGTTTTAATGGCCTTTCCAATTTGCAACTATTACAAGCTTCTAAATTTTAACGGAATAATTACAGAATAGACCCCATAGACACTAGTTATCTCATGGATTGGACAAGCGTCGAAATAAATAGAAATATTAGCAGATAAAGCGAATGAGTTTTGCCTTTGCATGTTTCTCTACGTAATGCATCTAATTTACTGGAAAAATGTAGATAACAAATAATTCTAGTTTGTAGGAATTCATTCGCAAACACAGGAAGCAATAAAATCGTTGGTGTTTGAGACTAAAAATCAACAAAGATACAGATCCACTTACACAATAGTTGAGTACATTATTATTCATTTTCAGAATACGTGGGTAGAAGTGTGGTTCAAGAAACTTCGTAATTTGTATAAATAAACTAATATTTGTGTATAATTAAGTTAATTATCTTGCATAAGTTTAGAACCCGACTCATGCCATACATTTGATAACAGCAGCACCATTAATCAAAAGTTCTCTCTATTTCCTTTGTAAATGTGTAGAATTTGCTTTTGTAAGACTGTTTGCTATTTCTTAACAGCAAAATAAAAATACTATTAACTTATATTCATACAAGGAAGAAAAGTGTTTAGAGTAACAACAAACAAAGTATTTATTAAATTTGATTTAAGCAGTTTTAGTACAGAAACAAAGATGAGATCGGTGTTTGCAGGATAAAAAGATATATTTTATGTAGTAAATATTTATCGTTTTCAATACGTACGGGTTATTTCAAACTTAACTCGATCTTGTTATAAAATCTCCATGGGAATGTCTTAAAATTTTTGTCATGGACTTGAAGAAACAAAATTATGACTTTTTATTTAAAAAATAAAAAATAAAATCCGCCTTGAGGGTTGTGATCTAATTACAGTGGCTGTACTATCGTAGAGTAATCCGAGCAAGCCTAGTGACCGGTTGTTAGTGATAAAAAAAAATTACCAGTTAAACAACATTTTGTTTCTTATGACTTATATGAGCATCAGATCTGATAATCACGTACAAACTTAAGCAAAACTGCAATTCAAATTATTTTACAATTGTTATTGAAAATTTCACACATGCTAAATTTAACACAAATATTACTTTCAAAAAAAGTATACTCAAAAAAAATTAAATTATGAACATAGCCTTATCATTTGTGACAGTGGGGTGCCGGGTCTTACAGACTGCAACGATTGAAGTTTTTCTTGGCGGCTCGAGATATAACCGTTGCGGAAAAGAGGGTTGCAGAAACAATTAACAGATCCTTTTGGGATCAAGCAAAAATTACTCATCCTTAACCACTGGCTGCTGGCGGCTACCTTTAAGCTGATTAGGCACAGGTTCCAGCTAGATAACAAAGACAATGGCCCCAGACTGATGTGGTAAGTGATGGATACGCTGGAGAAAATGTTGATCTGCTAGAAGAAACATGACTGGTGAGTAGTTTTGATTTTACTACTTATTGCCTGGTTGTTACGTGATTGTTTTTAGAATTATAGGATGTTTGTGGTTATTGGTCCTACTGGGTGTTTGCGCATCAACGACTTTCCAACCTGCTTGACCCTAAGATGATGTGGAAGATAGTGGATTCAGAAAATTAATTATAAAGACAATTCAACCGGGAGAAGCTTTATCAGAACAAATGTTAAAGCCCACGCGCCATGTGTATGAAGCAAGTTGAAAACCATGAGGTACTTCCTGAACAATAAGGTGTTTACACGGACTTTTGGAAGATTAAATTGCTATTTATGACCTTACAAACTAGGTTTCAAAACAGATGAATTGATTTCTACTTGATTCTGCGTACAAAATATTAAGCTTGGCCCTCTAATTGAAACTAATTAGAAAATAACAACTCGCATTATGAAATCAAGGACTTATTAAAAATTCAAAGCTACCTAATTTTGCAAACAAATATACTCTTCGCGAATTTTTTCAATGTTTTTTCTTTTTCTCTTGCCTTTATACTTCTAAGTTGTTTTCACTAATTTTTTTTTCTTTACAAACAAAAAAGATTGTTACAGCATGCGGTCATAAGAAGGGAGGTGGCGGTGATAAACAGTGGTGACGTTGAGTATTACTGCGGTGGGGGTGGAGTTAGATACGTTGCAGAAAAGATTGGTTTTGGGCAGCAGTTGTAATAACATAACACATAAAATATAAAGGTATCCTTATGGGCGACTTAGAGATACTATTCAGTTCTCAGAGTAGCAAGTAGTTTAATCACGCGATCTCAATATTTTGATTAGAGCAAAACACGCATATGACATGAAATCACAAATGACACCTTCATCTTGTCAATTGTAGTTTCAAGCCGTCATATCTATTTGTTTCTGCTTAGAAAACGAAATCATTGTATTTAAATGTTAATATTCCTTTGCTTATAAATAATCCATTCCAAATGGCCCTGCATCTTAGTGAAGTTCTAGATTACTAGAACTCGTGGAATGGCTTCCGCGTTCCAGTGACCTAAAAAGGGAAACTACAGGTGCAAACAAAGTAGTAAGGTTTTTAGTGAGGAACCGAAAAGAGGGCAGCGGCTCTTTCGGTACTTAGATTGGCAGAGACCATAGGGGTCGGTATGGCAATGTAAGACACCACCGCGTTGTGGAAGGTAACAGAAAACCACCACATTACCTTCCAAGTACACAGCGTACTTAAAAGATTTCGGAGATAGAATAGTCCCCCATTTGGATCTTCGGGAAGAGACTACTTTGGAGGATGTGATTAGAAAATTTAGAAAAAGAATCGCAAACATTCAGCGAGTCAATGCGTGTAATGTCAAAAGTATGAAGCAAGTAGGTAAACTAGAGAACTTAAAAATTGTAATGGATAAGTTAGCACTAGACATAGTAGGGATCAGTACAGTTCGGTGTACAGAAGCGGGGGATTTTTGGAGTGGAAACTTTAGGATAATTCATACAGGATCAGAGGAAGAAATTATGATGTGAGGATAATTATGCGAAAAAAGATAGGGCACTGTGTAGAAAACTAGTTACAAAGGAATGAAAGAGTGCTTATGGTTAGATTAGAATCTAAACGGCAAATATAGTAATAACACAAGTATGGCAAGTTGTAGCCACACTGAGGTAGAAACGATCTACAAAGATATCGAATACATACTAATTTAGTAATTACGGGGGAAGTTAATGCAGTGGTAGGTGAAGGTAGGAAACGAGCGGTATTAGGTTTATTTGGTTTAGGCACGAGAAACGACCAGTAGAATTTTGCAACAAATCAATTTAACCATTACATATACATTATTTCAACATCATGCTAGAATACACCTGGTAGATAGATATAGACACTGACCACAACATCGTAATTATGAAGGTCGCTCTTCAATTTAAAGTTTTGAAAAATAAGAAGGTAAAAAGGCACTTTGACTTTGAAAAACTAAAAGATAAAGATATCCACGAAAGATTTGAAAAAAAGTCAAATGAATTGCTGAAAGATATCGGTAAAACCTTTGATATTAAGGAAGTAGAAACAGAATGGAATAACATTAAATCCAGCTTAGATATGGCGGAGAAATATTCTGTGGTATATAAAAATAAAAGAAACCATGGATAACAAAGAATATCCTGACTTTAATAGAAAAAAGAAGAAAATGCAAAAATAGATCAGACCAAACAGGAAAACAGAGATACAAAGCCATAAAATGGGAAATTATTCGCAAATGCAGGAAAGCTAAAGAATAATGGATTGATTAAAAGTGCAAAGAGGTACAAACTAAGATGAAAACAGGAAAGACAGACAAAGCAAACAAACTAATTAAAATTAATTTTAGGTATATGAAACCGTATAGCAAAAATATAAGGGACGCGATAGAAAATATCATTATAGAAAATGTAGATAAAGCGGTTAGATGGCAGAAATAAATAGTAAATTTATATACAGGAGAAGAACTAACAGTATTAGAACAGGAATTAGACATAGAAAATGATGATTTGGAATATCCTATATTTAGAGATAAGTTTGAATTAGCATTAAAGGGTCTGAATAATGGTAAGGCGCCGGGTACAGATAAGGTGCATGCAAAAACTCTAAAAGACGCTGGACAAGCAGTAACAGAACGCCTTTTTCAACTTGTAAGATATATGTATGAAACAGGCAAGATACCCCAAGATTTCAAACGTAACATCATAGTTACTATAACGAAAAAGATAAGCTCGGAGAGAAGTGAAAATTTTCGAACAATAAGTTTGACAGCACACATGTCAAAAAATACTAACTAGAATTGTATAAATACGAATCGATGAACAAACTGAAGAAATATTAGAAGTTCAATTTGGGTTTAGGCGCTACAGGGGAACACGGGAAGCTACTTTATCTCTGAAAGTGATAATGGAGAAAATAACAGAAAAAGGGGAAAGCGTGTATATAGAGTTTGTCGATCTGGAAAAAGCATTCGACAATGTAAAATGGAAAAAAATGTTCTAAACACTGAAAAAGATTGGAATGAGCTTTAGGGATAGACGGATGATACATAGCTTATACAAAGAGCAAACAGCGGTAATAGAATTAGAGCAGGGACATAGAGAAGTAAATATTAGGAAAAGTGTGGGACAGGTATGTGCCCTATCCTCATAAATTTTTAACTTGTACATCTAAGTGGCAATGAAAACTGTCAAATGTAGGAAGATATTTGGAATTTTTATGCAGGGACAAAAGATTGATATGCTTAGATTTGCAGATGATATAGTGTGCTACATGCCCAAAAATCGCCTATGCATCATATTTAGTTTAAGTTTAAATTTGTGAGTAAATTCCCGCCATTATTTCAAATAGACTTGTGCATTTCCGTCATTTCGGACAGTTGCGGTTGCGCAAAAGGAATGCGAAGACGCGGAGCGATGGCGCAAGTGCGTGGTGTGTGACACTACATTATTAGCCAACGAGACGTCGAACAGTGACGTTCACCTGTGTCGTTCCTTTTTCAGAATGTAGGTTTCCCTTTACCTCTACCGTCTATCGTTGCCTTCACCTTATTCCTTTGTCCTGCCTACAAACAGAAGAAGAGGGAAGACATTAAAACTGGATTCAATGATGGCATAACGTAACCCACGTCCAAACAACGCCCAAACGAAATTCATAGGAATCAGCATGGCCCCTGCGCAAGGATGACCGCAAAATCGTGAAGAGTTCCGCATTTTTAAGTGAGTACATTTTATCTTTTTTAGGGTGCATCTTATATCACTGTATACATATTTGGTACGTGATTCAATTTGACACGAAATTATGTCGTAATATCTTTGTTGTGCAATAATGTGAACGTGGATAGTATCCGTGTTGCCAACTGTGGAAGTGGCTCTGAACACGCGCGCACGGGGTCATAGCAGTTGCTCCGGGAGCATAACAGTGACGCCTAAACGTTGTGTTGAAAATTTGTATTCACCTCTCATTTATCATATAAGGATTAGTTTTGAATATATGTGTAGAAATTGGGTTTTTCCACTCAAATATAATAAATAATAATTTTTAAAAAATTTTTAATGGCTCTTAAATAGAAGAAATATAATCTGGCAACATTGTATTTGGCAACATCTATTTTATGTTGACGTGGCATTGAATGCAGCTGAAATGTCAATCTCAAGGATTAAGTCGGCCATGTTTGAACAGTGTTTGTTACCCTTCATATAATTGATTTTTAACTGAATTAATTTGCATTTTCCCTTATAAAACGGTGTATTTATATTTTAAATTCTCTCAAATAATTATCTAACCTAATTTAGGATGAAACTAAAGCGTACACCTTTCAAATGTGTTTAGCAAATGACCTTAATCTAACTTCAAACATTACATAATTCCTTCTGTAAGTATTCTAGTTAAAGATAAAAAGCTTTTATTTACAATTTATTATGATGTAAAAAAAAGGAAAAAATCCCTTAAAATGACACTAAGTTTAGTTAAATAATTATTTTAATGCTGAAATTTTTCTTAGTTTATTGTAACTTGTTTTTTGGGGTAACTTATTAAAACCGTTGTTTAGATAACTCATATATTATCTTACTTTACCATAATTCTAAAGTGTTCTCTTACAATCTAATTAATTAACAATAGGATACGAATATCGGCTTTCTTAAACAATACAATAATGAGCTAAGGAGAATGTTTTGCATTTAAGTTCATTTTCTATTCCCTTTAGCTGCGAGGGTTGCTTGATAAATTCCTCGATATAAAACTAATACGTTAATAATTAGGTATACCGTTTTTTTACACATGTATCGTTAAAATATTGTCTTGTGCAGTAAACATGATTTTGTTTTGATAGCAAATTTCTTTAATCATATCGGTATCACAACGCAGAATTTTAAAATTTATTTGGTCTAGGCGAGACTTGTCGTCGTAGCTGGTCGCTCAGCAGTATGTTAGTCTAGACGAGACTCATGAAGAGTTGGTGGCTCAGCATTATATAAGTCTAGACAAGACTCGTGGTAAGTTTGTCGCTCTTGTAATTTTCGAATCATTTTTTGAGGATGATGTTGAAGTTTTTGTTTATTAGTCTAGGTGAAGCTCAAAGGAGGGCTTATCACCCTATCAATTATATGCGTTGTAAGATATATTTTTTCTTGTTCCTCAACAATTTTGTTATGAGTAAATCAAGTCATAATTACTGCTATCTCTTCATATATCTATTCAGACTACACTAGGTTGGATGAAAATATCTTTAAAATCTCTCAAGCCTTGCGTACATTCAAAATTTTCACGTTTCATTTCTTTAACGATTTACCTAATGTTTCTGTCCTTGGTATAAATTAGTTGACTTTATTTAGTCATTTCTTTTCTTATACAGCACTTACCTTCTACACTTTTGCCTTATTTACATTAAACTAGCAATCTTTTTGCTACCTGTTGACTTTTCCTTGAATTTATTGTTAGCCACATATCTGTTTATTATCTAGGTCCCCAAGTATAACTCTGTCACTTCATTTAATTAATCCTAGCACCCTTTCTACACCATATTATTTTGTTTTCAGTATTTATCTTACGTTGTTTAATTACATGGTGATTGTCGTAACTTTCGTTGCAATAACTCATTGAATTTTTATAATTAATTTTAGATGATGTTTTGAGTGGATGTTTTTTTCTTTGGGCTCACATAGGAGTCGCGGCCTATGCCATTGTAAAAAATAGTCCATTTTCGCAGTTGCAAAAACTAGGAGTTCCTATTCCATGCGTTTTTCTTCTGAATTATTACAGTCGTCCACTTTATCCTTTATCATTACTTGTTTTCTTCTTCTATCAAATTACTAGAACATATAAACATTTTTTTGTTGTTTTTTATTGAACTTTGTGGTGAGGTGTTATCGCTTTTTATTGATACCTTATCGAATTCTCAGTTGCTTTAGCATATTGGGACAGTGTGTTTGTATTTAACTGCTTATAGTTAGGCATTCTTGTGTGTTTATGGCGTTATCGTTTCTAAAAATTACCTTGAAACAGTTGGTTTTTGTGTGAAGGTATCTGTAGTGATACTTTTAAGTTGTTGTTTCAACTTTTGTCTGATTTTTTATCGTAGTGGATGCACTCGTTAGAGCCTAGAATTTTTTTTTAACTTATGTCTTATCTTACCTATATAACGGCTTTAAGGAGCCACTCCATCTTGTATCTTTGGGATGGAGGACAAAACGGCTGGATGAGCTGGGGAATTCTACGCTATATCTTTAATGTATGTAGTCGTATCGTGCCTTAGCGTTCTGGGACGTTTTGGATCCACCTATAGTTATCTAGTTTTATCTTAATATCTTTATCTTACTTATTATCATTGATAATAACTTGAGATTTTTCCTTATCTTTTTTGACTTCCTAACGTTTGGTATTTACGATCAGACGTAGGAATTAGTTTTTGAATATTGAGTGAAGAAGCTAACCTGATGGTAGCAATGTAATTTGTTAGGTTAGTAATGTAAGAAATTAGTAAAATGGTACTGTTGGTAAATTTGTTGATTCACAACTATGTCACGAACCAGTTTTGATGTGTATTGTTTATTAAGCCAGAGTACCAGTGCACAAAAAATTGCTAAAAGCAAGTTACTGCTCTTTTGGACATTTTGAAATTTGGGCATGTTCTTGCCAAAGTAGAAACAGTTTAGATGCAATGCTTATGTGCGTGTGCACTAAAAAAAAACTAATATTAGCTTTAGTTATAGTACATATGTTAGGCAACTTGTAGCATTTGTTATAGTTTTAGTAGTGTTTCGTGCTCTCCGACAAATTTGTGCTGTCGATTATAGCTGCGCCACATTAAAGACTCTTGTGTGCATTTATAGATGTAGTTCAAAAAACAATGGGGCTACACATTCCGTTTCCTGGTAAATCGTAAGACGTGTTATCGGTTGAAAAAACCAGGTGGCGCTTAAAATAAACATTTTCTAGAATTTAAGTTAGGGTATAAGTAGGTTAGTTAGGATTTAGATTTTAAGTTTTTGCCGTGGTAACAGTCAGTTTCTTTTTTAAGATTTTTTCTTTTATGGCTTTGTCGCAATTGCTACATGCCGAAAATCGGCTATGTATCATATTTAGTTTAAGTTTAAATTTGTGAGTAAATTTCCGCCATTATTTCAAATAGACTTCTGCATTTCCGTCATTTCGGACAGTTGCGTTTGCGCAAAAGAATGCGCAGACGCGGAGTGATGACGCAAGTACGCGGTGTGTGACACGACATTATTAGCCAATGAGACGTCGAACAGTGACGTTTACCTGTGTCGTTCCTTTGTCATTTCTCTTTCAGAATGTAGGTTTCTCTTTACCTCTACCATTTATCGTTGCCTTCACCTTATTCCTTCGTCCTGCCTACAAACAGAAGAAGAGGGATGACATTAAATCTAGATTCAACGATGTTATAACGTAACTTACGTCCAAACAACGCCCAAACGAGATTCATGGAAATCAGCATGGCCCCTGCGCAAAGAAGACCATAAAATCATGAAGAGTTACACATTTTTAAGTGAGTATAATTTATCTTTTTTAGGGTGCATCTTGTATCACAGTAAACATATTTGGTACGTGATACAATTTGACAAGAAATTATGTCGTAATATCTTTGTTGTGCAATAATGTGAACGTGGGTAGTATCCGTGTTGCCAACTGTGGAAGTGGCTCTGAACACGCGCGCGCGGGGTTATAACAGTTGCGCCTGGAGTATAACAAGTGGTATTAGCATCTATCAAGTATGAATTAGAAGCTGATTTGAATAAAATGGAAACAGTTCTAACAGAGAGATACGGTAGGAAAATTAACAAAAATAAAACTAGAGTACTAGTATGCAAAGGAGGCGAAAATAAATCTAAAATAAGAATACAAATAGGTAACGAGAAGTGACATGAAGGTTAGGATTTCTGCTACCTAGGAAGATAAATAACGCGAGATGGGAAGAACTCAAAAGATATAAAACAAAGATTAGCACACGATCGTGCTACATTTAACAAGAAAAACCAAATACTGTGTTCAAAGACAACAAACATAGTAACAAGGGACGGATTGCTTAAAACATATCTGTGGAGCACAGCAGTGTACGGCTGTGAAACTTGGACAGTAGGAGAGGCGTACAGAAAAAGAGATGCCTTTGAAATGTAGTGCTACAGACGTAAGATGAAGATATCATGGACAGACAAAGTTAAGAACAAAGAAGTGCTAGAAATGGTAGAGGAAGAACGAAATATGTGGAAAATAGTAACAAATAGGAGAGATATGTTGATAAGCCAAATACTAAGGTCTGAGGGAATAATGCGGGATATATTAGAAGCAGAGATAGGAAAAAAAAAGGTAGAGGTTGACCTAGGTTGGACTATTGAACCCAGATAATGAAAGATGTAGGCTGTGAGAATTCCAGGGAAATGTGTAGACTAGCCCAGAATAGAAATCAATAGAGGTATTATAACCATTATAAGCAACTACAGGTATTGGTTTGCGATAGTCTCAGCTAATGTTAATTGTGCGAAAGCATTTACTGGAAAACTATTAATTCGGCAAATGTCTAAGTGTTGGGGGATCTTGGCAGCCACAGGCTGCTTAAGCCTCTTCACATACTACTGAATCTCGGTAAAATATTACAAATAGTTAGAAAACAAACATTGTTCGAAAGATTATTTTGGTAACCTAATAATTCGCAAAATATTCCAGTTTTGGGGATCTTGGTAGCCGCAGGCTGCGTAAGTCCCTTCACATACTCCTGAGTGTACGGGGAAATAGAGTATATATTTGTAAAACAATAGAAGGAGAACCGAACTGCATCTAACAAGAAAGAGCAGACACCTAACATAGAAACAAGTAGAAATTTGTTAAAAGCATATGTGGAAAACAAATAAAAATAGGAGAAATAGAAGAGCAGGATATGCTCTAAAGCATTGTTGGGGAATAGTGTGGGATATATTACAAATATATATAGGAAAAAAAGGTAGACGTAGGTCTAGATTGTACTAGGCCGCCCCTATAATAAGAGGGAGAAGTAGCCGTGAGGGTGAAGATTCCGATAGGTAGCGGAGAGTCGGGTTGAAGCGCGCAAGGGGTGCGTGTCGGTTGCTTAGAACTTATAGTTAATTTGTGAGCTTTGCGTTGAAAATTATAAAGTGACCCGTAGGAGTGTGTCAAAGGATGCTAATGTTTGATGAGCAGTTGGATTGTATTTTACAGATAAGTTATAGCGTAGTAATTGTTCTTTGTTGTTTCTTTAACCGCAGTGTAATTACGGTATATGCTGCGAATTGCTATTTAGCTGTGTTTGTTTTCTATGTAATAATATTGGTTACAAGTCATTAAACTACGTAAATCCATCTACGAGTTATTATTAAATATTCACAGGTTGTAACAGGTAAAACTAAAAAGGATCACGACAATACAGCATGCGAGGGGTGCCGCTAGTCCGGGCAGACATCAAGGGCATCCACTCGTGTCCACGCCTCCTGGAAGGAAGCTTTCTGTAGGAGCATAGTCCAAGATCAGGCAAATGCACGCAGATAGTGTAAGATGCCGATTGTAAATTTCAGGGAAATGAGTAGATTAGCACAGAATAAACAACAATGAGAGTACGCGTCTAACCAGTTCCAGGACTGAAGACCTAATGATGATAAAAATAATACGGAGAATTTAGCGCAATGTATATTTAATGTAAAAGTAAATACTCGCAAAATTATCTTATCTATACAGTTTACTTTGAAACAATAGTTTTCCTAATAGTCTTCCTAAATTGCAAAATTTTTCCTGTACAGGGTCAGTATTTAATTTGAATAAAAGAGTTTTAATGGTTTGTCTCATAGTTTAAATTTCATTTGTGAATTGATGTGATCTTGTACTACTTTTCTTGTAGGTAGCACCCTTTAACATCATTAATGAAATAAACAGCAAATGACTGTTAGTTACTGGATAGTTAGTAAGTACCTAATTCGGCCATAAAAGACAATTCAGTAGTGAATAATGCAAGGAAAAAAATATGAAGTAATACTTCGTAAGAGTTTGAATTTATTTCTTGTATTATTCAATCTTATATACCACATTCTTGCTTTTATACTATTTAGAAACTAATTCAGTACACCTCCTGAATCCAGACGATTAAATGGAATTTTTATCCATTTTACTGGATACAAGGGATATGCCTAAAGATGATTTACATGCATTTTTGGTAATACTGTGAAAACTCTTTTAAGCGCACAAAATTTCGTAGTCCTAACGCAGTAAATAGAGCATTGCATATATTGAATTTTTCCTGAAAAGGACTCTCCATTGGGCAGATGCAGACAGCGTATTGCGGACAGGGCTAAAACATATTGAACAATAATCTTGAATTTCTTCACTTAATATAGGCTGCGCAATGAGCTCACTGCAAATATAGATGTAACGCGGTACATTTTGGTGTTAACATTATGCTTGCAGTCCAAATGTAACTGATGACCTGTCCCTATGTTGCTAAGTTGCTAGATAACGCAATTGTAACCAGGTATGTAAACATGCATCTACACATGTTTGAATGTGTGTTGTTCGGTTAATAGATATTTATATAGCTAGAAAGTAATGAATATTATAAAAGCTGCAAATGTCAGTTTGAAATCCTAGCTTGTAGAGTGAGAATTTTTAAGATATCTTAGGTTGTTATTACATTCTAGGTAAGTAGTGGAGTTGAATACAGCACAGCGCTAATCTTTGTATCATATCTTTTGCACCTTACTCATCTTGCGTTGTTTGATTTCCTAGGTTGCAGATATCCTTTACTTCTTGCAAGTTCCTGTTTTCTATTTGTATTCTGATTTTTGACTTATTTACTCATCTTTTACGCACTCGTACCTTAGTTTTATTTTTGTTAATTTTCATGCTGTATCTCTTAGTTAGTACTGTTTCCATTTCATGTAGAGCAGCTTCTAATTCTTCATCGCTAGATGCTAGTACTGCTATCTCATCTGCAAATCTAAGCATCTCTCTGCATAATACTTTCAAATACCTTTGTACATTTGAGAGTTTTCATAGTCTCTTTGATATACAAGTCAAAAATAAACTGGGATAGGGCACATCTCTACCAAATCCCTTTCCTACTGTTTTGTATAAGCTATGTACTATTTGTCTATCCCTATTACTCATCCCAATCCTTTTCAATATTAACAACATTTTTCCCGTTTTACATTGTGGAATGCTTTTTCCAGATTTACAAACCGTATATACGCTTTCTTCCTTTTCTATCGTTTTCCCATTATCACCATTAAAACTAAAATGGCCCATCGTGTTCCTTTGTTTCGCCTTAACACAAATAAATCTTCTTCTAGTAGTTGTTCTGACTGTTTTTCCATCCATTTTTGTACAATTCTGGTTAATATTCTTGATACGTGTGCTGTCAAACTTATTGTTAAAAGATTGTTGCTATTTTTCCGCATCTCTCTTTTTTGGTATTGCGACTATGGTGTTACGTTTGAAATCTTTCAGTACCTCGCCTGTCTCAAACATATAACTTACAAGTCGGAAGAGATGTCCTGTTACTACTTGTCCAGCGGCTTTCAAAGTTTCTGCTTGCACTGTATCTATACCCGGCACCTCATCATTTTTCAGACTCTTCAAGGCTAATCTGTTTCTAAATTTAGGATATCTCAAGTCATTCTTATCAATGTCTAATTTCTGTTCCACCGTTCTTTGGTTCTGTCCTACATATAAATTCTCATGTATTCTTGCCAACTAATCACTTTCTCTACATTTTCTATAATGATGTTTCCTCCTGTTACCCCTATGTTTTTGCTATACGTCTTTATATCCTTAAAATTCCTTCGAATTTGTTAGAATGCTTCGTCCGTCTTTCCAATTTCTATCTTAGTTTGTAGCTCTCTGCACCTTTCTCAATCCATTGTTCGTCAGGTTTCCTACATTTCCGAATAATATTCTAGTTTATGGCTTTGTATCACTGATTATTGCTTTCTCTTAGTATGTTTTGTATTATTGGCTTTATTCTATTAAATTCAATATACCCTTTTGCTACCCATGGTTTTTTATTTTCTTGTTATATATTCCCCAGAATACCTTTGGCGCCATGTCTAAGATGTATTTAATGTTTCTACTTCCTTAGTATCAGAAATTTTCACAATGTCTTTCAGAAAATCGTCTGATTTTATTTCAAATCTTTTTGGGTGTCTTAATCTTTTAGTTTTTGAAAGTCAATGTGACAGTTTTCGTTCCATTTTTAATTTTTTAATTTAAGTGTGGCTTTCGTAATCACTATGTTGCTGTCAGCTTATGGTTAGTTAATACAATTTCTAATTGATTCCTAAACTGCTGTCGAACAAGTATGCACTCTATTTGATATTTCCCTATGCCCCCTGGCATCATCCGTGAGTATCCTCTTCAATTATATACTTAAACCTTATTTGCGCCAAAATTTGTGACGACACAACAAACAGTAACAAAGTGCTAGTAATTTTATAATGCGAATGCAAGCATGAATGTAGCTTTAATGATTTTACGATTTGGTATGTTAATCACATTATACAATAACTAGCACTTTGATACTGTTTGTTGTGTCGTCCCTAAATTTTGGCACGAATAAGATATAAATTATATAGTATATTATAATTTTTTCTTTTCGAGGTAAGTGATAAGCTATTTTAAAGACTGTTTTTTAGTAAGTATGTTATTACAGCACTACTCCATTGAAGAAGTATATTAAAGTTCTGATTTTTATTTGAGCTATGTCTCAAGAAGATATATCCAACAATAAAATCAAAGATCAAAACACACACACTTTTTTAACGAACTCTATTTGATATTAGGATTATTTGTTTCAAAATGTTATAAACTGACATGTAGTAGTGGCGTTCGGTTTGATTGGCTAATTGCAATTTGTTATTGCTGTAAATTTGTGAATCCATTCTATCTAAGGTACAATACTGTGAATCGGATACATGACATAATGACGTAACTGTGCTGAATTTTCAATGCAGGTGATTGCTCTTGTTTTCGCCAAAACTGCAAGTGACTTTGATATTAGCACATAATTCTAAATACCATTTGATTTATTTTTTGTTATTTTTACGTTGAGTCACGTCTCCAAGTTTCACAACCAGATGACGCTAAGCGTAACCCTAACTAATTGGTTAAGTTTGTAATATAAACTATAATTAAAATTAACTAGCCTAGCCTTTATTATTCCAGATTTGCAGGTCACGCTTATATGGCAATTTGAGGAAGAAATCCTTATTATATAAGCGCCTTTTTAGGCAAAATTCCTATAATCATAGTGCTTCTACTTGCTAAAAAGGGTACCCAGGAACGATATAGGTTGGAAGGAAGCAGATAAACATAGGCCAGGCACACTTTACAATATGGCTTTAATGCATCATGCCCGAGTAGTTAAGGTAAACATATGTCTGCTTCAATGTACTCTCAACCAGGGTATGAACGCTCAATTGCGGGCGAACGTTAACATCCTTTTTCTCACACGCATCGCGATTGGTCAAAAAAACCATACGACACCATTAAACTTGGGGAATATAGTCTTTGCAATTTCTAAATAGACCTTGTCATTCGCGAGGTCACACACGTACTAACTATTTATACAGACGTTTGTCATTATAAACCGTAAAATGCTTACGCTACGGTTTTGATTTGAATAGTAGCAATGTGTAACGTTGCCAACAATTCTAGCGGAATTTTAATTGATTTGACGTTTAATTTTTAGGTTATATGTTGTTTAGTTATTCGTACATCTCGTGCATTTTTTATTTTTTTTCATTCATAATTTGATCAGTTTTTGCTTCAAACAGTTCTTTTGAGAACAACTCATATTAGTGTAACTCCGAACTCTGATCACCGAAAATAATGAGTGGAATTAGTTTAGGCGTTAGAGCTAAACAACTAGTTTTATAACTTTTTTTGAAAAAGAAAGGGATAATGGTGGACCGCTTATTCCCTTAACGGCCGTTGGTGAGGTAGTTTAGTTCCTTATTTACTTCAAAAACTATTTCTTATGCATATTTTTGTAGAGTGTGGGTTGCCCTGAGTCTTAGTATTGGCACCATAAAATCGATATCCCAAACAATTGCGAAAAATGAACCATTTACGTCAAAAAAGCGAGTCCACACAAAGCCTGTTACTGACGTAGATGAATTTGCCAAAAGTAGAATTCGCTGAAAGAGATGGAACGTTTGTTGAAAACTGTTTACCGATGTGGAAAGGAGCATTAGAAAAAATAACACCAGAGACTTGGACACATTCCACAAAACATGCAGAAAAAATTATCAAAGATTGATGGGAACATGAGATCAAATTTGATCAAGAAGATAATGCACCTCTAATTATTAACATTGGTGATGGTGATGACAGTGATTTAGATTTTCAATCACATTAAACTAGTCAACCAAACGTATGGCTACTTAGAATTAAAAAACTTTTTACACGATGTACTTCTAATTTAATTATAACTATCTTAAACTTTATGTATAATAAACAAGTACAACCATATATATTTTATTGTTAAATAATAAGTTTTTAATACTTGTTAAATTCTTGAGTGACGTCTTTAAAACATGGACTGCAAATTCATCCTCAGGATATTGGATTTTAGGTATCCTAACAGCTTCTACAGCTTTCAATTGCAATGAATGTAATAAACACACTGGTGACGAACTGGTCAATACTACACTGGCTTTAACTTTGGAGGTGGTAAATACAGGTAAAGTCAAAGTCTTTATATTACACCAATCAACAAAAAATGGTAAATTGTATATTGAATTAATTGTTTCAAACTACTCCGTTACCTGCAACAATTATATGGTCTCGAAGAATAATAAGGCAAATGCCTATTTTTGGAAGATTCTTGCCCATTCATGCTTTTGTATATTTAACAAACCGTTGTATATATCTTAAGGATTCCATCAAAATGATTAGTCGTTAAACCTTTTGGTTATAAGGTTTTCATTTTTAGCTTATGACACTGACTGTGGAGATAACTCGCAATTTTGGATTTTTAATGGGAAGATTAACAATCTTCTAACAGTTATTCTTTTCTTGAATAATGGCATTCTTAAACAACAGAATTCAAAGTTGGTTCATTTAAAGGCTTTATCCTTATACATTGTTTTAGTTGTTGGGAATGCTTTGAAAACATGACATATTCAATCCAGTTGCATACTAATAATCAGAAGTGAAATGATCACCACAAGTTTTAGAGAGATTTGAGTGTTAAATCCTTCGTTTGCATTGTACATTACATAACTTTAGTCTTTGAAGATGGTTTCAGGGAAATCTAAAATATTATTTTAGAGTGATATATCTTAATTATTCAAAGTTAATGAGAATTTTACTTACAAATGGAATTGTAATTTTCTTCCTTTTCTTTTTCGATCTGTGTAATCAAAACGTTTAAATTATAATTCCAATAACATCACCTCTTGAATAACTGTGGTTATTATTCCGTGTCTGGTACTATATACTAATGGCCATAAAATTAGGAGCATTAGAAATACGCAACTATATTTAAAATATGCTTAGTGGTAAAAATATAAAAGTAAATAAAATATATTGCTAATTAATGACTTTAATCTGCAATATTGTCGATAGAAATATATCTTAAAAAGTAATTTTTTAAAAAGTAACAAATTACATTCATCATCTATGGTATTAATATTTTGAATCTCTGTATTCTACCGATGGAGCTATTATAGTCATGTGGCTATAGGATTTTAGTAGTGGCAACGTCGCTACAATTTGACGTCACAAATGGTAATGACACAGATTTATTTAGAAATTGCAAAGACTATAGTTTCCACGAGCTTCGAGCTGTTGTCTGGAAATACAAACTTTCAAGTTACCGTTTGAAGCGAGCGGACGTGTTTTTCAGTGCTTCTGCGCTTCTGCAGTAAACAAGTAAGTTTTTTGCTATTTATTATTGTTTTATTATAGTTTAAGCCTTCCTTTTTATTGTATTTTATATTTTCTATTATTGTGTGCCGTTAATTTTAATATACAAGGCATTAAATAAAATCAAAATAATAATTTAATCCGCTAAGGGTTGGTAGCGTCAGGGTCGACACTCGTCATGATGCGAAGTCCAGCCAGTGCCCCACGATGCAACGGTTGAAGGCAGTCATCACCAGGAACATTGACTATGGATCCTAGGCCATTAGATGATGTTTTGAAGAGCTCGAAAATTAAATGCGCGCATATTAATTTAGGCAAGGGCAAAGGGCCACCAATAATTTCGTCAAAATAATAAAAGAAAACGAACCCGACATCGGGTTCATACAGGAACCGCACCTGTATGGCCACAAAATAACAGGTTTTGGGAGGGGGGATTACCGTCTTAAACGCAAATAGAGAACGACCGCGCAGCGGAATAATAATAAATAATGAGACGTGCGCCGGGATAATATTAAACAATTTGTCCAACGAGTTTATAACCATCGCGGAAATAAAAACAGGGACAAACACGTTCTACGTGATAAGCGCGTACCTTCCACCAGTCGACTCCCGTCGGGAAAATCCTCAAACCGACGACTTAATAAATCACATCGAAGACATTTTTCGCCAAATTGGAAGGAATAAGAAACTAATAATCGGGGGAGACTTTAATGCTAAGTCACCGTTATGGGGTAGCCCTATAGAAGACGATAGGGGTTTGCAGGTTGCTGATCTTTTAACGGAATTGGATCTTAGTGTGATAAACACTAATGATTCACCTACGTTTGAGGGGCATAGAGGCAGCAGTTTTATTGATATTACTGCAGCCTCACACAATATGTTAGAAATCATTTGTGATTGGAAATTAAGGTCGGACGAGGAAACGCTCTCTGACCATAAATTAATAACATGGGACGTTGAAACCAAAACAAGCGCAAACGAGCAGCTAACTATATTTCCGCGGTTCTGTAATAAAAAAGCAAATTGGGAGCGGTTTAAACAAAAATTTGGCGAAAGTATCCCAGCGCTCGAAAACGAGCTATTTAACTGCCAAGAGGCAGACGAAATAGAAACACTCGCGGAAAATTTAAACAGCGCAGTGGTAGACGCATCGTCGTACTCCATGCCGCGAAAGAAAACATTTAAAGACAGCGTACCCTGGTGGACCCGGCAACTAACCACCAAGCGGGCAGAAACGCGTAACCTAAGGCGCCGCTATCAACGCGCCTCGGGAAATATAAGAGAACAACGGAGAATAGAATACAATCAAAGTTACCGAAAATATAAGATATTAATAAAAGAAACGCGAACAAATAAAATCAAAGAATTCTGCACGCAAAACTCACAGAAAGAACCTTGGGGAACCGCATACCGCGTAATAAGGGGTAAACAACAGAAAATCGCGCTCGGTAACATAAGAAAGACAAATGGCAAATATACGGAAGGTTTTAAAACCACGGCGGAATATTTATTAGAAAAATTCTTCCCTTCGGATAATCCCGAGGAGGATGAGGAGTAGCACGATTTAGTACGTCGGGAAGTTACAGAAGCGCAAGGAACAGGTGCCGATAAGGCAATCCTAGTTTACGAGGTCGTTAGGGCTCTTAGGAAAATGAACCCTAAGAAGGCACCGGGACATGACGAAATCACTTTTGACGCAGCTCTGGAGGCGTGTCTGTTAGCCTCGTGCGTCTTTGTCGAGTTGTTTAATCTTTGTCTAGAGAGGGCGTCTTTCCGCGTTGCTGGAAAGTACAGAACGTATAATTCATACCTAAACCTAAAAAAACGGATGCGTCAGACCCGGCAGCTATCGTCCAATTAGCTTGCTGCCGGTGCTCGGGAAAGCTTTGGATCGCGTTATGACTACCCGAGTTGAGCACTTAGTGCGCGACCGCGGCGGTTTTAATAACCGACAGTTTGGTTTTATGGAAGGAAAGTCGACTATCGACGCATTAGAGTTCGTTGTCGGGGAAATTAAGCAGGCGAGAAATGCTAAAGAGTACTGTGTTGTTGTTGCTTTGTACATTTCAGGAGCATTTGATGCTGCCTGGTGGCCATTGATTGTTTGCGAGTTGGAAAATAGGGGTTGTCCGCAAAACTTGATGTCTTTGGTCAAGAGTTATTTCTCAGGGCGATTGGCACAGGTTGAAATTCCGGGTGAAGTTTTATCGCACAAAGTGGAAAGGGGATGTCCGCAGGGGTCATGCTCTGGTCCCACATTTTGGAAGTTGTTGTATGAGAGCATCTTTAGGGTCAAGTTGCCCACAGGATGCTCAATCGTTGGGTTTGCGGATGATACGCTTTTAATTGTCAGATCGCGATTGTTAATGGATATGCGTACAAAACCGAACGAGGCGCTTAATAAACTACACGAATGGTCGCAGGCGGTAAAATTAAGATTTAACACGGCGAAGTCAGAGGCGCTTTATTTCGGAAAGAAACCGGGACAGCAACCTCCTAGGCTAGAGCTAGGAGGGGAGAAAATACCGTTTAAGGAAGCAATTACATACCTCGAGGTAAAGATTGACGATAAGTTAAATTGGAAAGCTCACGTGCAGTACGTTAAAAGCAAAGACAGCGAAATATCAAACAAAATGATGGCGGCGACGAAAATCAACTGGGGTTTCAGGGGCAAATCGCTGAGGACGGTCTATGCCGGAGCGATAGAGCCGGCAATGCTGTACACAGCATCTGTATGGGCGGAAGGTTGCAAGATCCGGAAAATGCGTAAATTGACGAGCGCTCGACGCATTACTGCAGTGAAGGCGGCGAGAGCGTATAGGACCACCTCCACGGAGGCGGTGCTGGTTATCAGTAGGACTCTCCCTATAGAATATGTCGTTAGGGAGTTTCGAAATAGAAGGTTAGTAGATACAGGGAAGGGACGTGAAATTATCGAAGATATTCATCTTGGCAATAGAGAGGTAGAGAAAAAGATTGTCGTATCAGAGTTAGGGCACCCGGCCGATATTAGAGGAATCAAGTTTGTCGAAGGCGATAGGGACACGACGGGTATCAGAATTTATACAGACGGTTCACGTATGAATGACGGGCAAGCAGGCGCGGCGTATGTTGTTTTTAAGCAGGAAAGGGAGGTGTTTCGGTATCAAACCAAACTCGCAAACTGGAGCACTATCTTCCAGTGCGAATTGGTAGCCATACGAGAGGCAATCGATTACGTCATAAACCACACGGGCAGAGATGATTATTATATAATCAGCGACAGCAAATCAGCGCTTACGGCTTTGACAAACATGAACACCTTAACAAACCTCCAGGCGGACGTCTGGAAGATAGCGCATACGGCGCTCAAGTTTCGACGTTTAAAGTTCTGTTGGGATAGGTCGCACGATGGTAACGTAGGGAACGATAGGGCTGATGAATTAGCTAAAGAAGCCGCGACGGGCGACTTTCGGATATCACATTCGTTGATACCGAGATCTCTAATTAAAAGAAAGCTGCGCGAAAAGTCGGACAGACAATGGGAAGAGAGGTGGAACAACGCTGCCACGGGCAGGTTGACCCACAAATTCATACCGAGCTTAGAAGCTAGAGGTAATATCGAGGTAGAACTCGATCATAAAATGGTGCAACTGATAACAGGGCACGGTGCCCTAAAAGCGTATTTACAAAGATTTGGTTTAACCGACAACGACCGCTGCGAATGCGGTCAGGGCGCCGAAAGCGCAGAGCACGCGCTTTTCGACTGCCCGCATGAGGCGGCAAATCGAAGGTTAGCTGATAGCAAATTAGCTATCCTAGGTCTAGCATGGCCAAAGAGCCTAGAGGAAGTTGGGGAAGTAGCTAACCACAAGGCGTTCTGGACAGCCCTTTAAAAGTTCGTGGGAAGGGTCGCGAGATTAGACAGCGATAACCGCGCGTAAATCGGAAGGGGGGGGAGGATTGGAAATGTTAGATTTTGACCTGACGTTAAATGATATGAGTTTGGTAACTAAAACCTGTATTTAAATAATTAAAAAAAACTGGGAAAAAAAATAAATAAAAACAAAAAACTAAAAAAAATTAAACAAAAACTAAAAAAAAACAAAAAAAAATTATCATAATATTTATAAAAGTCCATATGCACGACAACCCCCGCACCACTAATACAAAGACTATGACCACTATCTAACCTTATACGCGCGGAAAACGGGAATAAATAAAAACTTAAAACTTAATCCGGGCAAATAAATAAATAAGAACATATAAATCAAAAACCCTCATTAAATTAAATCAATGAAATAAACAAAGGAATAAAATAATTAATAAAATAGAGTGAACCGCGCATCCCTCCAGGACTTAAAAGTGAAGTGATAGTGATTGTGACCCCCCAGGACGATTAGTGCATATCCACCGGAACTTTAGCAGTGCATATCCATTTCACCCTAGCAGTAAGCTTAAATGTATCCAGACGACCAGATCTTCGGATGCTGGAGAAATATATTAACGAGGTAAGAACAAAATTCTGGCGGTTGTGCTCGCATAAGCATTGATTTATGATAATTAGTAGATTTGAAATAATTTAACGAGCACATTTTGTGCGTAATGGCGCTAGCCGGTATAATGCTTATGCGAGTTCACCTGATAATTTGGGTTATGCTTTTTGCAATTTTATGCACTGCTCAACGCTAATTGCTTATAGATGTTTATTTATATATTTATATAAATATTTATATTTATTTTTATATTTATATTTTTGCCTGCTTTTTTTGCTTGTGGCTTGATATTATTTGTTTGACGTTCTGCCGTCATTTTTGGTGGAAGCTTATATATAGGAAGGAAGATTGTTTGAAAAGATTGTAATTACAATATAAATCAGTTAGGGAATGATAGGGAAAGCTAGGGACGGACTTATGCTTACAAATTACTTAGACCAAGGAAAACAAATGTGTAAATTTATAGGGCAGGTAAAATAGCTGGATTCACTATTAATATTTGGCGTATTCGTAGAAAATTTGAATCCATTTTAAATTAGCTAGCTAGATTTGGATAGTTTTAAGTCGACCCTTCAGGTCGCACCGGTAAGCAGAGCTGACGGCTGCTATCCGTCATTGCGGATCCCTCCCCATTCATTTTGTTTGTGTCTTGTTGATCGGGCACACTCCAAATCAACGCTAGGGATACCATCAATCAAACCCTATTTTAAGTTTTTGTTTCAATTGTTAGATTTTTATTTAGGATGTTTTGATTTTGAAGTTAGAATAATTAGGAGCACGTTTATATTTTCGCGTTTGAACCCAGTGTAGTACCTTCGGGTGGAGCATTGGGGACGTGGCCGCAAGCATAGCGGCCCTTAATTAAATTATAATGTCTGGAAATACAAAAAGGAATCCCCGAAACCCGATTTACAAGAAATCCATTGCCTGATACTGCGAAGTATTATACAAAAGCCCAAGTTATTAATTATTTATACGAACAAATTGAACAGCCATTTAGATAGTAACATGTTGTTTCGCGATACCTATGAAATTCTCGCACATCTCTTACATATCTTTAACACTACATTCTACATATTAAGTTATCTTTGTTTTAATTTATTCTACCATATCCAAAATTTCGTCGCTAAAGTGTACTTACTTCTCTTCCGTTATAATTTCTTTAAGTATGTCAAATTAGGTCCTCTTTAATAAAATTGTACTCTAAAGACTGAATGCTTCGAAGGTCTATTTATAATTTTCCAAGAGAATTTTTATTTCGAGAACCAATCAATTTTATATTTGACCATCCTCTGTCGATTAGAAACTATGTCTTAAGTAAAAGATGACTTCAGTATTCAGTATAACCTGTGTACCGCTGAAGACATGTATATCGTCACACTAATTGTACATAAAGCTTATCAAAGCTTCACATATGCAACAAAAATTACAAAAAAAATACTACAGCTCTTTAAATATTTATTACTATATATTTACATCGCAATCTACTAATAACGTGATTTGTTGCACAACCTTTTTGTTAACAAAGCGATTAACTTCAGCATGAATGTGCCAATTTCTTATTTTTTTTTTTCAATCATGATTTCGACCACTTGATTTGTTGTACAGCTTTTGTAACACAGTAAAGTAGGAAAACGATGATTTAATGATCTGAAAATATAAAAATTACCAGAGTTATTAGAGGTAGAAGAGATAAGTGATTCAAAATTTCTAAAACTTTTGTCAGGTTTTGAAATATATTAATACCTACATTTATAAAAGAACCTAACGACAGAGTAACGAATTTTCCAGCAGTTAATACATAAGGGCGTTTTGAACGCTCCATCACCATAAATATATTTTTACGACCTTTCTTGGCATAATGGTGCCAATCAGCCATGTAGCATGCATTTCTTACATATGTACTCTAAAAAACCTTGTTAATTAGTTTTGAAAATCTGCTTGACATTACTTTTACAATGACATCATCGCCAAATGCGCAATACAATATTAACTGTGTCATAACACATCCAAAGAATAGAAATGATATCCAAAATTGCATTGAGGACAATGGCACCTAAAACAATCCAGTTATACAATTACGAAGCAGAATAATATTATATTTATAAAGTATAACTGTAAAGGATCTTGTCAAAGTATAATAACATTCTTGCTTCAAATCTATCTACCACCATATAGGTCAAACAATTGTAGAAACTGTTTTTGTGCAATTTGTGTAAACATGAAGTATGATAGTTCCCGAAAAAATGAATTTCTTGAACTGTCTTAAGTATTAGGAAGCTTGCATATTAAGTATCCAAATATATTAAACTTCAAAAGCATCAGTCGTTTTGATCAACTCGTCTTTGGTTTATTTGCATTGCCATTTTGTTTTAGTTTTGACTTGTCATTTGAAATAACAGTTATTGTTCAATAACTCTCTATATAGGTTTTAACAATGCTGTCAAAGCACGATATTCGGCTGCTTATCCTTCCTCAATTTAAAGAACGTTTAAACGTACCACTTTCGATAAACGTACCATGCGTAGCTAGTATGCAATGTAAATTTTGATGTGAAAAATGAACAGTGTGCGCGGTCAGCTACAACCTTAAACGATGAAGAACAACGGGGAGTTGAATAAAATTCATCAAATTTGCTGGGAAACTTTGCAGAGGTATTCGACGTGTTAATAAGTACAATAATTCACCAACATCTTAATCAGCTGGAGAAAATAGAAAAGTTCAATAGACGAGTTCCATAGCAGTTAACGCCTGTAAATAACTATTACAAGTCTTATCTTTATTGTTTAATAGGATCAAAATTGTACCATTTCTTCATCGCATTGTAACCTGCGATGGACAATAATTGTTTTCCGATAACCAGAACCGTTGTGGACAGTAGTTGGATTGTGCTGAAGCTTCAAGGCATCAGGTGAGAGGAAGACACCAATCAAGAGAGACTATGGTGTCAGTGTCGCAGACCTGCGAATGCGTAGTTTCATTACTATTCTTGCAACCCGGTGAAACCGTAACAGATTAATGTTAAGTATGAAAGACTATAAATTAAGCAACCGTCTACGGTAAATCTTGTGATAGTTCTAGTGCGGGCCTATCTTAATAGACGGCGAAAGAGCTGTCTGATATTCCATCATATTCCTCTAACTTGTCACCTACCGATTACCGTTTTTTTCTGAAGTTTCGGAAACAATTTGCAGAAGCGTATGTTTATTATCGAGGCATTTGAAAAATCTTTTGTCATAAAACACAAATTTGTTCTGCAAAGGAATTATCAAATTGCCTGATCTTTGACAACATACCACCGATGATAAAGGTGTTTATTATATTGAATACGTGCCTTTGAACCAAAATCTATGGAATTTTATTCCTAACTAAAAAATCGAATATTTGGTATCCCAAGACTCTATTTTTTGTCTGATGAAGTGATGATTTTAAAAGGTCTACTTATAAGGACGCATTGTGGTTGACTTAACACCTTACCTATAATGAAAAATAATAAATAAAATGACGTCCATCATTTGCATGAAGAAAAGTACATTTATAAAACTACTACGCAAATTTTAGCCTTCAACAATCAAATGTAAATTGAAAACCAAAGATTATACTCACACAGTTGTACCAAAAATATTAAAAGCAACACTGAATTTTACAAATTGTAAAATTCACAGTTGATCGTACTATCGCAACCACCGCAGGATTCTACACCTCTTAGACGCCATTTTAAGCTGCCAAAGGCTAATCTGTTCTGATCTATTCTTCAAATTACGATTGCCCAAATCGAGCGTCTATCAAAACCATATTCATAGTTATACGGCACATTTTGTTAAAAAGCCAAGTTTGAAAATAACATCACAGCTCTATAGAATAACATAATAAACAGGCTCAAAATAAGAAAATTAGAACTAATTCAAATTATTTACAAAAAATAAATTTAAAAACTATACAAAATGTTCAAATTCGCAAAAATAGCAGATGTAGGAAAAACACCCCACAACTCCACAGCCACTAAGTGTAGAGCTGCTCCCAGGTTACCAATTTCAACAATATTACTATGTAGTTCTGCAACTTTTACAAATTGCCTTATCAACTTCTTGGTACTTGTCAATGAAAAGGTTCTATTCTTACAGGATGTTAAGTTCATGATAGAATATAGATACTTCTAAAACAGCTACGTAAACCTTCAATTTTTACAAAATGATACAATAAAACCTCAAAACCTCTCTGGTGGTTTTGCCACCTTTCGGTTAGCGTGCAAAGTTTGTTCAGTAAGTGT
Source organism: Platerodrilus igneus (assembly GCA_036346225.1). Taxonomy (NCBI): domain Eukaryota; kingdom Metazoa; phylum Arthropoda; class Insecta; order Coleoptera; family Lycidae; genus Platerodrilus; species Platerodrilus igneus. The sequence continues at coordinate 5,655,497 of JARFIW010001535.1, forward strand.
GTATTTATAGGACTACTTTTAACTTACCAAAATAAAAGTAAGCTCTGTGATACATATTATAATGACGCTCGACAGCAGTTGAATAAGGAACATGTAACTAAATGTTGACTCCACGGATTGCACCAACCTGCAATATTACAAAGTAAAATATACGAATTGTTTGTTATATAGGTGTATATGTTCATTAAAAGTGAACAAAACAAGCAAAAGACTTCTCATGTTCCAAGGGGGAAGAGCTACCACAAACATTAGCATTGTATTTATTAACCTAAGCAAGATTTATTTAGTTGCTGAGCAATTTAGAGCTAAGAAGCATTAAGGATGGAGATATTTTTCCCTAAACAAAGGTATTGAAAATCAATTTTGAAGTGGATTCATTAGCTTTAAAAGGAATTAAATGAAGGCTAACCTATATTCCTGTAACTCGATTTGTGGACAACTTGTAGCGCGTTGACGTCACGTTAAATAAATACCAAATGGAAAAGAGGAAATTAATTGCAAACGGACAAAATAAATTTTGATGTACCGTGTATATTTTTATTTCATGGATAGAAGTGTTCATTAAACAAGGAATTTAAGTAAATATTTAGGTCCATTAAAGTAAATTCAAGTCTTAAACATAAAACTACAAGAACATTATGTAATACATATTTGAACGTAACATAGGTTCACTAAGTATTTCAAAAGCACAAAAATGGAAAAGAAATATTACGCATTATAGAGTCGTATACAAAAATGCAAGCACGATTAGTTGTATAAACAGATAATAACAAAGTAAATTTCCATTGCATGTTATTTTAAGAAAACTTTTAGAATTATTCAAGAAGTAAATTACAGTGAAATTACTAATATACATGTTACATACCATAATTGCCATAACCACAGAAGAACTTTTTACAGATTTGTTAAAACTAAGCAGAAGTAATGTTACGGAGACATATATTTAGATATAATACAAAGTAATCTCCAGAGAAAATAATAATATCATTACAATACAGTCACAAATATCTTGTTACACACAATCTCGACAGAACTACAAAATAAATAGAATGTGAGATGTTTTGATGTATCCAAATGCAAACGTGTTGAGTAGTATAATGGTATTAATGACGCTTAGAACATCACGTATCTTTTACATGGTTTGTTCCATTGAAGGATTGCATTGTGAGATAACCACTCGAATGTTTGAAAAGTGGGAATAAAACCATAAATTAATTATCCGCGAACAGGTAATTAGAAGGCACAATGTAATCATACAGGCGTTCAATAAGACGAAAGGGCCGCGCTGATTCTGTCAGTATGAAGACAGCTTACAAACTAATGGACGGAACGCAGCTTAAAGATGTTACGTGGACATCTGAAGGAGAAATTCAAATAGTGCGCGAGTTTTGTATAACTTCGCTTGCTGATTTGAGAAGGAATCTTAACCTGCGCGCGGATGCCGTAATAATTGTGGTACCTGAAGGGATAACCTAGTAGGAGGGTTGGCTGTGTTAAAAGAGCTGTTATTTGAAGAACGAAAATTAAAAAACTGATCTTTTCTGAACATTCTCAACCTTTTAGCAAACGAATTAATCCGTGTGGAACTATAACCTTTATATTTATATTTATTGATCGTGTACATGCGGACTGTAGATCTAAATCTTTGATATTTATGAAATTATCGCACATAAAAGAAATTAGTTTCTTCAAGGGTGACTTAGCGACGTGAGAGTTGAATTTAAGTATGATGTCATAGTGCAGGTAAATAAGAAAATTTTAGAATATTAAGAAATAAGTGCGTACTGTTTCGTTCAAGGCTAAAATATAGCCTTACCAAGAGAATAATTTAAAATATGTCCATTTGAAAACAACTTACGTAGAGTAGATAAGAAGATTCTAGGCCATATTTTTTACGACATTAGTAGTATTGCTAGGTAGGTGCTGGCATAACCTCATGAAAATCTTGTACCTCATATTTTTCCGAGATTGTAATAGTTTAGAGGAGAATCTGCTACAGTACGATGAGTAGTGTGTGCAAACAAAAGAGAGTTTTGCTTGAAATGAAACTTAATGAAACAGTGTATAAATATGAGAGAATTAGAAATAAAATACAGTAACGTCAGAGTTAAGGGAAGTTTAGTTAATTTTAAGATAAAAACAGATAAATTGTTAAAAAAAAAGTTACAGCAGGAAGAGGATTATGCGTCTGTATTATATGTCTTATAGAGGTAGGTGCATATAGCATATAGTTAGAAATAGAAATAATAAAATTACTCATCCATGCAGAAATATGGCTCGGATTTCGATTTTTATATTTTAATTTGAGGAAACGTGATGTTGTTACATTCAGTTCCGACCGTAAAACCGTATTCGGTATTTGGTTATTTCAATTAAATACATTTCCTTTCTATTCTTAAATTCTCCAACAATACTCAATATAGTGTACCGTTTCACTATAAGCCCGCTTAACATAATTTTAACTCAAATCCACTTTGCTTTTAAAACAAAAATTTATTCGATAAATTAAATAGTCGGTGCCTTGTTTTGGGTATTCGTTGATTTGTTAGGCATTCCGATAACGTATAATTGCTTTCTCTTGTGTTTTTCATTTAAAGACGAATTAATAGATCCTACTATTATTTGATAGCGTGATTTCCTGTTTGTTGATAGCGCTTTGATAACGCGAGGACTGCAGTTCGAACTCGTGTTATTTGAACCCATTTTGAATTTGATTTTGCAGCTTGTGCGTCGAAATATTTTCTACATTATTCGTCACCGTATTTCAAAAGCAAAGCACGTTCTTTTATTTAACGAGTAGAAGGTTTCTTTTATGTATCGGTGAGTTTTTCCGCGCTAACCACATCCAATCAAATTCTCTTTATAGATTTTAGCTGGAGGCCAAATGGGTTCTTTCTTTGTTGATGTGGACCAACTGCTTTTGTCTGTAGACCTCTTCAGCAGCTACGGTGGCAGGGCGAATGGATTCCGACTACTGCGGCGTTGCTGTGCTGACTCACACCCGACGACTTGCAGGCTAAGCATTCAGATACATACAGGTATACTACTTGTTTTCTTTTGTGTATATCAATGGCATATTCAGTATCAGCGTTTGGTGTAGTTACGTAATAAGAAACGTGACACTGTAGAACTATTGTTTGTTGCTGCGAATAGGTTATTATCGCTCTACAGGTGTGATGGACCATTGTTAAACATGTTTGACAGACGCACGCTATTCTTTTCTACTGATTAGTTTATTATACAAACGGTATTATGTACGATTTAAAAGAATGTTTGACAAAAGCTCTCACACGTTAATTCCCTCCTATTGATTAGTTTATTTTACAAAAGGTATTAGGTGAAATTTTAAAAACGCTTGACAAAAGCTGTCACATGTTTATTTACTACTGAGTAACTCTATTTTGTGTAAAATACGAGATGCGCATTTCGTATCTAAAGTACTAAACTGTTCATATTATCTAATTGTTTGCTTTGAAATAATAACGCTTAATTTATTGCTTTCGCTTGTTTGTACAGAATCCTTTATCATTTTTATTTGTTAATAGATAATTGTGGGAGACGTGCTTTATTTTTTTTTTTTTGGTATTTAGGCGAATCCCCCCCCCTCTCTCCGCGTTTGATAGTTAGCCTGGTATCTACTTTTCTTCGGACTACGTCTAGGTACGTAGCAATGTGCTAAAGAAATCACGAAAGATCAATGAACTTCCAAACTCTACGAAAAAAAACATCCAAAAGTAAAGAAAACGAAAAAAAAATTCCTAATATTGAATAACCCCACCCTCTATAAAAATAAGCGTATTTCATTAGCACATAAAAGAAAGCCCTTATTAATTATTAATTAAATTCTGCGTATTATATTTATTGCAGAATGTAAAAGATCGTGAAGCGGATATGGATGTAAAAAGCCCAGTTGTTAAATTAATCCATTGCAGCTGTGTATAAATTACTTAAACGAGTTTTCATTTTAAAATATAAATACAAAAGCAATTCAGTTTCATTCCCTCTTAAGTCTAACAACATGTAAGATTTGAGCAATTCAGAATTCATTCATTCATTTCAAGAAACAGAACGTGAAAGTATTGAGTAAAGACTAATTTTTTGAACGTATAAGTTCGAGCAATTTATAATTCATTTTAAGACATGCAATAAGTAACATAAAGTTTTTTTATAAATATGAAGCATAAGAATTTAGTAAAAATATTGCAAAAATTAAACGATCTTTGACATGAGTAGTCCAGATGCAGGAGCTATTGCTGAATTTAACCGATTTCAAACTGATGGAGATTTGAAATGGAATCGGGAAGTGTTTGGTGGGGTTAATTATGATTTGGATGAGCGCTCTTTGACAATAACTATAGCAAGAATATATTTTGGATCTTGTTTTTTGTTTGTAACTGATAAGAGTATTTAAATACTTGTAACATAAGCTAAAATAAGTTCCTAATCCAATCTAAAGTTAATATGTGAAGGGAATAATTTCCAGAAAAAGCTTTTAGGTCAGAGTTCGAGGTATTCTGACTTTTACTCAATTATCTGTGCAGCGTCATTGGCCAATTGCTTTTTATGTAAGAGATTCCTTTGTATGAAAGGAAAATGTTTTAAATACATATAGGTATCTAGAGATTTTTGTGTTTCATTTTGTGTTCATAAATTCCACAGTATAAATTCTGTTGAGCTAGCTAGGCAAGGAAAAGGAAGGTTTGATAGTAATTTCATATTTTCTATTTCATTCTCATTAATAATATTTGCTGTACCCAAGTTACAGCATGCATGTGGCTATTCCCAACTAATAACTGCAATAAGGAATTTGTGTACAACAAAATACAACATAAGATGTATCTGTGAATAAGCTCTTATGAAAATCATAAAAGCCTTTTCACTTATACAAATAGAGCTAATAGTTGTATAGCTACTAACAAACTAATAGCCTAATTATTTCACAAGGGAAGGAAACATCCACTGACCGGCCGGTTTCAGCTTCCTTAAGCTACGTCAGAGCGAATTAGTTTCCAAACCCTATGACGTAATCGAAGCAATTATACTGATATAATTTCGAAGGAATCCTTGTATTATGGCGAAAGTAAATAATAACGCCATCAGGTGGTGATTAATTTTTATGGAGCGCAACGACGACATATTTATTGCTCCATATAAATGGCAATTGAACTTGGTACAGGGTCGTCTGCTACTTTAATCTATTAAAATAAAACTTTCTGAAACTTACGAAGTAATCTTCGGCATACAAAAAATTGAAACCTGGAACTTTTCGATGCAGTTAATTCTAAACGGAAAAGATCTTTAGATAGCAATTATAATCACAGACAGGCGGTAATGGAGATATTAATACCAGCAAAAATTTAACGCAGGTATAACTCTGTTCTAAACATTTAAAGTGACAATTTGTGTATTATTAAGTAGATTAAGCTAGTATAACATTTTTACGTTACTTGTAAATGAATAATTTGCGTAATTTGGACGTCAACTCTTGGGGGTGGTTTGACCCTTACAAAACAATCTGCTCAAGGTTGCTGATCAGTCACACCTAGGCGGAGTAATAGAAGGATATTTAAATTATGCATCTTCGTTTCGTAGAAAATTTGTGTTTCCACATAAAACGTTTTGGAGTTTTTTAGTTATTAACAAGGATTAGAAATGTTGTTTCTATCTAAACGCAAGTGGTAAACTGCATCTATAAGCATTCTTTATAGTTATGTGTGTAAGCAAATTTCTTAGATAATGTACGTAGAAGAAGAATGTTTTTGAATGTATCGAGGATTGTTCATAAATTGTAACTGTAATATTGACATTCCTTTGTTTCATTTCATTTCCGTAAAGCCCACAGCATATTTATCGTTGAACTGCTAAGGAAAAACGGGCATATTAAGGTTAAAACGCACATCAGTGGAAGCTAGCATCCATAGCATATTTCTTGGCTGCCAACATTTGGGCAGCCTATTTTGCAGCATTCATAAAAATGTAGTATATATATATATATATATATATATATATATATATATATATATAATAAGCTATATCTGTAAACAAACTCTTATGAAAATAATAAGAGCTTATTGACATATACAAATTGGACTAATAGTTGTATAGCCATTAACAAAACAATAGCTTCATTACTTCACAAGGAGAGGAAACATTCACTAACCGGCCCGTTTCAACTTCCTTAAGCATCTTCAGAGCGAATTAGTTTCCAACAACCCTCAAGCGCCGTAAGCACTGTAAAATTTTCCAGAAATTACTCGAGTATGAATCATCCTGTTAATTCAGGGTATATATATATATATATATATATATATATATATATAAGACCGCCGATAAATGTAAGGGTCAGTCTATATCAGAATGTCAATATAAATTATATCGTGTAAAGTTAAATAGTTAAGCTTTTGGAAGTCCAAGAGTAAACATAAATTTATATTATGTGAAAGTATATATTGTACCGACAGCAGCACATAAATAGACGAAAGTGTAATAAATAAATTATAGTAGCGTTAGTGTTGTTAATAGACATATGGTTAAGAATCTAGTTTAAGAAGATATTAGTGCTTGTAAATTCATTAGTGTGATAGTGCTTCATTGTTAATAGGACTGACATCATCTATAAATAAGGCATATACTGTTAATTAGACTTGTGAACAGTGAGTAATAAAACTCCTGTTATTACTTGTTTTAAATTAGTGAAACGCGGTAATAGTAGCTCGCTACACTGGTGTCAGCCTGTGTGAAGTATATAGTGATTAATTTAAAAGAAAAAACACACAAGTCTAAAGACATGTAAGTAGTTTGTATTTGCCAGTTATAAGAAGCCAAAGTAAAATGGACGCAGAAACTTTAATAAATTTCATTAAGGATTTTAAAACATATATGGAAGAAAAGCTAAGTGAAAATGCTGAGAAAATGGAAAGATTAGATGAAAATGCTGAGAAAATGGAAGAGAGGTTGGCTAAACTAGAAGTGACATTCAGTGAAAACTTAGTGAGGTCAGTTGAACTGGAATCGACCCTTAAAGAGTTTAAATACGGTATGGAAGTGACACTTAGTGAAAATGCTGAAAAAATGGAAGAAAAGTTAAGTGAAAATGCTGTCAAAATAGAAGAAAAGTTAAGTGAAAATGCGAAAAAAATAGAAAAGTTAAGTGAAAATACAGCCACGTTAGAACAAAGATTAATGGAAAGCTGCATTGCATTGAAAGAAGATTTCACTAAACAGGTAAAAACAGTTGAGCAAAAGCTGGACAGTAAATTAGTAAAAATGAAAGCAGATGTAATGAGGCTGCAAGGACAAATGATTTTACTAACAACGCGACCACTTGAATTAACAAACCAAGTTGTAAATCAGAACATTTCAGAAATAAAAAGCATGGAAGGAAGCGAGTCATTACCGTCAAGATTTAAAGTGAAACCACCAACATTCGATGGTAAAACACCTTGGCTCACATATTGGAAACAATTTGAAGCTGCTGCAATAGGCAACGGTTGGTGCAACAAAGAGGCTAACTCCTTAATAGTGGCCCTACTGGGGAAAGCTCTTAACATCTTGCAAACGATTCCCGATTACGGGAATGATTACGGTCCCTTAAGATCGAAGCTTGAGATGAGATATGGAGACTCTCACCTTCAACAGGTTTACCATGCACAAGTTAAGAACCGCTCGCAAAAGACAAATAAAAGCCAGCAAGAATTTAAAGCTGACGTTGCCAGATTAGTTACATTGGCATAACCAACGGCACCAGACAGTTTCCTCGAACAACTGGCTATTCAAACGTTTGTGGATGGCGTCAAACGCAGCAGATATACACCAACTACGCAGTTATCTAGGGTTGTGCACATATTACCGACGTTTTATACTTGGGTTTGCGAGCATTGCTAAACCGTAAACGAAATTAACCGAAAATGGACAAGAATATGATTGGAATGACGACTGCCAGAGTGCATTTGAACAACTGAAACGGCTACTAGTTACAGCACCAATTTTAAGTTATCCACAGATGGAAGGGAAATTTGTGTTGGATACCGATGCCAGTAACACAGCTATAGGAAGCGTTCTTTCTCAAGTGCAGGATGGACAAGAAAAAGTTATTGGGTATTTCAGCAAAGTCTTGTCGCGGCTAGAGGGAACAATTGTGTGACAAGAAGGGAGCTGTTGGGCCGTCGTCAAATCCGTAGAACACATTTATAAGTACCTATACGCCGTAAATTCCTGTTGAGAACAGACCATGCTGCACTAAAATGGTTACTGCAGTTTAGAAATCCTGAAGGGCAAGTTGCAAGGTGGATAGAGCGGCTGCAGGAATATGACTTTGGCACAGAACATCGTGTACGAACAAGCCATCGGAATGCAGACGCTGTGTCAAGGAGACCTTGTCCGGTACACTGCAATCAGTGCTCCAAGTTGGAATAGAAAATAAGTGTCATCCATAGAATGACGGTAACCGATAATACTTGACAACCCGAAAGAATACGAGAAGACCAGGAGAATGACGCCAAATTGGTACGTATTATTGAATGGAAAAGTAGAAGACAACGACCAGCTTGGGAAAAAGTTAGTATTTCTAGTAGGAGCCTGTAGGCATGCTGGGCACAGTGGGACTCCTTGGTGATTGAAAATAGAATCTTAAAACGACGCCTGGAATGTGAAGATGGCACTGAGATACTTTAAGTGATAGTGCCGAAATGCAGAGTGCCGGAAGTGTTGCAGCACTTGCACCATGGTATTTGCGGAGGGCACTTTGGCGTGAAAAGAACTCTCGAAAGAGTGAGAGAAAGATTCTATTGGGTGAACTGCAAAGAAGATGTGAAGAAGTGGTGCCGTAAATGTGAGTTGTGTGCTTCTGGAAATGGCCCGGTTACAAAACGGAAAGCGCCAATGTGACAGTATAACGTGGGGAATCCTTTTGAGAGGGTGGCCATTGATATAGCTGGTCCGTTTCCTGAATCGAGAAAGGAAATAAATACATCTTGGTTGCAATGGATTATTTTACCAAATGGCCGGAGGCGTATGCTATACCTAACCAAGAAGCTGAGACGGTTGCATACGTACTAGTGAGGGAGTTGTTTTGTCACTTTGGAGTTCCGTTGGAACTACACTCCGATCAAGGTTGGAACTTTGAATCAGCGTTGTCTGCAAGATTCTTGGAATTAGGAAGACTAGAACCACGCCACTTCATCCCCAATCGAATGGAATGGTTGAAAGATGAACAGTACGTTAGGAAAGTACGTAGGCAAGGTGTCTATGAACATCAACGAGACTGGGACCAATATTTACATTTGTTCCTACTGGCGTACCGATCTTCGGTACACGACAGCAAAGGATACTCGTCCGCTCGCGTAATGCTAGGACGTAAACTGCGGCTACCATGTGATCTTCAATTTGGATTTAAACCTGGAGAAGAGATCGCAGGTAAAAATCACGTTAGTAAGGCTTGTGAAAGATCAAATAGCATTCACGAAAAACGTCCGAAAAAATATCTAGGCAGCAAGCGATGGAATGAAATCACAATATGACACGAGAGCACAAGGAGGTGGTTACCAACCCGGAGATTTAATGTGGTTGTACAATCCACATAGAAAGCGTGGATTGTCGCCAAAATTACAAAGACAATGGGAAGGCCCGCACGAAGTGTTAAAAAGAATTAATGATGTAGTGTACCAGAGCAAAACCGAAAGTGGTACACTTTGACCGTTTAACATCCAACGCTGGCAACAACCAGGAAGGCTTGAATAATGAGAATGGTGTTCGACAAGCTATTAATTACGAGCCAAATGTAGATTTTGAGTGATTTATGACGACGTATAGTGGTTCCGCTAAGGCGAGATTTGGTGTTGTTGTTGAAAAACAGCAAGATCTGTTTAGAGCACCAGAAGAGTATTCCCTTGCACATTGCGTAGCTCGAGATCTGGAAATGACAAGAGGAATAGCTGTTGTTTTCAAGAAAAAGTTTGGATGTGTGGATGAATTAGTACAACAGCAGACAACTGTAGGAAAAGCTTTAGTTCTTCGGGATAAAAATCGTTATGTTTACTATCTGGTTAGCAAAAATTCTTCATAGCAGAGACCTAGTTATGGACATCTATGGGAGGCTTTGCTGAATCTTAAAGCTCAGATGATGGAAAATGGAGTAACGAGACTAGCAGTGCCCAAGTTCGGCTGTGAGCTGGATCGCTTAGATAGTCCGAAATATGCTAGAAGTAGTTTTCCAGGGAACCAACGTCCAGGTCCTTGTTTGTTGTTATCAACCGGTTGCCTACCAAGACCAAAAAAAGGGTGTTGCCTGTTATTTCCAACGACGCGGTGGATTCACCAGAGGAGATAGCTGCCGATACCGTCATCAGTCATCGAATTGGCGTTAAAATGTTTTTACAGTTACGAGACGTAACGGTTTTAAAAAGGGGGCAGTGTTACGAGCTACTATTAGGTAACCCGTCAAACACACAAGCGCGGCAAGCACTGTATATTCTCCAGGGACCGAGAATTTTCTAGCAATTACTAGAGTATGGATCATCCTTTCAATTCAGGGTATATACAAGACCGCTGATAAATGTAAGAGTCAGTATGTATTAGAATGTTGGATATAAATTATATCGTGTAAAGTTAAATAGTCAAGCTTTTGGAAGTCCAAGAGTAAACATAAATTTATATTATGTGAAAGTGTATATTGTACCGACAGCTGTAAATAAATATACGAAAGTGTAATAAATAAATTATAGTAGTGTTAGTGTTGTTAATAGTTCTATGGTTAAAAATTTAGTTTAAGAAGATATTAGTGCTTGTAGATTCGTTAGTCTGGTAGTGCTTCATTGTTAATTGGACTGAAAACATCTATAAATAAAGCATATACTGTTCATTAGACTTGTGAACAGTGAGTAATAAAAACTTTTGCTATTACTTGTTTTAAATTAGTGAAACGCGGTAGTAGTAGCTCGCTACAATACTATTTCAAAACTTGCATCTGGATATTCTCCGAAACTAATATTCGACGAAAGTGTTCTCAGTCCTCTGAAACCTCAGATAGAAGCGACCTCATCAAACTTTATGGTTGATAAGTTTTCTTTTTTGCTTTGGGTTTGTAACATACCTTGAAATCCATCTTCAGGACTGGAGATTGTATTATTAGTATAGTTACCTGTAGGATTATTTGTTGAATTGAACCAGATGACGTTCTTTACCTGTTTATATATATTAATATTACATTTATGCTCTATGACATTTGTTGGCTGTTTGTAGGAAGCAAACTCACCAATCTGATGAGCTACTAATATAATAAACTTGGCCATTGTAAATTCCCAGCATACACAGTTAATATTTTTTAGAGATCACGCCACGTAACCGATAGATTTAAGTTAAGCACAGACACTTAAGCGGTACACGTAACTACGCATTTTCTGCGTGGTTTATGTGATTTTGGCGGGTAGACTCCGTTGACGGAAGTCTTCGACGATTCACGTACGATATTATTCCAAAATTTGAATGCGGATTTTCTTCGAAACTGATACTCGACGAAAGTTTTCTCAGACCTCTAAAATTTCAGAGAGAAACGACCTCATAAGATTTTATAGTTTAATAGTTTTTTTTCTTTGGATTTGTAACAGACTTTGAAAGCCATTTTTGGGACTGGAGACTGTACATTTAGTATAGTTACCTGCAGGTTTATTTGGTGAGTTGAACCAGATGGCGCTTTTGATAATTTTTACTTTGTGTAAATATACTTAAATTACCTTTATGCTTCTATGACTTTTGTTGGCTATTTATTTGTAGGGAGAGAACTCACTTATCTGATGAGTGACTAATATAATAAACATGGACATTGCAAACAGCTAGCATACACAGTTAATATTTTTTAGAGAATATTGATTTATTTACCTTTCTATAACAGTATGTTGTAATATGCAATGTCTTGTCCTTCTAAGAACCTCCTCCTGAAACTGCGCACCGAAAAAGTACTTTTCCTTGTACCTAAAACTTTCAAGATCTTGTAGTTTCTTGTTAAGTATTTGAAGTTGTGCGGAAGCAATCCCCATAAAACTGCAGGCCAAAATATCTATCGAACTGTTATTGATTGATGTTATGTTCATTACGTATAATTCCAATACCCAGAATAATAAATAAACGAAGGTGGAATGTTTCGTGAAATCAATATTGAGCTCTAAAGGCAACTGCCCTCCAAAATTGTTAGTACAGAATGGAATTATTGATACCAACAATATTGTCGCGACACATAGGGTTTGAAATCCAATTTGCAATCTCGTAAATAAAACTACCCGATACTGTATAAATTTGTTCAAATCGTCAGAATGTAAATTAAAGATTGGATGTTTCAAGATATGTAGAATCATGTATAGCTTGTTTTTGTTATAATTAAATATGATTGCTTTAGGTAGATATGAACACATACCCATATTCAAGAACAAACAATACGAAACGCTTTCAATCCCTTTAAATTCCAAGTAAAGCTTAACACTAACAAGTCCGTTGATTAAAAGTGTTGCTAGGATAGAAGCTATGCTCTTTATTTTATAGGAGTAAGTTGCGTTTAGTTTCGGCCAAACTCCTGTTAACTCCATAATTTTTCGAATATATTTAATTACATCAGAAGAATTCGATCTTGGCATAGCTACTACAAAACGTTGATTTTCAAAATTCATGCGTTGACGTCTAAACCCGATGACAGCATGTAGCTTTCTGAATGAAACTGAGTGGTAGCAGCGGCTGTCGCTTTTTCAAATCGGGTCAAAACTATTATGGTTAATAGCTCACTTTCATATTAAACTCTTAAGTGGTTACTAATTTACAAGAAATTATTGAGTAAGTATAGAAAGTTATAATTATTGCACTAATAACGCCATGGGAAAAAATTAATGCCCCTTATGTTTAGTTCAATTAATAAAGATATTCACACGCTACAAAAACGATCTTAGGTGATTGCTAAAAAAGAGCATCGCGGTCTTATAAGAAATAATCTTGGATACAAATTACTATATATTTTCGATGTTGCTATATTTTTCATAGTAGCTGGCACGTATTTGAATTCATAGCATCGCTTCTATTTTCAGCTTTATATATAGCAAACTTAAATCAATCTTAAAATGGTTCGCTTGTAAATATTTTGAAGACTGAATCAGATACGGTCATGTTCCTGAGAGTGAAGTTTTACCAACCGTAAGCCCACCTTTTTTGCTGAAGATATTTTAAATTGCTACTGAAGAAATAGGTTTTCATATTTAAAGTGTGTAGAAAATGTAGAAACAAGCACGAAGCATTTAGAAACATGTAAGTATTTTCTAATATACTTGTCACTCATTTAAAACGGAACCAGCCCTAGCCGCGCATAATATAGAATTATATGTAAACCATATATTTCCTAGATACTATTCTTATCAAATATTGGCTATTATAATCTATCTTGTAACAACCATGTCATCCGTATTATCTTTGTTAATAAGCAATGCAACATTGTTCCAAACTATTTCTAGTGTTTAAAATATTTTTAATAAGTCACAAACTTTGTTACGGGCAAAATTGACTAAGTTTGAATGGTCCAGAAGGGATGGGAACCCCGTAACAATTTTAAAGGTGCTTAATTAACTTTCAGTTGTGCAGGAGTAAATTCTTATGACAAAACGATAAAAAATAGTAAAACTTAAAATTTGCAATGGCCGATATTTAGAACTACTTTAAAAATACTACTTACATTGAAGGGCTTTACTAACTCTCCGGAATTATAGGCGCCAAACCGTCATATCCTAGCAATTTCGTTAATATGTCTGATACTCAAGAGACGATTATTCCAAATAACTCTCCTTGTTTTCGATTCCAAACGCTTATCACCTCGCTGTTACCTTTTCTAACCATACATAAAAGCACTTTTTGACTCTCTATCCAATTACAGAAATTCTCGAAAGAATGGCCTCTTCCAAATATGACTTCATCATTGGGGGGTAACGGAATATCCTCCGACAACCATTTTTTTACCTATCTTATAACTAACTGTAAATATAATTCTACACGAATTTAGACTCCATTAACAGTAAACTTCAGAATATACCACGGCACGTAAATTAACCCTACAAGAAATCAAAACTTATTCAAACCTCCCGTGGCCAATTACCATTAACGTAACTCCAAAAGAAACCTTAATCTAAAAGTAATGTAACAATTTTTTTGACAATCATAAATGCCTATAAATTTAATTATAAGATACACTGCAATGTTTATTTAAATAAACATTTAATTTTTGCGTTATTAATAAATGTTCAGATCAGGACCGTATAGCCCAATCACAAGGCATATATTACTTAATAATACTGGTATATTTTCTATTTAGAAACGTTGGTCACCTGAATTGCATCTACAATGTCAGGCGATTTTTATCCGTTGTGCGCATCTCGTCGACAAGACGATCAGTCTGGCTCAACCACTTGTAGAGTTACAAGCACCATGGAAGTACATAAGGTCCATGGCAGCAATCTACGTGTAGCAATAAATGTAGTGGCATAGTCGAGTGCCAAATGCACTTGATTTTTGTTTGTTTCTAATAATGGTAAGCAAAATAAATAATTTGTAGGGCGAACTAAATGAATTTGTTGTAGCGGCCAATACTTTTACGAATTAAAGCTCAGCACTTCCACGAATTTAAACTCAGTATGTTAACGAATTTAAATTCAAAACGTTATTAATTTTTAATCTCAACACGTTAGCAATCTCGCAAAATTACCACGTCTTATTTTTATTCAAATTTATATAGTTAAAGAGGACTTGGAAATGATGTACTTTGTATAGCTCGTTTTATGGATTGGTTTATATTTTGATATACTTGTTACGTTATTCGGGGCAGTCACGTTGGGCGCCAAATTTATGCTACGTTGGCTCGTAGCCGTGCGTAACACAAAGGAAATCAAAGAAATGACCGGGCTCAATCGGAGATTAGGGGGGTTGTAGAAAGCAGACCAACATATAAGGTACGCGGCTGTAAGGAATTAGTAACAATACCTGCAATAAAAAAAAAAATTAGTCCTGCAAACCTGAAATAAAGAAAAAGCATAGCATGCTGATCGAGCATAGATTGTTCAGTACTTTGTAGAATGTAAAAAAAAACTGTTTGGATAATCTATATAATATAACAACGGTAAATGCAATACAAAAAAAATTTTAGTACAAAGTGAGGTAGCAGAAACGTTTCATCACACACCAATTAAACATTAATCAGACAAAATGTTAACAAAAGATAAATAGGTAAGACACAATTGATATGAGTAATCCAGTAGTATTGATTTTTTTCTTTTTTTTTTGTTTCTTAATACCAGGAAATTCGATTGTAAAAGGTATAAGAACGACAAAGATATGGCAAAACAAACGGATAGATATTTAAAGTAATAACAAGTAGAAAATAGTTCAACTTACAAAAAGGTCCTTCAGTAACGCTTCCTTGCAATTGAAGTGTGAGATTCACGATGTCCGGCACTAACGAAGCATTTCACCCTTGACTGTGAGGGCGTTGATGGAACTTATCACACGTAACCCTAATCACACCTACGTATTTCACTGGTGTTAGCAGCAGACATTATCACACAACGGAACTATGTAGCATTGATAAATTTCTTGTTAAATTTCCTGAGACAATAATTTCGAAATATTTTGTAGCACTAGTTTAATTTCAACTGGGACCAAATGTATATTATTTTCATACACATCCAAAAAGCAGGGAGAAACTTCAACCAATACCTTTGTAAACCGGTAATCTGTTATATTTCGCAAATAACGAAATTTGGGCAAGCAATGATCTATTTTAGATTCTTTGGGGTTAGAAAATTCAGAAACTACAGTATCAACTGTATTTGGATAATCCAAAGTATGCACTACTCTGATACAAAAAAAGGGACCGCGAAATTAGATCGCACACACAGTTTAAATATCAAAAGACGAAGCACCAACAAAAAAAAAACACAATGAGTAAAGCACGTGTATCACTAAAGTAAGTCCGTCAAATGTTCCGTAAAACACGCGTGCAGGTCGAGTTTAACAAGTTCTACCACTTTTATTTCCAACAGAAACTCGACAAAAAAACAATTAGTAAGGCACGCGTAAGCAATACTTTTATTTCACAAGAAAAACAACTAAAATCGTGCCGTGCTGGTTCATGAACAATTCGAAAATTGATACCGCATTAATTCTCACTATTGTCAAAGCAAAAAGAAGCAGTATTTTCCACGTAATTAATATATAGGAACCAAGAACGAACTACAACTCCTCATCTGTTTTATATCAACTCGTTGCTATTACAACCTCTTATCGTCTATTATCTAGACTTGTATATCCACATAAGCAACAAAATTTATACAAACGGCAAGACAAGAACGATGCAATCCACTCAATTATAATACGACGCAATCGCCAACGAGTTAGTGAATATAAAATATAGAAATAGTAATTGCAGAAATGTATTTACGAATTGGGAAAAAGCGTAAAATGTTTAAGCTATAAAAATGCACGTTACATACTTCAATGGATCGCACAGCAAATTTATGGAATAGTTCTTTGTGGTGGTCCATATTAACACCGTTATAACATAATTCATCATTAATTTATAGCAGAAGCTCAAATTTATATCTTGAAAAATGCAGGTGTAGGAAGTTCGCTGACGTCACTTGTTTGTCCAAGAACCGTAGGTTTGCACGTGTGGCTACGATAAGGATTTGTTACAATAAAATCACAAAGTTTAACTTGTTGCAAGGTAAGTGATAACATAAACACTTGAGCTGACTCTAACTGTCTCGAATTATTTGACAATCAAGTGGGTACTTGAAACTAAAATGCTAGCATTTTATAAGTTTTGTTTTAGGAAGCCGTGAGATCCCTCATTGTTTAGATTTTGTTATGGTACAATGTATTGCTTATTTTAGATGTATATGCAAATACTTGATATTATGAAGCTTTTTATTTATTACAGTAAAGTATTACATTCAAGTTCAGTAACACATGAAATAATTACAAATACTAATTTTGCTTAACCTCAAATATATTATTCATATTTGTAAACCAAGGTAACAGATCTGTGTATTTTGGGTAATCAATTTAAATACTTCACGGTCATGTTTATTACATTCTTCACATTCAGATTAATAGTAGAAATATTTAAATATCTGTGACCACACTTTTGATGTATATTTTGTACATAAAATTTTAACTGAAAGAAAGATAAATTTAATTAAAGAGCAATCATTAAATTCCATTGAGTACCTGTTTTATTTTTGACAAGTGAGTCCAAAGTTAGGGTTAATCGAGTTAAAAAATAAATATATACAAACCCTTTTATTAAAGTAAAGTTTCTAGCTGTGCACTGATAAAGAAGTACCAACAATGCTTTCAAGAAATTTAATATTTAACTTTCCTCTTATAATTATATTTCAATTATTGATATTAATAGCTACTCTTTTTTTTATAGTATAAGGTAGCAAGAGTGTATCTCTTGTGTTCTTCATTATTATATTAACACTATTTTTTTACAGCTCCTGCTTTTGCAGTAAAAGCAATTTCTCCCTCTAATAATTTCCAAGTTCTCCCTTATGGTAAACCCGTGCTTTAAAATTTTAGGACTTGGTGGCGCCCCCTTTGCACCCCCTATTTTGTATTTAAGAGTCAGTCTAGTAGAAAATGTTTTTGTTGTAAAACCCACGACCACTCCTCATAAGCTTTACCTGAGAAATAAACCCCTAGCTTAGTCGGAAAACTGTCGATTCCCCTTCATTATAAGGGTATCGAAACAAAGGGCTATTGTAAAATTAAATTGAGTTAGTTTTACAAACACCCAAGAACACTTGATATTGTTTCAGTAATACTACAATTGCACTGCACTAGATTAATAAATTGTACGACATTTTTAAAACCCCAACTGCCTGAAAATGCCCTTAATAACTGACTTGGAAGTACGTTGCCCAATCTCAGCTTCTGCTTCCAGCATTCCAAGGCCAATTAAAATACGAAGTTTAGGTAAAGAAATTTACTAATACTATATCTCTCAATTAAATCTTGCGTTTTACTTAATACGCACATTTAGCATTCTAAAAGATAAACCACTTTTCTAATAATTTTATCCTTCAACATAAATAACTAATTCTGTTGTTTGTAAACCAATTGTAATTGTGATATTGTCGGAGGCTTTCAGGGCCGGAGTAATTATAAATATTTATGGTTCCGGCTTGGAAACGTGTCATTTTATAAACTAAGGTCGACGTTTCGCCCACTTTTGTACGGGGCTTCATCAGAACAAGAAAATAAGTAATAAAATAAAAATAATAATAAAGATAAGAATGATAATATTAAGTAGACAAGTTAAAGTGTAAAGAGTAGAGTTACTCCTGAACTAGCAGACTCACTAGCCCATTCAAAGCCAAAAGGTGTCTTGTGGTGACGTAACTGGTGAAAGTAGCGAAAGTGGTAGTTTATATAGGGCGAGAACTTGATGCATGAGTCATCATGAATAGAGAGGAGTGTCGTAGCGGATCAGTGAACGTCACTGACCCATCTCAAAACTAGTCTTATAAAAAACGGCTATCGTAACTTAGATATCGGCAGATTAATAAACTGGCATCGGCATCCTACACGAACCCCGAAACCACGCTGTAATTCCGATACACGATCTTTAGCGATCCTTCCATATATACGCAGAGTAACAGACCGAATTGGCAAAATTCTACATAAACACAACATCAAAATAATCTTTAAACCCACCAATAAAATTTTACAAATATTACCAACCCCAAAAGATTCCGAAAATAGCCTTAAAGCCCTAGGCATATACAGTGTGTACAGTATAAAATGCAGTACATGGGGATCTTGGAAACTGTAGGAGATACGATCTTGGTTAAATGGGACAAAAGTTGCATAATCATGAGGGTATCTCAGATCGGTTTCCAAATTTCAAAAATTTTGCATAGGTTACTAGATAGAGGCAAAAAACACAAAATTGACGATTTCTTTATTTGCTCGTAGTTAGTCTACTAATTGAAATAGAATGTTCAAATTTGGTACATCATGGTAATTCCCCATTGCGCTTCACATTTTCAACTTAGATTTTGTCTAGGGCATCAAGATTTTGCGTGACGATGTTCAACTTTTTATTTTTAAATAGCCGCCATATTGGATTTTTACATTTTTGAAATGCTGACAAAAAACCATTTCCAAAGAGGTATAACATGGCTATGTTTGATTGAATCAAAACACTAAAAATCAAATAATTATGTTTTGGTCGTAGTAGGCTTTAATTTCCATTATGACAAAGAGAAACAATTGCTCAACATCTGAGAAACGTCAAAGTTTGTTCTTTAGTTTATGTTTCAAGTAGTGCAGTTTAAAAAAACAGTTAATTAATTTACATAGAAATTTAAGCAAAGCATTTGCGCTTGAAATGGATCGCTTTACTAACCGTGATAAATATCTAATGTTAGAATGTTTTATTCTTTTTGGAAGGAATGATGTTAAAGCTACTGAATTGTATTTAAATAAATACCCAGAAAAACATCAACCAAACAGATGTATGTTTCGGAGATTACAAAATAATTTAATAAATTATGGTAGTTTAGGCTTGTCTAAGAGAAATAGGCAAATTAAAAAAGATAATGAAAACAGCGTTTTACAAACAGTTGTCGAAAATCCTCGTACTTCTCTTAAACAAATTCAGAATATAACAGGTGTTGCTCATTCTACGGCAAGAGCTATTTTAAAACGTTTCAAGTACCATCCATATCATGAACGACCATGTCAGGGATTGCGTACTGAAGATCAAATTCGAAGAATGGAATTTTGTGCTTGGTACATCAGAAAGTGCAACGAAAATTCAAATTTTGCATATACAATTTTGTGGTCTGACGAAAGTCGATTTACGAATTGTGGTATATTCAACCGCAAAAATACAATTTTTTGGTCAGATGAAAATCCACATTTGAACCGCCAAGTTAGACATCAAGTTAAATGGGGATTCAACGTCTGGATTGGTATTATTGGAAGGTACATTATAGGTCCGTTTTTTTATGATGCAAATTTAAACTCTGCGAGATACTTAGATTTATTGCAGGGAAATGTGGCAGATAGACTAATAGAGCTTCCACTCGCTACTTTGCAAAATATGATTTTTCAAAATGATGGCGCTCCATCCCACAATGCTCTGATTATTAGAAATTTTTTTAATTCTGAGTATAATGAAAACTGGATTGGAAATCGGGGACCAATTAAGTGGCCGGCGAGATCACCGGATTTAACTCCTCTAGATTTCTTTATATGGGGCCATTTAAAAAGTCGTGTGTACTCAAAAGCGTATGATAATGTAGGCCAATTACAACAAGCAGTCCAAGAGGCCGTAAATAAAATAACTCCAACTATGATAAGACGATCTTGTAAAGATGTTTATAAAAGGTGTCGGTTGTGTGTTTAACAAAATGGGGGGATATTTGAACTTTTAAAATAAATAATGAATTCATGTGACTGACTATTGTTATATTTTTTTTCCTTGATTGTTAATTTGCAATTGTCTGAACATGAATGACAACTAAAAACAGCTAAAATAATATTTTGTATTGAATAGATGCTAGTTTGTATTTATTCTTTGTTAATGCATAGTTATGTAAGTTCTGATTAATACAGATTTATTTTCAATTTTCTACGTTTTTTACTGTTTTTATTACCACTGAAAATTGAGTTTAAAATCTTTAGAGCAATTGTTTCTCTTTGTCATAATGGAAATTAAAGCCTACTACGACCAAAACATAATTATGTGATTTTTAGTGTTTTGATTTAATCAAACATAGTTATACCTCTTTGGAAATGGTTTTTTGTCAGCATTTCGAAAATGTAAAAATCCAATATGGCGGCTATTTAAAAATAAAAAGTTGAACATCGTCACGCAAAATCTAGATGCGCTAGATAAAATCTAACTTGAAAATGTGAAGCGCAATGGGGAATTACCATGATGTACCAAATTTGAACATTCTATTTCAATTAGTAGACTAACTACGAGCAAATAAAGAAATCGTCAATTTTGTGTTTTTTGCCTCTATCTAGTAACATATGAAAAATTTTTGAAATTTGAAAACCGATCTGAGATACCCTCATGATTATGCAACTTTTGTCCCATTTAACCAAGATCGTATCTCCTACAGTTTCCAAGATTCCCATGTACTGCATTTTATACTGTACACACCGTATAGTATACCCTGCAGCTGCGGTTTAGTATACATAGGAGAAACAAGACGTTCAGTATAGACTAGACTAGACGAGCATAAGCGATGCTTAAAAGCAAGCCAGTACATTCGCTCAGCGGTGGCCGAACACCAACTTTAACTAGACGAAACTAATTGACAGAATTCCATTTTTCTATAAGAGAAAAATTAGAGAATCCATAAAAATCAATAAAAATTTTAATAATCTAAACAAAGGCGATGGCTACTACCTTTTCCTCATTTGGAAAGCAAGCCTATGTTCACAACAGCGGAACCGTTACGTTCACTGATCCGCTACGACACTCCTCTTTATTCATGATCACGTGCATCAAGTTCTCGCCCTATATAAATTACCACTTTCGCTACTTTCAACAGTTACGTCGCCACAAGACACCTTTTGGCGTTGAATGGGGTAGTGAGTCTGCTACTTCAGGAGTAACTCTACTCTTTACACTTTAACTTGTCTACTTAATATTATCATTCTTATCTTTATTATTATTTTTATTTTATTACTTATTTTCTTTTCTTGTCCTGATAAAGCCCCCTACAAAAGTGGGCAAAACGTCGACCATAGCTTATAAAATGGCACGGTTCTAAGCCGGAACCATAAACATTTACAATTGTAATTGTATCTACAACTTCCGAACATAATTTTCAAGCATCAACCAAAATACAATAAAAAGGTTCAGAACAGTTCTCACAATTATGTAATTTAAAGGTTTTAAGATTAATTCCACTACTGGACTATTTATTTCCTCGGCGCAATAGAACACCTCATTATTGTGATTTATCCAACATAAGCTGATGGATAAAACTTTATTTTTCGCCCCTTCACTTCATAATATCAATTCGCCTAAAACTCGTGTGTTTGAATTACCTGGTCAATTCATCCAGCAAATCTCGACATAATTCGCGACCGGCTCGAGAGCCTTGGTCGCTAAACACACTAGTTACTTTTAAACCATTTTTTCGTTTTTGTCTTTTCCGCATTCCGTTCACAGAAGTTATACGTCTAAAACTTTCTTAGGGTAAGTTTAATGTCCTTACTTCTTGTGAAGAAAACCATGAATTTTATGGTATTTTGCGAGTTTTTGGTTATTGCGGTTTCTTAAACACCATGTGAATTGAAAGAAATATTATTGAAGGCACTAATGTCTTAAATTTTTATAGGTGTTTCTTTGATATTTGATTACGATTAGTGTAAAACCCGCGATGTTGTTATTGTTTATCTAAAAATGTACTAGACGCTTTTTTCTGTATTTATTTGTCCTGATTTAACTATATATCGATACAGTCCCTTTATTACCTGTAGATTACCGTAACTTCTATAAAAGTTTCTAAGGGTATTTTTTACCAAAACTTCTAAACTAGCTGAAATTGATAATTGACAAGTGCATGCTTAAATAACGCGAGAACGGTACAGCACGTTATACTGGAAACGTATACCACAGACTCAGTTAATCGTATATCGTTTAATGTATTACATTTTAATAAAAGAAATATATGTATACAAAATATTGGGTGTACAATTGTTTGACCACATGGCAGAGATATAGATATTCTGGTTTATAACAAATATTTGAAAGATTGGTCAGTTTTAGTATATTTCAATATGTAGATAATGCAATTTGAGATAACCCACTTAATATGAACGAATGGCATTATGTTATTGTATTAAACACCTCAACCAATTAAAACTGAAAAGAAAACATAAGATCATACCCCCTTTCACAAATGGCTGTTTATGGTTGATGATGCCACAACCTTAGCGGCTACACCTTGATCTTAGTCATAGGCCGAGAAACGATTATAGAATTGTAGAACGCTCCGCATACACTAATGTTTGGTTAGTGGCGACCATAAAATACAATGCTGTTCATACGCAGCGCCGCGCTAGACCTTTTTGCCGCTCGTGGTGAATGACTGGTTTTCATCACCAATATCTTTTGATTATTAAGAAATCTTTGGAGTTTCGTAATACATAAATACCAACATGAAATACGATATTTTGTTGATACTTATATAAGTAATTTAATATCAAATAAACTTTATAGTCTTTTAATATCAATGAACCAGATAAAATTAAAAATGATTACAAATATCATTATAAACATACCTAATACAAACGAAAGTAGTTCAATATTAGACTAAAATTAAAATAGAAATTACTTATAACTACACTACGGAAATAAAATAATACATTCAAAAATAAATTGTCTTGCGTTTTTTATTACAAGTTCATTATCTATTTCTTCTACGTCTAATTCGTTGCAAAGGTGAGATTCACTTGAAGTAGTGGCCAGGCTTGAATTTTTATTATTTTAAGTTTTGTAAAGACCGTTTCCTTCGGCAACTAATACAGACATTTTAATAAAATACGGATAGAAGTTGCTAGATTTGGAAAAGTATTTGTTAGGTCATTTTTGTAAATAAATTCTAATATTTCAGTTGGATAATTTTTAACTGCTAAATAGTTTTGGAATGTTTCAATCTCACCTACAAGATCAACAGCGCAGATATCAGAATGATTATTATCAGTTAATTTGTTACGTTCGAATTTTGCTTTTAAAATTTACCTGTTCATCGTAAGCCCGCTTTAGATAATTTTTAACTCAAATCTAGTTGCTTTGAACCGTAAAGTTTATGCTATAATTAAATAGTCAACATCTTGTATTAGATATCCGTTAACTTGTTATACATTACGACCGCGTATAATTGATTCTTATGTGATTTCCATCTAAAAACTCGTCGAGCTAAGGTCGCGTACTATTAGATAAAACCGTGTTTTTGAGTTTCTAATCATCTCTTGGCATGTTGAGATAATGCCAGGATTGAAATATTTAAAACGAATTGATTTTTATTCATTTTCTGTTCGATAAACGACAACAATTACTCGACGTTGCCTTTTTAAGTTTTCTTTGTTTCCGTTCTTTCAAATTTCGTGCACACATTGTGTGGTAAGTATTTGTGGTTTGAAAAAGAAACTGTACTTTTCGGCGTTAATAAATTAATTTTACTTGTAATTATTATAGTTTCATCCGGTGGACTGGAACGACCGTTGGATTGCTGCCCCGTTCGTTATAGGAGGACACCCACACTGCGGGATCTCGAACTCTGCTCCGCCCTGTCATTAGGGAAGGTGAAACCAATCCTGCGCCTTGGACACGTGGGCGAGTGGTTGTCCCCTATTTTTCTTCTATGGGCTCCCTAAACTGGTCGAACCATTACCTTTCCGTTTTATTGGTTGACTAAACTTAATTATTGTAGAACGATGATCTTTATGCGTGCGATGGGGTTAATCATTAATTATATTGGCTATTGATTTCTTTCTTGGGACAAGTTTATGTACGTAGCCTCATGCTCACAATAGCATTGATTGTTAATAATTGCGATATTATATAGTAATTTCGTTTTTTTGGGAAATTCGTTTCATGTGAAATTTTTGCTGCGTCATTGACAACCAAATTTAAGGCGTGTGCCGGACAAGTGACAAAAAAGCTCTAGAATTAATATCGAATATCCTTTTCTGTACTCTTTTATACTCTGGTGCTTCATATTAGCTCCGTTAGTATATCGTTGTCCCCGCATGCTATAGATGTTAATATTCACATTTTTAAGAAAGTCTGTCAAAAATTTCGTTAAATCTACACCAGATTGGTTTCCAAGGGAAACCCTAAAAATGTTCTTGAATTTCAAGTTCTCGACTTTTGTTATTAAATTGAACAATTATTTGTCCTTAATGGCATGTATCTGGGGCACAGTCTAATATTATAGAAAAATATTTTGCTCTGTGCAAGTTATTAATAATTTTTTGTTTAATTTTTTCACTTAAAATGTGAATAATGTCATTTTGAATTTTGTCACCTAAATAATGTGTCTTTTTTTTTTTTTTAATTGTATTTGTTGAATATGATCACTCATAATAGAATCAAATTTACCAACGGTTTCAGAAAGTTGTAGAAAACTGCCGTTATTGCTACAGACAAGTTTATTATTTTCACCCCTTAGCGCTAAATTTTGTCTAGCTAAATACTGCATTAAAAAAATTATCTGTTGAAGAACAGCTCGCCAACGTGCTTTCGCTTGATTAATAATACACTCAAAGACGGACTTAATTGTGGAACCAAATTTCTAGCAAAGCCGGGATCTTCGGCATTAAAAAAATCGGCTTTCTTGAATTCTGCAAACTGTAATACACCACGAACTGTTATCAACTTCACCTTTCATATCATCGCTAGTCACGCTAGAGTCTAGTCTCTACAATTTCGTTAAATGAAATGAAAGCGGTTTAGAATATACGGGGTCAGCTAGTTTACTTACTTCAGCAAGATCTTTAATGGTCGGCGTTTCAGAAGTATTCTTTCCTGAGAAATACAGAAATCTTAGAAGTATATTTCTGTGTTTCTACCATTTTGTGCTGTTTAATTTTACGATACGCTGCAACCGATAGTCGTCTTCTTTTATTTGGAATCTATTGAAAAATTAGTTTTGGTGTAAATAATAGATAAGTGCAAAAGCGACCGTTAACGCGCGGTGCGAAGTGGAGCGCATTAATCGCTTGAGAGCAATAATCTCAGTTTTTGTTCAAAATTTATAAAAAAATTTTCTACGATCGCTTAATAAAATAGAATTTTTGTCAACCATTGACTTTATTAATACAATGAACAGTTGAGTCAATTTAAGAAGTCAATAATTTGACAACTATCCAATTTGAAAGAAGGCTTATATATGTGCAGTTTGCTATAGAGGGACGCTCGTTTTCTAGTTCTTATCGTTCGCCGAGAATAAAACGTCCCCGATGAAGTCAACCTTCCGTTGCCAATATCAAGCGAAAAAGCCTTCTTTATTTGGCGATTGTAGAAAAAATAAATTTTACATACCTTTTTTTTAAAACCCGTTTATGTTCTTAGTATAATAAATTTAAAGAAATGGTAAGTGTGCGTATAATAGGTTCAAAATTTTACTGCATTAAAAATGTAGAAGATGTTGGAAACTGGACAAATGTTTCACAGTTAGTGACTTCAAAATGCGCTACAGAGGTATTGCAGTTATAAAAGCTATTGAGTCACAATTAAAATAATATTATTAAAGAAAATGGAAAAAAAAGACAAGAAACAAGGAAGAGCAGAGCAAGTATTTGAAATGACAAACTTGAGATTAAGAAAGGTTTTAATAATCTTCTTTTCAGCTGCAAGCATCTAATATTTATTCGGTTTGTTAACTTCATCAATGTTGTGAGAAACTTGTAGATATTCTTATCTTGTCATGGAGATAAGATTTATAAATGTAGGGTTCCTAAAGTAATTTTTCAAGCACACTTTGCAACCGAATTTTTAGTAGTATACAATAAAAGTCGCTGTTTAATGTATACTCAGTTCTAGCTCTACTCCCCTTTTATTTCCTGTGGCAACACGAATATCAACATCAAACACCTTTTTCGGAAATATCCAAATAACAATAAATGTGACTAATAGCAGAAAATCAGCCAATGTGAGGGTCTATCAAATTTTACACTTGAAGGAATACCAATTAAATGATTTACAATGTTCGAAACGTCAACGCGGTCGTGGTCAACCCTATACAATAATATCTTATATGTAGGTACCTGTAACTCATTGCATCAAAAATAACATCTTAATCCTTTTATAAGGAGCATATTTTCATTGTAGATCCTTACTTTACACCGAATATATATAAAGCATTGGGCTGTTTGTTAAAGGTATTTTATAAAGTAAATATATATATATATATATATATATATATATATATATATATATTAGGAATTTGTTTCTTCAAAATAGTGCCGACCAATAAGGGGTACCGCCCGTGTTCACTGAACACCATGAACAGGGGGTTGGCGCACCCCTGTTCATACTTGTTGCCTCGTGGTCATGATTTCGAATTTTTAGTAGTTATTTTCCTTCGTTTATTTCTGTAGGAGAAATGTATGTATAATATATTTATATAGATATTACAAAGATACTGAAGTAAAACTCATTAATTTTTTTAGGTTAGGTTTCAATTTCAAGGATGTCTGCATTACACTGATGGTATTGTAACATCATAAAAAGGAAAAGGGTACCGAAATATTTTCATGGATTTACCAATACGAATAGTATATTGGTAGACTATATAGAACTAGAAACTTTTATAATCTACATTGTATATTTGTAAAACACTGTACAAAGCAAATTGCTTTACAAATATAGTTTCTATGTATATAGACAATATGGCATATTTATAGGGTGAATACATTATATTTATATAGCCTGCCTATAACGAATAAATATATGTGAAGAGTTAAATCTCCATATAAAAACAATATTGGGTTTAGATAAAGTTACTATATTTTTGTGCTACTAGAAAATACTTAAATTACATGTATAGGGTAAAGTTGATTATAGAATACTAGATTTTGCTTCAACATTTGTTCATCTCTTTAGCTGTTTGTCACATTCTATTTGTTTATAAGCTTGAATAAGGCCGTTATTCGAAAATATTAATTGACAATAATCTCTTGGCTGATTATTCTTCTTATTTGTATGCGGATTTACTTGGGGACTGTACCAAATAAACTCGAGGCTGGTGGTATTGCTAAAATAAATAAAAGCACTTCGTTTCGGTAATTGAACTGTTTATATTAAATTGAAAGACTGCATTCTATAACTGTACGACAATGTACTTAAAACTTAAACGTATATAGCGTTAAGCTACATTTTATACTACTTGACACAAGAGCTTTAATAGAACTGGACGAGCAACAGAGCGTCACACAGCAGAGAGGCTCTGGCAAATATGAACTTAACAGCTAGATGGCGTGGCGAGTATGTGTGAATGCAAATTGAAATTTTCTTTAAAAATATTACAACCAATTTCGAACACTATTGGTAGATAGAAAAAAAAGCATTTACTGTTTTTTTAAGTACAACAAAGTATATTTACTTTTAAACGCCTTTACAATTTAACAAAATATAAACCTGAATTTTGTTAAATGAAATGGAACAAAATAAGGATTTGCATTTGCCCTCTAGAAAAGCAAAACAAGCAATATTTTTTGCCAAAGGAACAGATCTCTCAAAAACACTAGGTGGAAAGTCTTAGTTTGTGTGCCGCACCAGTAGTTGTAGTGTATAATAGTCTTCAGCATTAGGTTTAACCATTCTTGTTTAGTAAGATGAGATAATATTAGCATAAGACGAGTAGTATCGGGTAGTAACTTGTTTTAGTCGACTCGCAAAAGCTTTGCGACTTGCGAGTATTATTAAGTTTAGTTTATGAAAGGACAGCGAGGCGGTCGTCCGAATTTGTTAATATGTTATTAACGACACTCAAAATGAAAGCTCTAAATATCACTATGAAAAAAGATTGCAAAATTTTTAAGATGTAGGAAGCAACACTACTAAATCAAATTAATAATTATGTTCACTTGTCGAGAAATTATTTGTAAATAAATATTTTTACTAATTAGTAATCTAAGAAAATAGAAAGTTATTTTGGTCATGTCTATGATTATTATTTAGGGGAGGAGATGATATTTGGTTCTTAATACCTAACACATTTAATGGTGGTAATTAACAGAACGCACAAACTGTGCTAGTATTGATTTTGTTTGATTACAGGAGTAGCAGTGCATCTTTATTAGTTTTAACGTGAAGTGGGTAGGTATTTCGTAAGGATGGTGTTCATGCAAAATATCTATAATAGCGGTATAGGGCTAGGTTTCCGCATTCTTGTTATACAGATGGGCTGATGTGAATCATTTATTGTATTTAAAAATTCGGTAACGCCATATTTACTTTATTTTTGGTCGTAGTCCAACCCCGACCCAAGCTCATGATCCACCCAGAGCAAGTTACTCTACTAGCCGCTTTGTCTTTAAACGTTTCCTTACTCATAGGCCGTTTTCCATCTAAACTTACCTCGGGCTTCTTGTCTCAACAGGAAATCCTCGTTTTAATTACCCTTGCGACTGAAAGTTGGCAAGATAGGTGTATAATATTATCTAAACCTAAGGAAAGGGGTAACAAGTCTTTTCAACATTAGGTTTAACCATTCTTGTTTAGTAATATGAGATAATATTAGCATAAGATGTGAAATATAGGGTAAGAACCTATTTTAGTCGAGTCCCAAAATCTTTGCGGGTATTGTTAAGTTTAGTTTATGAAGGGACGGCGAGGCGGTCGTCCGGATTTGCAGTGTGTTAGTGAAACACAAGTAAAAAAAAGTAAGCAAGGGTTGTGTTTTTAACGAGGCAGACCAACAGCAAAGGTTGTTGAGATCATCCTCCCGAAAAACAGTTTATCTACCACATAAGGTAGGATCGATCCCAGTTACTATTTTCGTTATTATACCGGGGATTTTTGTGTGAAGTAATCATTCAACGCGCTGCATCGTATGATTGGCCGAGCTTTAGCATTCCAGCGAGTGCATTGTCTACAAGGAAAGGGGACGAACCAGTTGTGACCCGAGCATAGTTTAGAACAGGTCATGTGTGTTACTGTTAGATATTCGGACTTAGTAAATTTAAGAACAACGATTATAGTACCTACCATATTGCTATGAACTCTAATTAGTTTTCTTAAGTAATGTAGGGTCGTACTTAGTGATTAGTCATACAAGTTTAATTCAATATTTGTTTTGCCCTTTATTAAAAATTATTGCATTAAAGGTCTATACAGAAGCATAACGGTTATTATTTACTCTACTTCGTTTACGTAAAAAGAACCTTGAGTGAGGGGAATGTGTCAGGTAGAATTCATAAAAGTTCTTAAGTGAGCACACACTTATTCTACACTTACACTTCTTTTGCCGTATTTAGAAAAACTGACACCACAATTAATCACTCATAAGTGAGTAATATGTGCGTAACAAATAGATGATAGTTTTATGCTCAGTCATATCACCCTAACCAACGATGTCAATCTACACAATATTGAAATTATTTGCTAAAAATTGTTTTTGTGTTAGACTAGCCTAATATACGGAATTTAATAGTTAAAACTGTTTTTGTGTTATATTTCTTTGGTGGTTGTTGTTTAGGAAAAGGGTACCGAAATATTTTCATGGATTTACCAATACGAATAGTATATTGGTAGACTATATAGAACTAGAAACTTTTATAATCTACATTGTATATTTGTAAAACACTGTACAAAGCAAATTGCTTTACAAATATAGTTTCTATGTATATAGACAATATGGCATATTTATAGGGTGAATACATTATATTTATATAGCCTGCCTATAACGAATAAATATATGTGAAGAGTTAAATCTCCATATAAAAACAATATTGGGTTTAGATAAAGTTACTATATTTTTGTGCTACTAGAAAATACTTAAATTACATGTATAGGGTAAAGTTGATTATAGAATACTAGATTTTGCTTCAACATTTGTTCATCTCTTTAGCTGTTTGTCACATTCTATTTGTTTATAAGCTTGAATAAGGCCGTTATTCGAAAATATTAATTGACAATAATCTCTTGGCTGATTATTCTTCTTATTTGTATGCGGATTTACTTGGGGACTGTACCAAATAAACTCGAGGCTGGTGGTATTGCTAAAATAAATAAAAGCACTTCGTTTCGGTAATTGAACTGTTTATATTAAATTGAAAGACTGCATTCTATAACTGTACGACAATGTACTTAAAACTTAAACGTATATAGCGTTAAGCTACATTTTATACTACTTGACACAAGAGCTTTAATAGAACTGGACGAGCAACAGAGCGTCACACAGCAGAGAGGCTCTGGCAAATATGAACTTAACAGCTAGATGGCGTGGCGAGTATGTGTGAATGCAAATTGAAATTTTCTTTAAAAATATTACAACCAATTTCGAACACTGAAACGTATTATATTTTCTTGATCGCTAACCCCAAACGGTCGCATTCTTTCCTAAATTGAGCTTAACTAATGCTCTCTTCTTAATACATACATCTGACTCTAGAAGTTGGGGGTCAGCAAAACAAAGTCTTCCGACGTAACTAGGGTCTATTCCTTGGGTAGAGCTATGAGCAATGGGGGTAAGTCGAAATCTATGGAGGTTACACTTAACAAAAAACAAACAGGCGCCACCAAGTCCAAATTGATTTATTTTAGGGCATAGCTATTTTTAAGGGCGGACTTGGAGACCCAAAAAAGAGATCGCCTTCGTTGATACACAAACTTGTCTTAACAGAATAAGACGCTGTTCCTGTAAGAAAGAATAATAATTAAGTCACATAAAAATGGGAACACTATTTGCGTCCCTCAAGTATACCTAAAAAGTATAGAGAATATTTTCTGCATAATGGGATCATAAAATTTTAGTTCTTATTGCTTTTGTTTACCAAGTCTGATCAGACTAGATCAGAATAAAAACTTTAAATGAAGAATATTAATTTACTAATAAGTATTTTCTTTGTTTCAGCAAATAAAATATCATTGTAATTAAATAAAAATAAAAATTTGAAGTACTTGCAAAACTGGTAGTAAAGGTTATCAACTAATCCTTACTCAAATATTTTATAATTCTATGTAACTAAAAATGCTAGAGTTTCTTTATAACCCAATCAGATCTGTGTGAGTCATTTACAAATGAATATACGAAATTTTCTCATTAATTTAACAAAGTTAAAATTAGTTTGAAGTCAAAATAATCACCAAGATATTCTCTAATGTTATCAATAGTGGTTGTACTAAAATGCTAAACATGTGTTAGCCATTGGGCAATTGTTGACGGCATTGTTCAAATAAACAGGTGACGTAATAGCAGCTGTTAATTTACGTTGCAGCCATATGTAGTCACATCTTTACAAAACTAAGTGAAATCAAATTTTGATACTGGGGAAAACCAGCTTATTTACAGGTAAACTGAATAATAATTTTGTACGTCTAACAAACAAAATGAAATAATGTACTTTCAGAAGGAAAGTACTCAGGAAATCCTTAATTCTATTACGAACCCAAGAGCAGCAGTTGTCCCTTGATGTAATGGAAATTACCTCGCAGCGCGGAACAGCAACTAATTATACTTGCTTTCCATGCTTTAACACAGGTGTAGGAGCAAAGCGGGTTCCTTACTTGGATCACGGCAGCATTACTTTGTAACGTAATCTTCCGTTGTCTAAATTTATTTACTAAAATAATTTTTCATTGCGTAGCCAACAAATTAAGCTTTCTAAATTGTAACTTCAAAGGGATCATGTTGTCTCAAATTTTACAGTTGCGATTTTCGACGTGGTGTGCGATATATACGTTATCCATGCAGTTTTCTAATCTCTCGTTGGGATTTCAAATGTGTCGTTGCGAGTTCAAATAGGTCGTTGCGAGTTCAAATGGGTCGTTGCGCTAAATAAATTTTGTAAATTAGCTAATATGACAACGAATATACAAAATGTGGATTAGGTACTAACCGTTACTCAGGAAGTGTTTCACAAACATAGAGCGACTCGGAGGTCACTCGTCATTCTCTTAGAATGCATGTTTACGCTGCTTTTAACTATCGACGAGTGCGCTCGCTGCTTTCTTGCATGGTGGGAGGTTCCGGATTTTAGTTCTCGGACCTCTCACGCGCGCGCCAGTGGCTGTGAAATTACACCGAACTCGGAAACAACTCGACTAATAATCCTTGATATTATAATACTATAAAAGTTTGATTGTTACTTGAATATTTATTTTAATTAATAAAGGTATTTTACTATTCATTGTACGTTTAATGAATGGATTCTCCTACTGCAAAAATAAAATTGTTACACTACCTCTTTCCTAAAAGAAAAAAATTTTTCTTAAAAACTTCAAATATAACTAATACAAAAAATTTTTTACAACAATACTAGCCTTTCCTATCTTCCTAACCAACTATGCAATTTTATAAATTTACTCAAATGGGGGGGACCTTCATTTATAATTGAGAGTGTGTTGGTAACTACGTGTACCTGACGTCCATCGGGAGACAAAATCGGGGAGTCACAATCGGTAATAATCAAAATTGGGAGGGGGTCAAATTAGAGATTCAAACACTCCACGGGACAAAAGAATTTAAATTTACAAAATTTCTTGACTTGAGATTCCTACTTCTAATAAGGCTAATATTTCTGACCTAAAATCAAACACTTACAATTTACTTCTAATTTCAAAAAAAACTTCACTTCCAGGAGCTCATTTAGCTCTATTTACAAAAAACAGGAATGCTTCCTCATCAGAACAGCATTACCATTCAAAATATCATCACTATAAGGTGAGAATCAAAAGAAATACCCTACTAATAGGTCTAAATTTAAGCATCATCACAAGGTGATAACCAAAACAAAAGTGACCTAATCAAAGGTTACTTATCAAATTCAAATACAAAGTATTATCACTTTATTACAAAGAGATAATCAAAACGAAGGTAACCTGACCATACGGTTACTTAACAAATTCAAATACAAAATATTATCACTTTATTACAAAGAGATAATCAAAACAAAGGTAACCTGACCATACGGTTACTTAACAAATTCAAATACAAAATATTATCACTTTATTACAAAGAGATAATCAAAACAAAGGTAACCTGACCATACGGTTACTTAACAAATTCAAATACAAAATATTATCACTTTATTACAAAGAGATAATCAAAACAAAGGTAACCTGACCATCAGGTTACTCATCAAATTTCAAACCCAAAATAACCCAGTTAGGGTTGTAGAATCCTACACCCTACTGATCATCCTATCACTAATTGCTAACGAACAACTGATCTCATTAGTGATGGACCAAACGGTGAAAATCACCAAGTCAACTTTGACCTTATCAAATCTAAGAACTTCTAACGGTCAAAAGGAACAAGGAAAGAACAATTCATTCTCTCCACCTTGACATGTAGAAATCAGGACCAATAGTTAAATAGCCCACCTACTTCTACATTGTAAGGATATCTGTCAAAGACATCCTCCAAACACATCTCCGAGCAACGCGCGAGCAAAACGACCAGCGTGCACCAAGGCACACCTCAACTTACAAAACTTACAAAATCTCAAACCACTTATTTCACTCCTCAAACAAAATACTCAATATTAGTGGACCGACACTAGATCAAGAATTGGAACAAAACAAAACAGACCACTACGTCATTACTTAATATCAAAGAGATGACCGGACCGGAATTAATCGTCAAAATCATCATTTTCATTTGGATCTGATACTCCAATTGGTTTCAAGTCCTTTATGTGCCATTTCCTGCTCTTGTTCCATCTTCGTTTTCTAACTCATATACTAAACTGGAATGTTTTTTCCGAATTTTACTCATAACGAACTTAGGAGCTAACTTAGCGGAAAATTTATCACTAGCACTCGAGAGGACCTTATTAGTTCTCCAAACATACTCTCCGACTCGGAATGAAATGTCTCTTCTCCGAAGATTGTAGCGTTTACACGAACGTTGATAAGCTACATGCAAATTTTCACGGACACTTCCAAAATATCAAACAAAAGTTGACGATCCAAAACATAAGAAGGTCTACTACTGGAGACGACATCAACATCCTCACCAGGTATAAAATTATCCTTATAAGCTTTTCCACTTAAAGGTACCTGACGACCAAAAACTAAAAATTTGGTGAATAGTTGGTGGACTCATGTTTTGCTGAGTTGATCGCGTATTGGATCTTTGATATCTCAACATCCCACGTATCATGTTCTTCTACGTATGTACGGATTGCTGTACCAACTGTCTTATTGATTCGTTCCACAAAATTGCATTGGGGAGCATAAACAGCGTTATACCAAATTTTTGAATTTCGTACCTTGCACACAAAGCTTTAAAAATACGTCCAACTAATTGTGGACCATTATCACAAATAACAAATTGTGGTACTCCGTAGACAAGAAATACCTTTTCTTCCAAAACTTCTCGATCAAATGTGCGGTAGCACTACGTAAAGGTTGCAAAATCGAATACTTCGAGAACCAATCACCAACAACTAAGAGCCATTTATGTCCGCGTTTGGAACGAGGAAACGGACCCATCAAATCTAATGCAATGGTTTGGAATGGTAGTCCAACTTCTTTCTCCTTTCCCATCATTCCAAGGGGACCTCTATTGGGTGGTTTTGAGCACCACAAATCAAACATTTCCTACAAAATTTACGTACGTCAAAGATCATCTTTGGCCAATAATACAATTCTTGGACTCGAGACAAAGTTTTAAGGAACCAAAATGTCCTGCTGAAGGGGGTCATGACATGATTTAATGACATCTACGCGCTGAGACTTTGGCACCAAATATTTCCACTCTACAACATTCGCCGAATGCGGTAATAAGGAAGGTATAAACTTATAAATAAACCCATCTTCTACTTTCCATTGTGGGTAGCTTTTCGGTGACAACAAAATTTTCTTTCTCAAAGACTCATACCACAAGTCTACTGCATCAAGTTTAATCTCTACTAAGTTAACTTCTGGATTTTCTAAAGGAACACCACGACTAAGACAATCTGGAACTATATTGAACTTTCCTTTTCTATGCACCAAATCAAATGAGTGTTGCCTTAATCGAACTGACCATCTGGCGAGTTTTCCAGTTGGATTCTGAAGATTACTCAACCAAAGTAACGAAAAATGATCGGTGACAACGGTGAATCGAACTCCTTCTACCCACGGACGAAATTTCTCAATTGCAAAAATAACCGCTAAACACTCTCTTTCAGTGGTGGAATAATTGCGCTCAGTACGGCTCAGGGTTTTGCTTGCGTACGAAATGACACGCTCTTCTCCGTTTACATTCTGAATCAACACAGCTCCTAACCCAGTGTTGCTTGCGTCACACTCAACGATAAAGGGTGCCGAGTAGTCTGGCTGCGAAAGAAGAGGTGCAGAAACTAATGCTTGCTTGATTAGCACAAATGAATTTTCTGCTTCCGCACTCCAGTTTACAGTTTGACCTTTTTTCTTACTTTTAATGAGGTCATTAATAGGCGAAACTAAAGACGAAAATTCTTTATAAAGCGCCTGTACCAGCTGCACATTCCTATAAACCTTTAATTTCCGTTGTGGTTTTCGGACGGGGAAAGTTAACCATCGCCGACACCTTATCGGGATCTGTACGAAGTGAGTTCGAACCTACTATATAACCCAAAAATTTAAGTGTTTTTAAAAATTCACATTTACTTATATTTATGGTAAGGTTAGCTTCTTTTAAACGTTGCTTAACCTCTACTAATAACTTTAGATGATCTTCAAAAGATGACGAACATAATATTATGTCGTCCAAATAGCAAAATACATGGGGTTCAAAACGTGGACCAAAATTGCATCTACTAAACGCTGTTGCGTCTG
The DNA here is from genome assembly GCA_036346225.1 of Platerodrilus igneus. Taxonomy (NCBI): domain Eukaryota; kingdom Metazoa; phylum Arthropoda; class Insecta; order Coleoptera; family Lycidae; genus Platerodrilus; species Platerodrilus igneus. The sequence goes on from JARFIW010001535.1 coordinate 5,692,026, forward strand.
CGCAGCATTCTTCAACCCAAATGGCATGCATGTAAATCTATATTGTCCTCGTGAGATAACACTGAAGGCAGTCTTATCCTTAGACGATTCACTAAGAGGATTTGCCAAAACGATTTTCTCAAATCCAGAGACGAAATGTAGTTCGCACCTCTCAACATATTGAGAATTCTATCTACGTTCGCAAGGGGGTACGAATCATGAACAGTTAAGTCGTTCAGGGTTCTACCATCAAAACAGAAGCGATATTCTCCATCTGCCTTCTTAACCAACAAAACTGGAGAGGACCACGGACTAGTACACGGTTCTATAACTTTAAGTCTAAGCATGTCGTCCAATTCCTCATTCAATATCTTACCCATATATGGTGACATGACATATGGTTTCTTGTGGAAGGGTTTGGCATTGCCTGTGGCTATGTCCAATTCGATTAGGTGGGTTCGTCCTAATCTATCGTCGCTGCTAATCTCACTAAATGAATTTATTAACTCTTGTGCTTGCGCACTTTGAGCATCTGAGAGGTCATGTAAACCACATAAAGAATCTTCAGTGTTCAAAGGGATGGAAGACGGACCTATATACCCTATGTCGTTCCCAACATTGCTTTGGATAAACCAATTATTACTTCTAAAGTCAGCAACTACACCAAATAATTTTGCAAAGTCACTACCGAAAATAAATGTATGCGGTAGGGACGGAACCACTAATGCATTAAGGATGTGGCAATCATTACCTATACAAATTGGCAAATCTACTGAGCCTACAACAGACTTTATTGAACCATCAGCTGTAGTGATACCTGTTTTGCTGAACTAAAATTTTCAAGTCTAATTCTCTAACAATTGAAAGTGCTAAGGATCCTACTACTGAGGTAGTGCATCCCGAATCCAGAAGACCGGTAATGTCTCTATCTATTAATTTCACCATAATGTAGGGTCGATTATCACACTGCTTCTCAATGAACAGAGTATTATTCTTAGGCTTCGAAGAGTCCTGACAAAATTTTTAACAACTGTAAGCCATCTCGACCACTCGTCTTTACTAAAGTATTTTTCTTGTTTACAAATCATAACTGTAGCCTTATGACGCGGAACAGGATACCGACCACTATGTACCTGCCGCCTTACTGGTTTTTGAACAATGTGGACATGACGTTGCCTTAACGCCTTTTCGACCACATCCAAAACAAAAATTTTTTGTTGCTCTACAATCTCTAAACCAATGTCCACTACGGGAGCAATTCCAACAAACAAAATGATTCCTCTTATCGGGACTAAAGGAATTACAAACCGAGGACTCTAAAGAGCTCTTATCCGCTACTGTTACTTGAGGATTGACTAATTTATTCTGAAACACCCTACTCTTAACAGCATAAACTTTCTCATTCAACCCAGGATGTTTGTTCTCATATGGATGCTTAGAGGGTTGCAAATCTTATTAGGTTTATTAGAAGACGCCAAAACCGAGTTTAGTTTCATCAAAGAAGCTTCTTCTAACCTTTTACACAAATTTACTAGGGTCGACAAATCTTGAATGTCCGACAATGCAAGTGCCGAAATATATCCAGGAACCAAATTTCTTCTAATCATTTTAACTTTAGTAACTTCTGCTGGCTCGTTGGTCAGTCTACTAAAGAGGGTTTGCATATGCGCGACAAATAAAATAATCCTTTCGTCTTTACCTTGACGACGATTTCTGATCTTTTCCCAAATGTCATCATCCGAAGAACCAGGTAGAAAATCTTCCTTAAACGTTCTAACAAGGAGTTCCAGTCTCGCAAAGAATTTTCACTGTTCTAAACCAAACCAAAGCGTCACCCACAAAAGTTCACATGCTGATCCAAATAAATCAGCTTCGGATACCTTACGAGATTGTGCTAAATCACTAACTCTATCTAAAATGAATGTAGTTGTTTGGGGTCACCTGAGAATTTTACAGGCCATGAACCTATAGGTACTGAAGGTGTTACATACGAAGTCGAATGGATAGGTGCACTAACTAAAGGAGATACTACAACGGACCGATCTAAATAGGTGGACTCTGTACTTTTATTGATTTTATCGTACAACTCAGCTTCAAGAGTTAATATCGTTGCTACGGTCTCATTTCTAAACTTAATTGCTTCATCGGGATTTATTGAAGGATTTTCATACGCTTAGCTCGTCCCGAAAGGTGGTTTATCCTTGAACAAGCTCTTCTAAAATTGAGTCTGATGAGTCGCCCTCAAACTCGGACACAATATTACGAACTGACTCGACTGAAACTGAAATTTCTTTACTTTCCGTTGCAAAATCTACTTCATAACACGAAAGGTCAATCAAACAACCAGGCTTATCTATTTCTTTAGCTAACAATCTACCTAAAATTTTCCGTTTCTCCAACACTGGCCTCTCACTTACCACTCCTCTGATTCTTAGTTCATACTCCAATTCTTCTTTAAGTAGACAAACAATTTGGAATTTTTCCGACATGGTTACTACAACCTAATGGAATCAAACCGATAAATCTAACTAATCCGAATCTTACAAAAGCTATCAAAACAAATTCGTACTACTAAAGGTAAAAATCAAAAATGTTTTTGGTAAAATTATTTTTGCCAAAACAATATCAAAAAAATTTAAGGGGTCAAAACAGAACTAAAGTCAAAAGTAAATTTGACCAAATTAACGAATTGAGTGTATGGGGATTACCGTTACAACCAATCTTTTATCAAAAGCAAACAAACAAATCTAAGTGTCAAATAAACCTTAAGCAAACAAATTTCGAGCAAAATAATTTTTGGACAAATGGACTTCAAAGGAAAATAAATTTAGAGCTAACAAACTTCGAATCAAATTAAATTTAGAACAAATAAATTTCGAAGCAAATTAATTTTTAACAAATAAATTTTAAGGTAAATCAAATTATGAACAAACAACTTTCGAGCTAAATTAAATTATGAACGAACGAATTTCAACAAATTACTCGTTGAACAAACAAATTTCGAGCCCCCAAATAAATTTTGATCAAACAAATTTCGAAGCCCCAAGCGTTGGGCGCTAGTGAAACGTATTATATTTTCTTGATCGCTAACCCCAAACGGTCGCATTCTTTCCTAAATTGAGCTTAACTAATGCTCTCTTCTTAATACATACATCTGACTCTAGAAGTTGGGGTCAGCAAAACAAAGTCTTCCGACGTAACTAGGGGTCTATTCCTTGGGTAGAGCTATGAGCAATGGGGGGGTAAGTCGAAATCTATGGAGGGTTACACTTAACAAAAAAAACAAACAGGCGCCACCAAGTCCAAATTGATTATTTTAGGGGCATAGCTATTTTTAAGGGCGGACTTGGAGACCCAAAAAAGAGATCGCCTTCGTTGATACACAAACTTGTCTTAACAGAATAAGACGCTGTTCCTGTAAGAAAGAATAATAATTAAGTCACATAAAAATGGGAACACTATTTGCGTCCCTCAAGTATACCTAAAAGTATAGAGAATATTTTCTGCATAATGGGATCATAAAATTTTAGTTCTTATTGCTTTTTGTTTACCAAGTCTGATCAGACTAGATCAGAATAAAAACTTTAAATGAAGAATATTAATGTACTAATAAGTATTTTCTTTGTTTCAGCAAATAAAATATCATTGTAATTAAATAAAAATAAAAATTTGAAGTACTTGCAAAACTGGTAGTAAAGGTTATCAACTAATCCTTACTCAAATATTTTATAATTCTATGTAACTAAAAATGCTAGAGTTTCTTTATAACCCAATCAGATCTGTGTGAGTCATTTACAAATGAATATACGAAATTTTCTCATTAATTTAACAAAGTTAAAATTAGTTTGAAGTCAAAATAATCACCAAGATATTCTCTAATGTTATCAATAGTGGTTGTACTAAAATGCTAAACATGTGTTAGCCATTGGGCAATTGTTGACGGCATTGTTCAAATAAACAGGTGACGTAATAGCAGCTGTTAATTTACGTTGCAGCCATATGTAGTCACATCTTTACAAAACTAAGTGAAATCAAATTTTGATACTGGGGAAAACCAGCTTATTTACAGGTAAACTGAATAATAATTTTGTACGTCTAACAAACAAAATGAAATAATGTACTTTCAGAAGGAAAGTACTCAGGAAATCATAATTCTATTACGAACCCAAGAGCAGCAGTTGTCCCTTGATGTAATGGAAATTACCTCGCAGCGCGGAACAGCAACTAATTATACTTGCTTTCCATGCTTTAACACAGGTGTAGGAGCAAAGCGGGTTCCTTACT